>JAGSMX010000024.1:14673616-15901489 GCA_029286785.1 Meandrusa payeni | reverse complement strand
AACTTTCCTTACAATTGCTTGAAATACAATCATCAGGCGCGGTAAAATTGTATATATGATCATACATACATTTATCCCACTGCATTGTAGTGTCCTTTCTAAAGAGTGTATAAGTATAGACCACAGCCATGTGATCACTACCACTACGAAGTAAACCAGCACTAAAATCGCAATTAATAATATCTTTTATGTCATATAAAACTAGTTAGCCCCTTTACATATTATGTAAACTATGATATTATTATTTTGCCTGAAGAGTATAATTATTGTTACTTTAACATGCTTGGCTTATATTTTATCTGCGTCTTAAAGACTTTGCGCCCTGTTTCCTGTAACTATGTGTGGGAATACCAAAGCTATTTTATTTGAATTGCAAAATTTAAACATTATTGTAGCGGACGACAAGGACGACGACATATATGACACATCGAGAATCATCCGGCTTTGACATAATGGTGTCTTATATATCATTAGTAGTTTCTTAACCCTATCAACCAAATACCAAACGTAATAAATTGAAAGAGAATGACAACATTAGCATGTTTTATCTTTTCATTCCATTGTACAGTACAGATTCAATATGCATTATTCAGATAAATCTCTTAGGACGTAAAGGAGGATTTTCTTAATTCGTCTGTATGCTTTTTACCTTATGGGTATTACCAAAAACTTTGGACTGTGTCAACTAATTTTGATGAATGTTTTTTCATTTCAAAGCTGGTAGTTTCCATGAGGTCCTATTTCTCAAAATGATATCCATGAGAAAACCTTATGTCTTAAATTTGCATAAAGAATGTGCGCCACAAATGTACGAATAACTCAATATCACTATCACAATATCACAACAGATTTCAATGATTTATTTTTTATTGGAAAGGATGTATTGCAAGAGTCGTTTGGTGAGAGTTTGGTTCGATTGTTATTATTTGAATTTCGTAACATTCCTACGATTATTTGGAAATACAAAGAGGGCATGATAATATTTGATTTGACTTTATATAATATCTGTTATTGTTTTTTTATTTTTGTTTTTTCCTACTTGTATATTTTCTAAACAAGTTACGTAGCTTAAACATTTTAATTTCAAACTTAGCATAATATAATAATAAAAAATAGTTTATTTGCATCAGAAAAGTTGAATACAAAAAAGTACTAAAATAAAAGCAGCTTAAGTTACTGTTTTCTTACATCAGCTATTTGCCAGTGTCTTGCCAAAATCGGTCCAGCCATTCAGCCAGTATTAGTTGAAATAAACAGACTGACAAAACTAGTAAAAATTGTTATTATGGTATATGTACCGTATATACAATAATATGTTCGTTATTTTAAAATTAAATTTAAAAATCAAGTTTTAATTACATCCATACTCTGACAAGAACAAAAACTATTCAAAAATACAGTTAAATTAAAATTCGGGAAGCTTTCCTTCGGCTTCCGCCTTAGTCGGGGCCCGCATTAACCTGTCGTTTTACCGCATGATTGACTCAAAGCACCCGAGGGAAATTTGTGTTACTAACTCGGAAATGAAGTTCGCCAGGAATGTTGTTATTAATATTATAAAAGGTGGTTCGTTATTCTACGTCACGTATGATCTGACAAATATCATTTAAATATAAGCAGGCAGTGTTATCAGGTAAAATATTTTGTAACTCACAAACCCAAGATATCCTAGGTTATTTAGTAATTCCATCCATGAATTTGTTTGTTGTAATTTTTTGTGCTGATTTATCACGCACGACGGTGGAGGAAAAAATCGAGAGGAAACCTACATATGTTAGAAAATTTTCTAAGACATGTGAAGTTGGCCAATACATCACGCACTATTGCTGCGTGACTTTGCTCTTATACTCTCTTTACAGAGAAGGCCTGTGCCCTACAGTGCCATATATATAATATAATAATCAATCAGGTTAATAATATAACAATTAATCTGAAGCTTCCAATCTAATAAATTACATTAATTCCGATTGATGCTGCGACATATATTATACATTTATATATTATTTATGTAATAAACACTCTCAGTTATCATCCTTGGAATAGTAATTGCTTCACTACAATCACATACTCGTTACCTTAGTAAGGAATAGACGAGTATGAAACACGAAGTTCAAATGATATTGAACACAGTCAAAAATCTGATTATTTAATTCCCAAATAATATTTATATAATTACTGTAAGTTATTCAAACAGCAATTTATCGATAATTAATCAAATATATCGATAGATATTCCCGATTTCCCCCGAGGGAAGTGTCACAGCATGAGGTCTCTATTTAATTAAATTATAAATGAAATTGGAATGTAGCTGTACGGGAATATAATATTATTGGGATAAGTAAAATACATTATTATCCTTATATCACGGAAATCCTGATTTGGCTTATAAACCATATAAGTCTTAAATTTACATTAAGTATGTGCGACAAATGGACGAATAACTCAGAATCACGCCCACCGATTTTACTGATTCCTTTTTTATGGGAAAGGATGTACTTTAAGATTGGTTTAATGAGAGTTTGGTTTCTGATTATTTCTATTTCGTAATATTCCTACGATAATTCTGAGTTACAAAGAAAGCGTCTGCGCGTAATAGCGTTTAACGTTTGATTCAATTTGAAATGTTTTTGTTTGCTGCTATATTTGTTAGAGATTGTTACTTCATAGATATTACTTACTATACACATTTTTTAAACCTGGAGAAACTACTGTACTTTTTTGGCCTCAAGACATATTTTTTGTAAACATTGTATTTTGTTTGATAAATAAACAAAAAAGGTACATGCATTATGTTTTATACTAAAAACATACTATTCGTACAAACTATACTCTATTTGTGGTACTAGAACTTATTTAGGTTAATTGATATGAGTGACTGTTTGATAATATTCATTAGTACCTCGCTACCAGTGTAAAGTTGAAACTATACTGGGCTACTACAACTATAGTATTTATTTATATAATTTGTACGTTCCCTTAACTCGCAATCACGGTGTATTAAAGTGTGATATATTTCACTTTGATTTAATCTTATTACTTTCGTATGTGACTGTGTTTCTAAACCGGGGCGCACTCGTAAACTTGAGATAGTTTTATTATTTACGCTTCGACGACCGAGCGCCGATCTAAACATGTCTGACGTTTGGTACGCATATATTATTTACAGCTACATTTATTATTGGCAATGGAGAATTTACCGACATTCCTCTTGAATATTAAGTTACTGGAATCTAAACCGATTCCGCTTCGCCATATGACAGTAGTTTTTTTATTTCTTCACATGAAACCCTTTAAAAGGGCAATTTTTTTTCTCTATACTTGCTACGTTAGAACTTTTGTCAACGTTTGTGAGTCGAGAGTTTAGCAATGAATCTATCATTACAGGATTTTGATATTATTAATCCAGGTTAACACCCCGTTATCATTAGCAGGTCTTACTGATCATTAGGTTTATATACAAATGACTAATGACATACACATGACATGACTAAGCACCGCAAATGGCAATTTGCGGTGCTTAGTCATAAAAAATTGTATATAACAAAAAAATATCGATAGTGAACCATTATCCGGAAGTCCATATATCTCTAAAATTTACCTGATTATTTAAGTTTATTTTTGACTAAGCACCGTTAATGACAGCTAAATGTTATTTAAAGTTAAGCATGTATATTTGTCCCACTGTTGAGTAAAATCTCTGAAAATAGATTATAAGGTCATAGTGCACCACGCGGCCCTAGTATTGATTGGCAAACTTCACACATATAGAAAATTTTCTAAGACATGTATGTTTCCTCACGATAATTCCTCCATCACGTATTAAATCAGCACTTAAAATTGCAACAAACAAATTCATTAATACCGCCACCGCTGATACGCAGTTTGAGGCGACCGCCCGGACCAAAGCTCTTATAAGTAAAATTAAATGACAGCATATCTACTTAGTAGTGAGTAACAAGATCTGTTCACAATAACGGTTACCCTGGATAATTATAACAAAATCCTGCCACATTATCGCTATTTATCGATGACAACCGATGGTGAGCTCGTATGATATCGTTTTAAGCCGCAAACCGTGTAAACAGAGCGCGATCCCCGGGGAAATACACCAGAGAGCAGAGAGTTCAGTGAAATGATGTTCGTGAAACACAAGGTGAAAACACGCCTCAACGATCAAGCAATCCAAAGATAGTTCCACAAAACTATGCAATTGTATTGAAGGTAGTTTAATAATTATTTTATCAAATCTTTATGTATCTATATGTTGCTATATATACCCGTAGATAGATCAGTCATAAAATATTAAAATTGTAGATAACAAAAATATCGATAGTGAACCATTATCCGAAGTCCATATACCTCTAAAATTTACCTGATTATTTAAGTTTATTTTTGACTAAGCACCGCAAATGGCAATTTGCGGTGCTTAGTCATAAAAATTGTAGATAACAAAAATATCGATAGTGAACCATTATCCGAAGTCCATATACCTCTAAAATTTACCTGATTATTTAAGTTTATTTTTGACTAAGCACCGCAAATGGCAATTTGCGGTGCTTAGTCATAAAAATTGTAGATAACAAAAATATCGATAGTGAACCATTATCCGAAGTCCATATACCTCTAAAATTTACCTGATTATTTAAGTTTATTTTGACTAAGCACCGCAAATGGCAATTTGCGGTGCTTAGTCATAAAAATTGTAGATAACAAAAATATCGATAGTGAACCATTATCCGAAGTCCATATACCTCTAAAATTTACCTGATTATTTAAGTTTATTTTGACTAAGCACCGCAAATGGCAATTTGCGGTGCTTAGTCATAAAAATTGTAGATAACAAAAATATCGATAGTGAACCATTATCCGAAGTCCATATACCTCTAAAATTTACCTGATTATTTAAGTTTATTTTGACTAAGCACCGCAAATGGCAATTTGCGGTGCTTAGTCATAAAAATTGTAGATAACAAAAATATCGATAGTGAACCATTATCCGAAGTCCATATACCTCTAAAATTTACCTGATTATTTAAGTTTATTTTGACTAAGCACCGCAAATGGCAATTTGCGGTGCTTAGTCATAAAAATTGTAGATAACAAAAATATCGATAGTGAACCATTATCCGAAGTCCATATACCTCTAAAATTTACCTGATTATTTAAGTTTATTTTGACTAAGCACCGCAAATGGCAATTTGCGGTGCTTAGTCATAAAAATTGTAGATAACAAAAATATCGATAGTGAACCATTATCCGAAGTCCATATACCTCTAAAATTTACCTGATTATTTAAGTTTATTTTGACTAAGCACCGCAAATGGCAATTTGCGGTGCTTAGTCATAAAAATTGTAGATAACAAAAATATCGATAGTGAACCATTATCCGAAGTCCATATACCTCTAAAATTTACCTGATTATTTAAGTTTATTTTGACTAAGCACCGCAAATGGCAATTTGCGGTGCTTAGTCATAAAAATTGTAGATAACAAAAATATCGATAGTGAACCATTATCCGAAGTCCATATACCTCTAAAATTTACCTGATTATTTAAGTTTATTTTGACTAAGCACCGCAAATGGCAATTTGCGGTGCTTAGTCATAAAAATTGTAGATAACAAAAATATCGATAGTGAACCATTATCCGAAGTCCATATACCTCTAAAATTTACCTGATTATTTAAGTTTATTTTGACTAAGCACCGCAAATGGCAATTTGCGGTGCTTAGTCATAAAAATTGTAGATAACAAAAATATCGATAGTGAACCATTATCCGAAGTCCATATACCTCTAAAATTTACCTGATTATTTAAGTTTATTTTGACTAAGCACCGCAAATGGCAATTTGCGGTGCTTAGTCATAAAAATTGTAGATAACAAAAATATCGATAGTGAACCATTATCCGAAGTCCATATACCTCTAAAATTTACCTGATTATTTAAGTTTATTTTGACTAAGCACCGCAAATGGCAATTTGCGGTGCTTAGTCATAAAAATTGTAGATAACAAAAATATCGATAGTGAACCATTATCCGAAGTCCATATACCTCTAAAATTTACCTGATTATTTAAGTTTATTTTGACTAAGCACCGTTAATGACAGCTAAATGTTATTTAAAGTTAAGCATGTATATTTGTCCCACTGTTGAGTAAAAAACTCTGAAAATAGATTATAAGGTCATAGTGCACCACGTGGCCCTAGTATAGATTGGCAAACTTCACACATATAGAAAATTTTAAGACATGTATGTTTCCTCACGATGATTCCTCCATCGCGTATTAAATCAGCACTAAAATCGCAATTAATAATATCTTTTATGTCATATAAAACTAGTTAGCCCCTTTACATATTATGTAAACTATGATATTATTATTTTGCCTGAAGAGTATAATTATTGTTACTTTAACATGCTTGGCTTATATTTTTTATCTGCGTCTTAAAGACTTTGCGCCCTGTTTCCCTGTAACTATGTGCGGGAATACCAAAGCTATTTTATTTGAATTGCAAAAGCATGCCGTACATTAATTAGTAGTTATTCAAAATTTTAAAGTTTATTTTAGCAGAAGCAGTTAAAGTTCTTAACTGCTTCTGCTTCCATTGCTTGAACTATTAGGATCCTTACTAACTTCTCCGAATCAAACTTTGAAAAGGTTGAAAGTCTTCCACACTAATTAGTATTTCGCATTCTTTATGACTTTCTGGACTTTATTTACATTCACACAAGTCCTTCGTATTAACATAACGAACAGTTAAACATCTAATAACAACATATTGATGCACGAGTGCAATGCTTAATCAAGTCTGCGTTATGGGGAAAAACAACGGTCAAGAATTATAGTACAGACATAGATTATGATGGGGTTATTATTAAAATATAATATAAAGGTTGAAATATAATGATATTACTATTCGCATAATCCCTTCACGTAAAAGACAACGACTCCGACATAAATATTAGAATTGTAGACAGACATAACAAAGAAGAAATACCTAATATCATTATCATATCACAATGTTTATACAACTTAAAATCAGGTAAATGCTTTATAGCCCGTTTAAGAATAAAAGGGCTTGTATGCATATTATATTTCAGCTCACGTCTTTTTACTATATAAATAGTTGCAAAGGGCATTGCCAGAAGTAAATTTAAAATTCAATTAGCATATTACTGGAGGCATCTTCGATACATTACTACGGGTTTTGAGACATTAATTTCCCTCGGGCGCCGTAAATTGACAACTTGATACGGTTGCTGACAGGGGTGGTGGCAGTCGCTTATGTATATTAGATATATATATCAACAACGTGATCCATTATGAATAAAGAATACTCGGCAGTTTGAATCCCGGCCGAGACATATGTTATATACCTTCACCGGTGGTATATACTCTTTCGGATTTTGCTCCCAGCGCATAGAACAAAATCAGGTTGCTAGCATAATATGAATCATTCAGCCATGTAGTTCTGGGAAGAAGAGAATAAGACTACGGTATCGACCTGTCTGTCGTAGAAGGCGACTAAAAGGAGATTTCAATGGACGACAACGGCCGAGGCCTTTGTCGTCCGCTGAAGTGGACCTTGAAAAAAATTGTCTGATGCATTTTTATGTGCTGTTTTACGCGCTCTGCGGTGAAGGAATAACTTCATGAGTTAGATAGCTAAGACGTAAGATCTGCCAATCCACACTAGGTGGACTATGTATACTTGCCCAATAGTGGGACATAAATATATAGGTAACATTAAGTTTTTATCATTATAATTATGTTATTATTTCACATGCCCTTCGGGTTTACTTCTAAAATATTCCCATAGTTTATTGTGTTCCTATTCAAATGTGCCTAACGAATTTTATACTCTACTCATCTAGTGTAAATTTAAGCTGACATTGGCTAGGAGTATGCAATAAATCTCCTAAGATAGCGTGTATCTCTCGTCACTGCTCCCCCAGAAAGCTGCACACTGAATATCAATGGGCATTGATTTAAATACATTTTACTTGGTATACTGAAATTTGAAAGCTTTACCGTGTTGCGCTTCAGTGAGAAATATAGTAAAGCTAACAATGGACGTGTTTCTTTCTCTTCTTATACAAGCTTTGTTTATTTTGTGTGTTAATAGTTATTTTAATTTCACTTTCAATAACTAATATGATGTATTCAATAAAAATCCTCCCTGTTCTTACGAGTAGTTATTCACATAACATATAGTAGATTATGTTTTCTTCTTTATTCTTCTTGAAATTCAAATTTTATTTTGCATTATTTCTGTGTTCTGTTCATTGATAAGACGTTAGACCGGTAAATACTAATTATATATTATAAACATATAGGGTGGAGAAGGTGGAAAAAAATTGTATAATGATAAATCAAGGCGTAGATGATGGGAATGCAAATAATTTTAGTCCATACGATGTTTTATGATACTACATTTTGGCCGCGCTCCAACACTATCACGTAATGAGGAAGTTTAATGCAAAGTTAACGAATTCTTAACGTTCGCATTATGATTTTTTGTTCATATAATAATAGACATCGACAAATTCTTTATTGGCACAAAATATGAAAAGCATCAAAAAAAAAGAAAAAAGAAATTAAAAAATACAGTGAAAGAAATAAAAACGGACAAATTGAACATAAGAGATGATGCCAATATTGGACACCATCTCAGCATATGCCGTCGCAAGGATGCGACAGCGCTGATTTTCAGCGGTGCCCAGGACTACCCAAAGTCGTGCGCGCGCAATACTACATTTACATGGAATTTATACAGATAACATGGGTATAACTAGTACTTTGACTTGGCTCATTCGGAATGGAGATCCGATCATTTTCCCGATAGTCGTTTATCTACTGTCTACTACTTTAAAGTTTCAAACAATACCTCAAGAGATTTTCGCTAGATGGCTGGGTCAAGAGTCAGGTACAGAAGGCGGTTCTACTGGACATGATATACAACGTCAAGAAGTTACTTTCCATGTCACCGTAACCACGTTGTATGGGACCTACTCCATTGCCGGCGTTGTTATTGAATTTTATTTTTTACTTAAAATTTAATGGAGAAAATATGTGTGATAACATTTAAGGGGCTTACAGCCATACAGGGACAGATGTCTGAAAGAGATTGTTTATAGTATAGTTTAGTTTGTACTTAAATTGATTGTACATACAATAAAATGTGTGTGAAATAGTCTATCTATCTACTCTACAAACCTCCCTAAATAATATATTATTCCATTACCTAATTTGGAAGAACCAGAAGTTTTAGCCGTGGTACATTTTAAATATATGCCTCTCAAATAAGTAATTTAAGCCTCTTTGTTCATTTATTAAAATCTTTTTTTCGTACTTAATTTCTGTTCTCTTTTGTAACAATTAGGTAAACGAAAGGGAATTCTACAGTAAAATAAGTCGTAGGTCAAGTCCCCCGACTACATGTTAAGCCCCCCTTCCCCTCTGGCTGCGTTCCAAGGCCGTTATGTAGCCTTAGGTACAGCTAAGTAGGGTAGTAATGAAATATTGAAGCGAACGATCGAAAAGTATCTTTCAGTTTTAAATTGAAAAGCATTAAGCTTTGTCTTATCTGATATTGGTTTAAAATATAATTCCCATTCATCAAACTGAGTGGGAACTTTGTAGATGGATTAATTTAGACTAAAATCTTACATATGGCATCTATTTTATGACGTCTTTATTAATCAGATGTAAAGTTAGTTCGGTTTAAATTTAGTAATCAATGTTTGACTTATTAGCTAGAGCTAGATAGATTGTACGATAATAATTTTATCTAGCTCTAGCTGTTAGCTTTTCAAGTTTACATTGAAGTGGTTGTAACTAACGTTCGTTGAATGACACGTTTTCTTTATAGATATATAGAAAGAATCATTATTGCTCTAATAAAATAAGTACAATCAATTTAAGTAAATATTAAAATTAACCTAAAAGTTGGTAGGCGGCCTTGTCGCTATAAGTAATCTATTCCAGGCAGGCCTGTAGGACTGGAAAGGTAAAATCATTACTTAGTAGGCTATTAATTAAAAGTCCAGAATAAATAAATAACAACAATAATTGCTAATAATTAGGACAGAGTTCTATTTACCTTAGAAAAAAACATACGCAATACATACTTACAAATGACAAGGTTTACTTACAAATGAAAAGGTTTTGTAAAGAGCCACGTAGTTACGTAAGTTTAACTTAAGTAACTCAAGGTTACAACTGACATAGTTTTTGACATTTATTACGCGTAAACTTTTCGCGTTTTGTAACGCTTTGAAAGAAGTCTGTTTATACAAGAATACACGGATATGACATCTGCTAAAACTCGTTACGTAAAAGACAGCTCGTTGTTTATTCGACACTGTTACACAATCGTCTAGTTCCTACTCGAAGATGTTATTGGAGTGACAGCTTACAATTAGCCTATGATAATATTTATTAGAACACTTAGACGAATTACTATCTGACGTTGAGATGGGTACAGTATAAAATTTAAAACAAATAAATTATACTCGTACATTGCATTCAATGACGGCCTCCTACTATCTTTATAGTGAAACATTTTGAACTTTCTAATTCAAACTTGAAGTTTGCTAAATGCCAATGCACATAACAACACAACAGAATTATTATTTATTAGTATTAGTACTAGTTAGTATTAGAAGTCACTTCTTCAAACGTGACATTATATGTTAATGTGATATGGTCTATATGTGGAGTCAATTTTAAGGCTTTCACATTACGGTTAATGAGAAAGAGGAACACTCAAAAGTGCTATAACTATTTTGATGCCTAATTGATATTGGTCTTTCCTTGTTACGATATACTTTAATAGAATAGTTGAGAGCTTCTTATAAAAAAAATAATACCCGATTAAAATTACAATTCACCCAAAAAAGACGTATACTATATACACAATCTTTAACAAATGACGATTGTTCAAGAGAGAAAGAAAATGTGTGCTGTAAGAAAATATGCAATATACGAAAGGTTACTCTCTTTCTATCTTCACTAACTTATATCTCGCTCTCAACTTCCCTTCGCCTCGCCAGGTTACACTTTTCGTAACGCATTGACTAACTTACTCCCCAAGTCAAGCGTGCGTAAAGAAGTTTTACTTCACAAATCGTAATCGAATCATACAGGGAATCGAATGGATATAGGTCGACAGTGACGGCTGTAAGTTCATATACTGCCATACACACATACATCACATGTAACAGTTATCTCTGGAGCAATTCAATTGGTGCAGTTTACTGAGCCCCTTGGCCGTGTGCCGAGCTGATACAATACAGTGACTGGTACGTTTCACTACACAATATTACAGACCATAAAATTCACGGGAGCTCTAAATCCTGTTGCTTACAAATACTTTTAAGTTATTTTATTTGAATGTTAGTATATTACTAAAGAAGACGCTCAGAAGATAAACTTGTTCACATATGGCGTACGGGAAAGAGAGACGAACAAGAATATTTTTGCACAACATAAAAATTAAAATTATTAATATTTAGTCTGATTACGTCGTGGTAGCTCATGTCGCATGTATGTCAAGTTATATAGTATACATTACAACCTGAGTTCGATCCCCGGTGCCTGCACCAATAAATTTGTTAGTTGCAATTTTAAGTGCTGATTTACCAAGCGCTCTGCGGTGAAGGATAACATCGCGAGGTAACCTACATGTCTTAGAATTTCTAGGACATATGAAGTCTGCCAATCCGCATTTGGTGTGCGAGGTGGACTAACCCCTTATAGTGCCCAACAGTGGGACATATATAAATAAAATATATAGGCTGTAACTTGAACTTTTAACTTAGATTAACTCAATCTTCCTAATACAGGTTATTGGTTGGTTTAACAGGAAGAACTGTACCAAAAAGATGAATAAAATATATAATTTTGTGTATGTATGAATATGTCCATTATTTGTGTAAATATGTATATAAAAATACGCGTATTTGAGTGTAAAAAAAATCATTTGTTTTTCGAATAAAACAAAAACTGACTTCAAATCGCATCACACATTAAACTATACTTACGGACGCCCTCTTTTCAACCGACTTCAAAAAAGGAGTTCTCAATTCCTTAATAAGTAAAATAATTTTGCAATTGTTTCTCACTGGACTCTCTCGATTAAAACTAATTTAAATGAGTTAAAACATTTACTTCCTATGAACATAAAAAGTAAACACGCCATTTTTGAATTATTATGTTATGTTCATTGAGCCTAAATAAAACTTTTAATTAAAGCTTCTGGAATTTACATGTGAATGTTATTTTTATTCTTGTTGCAGCATTGCATTGTAACAGCGTCACGCAAGCGCGGTGAAATATGACTGTTCACAGAAGAATTAGCAGAAATAGAGTGAAATAATAAATATTTCAGAATTGACCGCGTAATTAACATCATGTGTTGCGTGTCGTTTTATATTTAAAACAGTAACATTGCTATATTTAAATCCGTTTAATTTTTAACTCAATATCATGCCAACGGATTCTCATGATTAATTTTAGATGGGATGGACCTCAAGGGTAGTTTAGTAGTTCTGATTAATTCTATTTCGTAATATTCCTGCCGGCCTCAAAGTGGCACAACGAGCTATAGACGGGCTATACTTGGAGTATGGGCATGAGGAGATCCGTAAACGAACGAAGGTAATCGACATACCTCGCCGTATAACCAAGTTAAAGTGGCAATGGGCAGGGCACATAGCACGTATAAGTGATGGTGGGGTGAAGCTGGTGGGGCTGAAAAGTTCTCAATTATAGACCACGGACCAACAGGCGCAGCGTAGGACATCCACCCACAAGGTGATCTGACGACGTCATAAAGGCTGCAGGACGCACCTGGATGCAAGCCGCTTACAACCGGTCCTTTTGGAACTTTTTGGGAGAGGCTTATGTTTTACGGCTGAAACGATGATGATGAAAATTCCTACGATAATTCAAGAATACAAAGAGCGCGTCCGCGAGTAACAGCGTTTAACATTTCATTCGATTTGAAGTCGGGTTTCGTTTTTACTCGTAAATATATTTTGTACTGTGTAAATTAATTATATTTTCTTACCCAGATAATTTCGCAATCTTAATTTTTAAGCGACCTCTTGCATTCACTAATCTCACTTAATTCAAAGCAATTCGGAAGAGCTTACTAGAGTGGGCCTATTTGGTGTAATTACATTCGCACAAAGACCGCGGTAAGTGCACGGTATCGTTAGCGGCGTACTCCCCGCCCTGCAACGCTAATAACCTGCTTTTTGTATGATGCTTACAATTGAATATAAGTGAGAAGCAAATTTTTACATGCTTTATTTACTAAAGAGTCTTATTAAGCTATAGAATATTTTTAAAATACAAATTTAAAAAAAGGTAACAGACACCTTCTAGGCTCACATGTAACATTGGCTTCGTCAAGCGTGATTGAAGAAACGTAAGCCTATTTTAAAAAATTGAAACAATAGCCTGGGATTTTTCTTTACAAAGGTTTGTTTTTACACTTTCTAAGCAAGTGCTCGACTACGATCCCATCTGATGTTAAGTGGAAATGCAGTAGTGGATAGTAAGGCGCACTAGCTTAGTAAATGCTTATTCACTCTACTCTTGAAAACACCCACATTGTAATCGGAGGATAAAGGCGGAGATAATATTTAAAAAAAAGTATGAATACAACGTATTAAAGTCCGATGGTTGGACGGGGATGGGTGAATTAGATTATTTAGTTCTTAAGCACATTCTCTAAAATGAAATCTGTAGAAAAGGGAAAGACCAGCTACATTACGCCAGACTGAGCAGATTGGACTGCATAACCAATTAACTTCTTAGCCCGCCTTTCCACCGAGTCCAAAGCTGAGAGATGGTATATGCGCAATGTGCAGCGTATGCCCTTGACTTGAGTAAAGCGTTTAAAGCTGTCCAGTACAGTTATGTGATGTATTCTCCTAAATTCAAATAAATACAGTCCATTAGGTGCCATATCTGATATTAAAAGCCGTTCACGATGTAACACGTGATTTATAGTTCCAAAGAAAATAACTCTCATAGGTTCGAACCGTTCAGCCTCTAGCCTATGGTAAACGTTAGCGTTTATTACATTACGAGTGTTAATTACAAAGCAAACTAAAAGGCTCGTTGAACTAAAATAATGTTTGCTACCAGTATAAATAGGCTGCGTAACTACAAGTACTTAATTAAATGGTTCATCATTCATCACACCGCAGTAATATTGTATTCATTTGGTATTGTTATTTCATAAACGTTACTGTTCTCCGAATTAATTTTTACACTATAAAATAGATAATAGACGAAGAGACGAACGAATTAGCGGGTCACCAATGATCAACAGGTCCGAAATGCATCTTTTTAATGCTGGTATTTTATGAAATCCTAGTCGTATAACATAAGAAACGCAAGACCGAAGCGACTCTTTAAAAACGTTTCGCTTGCTTTTACATTAGCGGGATTTATGTATAGGGGTCTTATATTTATACTTTTATACATACATTTATTTAATGTTCTTAATGCAATTACACGTAAATTATTTTATTAGAATGTAATGTCTCAAAGTACTTTTAATTTGTACTGAATTTGATTTTTATTAAATACAATATCATTCTTAACATTTAGGGATTTATTAAACTTCATTATACTCGATTGTACTTCAATGTGGTTCATAATGACATAAATGTACACATACGGTTGGCATCAAGTCTTTGGGTACGTTTTTGAGTTCTCTCGGTAGCTCGTGATGAAGATTCTTTGTCACGCTTTTCTTGTAGCCGTGATTCACGCTCATCATCTGTTTTTATATTTCTTCTTTTATATATTCTGTTACGATTTTTCTACTTATATTTATATATTTGTACTTCAATATGGTTCATAATGACATTAATATACACAACGCTTGTGTCATTACAAATTTGAGTTATAAAACAATAGAATATCATCTGGTCTCGTCAGGTCAATCTGAAGATTCTCTGAAAGTTTCATTGGACCGATTCCAGCCATTTCTGAGCCTATACGGATCAAACACACAAACATTCTCTTTTATATATAGAGATTAATAATGAATTATATTTATTAAATAATATTGCGATGAAATAATTTATGTACCACTTATACGAATGCGCGACAGAATGGAATGACAATTGTTTAGAAACATTCTGAAATAAATCACGTTTGTAAAGCCACGTGCTCCTGTTATATTCCCAACGCAAATCCTTTACCAGGAAACAATGCTTTAACACACGATGAGTTTTTAATTCCACCGTTGCTCAAACTGTTCAAATGTATGCAGGGAAATATTTATTGCCGAAAGTTTCGTGTTTCTAGAAATGAGTTTATATTTACAATTTGTCTGTCTTACAGTTTTTTTATATGTTTACATTATCTCTCAGGTTTATTTATTGAACTTTTACATAAATCTATTTCAAAAACTGTAATCAAATTACAGATTTATTGAAAAAGCAGACGAACATTGCCCAGGTGTTACGCATGGTAAACATTGCATTTGTAACCGCTAGGTTGGTATTTCATGGTATGGATGGTAAAGTATTCTCGATTAGCTTGACTTCACTTTCACCTTACTTGCAAAGTTATATTGCCATCCCTTAGCATTTTGCTATCGCGTTTACCACGGGCACTGTTCCAAAAAGTAGTTTAGAATTAATAGATTTACTGAAATTCACACATCTTTATCATAATACGACTGGCAAGGTTTCAGAGAATTCACAAACTTTGATATATAATAGACAGATGTCAATAATTTAGATATATTTGTAGGTGTTCATAAATGTTCATTTTAAAGAATACTTTCTTTTACTTGTGGAAACCACAGAAATATCAAGGAAGGCGACAACGTAAATCATTTTAATGGAAGCCGTCCACAAAAGAGAGAGCACTTTATTTCTTTGAATAACTCTAAGAGCTTCCTCTGACGTCTGCATGTTGAATCAGCTCTTTGTGCCTCAATGATAGTTGTCAGGATGTGGGAAATTCAATTGTTTCTTTATTCAAAGCCATTAGAAGTTTGTTTAAAATTGTTTCCCTCGAGCCAAACATTTTTTTACTGAGAATTTCATTTTTAATCAACCGACTTCAAAAAAGGAGGAGGTTCTCTTATTAGACTATTTTTTATGTTTGATACATCATAAGTTTTGGAATAAATGACCGATTTTGATGATTTTTTTTGTTTTAAAGCTTCCTATGTGGTCCTATTTAAATTTAGACCAATTCTGACAATGGCTTCCATCAAAAAACCATAAAAGCCTTAAATTTGCCCTTCCGACCGCGTGGTAAATCAGTCCTTAAACCGCCTTAACACTGAACAACCACGGCTTGCAGTACAATCGAAATAGTTTTATTACGATATTATTATATTCAAAAGACTTGATTTATTCCTTCTATAAATGTCCATCACCTTAGTTCAGCTGACGTCATGTTCCCGGTTGTTTGACGTGGAAGGATATTAATATTCAAATCTAGACGTATTTCAATGTATAATGTGAATGCCGTACCCAATAACGCGTCAGTTTTGTTACATCGATACGACCATGATTGTAATTATTGTAAAATTGGACCAAGAGAGAATCTATCTATCTACCTACATAATGTCCCAAAAAAGTAACAGTTAAGTATTGAAATAAATTTGTTACTTGAAACTTCTGTTATGTCCCGTTACCAGTATGATTATTATTTAAGACACTGTTCCCTAAATATCACACAGTGGTCAGGCTCAATCTCTGTGTTCCACTGTCGTCATAAATCTCCCACTTCAGTCGCACGCGATATTCCGCATAACTTACAAATTACGGGACGTCTGCGACAAGTGTAACTTGATTTATTTAATCCTCTGCGCCGCTCTCGTTTGTTTAAATTAAACATTTTAACCTGAACTAAAAGCGTAGTATAGTTTTGGTTCACATATGGTTCATTCTAGGACTGAAAAGGTGAAAAACACGTATATTTACGAGTAAGCACAAAACCGACTTCAAATCAAATGATAGATGGATTTAACATTAAAGGCTACAACGTGCGGACGATCTCTTTTAAAACTTATAAGGTTTTCTCATGGATGCTATTTTATATGAATTTGTTAATTTTTTTTATTGTTTTTTTATGCACTTCTCCTCGGTTAACACCGAAAAATATGTTTTATATAATGTAAATCTATAAAGGCTTAGATCTTCAATACGTGACCAACATATTTATTATAATTCATAAGCTGTTGATTTTGTAAATAATAAATTAAATAAATAAATCATCATTATTATTACTATAATAATTATGTAAATAATGAAAATACTTCTCTGAACACCCCTTTATGTAAACTTGTTTTTATTCAATATTTACGTGTTTGATTTTTCCATTAGTAAAGATAAAATATTCGTAGATACATGTACCCAATGTCGCGGATTATTTTTTAACAATTTCGTCAATCGGATTTCCTTCAAAATTTCCTATTTACCAGCGCTGGTAAAATACTTTCACAGGTATCTTATTGGCCTGGTATCCTATACATTGAATTGGCTGAAGGCCAGAGTTGCGGTGTCATAACGTTAAGACTGCGCTAATAAACGGTAATAATTAGCACAAAAACGATTTAATTGGATGCTTTTTAAATAAGTGCTTCTACGATCCTACCTGATGATAAAGTGGATATGCAATCCTGGATGGACTACTGGCATCTTTAGATGTCAAGACTAAGTTTGCCACTAAGTAAGGTACGTCCTTTCAGGAGGTAGACTGAATAGCAACTATTTGTTTTTCTAAAAAACATTTGTGGCGGTATTTTTTGACAAATATTACTTACATTCTTGTTCTTTTGAGATGGTTTCGAACCTGCGACCTTTCGTAGGCTTGTACCCTTAACCATTAGACTACTGACGTTATATTGTTTCTCTGACTCTTTCGATTTTGTTAGTTGGCATTTCAATAGTAAAAGAAATAAAAATTAAAACAGTAAATAAATAATACAAGGGTAAGATTTTGATGTTCATTTCAAACTGTCTTATAATTGACATCACTGATTTACAGAGAAAGTACCGAAGTCAATGTCCTGTGACCACAAGAAAGGCTGTTAAGATACTAGACGCTTCCGAAGATCGGTTTTGCAAAGGTTTGTTAAACTAATGTCTCTCAATACAATACCCCAAAAATATCCTTTGATATATCAACAAACCTCTTCAGTTATAACATTATTTCTTATATTATAAATAAATTACGTAATTTATACATTTTTATTCTTAAAATGGTTTCAGTAGAATCGGATCTTCCAATAAAGCGTGAACTATTTGCCGGAGTTTTATCGTACGGTTCGATTACTGAGAATACGAGCAGTGATTGGCTTCGCAAGCGTTACGGAAATGAACCTACAATTCCGCCATAATCAGAGTCTGTATTGTTTGCTTTCTTCGAGGCTGTGCATTATTACAGTTTTCAAGAGCTGCTAATAATCTAGAAACTGAGTTAATCTCTTACTTATCACTGTGCCTTATATTTTCTTGTGAAATACGGATATAAAAGTCGATTAAACAGATTTTCTCTAAGATGTTTATTGTACTGACACTAAATTGTATTAATTTATTGGAATGGACACAGGCGGTGTTGTAACAATAATAATTGTGGGAGTCTCTTAGCTTCTGAAATAGCGTAAACTGCATCTTAGGAACTAATGTCTTCCCCCGTTATTTAAGAACGTAATGACATTAAGACAAAACATAAAAAATAATGAAGAAAATATAAGTAAAGATAAAATAAAATCTGTTTTATGTATGTGGTTGTGTTCATGTGCTAGTGTGTATGCACAATATACAAATATAGAATCAAGAATAGAATAGAACAATTGAATCAAGAGAATGTATAAGTACCTGCGCATATTTTCTTTCCCTCTTGAACAATCGTGTGTATATATATACATTTAAAAACATATATGCGTTCGTATTACTTTGTTATTGTAGAAGTTTTACTTCACTTGAGTGGTCTGGAGCTCACTAGATTTTACTCTCAGCTGGTAAGAAAAATACTACAAATTGTATGACAGTATGTTCGCTTTACTTTTGGCTACCTTCCAACACAATGGCGCAAGTTTGTTTTCAACTAAGCTATATATTATTGAATTGAAGACGTGACCAAATTTAATTGTAAGGAATTGGTGTTTGATCTGATTGTGCAGAAAATTTATTGCAGTGGGAATTTCCTCTACTTTCTCACGTTATTAGATTCGAGTCTGACGACCGAAGTGCCTTCGGTTATAGCGCGTGCCGCCTTCTTCGTGTTTGGGGTTAATCTGATTACGTACATACTTTTTAGTATCATTATATTTATGCGTGAAGCAAAAACTTTGTACCCGTTCTGAAGAAAATGGCGCGAAGTGGTATGAAATTTCCGACACGTGTAACTTACACAGAGAAGGAGTCTCGAATGCTAATATTTTTTAAATTATGTATAGAAAATGCATTAAATTAATAAATAATCAGTACACAAACTATAATGCTTTCCATCCATATACCTACTGTTGTTATATGTTTGTTGTATCTACGATAAATAATTACTGAGAGATAATTAATATATAAATAGTGTTTTCAATGCTACCCTTTCTGGATTTGAATTTTGACTATATTTAATTTTTAATTATAATTTAATTATATTAATATTTTTAAAAGATTAAGCGGTGAATCTGGTCACTCCTTTTGTTCCTTTAAATTCCATACTTAATATTTTGTAATACACCGCGCATCACTGCTCTTGCCCTTGACAACTTGAAATGAGATTGAGTCTATGATGCCAATTAAAAAAACCTAAGCTCTCATGTCTTTTACATTGTTTTTTCTGTCGGTCAGACAGAGAAAGGAATCACTGTCAGCGTTTTCTGAGGACATGAATATACACTCAAAAAGTATTGTTACTTTTGAACAACTCCTGAATACTTCTTCTTCGTCGTACCCTTATTTCTGAGGGTCGTAGTCACTAGAGCCCCTTTAAATGGACGAAGCAGCCCTTATCAGCTGACAGATATTAGGAGAAGAGATGGCACCTTTCATTGGATTAATTACATTGTTTTAGAAAAATATTCTAACAGAATTGCATGAAATGTGTAAGCCAGATTTTCATGCCTGAGAATAACGCTTCCACGTTCATTGGTAAACGCTGTCACTGCAGTTTTGGCGGTAAAGTCACTAAACATATGCTCTAAGCATTACTTAAAATAGAAAGTTTAAAACATTTTTAGTAAAATATGAGGGTGCACTCCTTTCGAAATTTTAATTGTTGAAATAATAGACGTTATTAAAATCAAAACAAAGAAGTAAATTACACTATTCGTGGGATGTGGGACGTGGGAAAAAAAAAAAGAAATATTGCTAGCTTTCTTTTAAAAAAAAAGATGTTAAAAAATATAAAAGGTTTCGCATTTGTGCTTGTCCTCATTACGGTAGGCCAGTCAAATACCTAATACAAATTATAATACATTTATATATAAATACTACAACTCGGCGACAAAAATCATACCGTGGTGACAAACGACCCCCTTGCATATGCCGCATTATCCAGCCACTAAGAAAACCCAATAAAAATTTAGTAATTCGTAAGTTATGTGTTCCATAACTCACGAACACATAACTTAAGAATACTTATGTATTCTAGTACTAGTAAATTATAATCTTCTAAAATATCAATTACTAAAGCATATAAGATAGGAAAACGTTAGCTACGATAGCATGACCTACGAAGACATATACGAGTAAGATAATAGCTACGAAAGTATAAGCTACGAAAACATTTACGCGTAAGACATTAGCTACGAATGGATAAGCTACGAAATCATATACGCGTACAATATAACCTACGAAATTATAAACGAGGATAACATAAACAATTGCAGACTTATCGGTTGACTTACTACGGAAATAACATTTATTTGATCTGATAAACTGCAAGATATGTCACGACGATGAGTGGTAAGCTACACTTGTAAAAAATAACCAGATAATACTGGTTATTGGCAACGATCCAAATCAGTTACGATGTTCTGTGGAAATTTTTAGCAGTCTATGTATACCGTAATTTATTTATGTAATTATAAATCAAGATAAAATATCAATTTTAATTTCGTTTATAATTAGGATACAAACGGAACAGCAAATTGACTGTATGTTTTACTCCTTATCTTACATCTATTTTTGACATCCTGCGCCCAGCAGTGGAATTAAAAACTATTTATATTTTTTTTCAAAATAATAGTAACTACAGATACTCCTTATTACATCAGCTATCCGCCAGTGGTTTCGTCAAAATCGGTAGAGCCGTTCTACAGATGAGCCGGAATAAACAGACACACAGACAGACAAAATTGTAGACAATGTTATTATGGTTTATGTTCCGTATGTACATTCATGTATATGCATATAGCAAAAATTTTACAAACAGACACTTCAATTTCATTAATTTGTATAGTAAAGTGGTCAAAAACCTAAGTTTACGTCAAGTAAATAAATTTGATAAGCCCTGCTGAATTTAAAATTAATTTTCCATCGGTCTACCGTTGCAACATCATTTAAATAATCATAATCATTTAAAATGTATGTGATGAAAATAACACAAGTTGTCTAATATAAGTAAAAACAGTAGCTTAGGTGTGGAGATTGTTCTGACTAAAGGCATCAAAAGGAACGACATGGAGTTTGTGCGAGTCTGATATAATCCGTCCTATATAAAAAAATAAGGTGTGGAGATTGTTGGATTTATTGGTGATGAAAGGTACTTATCATTGCTATCGACTAGCGTTAAGAATAAATCATACAAAGACGGGGCAATGTATTTCAGTACAACGTTTTAAAAATATTTCTTTGCACTACCCATGGAAGTTTTGTAGATAAATATCGCAACGTTACTGGAGATAGAGAGCCAATACATCAGAAATATTGTTGCGGAAGTTGAAATCGATACATTCGTAGTGAAGTACAATGTAACTCCAGTCGGCTTCACCGCTCTCCATTTTGATTTATGCAACTTCGTAACCTTACTACCTATCTACCTACTATTTTCTATCTTATAATTTTTTTCATTTTAAAATAATGCTTATACTAACATATTTTAGTGTAAAAGTTACTAATGTTTTTGCACACACAATAATAATTGTAATATTTTTACGAATCGCGACGATGTGTTATTTAACGTGAGCCTTTTAATCATTTTATAAAACTATTTTGAATACATTTTCTGATCCTGAGAAGGAAAAGTAACTTCGCTTCGACTATAAAAATATTTTTAAAATTACACTAACTCCGCGGTAAAATCCTTAAAGTTATAACCAACGTATAAGTGTATTATGTAACATTCACGTAAATGTACTAATTCATTCTCTAAAACAAGCTAAATATACTAAATGATTTAAGCTAAAGCGACACTATTATGGTTTACAACGCAACTCTCCAGATATTAAACAAACGCTTAAATTTAGCTTAGCTTGAAGCGGGCTTCAAAGAGATTACAAGCAAAGTTGTCGCAAGCACGCTCCAGCGCGGTCCTTTGTGAAGTTGACATTTCAGCGACACGAGGGTTTGAAACTGCTTTAATAATGATAACTTATCTAAAAGTATTTGGAATTTAAGCAAAAATCTGTATGGAATTTCTAAATCAAAATTTGTTCTTGTATCCGAAACAATCAAAATTTAAAATCTGTCTCATTATTTTCTATCATAACCATCATCAATCCATGAGATTCTAGTTAACTTACCGGATAAGTTTTTACCACAATAGCATCAATCACATATCAATCGAACTAATTTAATAGAAAATAATTTTTTGGTTTAACGGTCGGACGTTATTATCATTTTTATTTATTTTTTTGGGTGGATTTATAGCGTACTCAGTCTAAATGCTTTGAGTGGTAAAAGTTAGGTTAAGATCCAAACGATCGCTTCAAATGGCACTGTACGCTAGCAACCCTAGTTCGAACCCAGGGCACCGATGACAGTGAAGGAAAACATCGTGCGTAAACCTTTATTACTTACAATTTTTTTTTTTTTAATTTTTATTATTTAAAAAAAGACATGTGAAGGCTGTCAATCCGCTCTATAGTCACGTGGCGTCATAGGGCGTATCGAGCGGGGCGCGCACCGCTCTCGGCTTTACGATCAAGAACAATGAAGACGTGGCTTCGGCCTTTAAAACTACCAAAATTCTCCTATTCAAGACAAGGCTGTATGGACTAAAGTCTTTTTTCCTTTCCCATTAGGGATAAACCAATAACCTAACTATAGTCACGTTGCTGGTTATTTCTATTTACAGAGAAGGCCTGCACCAACAATGGGACAAACATGTAGACTGTAAGTTTAAGTTTTTAGCATATATCGCATTATCAGCTTCTTTTTTACGAAAACACTTTTTATGCTTTCTCTTAAATTTATCAAAATGAGGAACATTTTGCACTATCTAAATATATTCAATAACAAAGTTATTTCGAAGATTAAACACTGAACGAGTGAATGGGACGGTATAGTGACTAAAATCGAGAAAGCTATGCTTCGGTGACTAAGAAATAGCCTTAAATTAATTAGATACTATCATCCTTATCAGCGTATATATACAGTGACTTTGACTTGAACTCTGAAAAGGTGATTGTTGTAATAAGACGACAAGTAATTTATTGAATACTATGTTATACGTATGCAATCTTCAAGTTGATTGCAATTATCAAAAAGATGCTCAATGTTTCTTACTAGCTTTGTTCTCCTAGTTTATTTATTGTGCTCCTGCTTGGATCATGAAACTTTTATGTTACTGGAACTACGCCAGTATGAAGTGATCATTGGGTTATATTTTACGGCAGAAAAGTTCCCTACGTGCGGACACGTTTCATTGCGGTTTAACGAAAAATTGTTAGCATTACTCTAATAATTTAAGTAACATTTTGTGAACATCCAGGGTCACAATATGTGATGATGTCTTGATAACTGCTAGATAAGCAGTAAAATATAAGAACGCTTATAATAAGTTTTATAAATATTACTAACATTCTTGCATTCCAACTAAGCTTAAGCTCGTGCCAGGAGATGGATCACGTCAATAGTCGAATGATAGATAACCTTTACGATTCGCAGACCGTACGTAGACTTAACCATTGCTTTTGGTAAATATTAAAATATTTTTAAAAAGGTGCAAAAAAATAATTGATTTGCACAAGTTATATTAAACTACACCTTACCTGCCCAAACACAACTATCACAAGTTCTTTCTGGAACGCTTATCTATTCTCAATATTGTTCGCTCATTTTTAAAAACCCAACCCCCGATCTGACATAGATTAGGCGTCACTTGTGTCAAGGACGGACACAAGTGACGCCATAGACAAAACCACAGAGCTACAGAGAAAGTCATTCTCTGTAGTAGATTAATCTATACTAAGATGTCACTTGTATAATTTGTATACCCTATTTTGCGGTATGTATTTGCCGTCTTTGCGCCAGCAAATATATTCAGGAAACAAAAGATAAAGCTCTATCGTTGTATAAAACATAAAGTGAGGTTAGCCATGAATATAGCCGGTGCGGTTATTATAACTCCACATCGAATGTATCGCTTCCCACATCCGCAACGATGTTTTTGACTTATCGGCCCATATCTCTGCGAGCGGATATTTATTTATGTGTCGGCTTCCAATGGACTGTGGAACCAAGCATTGAGAGCACAAGCGGGCGTGGCAAATTATAGCTTAATTTAATGTTTATTTTGTTCATTCTCGTATTTTAAAATGAATAAAGATAAATTATTGTTTACAATGCCAAGTTAATGAGACGATCAACTAAATTATTAATTATGAATTAAAGATACAATAAGATTCAGTTAAATCACTAAGATATCATTAGAAGTAGTTATTATGCATTACAATCACTGAGTGCCATGTGTTACCAGCTAACACTAGCTTCAAATAAAATAAGAATCATCAAAATCGGTTCATCCAGTCCAAAGCTATGGCGTAACAAACATAAAAAAACGAATTGAGAACCTCTTCTTTTTTTGAAGTCGGTTGAAAATACGTATTTGCACTGCATTGCAGAAAAACAGTTTTTGAAAACATTATCCTAAATTCTGAATGAAATGTGATATTTCAGTGGTTTTACTCTGATTAACCTTGTCCCCTTTATGGTCGCCGTAGCCCTGTAGTAATGTCATTAAATCTTACTTTATTAGCTGAAAGACGAGATGGATTTTAAACTTGTCTTTAAAACTTTATTACGACCTTATACACATAAAATGAAGGTATAGAGGTTACGGGTTTACAGTAAAATGTCAAATTGACACCTACTACATTTTACTTAGGCTTGTTGCAAGAATGAATGGTGTGGATCGTGGAAGTAATTAGGAACACACGCACTACTAATGTTCACCAGTTTTTTTTAATTTTATGAAAAATTTATATGGTGTTTAACGTAGGAAGCAAAGCACAGACTAGCGGAAGGCACAGAACAGAATAGTTAAAAGCGGAATTGGTAGGAAGTATAGTAAATGTGAGGCGTAGTTACGTTTTAATACAACGCAAATGACGCAAAGCAGTCAACGTAGGCGCGGCTATTGTTCTCGCACCCGAGCAGTGTGGACGTTGCTAAATTTATTTTGTCCAGATTAGGATTTTATATAAATGAAAAACAATAAAATAATCTGTTTCAGATTCCACGATTTAACAAGAATTTTTATTAGTAAAAAAGAAATCGAAACATATGTTCAATGGATTGAGGCAAAACTTTTTTATTTCCAGAATAACATGGTTATATTATGAAGGTCTGGCGTCTATATACTTTTTTCTTCTTCCACATTCGTGCTCGTTGTGGTCCAAGAGTAATTACATAGACGTGGATTTTCATAAACCTTCCAATATATTAATCTTTTTTCAGAGACTTTTGCCTGTGTATGTTTCTGGCAGATCACCCCATCATACCCTAACTTTGATACACAAATAGGATCGTATGAAGGGAGAAAGAAAGTCATTAATGTTGCATGGCTATAGCCACCAGCTCCCTCTGAGGTAGGGACAGGCAACAACATTAAAATGTACCCACGTTGTTCCCTCAGTTTAAGGCTATCCATCAACGACTTTCTTTCCGCTACATATTTATTAAATTCCTCCAATACGTGGTAGACATCATGCACCACTCTACAAATCACGATTCGGTGAGTCACCTTTCCGTATGACTTATCTTACGACATATCCTTAACCAAACATCATCCTTCCGTACAACGCTTTGTAGTTTCCCGTTGTATTTTCAAAACCTAAGCTCCTATTCCATCAAAATTATACGGAACATTATTGAAACAAAGTCCTTTTAAACAAATCTATGGTACATACCGGTACAGAAATGATGACACCATGAACACATATGCAAAAACATTCCAAAAAATAAAAACAAATGGAGAATCTCGCTTTTAAAAAATTGTTTTATATTCGCGGACAATTGACAAAGTTAAGGAAATTCATTTTATTATTATTTATTTATTTATTTAAGAAATAATACAACATCAATGCGTATTAAGCAATTTAATGTTATGCCTAATTATACATTAAAGCGAAGTCATACTTTGATAGATAGCTACGAAGAAGAGACAAAAATAACATCTTGATATATACAATAGAAGTTAACGAGTACCTTCCACGCATTTGTATACACCTTCAATGAAGGACTATTGATTGTAACAAAATGTATCTTTATGCTGTGATATGGTATTAAGAAATCCAACTGCGGTCGACAGCGGAGAATTCTAGGACAAGTAGGCCCTGATAAATATGAAAGAGCTAAAATATACTAAATTATACTACAGTACAGACAAATATCATAAGCCTTTCTGCCTTATGACATTTGTCTAAGCCGCTATACCTTTACGAAAGTTTATTTCGTGCTATCCGTAACGAAAACTGGGCATGCAGGTCATTTGGTAGTTTTTCTTAGAGCCGCTTGACAGTGACGGATAGCTCCTCGTGAATTTACCGGGAGGTAGGAACTTTTTATCGCAGTTCACTTCATGAAGTTTATTTCAGTCCTAATAACGAACATTTATTCTTTTCAAACAAGGAATTTGAGAGGAACTCTCTCGTGTTCTGAGTATTTTATTTGATTCAAGATTGTAAGTCATTTAGTGGCATTTATTTTAATTACAATACGAAAAAAAATTCTTTATCAATGTGTAAGATATTTTCAAGTATATTTACGGACAAAAACCAAAACCGACTTCAAATCGAAGCAAACGTTAAACTATAACGCGACTAAGTACTTTCGAATTTGGTAGGAATATTACGAAATAAAATTAATCAGGACCTACCCAAACTTTAATCCAACTACTCTTAAAATATCATCCTTTAGAATAAAACATGAATCATCGAAATCACCGTGATATTCAGTTATTCGTGAACACACACGCACATATTTGATGCAAATTTAACACTTATAATTATGGTTTTCTCTTGTAGAATTTAAAATTAAAATGGTCCCATGCTGGGAAGCACCTTCCTCAAGCTTTCAAACAAACAAAAAAATAATCATCAAATCCATTCGCCCATTCGAAAGTTATGAGGTAACAAACATACAGACGAATTGAGGAACTCTTTTGAAGATGTTAAATAATTCAAGATATTATTAGAACTCCATAATAAAGTCTGGTTTCTATAATAATTTATGTGTAAAACGGGTCTTTCCCTGGACATACGAAGGTTTAATAGACCCGACCATTCTTCCAATTATCAGAGCAGGGCTTTTAGCTATAGTAAATATAGTGTAGAATAGCGGTGTGTAGTGGAAATATAAAACACTTCTACGTTTCTCTCGGTTAGTAAGCCCCTAGTGATCCAAATTTTTGATATTTAACCGCTGTACACTGTGTGTAAGAATGACCTCACGGAAATATTATATCTTATAAAAATCAATATTCCCTTTGACAATCAAGATACAGTATTCCCTGATTTATTATTGTATACCGTACATATATAGTATTGATTGCCTACATATAAATAAATATATGCATGTCAATGTAAAATAATACACAAAATATATAAAACTAACCAAATACATCTGTTTGTGTCGTGTGAATAATATTTTCTGTTTTGTACCGCTATGTTATGAAGTGAAGGATTAATTGATAATTTCAGGGATTTTTTTAAGTAAAGAAAAATGTACTCGAATTTATGGAAAATTTTACAAAGAAATGAAGGATGTAAATTAATTAAAATCAACTCTTAAATAAAGAAACTTTGCTCAGTTTTAGCGCTCGTTATTAAAATACTCTTGTTACCTTTTTTATAAAATCTGGAACAGATTTTTAATTTTAAATCCTTTTTCTGCTCTTTGCTTCTTGCATTTATGATAGTGAAATGACTGCTCGACTTGCGGAAATATCATTTTATACATCAACAAATAATATCATTAAGTATTTGTTTCCTTACTTCTTCGTCCGTCATTAACCTATGTAAGGTGCAGATAGTTTTGAGCGGCGTTGATCAACAAATATCATACGACCCTACTGCGTGGCAAGTATACTTACGAGTATAAAAACCGACTTCAAATCGAATCAAACATTTAAATAATTTAACGTCTGAACGAACCCTTTTGTATTTTAAAATTAATCAGAACCTAACGAAACTCTTATCAAACTACCTTTGAAGTACATCCTTTCCAAAAAAATACTAATCATTGAAATCGGTTTGCGTGATCTGAGTTATTTGTCGCGCACATACATAAAGTAAATTTAAGACTTATATGGTACGGAGATCAATAAGACAAATGAGAATTCGACAAATTAGAATGGAACCACACTGGAAATACCAGCTTTCAAATTAAAAAAGAATCATCAAAATCGGTTCACTCAGTGTACATTTTATGTATGTATGTATATACAGAACGGCTTTTTGAAGTCATATAAAAGCAATTATTACATACAGATGCATATTATTATTATTATCCGCCGTAGCTAATATTTCAGAAGGAAACTGATTCAATTAATTAGGTAGTATTATTTACTCACTATATAATTAAATATACATAATAGATATAATTCATATTTAATTTTTAATATCACTTATATGGTTTAAAAAATTAATACAGAATTGAAATGCTGCAAATCCGAGATCTCAAGCATTTTTAAGAATACGCCCCGATTCTGAAGGCTCGAATAAAATTCAATTATTTCCTTCGTTCGAAGTTTTAAAATTTGCCCGCATTTTTTTCTCAATTCATTGTTCACGAAATTGTGGCAGCGAATCTATAATAGATAAAAAAATCATAATGTAATAAAAAATATACATATATTTACACACCATATTCTCCATCCATTTCCTCCTTCCTTCCATCTCATTATGTTACACAGTACTATACTCAAACTGCAATGCTAACGAGCCTTTTTTTGTTGTTGACGGGAAACTTCAGATGCAAACTACGGAAATCTTCAGAAAGATACCCCACCTTCTGGGGGGAAGGCGGCGGTTATGTGGGGTTCTTACCCACTAAAACATCCCCGGTGGCCCTTTCCTCGGTGCATGACGAGGGGCTCCGGGATCTCAGCGTGGAACGGACTGGAGCCCCTCTGCACAGTCCTCAAGGAGAGCACGTCCCGGGGGGGAGGTTACTCCCTCTCCCTGTGCTCTCGCAGCGCAAGGCGACACGGGCCAGCCGATGTCGCCTTCTTCCCGGATCCACTTTGGTGGACGACGCAGGCCCTCACCCTTGTCGCCCAGTGAACCCGAGGCCCCTTTTAGTCGCCTTGTACGACAGGCAGGGGATACCGTAGTCTTATTCTTGAGAGCCCAGAACTACAGGGCCGATGTTAACGAGCCTAGAGTAACCGTCCAAGCCGAGGTCGCTATCATTCTTTAAAGTGTTGTGAAACATATTGTTTTGAAAAAAGGTCAATTAAAAAAAATCAGCAAAAAGCCGACTGTGTTTGAAAGAAATGCCATGAGTTTAAAATGTTTTCGCGGAGGTCCGGATATAAATCGTTAATGACTGACCCGGGCCACATTTAACGCCGCTGTCGCTACGCCCGCCTAAGATTTCACGCTCCGCCTGCTTTCTGATTTATTTTGTGAACACAGCTCAATTGTTATCGCTTTATACAGGTTCTACGAATTCAATATACGCAAATTTATATAAATATCTTAATTTTTGTTACCACTTACATCATTTAAATAAGTAACATTTTATTTAACAAACAAAGGTCTTTCATCCAGGTACTATTAATTAAACTATTAACTAGGCTACGGGCTAGCCATACGAGTAAAATACTTACGTTACTGTGCTACAAAGCATAAAGTATTCATAATTAGGAATCTACCTTCATTAATTGCCACTTAACTATGCGAAGTACGAAGTTATCTCGCTTAAATTAAACGAACGAAGCACACTACGCCAAAGCGCGATATGGTTGGAATATCGTTTTATTAAATTAGAATAACTAAGAGAAATAACAACTTCCAAATTTTTAGTAATGAAAACTAACTTTGTAACTGAATAATCGAGATCATTTAAAAGTTTGTATTTCCGGTTCTGATATTAACTGACCCAACTGAATTAAACTAATAAAGTGATCAAGAATGTCGTCATCGTAGAGTACCCATGAAATGTATACGTTCAGCCAAGGCCGAATGCAGCTGATCTTGGTGGTGACATATATCCACGCGCACAATTCTGCATACGTACACGCCCAGGACACATAAAATTATTAACATTCAGTCGGCAAGTTGGCCACTAGCCGTTGCTCACTATATTTGTCTATAGCTTCAAAAATTCACATCAATCGAAACGTGGAAGCGTGGGGAAAAGCTTCCGCGAACGTAATCCTGACCGATCCAACGCGAGCTTTTTAGTGATTCATTGGGTGCAGTAATTCCTCAGATCCTTTTATTAAAGATTGATTTTCAATATCTCTGCTTCTTATTACCGTGTTTTTAATTTTGCAAGATATCCAGTAGAGGTAACGACAAGTGCGGTATGTGATAAGCTCGACCACTGTAAAAAGCTGATAACTGTTAATGTCTTTATATAGCTATAGACAAAGACATTTTATTTGAATGTCATCATAGTATACAAACACATTACTTATTTGTCTGTTCCTTCCTTTAATAGTATATACTATTAAAGGAAGGAACAGGCAAATAGGACACGATGCCAAGAGTGGACATCGTCTTGGTGTGCTGATCTTCAGCGGTACCTAGGATAACCCAGTATCGTGTACTTAAACACACCTTTATATGACATTTATGCAGAGTCAAATAATATATATCACTGTTGTAACTCGTTCGTCCCTATGGTGTTATTGAATATTGTTGCGTAACATAGAATATTATCATTATTCTACAAAAACATTTTTTTTGTGTTAAATGCTAAAAGCCAAAAAAGCATTGCCGCAAGAGCAAATTTAGGTTCCTACTTAAAGGTCTATAACGAATGAATAAGCTTCCTCTCTGTGAAGCATCGACTATTCAAAGTTTTAAGTTTGCTGAATCCTTGTGAATACAGGTCGTTAGATAAGACGTAATATTACGCTCTGTGATTTAATAAAGACGCTTCACTTAGACCACTCAAATCAATTGCATTTCGAAAAATTAACAAATTCTAACGCGTCAACATAACTGTAATCAACTGTTAATTATTTTGTTAGAATGTTTGCAAAGGAAAGTGATTTCTCAAAACTTCTGGAGAACACTCGAAAAGCTCTGAGCTCCCGGTATCCGGCTTCAAGTAATTGCTATTCAGCTGATGCGGGAATAGGATAAGCACAGTATTAGAAGTTGTTCCCGAAGTTGATACAATTGCCTCTTTAGGTCGGTGACCGAGTCGAGAGCTTTTAAAAAAACAAACAAGACAACACAATCCTACTACACCAATGAACGACAGTGGTATAAATGTTACTACTTAAACTTCACTCTGAAATTTGCAACATGAAAAATATTTTTTGACCGACTTCAAAAAAGGAGGATACTCTCAATTAGTGAATGTTTTTTTATGTCTGTTACCTCATAACCTTAGACTGGGTGAACCGATTTTTCTTTTTTTACTTGATATTTAATATATAAATTTTAAATTTGCATTAAGTATGTGCGGCACAAATAGACGAATCACTCAATAAAAATAAATCTCACACGATTTCGATTAATCGTTTTTTTTGGAAAAGATCTCAAACTCTTCTTGTTAGGTTCTGGTTAAAATTTCATAATTCGGGAATACAACGAGGGCGTCCGATTCACGTTTGATTCGATTTGAAGTCGGTTTTTATTTTTGCTTGTAACTGTACTTGCTATTATATCACTCCGCTAGAGCATATTATACTTAATAACGCTGCAATTGATCTAGGCTGCTTTTGACTTTGAATGTATAATTTTGTTAATAAATAGAGTGACAAATTCTTGTGCAAAAGTGAAGCTCCTTTTTAAAGTGCCTCCCCGACTTGTTTACGGTTGGCAGTTAGTTCACTACAATTCTCTCTGTCTTTAAAAGTGAAACTACAAATCGTTAAATCTCCGTCTCCTTTGACATCAAGCATCAGCTTAGTTGGGATAACTCTGGATATTATACCATGACATAATTACTTTAAATTAAAAATGTAGATATTTCCACGCTCACAAGCATCCGTGCACCTGCGTCAGGTTTTCACATTTTTCCGATTCTACACGTGTTGTTTTTGCTTTTGATTGCCAATGTTTTCTTTGTCCACGGTTGAAAGCACTGCTGTCTCATTATTGTAGTACGACGTGAATGTTTGTTTCAGACAAATTAATGAATGTATTTCACACGCAATGAAAAGTACTTTTTAACTTGTTATATGCTTCTAGTTCACTTTGTATCCTTATTTTTTCTTTAAATACTGGCGTACTCAGCCCACTTCGCCGGGCTAGATTTTGGTTTATTTTATTTAAACAATATACTTACATCATTAAATGTTTAATTTAACTCACAATATATTAAATTATTCCTTTCTCTTCGTATTCATTATCTTCTATTCTCTTCTCGAGCGGGTGATCATTACCTACATTCTAGTACATATCAGTAAATACATTATCATTATTATCATTTATACAAACACATATCGGGATCAAGTAAATGTCAGAAATAAAAGTACGACATATGCCCTGTTTGACAGTTCAAAAAGAGGAGTGCTCCGATTGTCACCAGACTTTACAGGAATACTCGCCAGTTCAATCTGAAGATTCCGTGAAAGTTTCATTGAAATCGGTCCAGCCGTTTGGGAGCCTATATGGAACATACCCACGCACTTTCTTTTTTATATATATAGATATCGCTAAATTAAAAAAAGCATTAGATATTTTAAACATAACGTAGTGTAAAGTATAAGTAAAATAAACGTGATGATATGGTTAATTATTTTAAACTTATGTTATTAAATTATTTCGACTTATGACATGGCAATCGGGACTTTTTATCCCAGGCTTGTATCAATTAATTGCCGTTTCATCAGTTTTTAAGCACAAAAATATCACTTTCCTAAATTTGTATCCTGTCACCTCCTTCCTCACGTTTTGATTAGCTTGGTGAAAAACGGATTTCAAAAACTATCTCTGTCTACCCCGTTACCCCGTATTATAAATATTACATGTGGCTTTTGCGCGAAACATGTAAAATGTATCGATGATTAGTTGGAGCTTATTATTCATACAAACACTATTGAAATCAATTACTCCGCTATTACAAAGTAGTACAAAAGCCATTTGTTGCGTTTGTACCGTTACCTTGCATTCACAACTTCCGCTATGATTGAATTACAATGCTCGCTTAAAAGCACACAGACATTTTGTTTCCACTGCGTGGAATTGCATCGGAACCGCTGATATTAAACGTCGAACAAGGTCAACTTGATAAATTATATGTTAGGGAAGGCTATCGATTAAATATTTAAATATTTTTGAAGTTAAACTTATTTTCGCATGCTTGACGTAGAGATTAAGCCGGTCTCTCAAGAATAAGACTACGGTATCCCCTGCCTGTCGTACAAGGCGACTAAAAGGGGTTTCGGGTTCACTGGGCGACAAGGGTGGGGGCCTGCGTCGTCCACCAAAGTGGACCCGGGAAGAAGGCGACATCGGCTGGCCCGTGTCGCCTTGCGCTGCGAGGGCGCAGCGGTTTTTTATGGATAAAATAATTTAAAACGTGAATGCTTAACCGTGCATGCATTGAAAATGTTGTAAAAAATTATGTTTATTTTCTGAAAGTCATTGAAGTAAAACTTCTTTCTGCAGGCTTGAAGATATTCGCAGAGTTTATCAGGACCCATATACGACAAAGGTTGAGCCCATGCATTATACCGAATACAAATCATAGCTTTTATTTATTAATATGAAATAAAAGAACGAGTTCTTATTGGTCGACAAGTCGACTGGGATTCGAATCCTCGATGACTAGATAGTAAGTAAAAGGCTTAGCTACTATTATAAAATTATTTTACTAATAATAATACTGCATTTTACATTTTCGACCACCTATTAAATTGCATGTTAATTATGAATTTATTGATTTGCAAAAGTTATAGAGTGTACATTTTCTTCGTTTACATTCCAATTTATTTAACCGCGCCCATGGTTTGCGGTGGGAGTTTAATTAACGCGGGTCTCGGCACAACATTGTTTCTTTGACCATAACTATTACACAATGAACTGGAATATGATGAACAATAATTGTAATGGATGATACATTTATACTACGATAGTATATTATATAGATACGATAGATATTTATTATAAATTAAATACTGTTAATAGATAAGATTTCCTTAACCATTAACAGAATTTAATTTAATGAGAATACGAGTATGTGCATTAAAATGATCACCTGTGGCACATAATTTAAAAGAGTTAAGTCGATCTTATCTTTGAATAACCTAAAAGGCTAATTCATTTTTGATAGTGAATTGTCGATATTATATCAGATTAAATGCGTCATGCGCTAAATTTAGTCTCAAAGTAATTAAAAAAGTAACAGATAATTTTATAGCACTAATTGTCCATATAAAACGAAATAAACGCTATTACCTCAAATTAAATCTAAAGTGTTTATACAATAAATTTTAAACGAGGACAAATTAAACAAAAAAAACGAGATGAAATCACTAAAACTCTATGTATTAAGCTCGCTATATTATAATCAATAAACTTCAGATTGCAATAATTGTTATTATTACTAATCTTTAACACTTACAAATTTTACATTTATAACATCATCAAAATGGGTTCACCAAGTCCAAAGTTATGAGGTAACAAAACATACAGACGAATTGAGAAGCTCCTCTTTTTAAGGTCGGTAAAAAAACATATCACACTATTCCCGGTCATTAGTACGACCTGGGATTATTGAGTTTCATTATCAAGTCATATTTTCAAAAATACAACGATAACTTTAGAATACGTGTGGTCCATCTCTATGTTCCATTGATCGTGACCAAAACAAAGAGAGTCCTATGCATACGAAACGAGTTTTATTTTAAAAGTGCATTCGATGTATGAATAAAATTTCCAGTTACTATTGATCAAGCGAGTAGGAAAAAAATTTTTTTTTCCTCTTTGAGTAGCGATTTGTTTGCTTTGTTAATTAAATTGCAACACTGGAACACAGACGTATAGCACCGGCAGAAATAAGTTGGTAAATTTTGTTATATTTTTCATTTAAAAAGCATATTAAAATACTCGTAGATTAGATTTAATTAAAATTTAAAAAAAAACTTCGTGCCGAAGAGGGTGGGGCTCAGCATGTGCTGTGCTCAAACATGTAACACAGCGCTGATTTTCAGCCAAAAAACCTGTGAGAACTAACAAAAGGCGGACGCTATACAGCGTCAATAGTGTTAATGGGTTAGGGTACTTTCTGTACGTAAGGTCGAATTCAAATCCACCATTAGACTATTGACGTGAACCATCTTCTAACACAAGCCTCAGCTTATTTGGAATGGTTAACAAGAATGTTAGTAAAATTTGTAATAAAATTAAGATTGTTAGCATTATTTAAAAAATAAAATATATAGGTAGTGGTGAAGTTGCATTTAAATCCCTGTTTTACAAAGGGATGACTGACAAAAATGTATACTAAACTATTTGACGTACATTTTTCTCGAGACCAGAAATACTTGGTCGATATTCGGGGAATTTTAAATTTTAATTTAGGAGCGATCAACATAGAGTATTCATTCATGTCCTATATAATTTTTCCAGCAGATCCCTATGTAGGAACTTCTTTTTAACCAAGATCTTACAGTTTCTGTAGTGTGCATCCATGAAAAGGATTCCAATTAAAAGTTTATCTACCTCAACAGTATAGACGTGAATGCAATATCTACAAAAGAGTCTTAACATAATTTGTACGAAACATACATACATAGTTTCAGTTCGGGTATAATATAATAAGCCCTATGATTTGAACCTAAGAAAAATTCGAGAGGGACTTGAGAGAATGGCATATTGGTATTGAATAAGGTTTTAATTTATTAAAAAAAATTGAATAGGAATATTAGGAAATTGAATTAATCAGAACCTAACCAAACTACCCTTGAAGTATATCATTTACAAAAAAAATTGTCATCGAAATCGGTTTGCATGATATTAAGTTATAAAAAATACTTAATGTAAATTAAAGACTTACATGGTTTTTTCATGGATACCATTGTCAGAATTGGGCCAAATCAAATAAAAAAATAAATTTTAAATTCAGGCGAATTAAGACTTCCTGGCCGATGATCGTGCTCAGTGACATGCCTTTAAAAAGGCCTATGTCCAGCAGTGGACTGATACAGGCTGATGATGATGAAGTCTTTTTTTGAAGTCGGTTGGAAAAAAATGTGCTATCAGTTAGATTAGTACATTGTATATCTAACGGTAATTATGGTATGGAACAAATGTATATTAAATATGATTATATATCTGGTTAGAAGATCCATATATAAATACCTTAAGCGGGATAAGGTCTGTGTCTGAATAAATTACATGAGGCCGCGTACAAGTTTAAATTTATGAAATTAATCCACTTATTAAACATAAGCGTAGGGAGAAACGTATTCGTATTTCAGTGTAGTAAAGATATTCGATAGACTTACAACTGGATTTTGCGTGGTTTAATAAATATATCATATTAAAATTACTATTGGTTTGATGCTGCATGCAATGTAAATCTATAATCTTTAACGTTAAAGATTTATAAAAATACCTTTAAATCGGCACTTGTATGCTTAGATAAATGAACATGTATGTAGTAAGTGGCCGGTCGTCTCTATGTTATCTTATTTATTTGTAGGCCTATTATCTTACACCTAAACCAAGAATAAAAATAACAGTACACTAACATGAAAGTTATTAAAGCTAGTTTGACACGTAAGTTAAACAGGGAACAAAGTAAGTAAGGGAAGTAAAGCTATAAACATTTGAAACCAACCGAGATAAAATAAATATTTGTCTCGTAAAATTTAAAGACAACAAACGAATTCTAAAACAAAGATTGCTCCCTGTATTCTTCTATGCAGGTGAATGCGCGCGATTATATTTCTGAATACAGATGTAAAACTCAGAGATAAGAGACCTGAGATTGCGAACGGAAATGCCGGAGGTTACGTTGAAGATATCTTTGTCAGGGTAAACAATGCTTATCCTTATAGCTGAAAAATATTTTTCATCACAAAATATTAGGTACCTTCACAAAATGTTTCTGTTTTAATTTTTGCCTCAATCTAGAAATTAATTAATTTATATTTCATATTTACAATATAATAGGTATTTTACAAAATATTTACAAATAATATAACTGTGCCAAACCATCGTCGCTTGTCAGCGTGCCCAGAAGGCTGGTAGCATTGCCACGTTGTATGACAATTAGCTTAGCCTCCGTGCAAGGTATAAACCAGTTCTTAGCTATCACATTAAAAAGGTGGTGAGCCTCAACCAAAAAATTCTGAAAGATGTGACGGTGCTATAGTATCGACGCATGTAGCATCCAACTAATATTACATAATAGTTTTAAAATCAAAATTTAAATTATAAAATAAATAAAATTAAAATGAAGTTACTTAGTACTGTGTTGTGGCACAAGATTCAGATATAAGCTTTCAAATATTTTCGCCTGTATTAATATGGCTAGTTGTTTATTTTATCAAATATTTTAGTTATTTAAACTGATGTAAACTGTATACCAGTTTCTATCCACCGGCATTGGACAGAATCACCGTGAATCTTACAGACAAATGCCTTTTCAAACTCAAGTATAAATTCCCAGCACGTACAATTTCCAGCAATTTCGTATGCTTGCATATGAAACCGGTAATGGCCATTCGGTCGTAAATATTGCGGAGGGTTTGAATTTCTCGATATCATTTAGTATATTTCTTTAGAAAATGATGTTCTAAACCTTCCTAGTTTACTTTTAATAATAAAAGCGCCGGTAGCCGAAGATTAGGAATAAAAGGAATAAGCGTAGATTAGTCAAGTTTATAAAAAATTAAGCGCGTGATCTCTACGAGTTTTTCTTGTAAATTAATGTGACGAACTGTGATCGAGCACGTAACGAATATTAGTTCAAATATAACGAAATAGAGGCATTAATAAAGATACATTTGAAAAGCCTTAACCAATACTTAATTAATCCATTCAGGCAATCCCATTATGGGTTATTAGTATGTATTAGACACAGCGGCGGCCACCGCCTAATGTAATTATTCCACACATTAAATCTCAATGTTCTATCGAATACAATTGAATTAATTAAATAGAGTTCACAGAGTTAAATTAAAGAGAGTATAGTTATTACTGTCGCAAGCGAAAGGCGGGTAATCTTTTGTGAAATATGTCATGCCCCTATTGACTAGTTTTATTTATGTCTTGCTTTTAATTTGAAATTCGAATTTAATTTAAAAATTACAACAATGGCTTAATCATAAAATGAATGCGATTTAATAACACGAACAGCATTATAGTTTTCCATTTGTTATAAAACGTCAAGTTCTACAACGGTAGTGATAACTTGAAGAGACTACACTTTTAAAAGGCTTGTATCCGGTGTAGTGGACGTTCATAAGAGATGGTTATGGTTATCACTTGAGATCAGGTGAGCCATAAACTTGTTTGCCCTTTTTACTATAAAAATACAAAAACAACGAATTATTAAAAACAGAAACCGATGCGCACAATAAAGAAATAATAACTGTTCATAACAACTGTCGAGGCAGATGAGGTTATCAATTGTCGGATAAAATTATTTTCCGTTCAACAATTTTTGTTTCATACTTACAAGAACTCTGACTGACTGACTTGACCGCGATCCCACCTGATGTTAGGTTGATATGCAGTCCTGGATAGTAAGCTACACTAGCCTATTCAACCTACTCTTGAAAATACCCACATTGTAACCGGAGGGAAAGACGCGGGCAATGGAAATGGAATAGCCAGTTCTTTGCAGTAGGAATAAAGAAAGTCGAAGCAAAGCGCTTCGTTTGGGTTTATGGGATATCCACAATATAAGGATGAAATCCAGCAGTGCATCTTTCGAGTTGTATAGAAAAGAAAGAAGGGAAAACATCTAAGTAGTTGAGAAAATTTACATATTTTATCAATCCTAACCACACACAACCTGTTATTCTATTCTCTAATATAAAGAAATACAAAAAAAAAACAAATACATTTAAAAATATAGAACAATTACGTCACGTTGGGTAACGTTTATCATACGGGAAACGTATAAAAGTCTGACAAAAGACGTATCTAAGAGAACATAGTGCAAAGACTCCGCTAACGAAATACAAACATTTGTCTTGACGGCGGTATCTTAGGAATAAATATTTAAGCTTAGGATTTACTTAGCTAGGTTTCGAAGTCTTTACTTGTGTAAGATGTGATAGATTATATTGAGCAACTTATACATTCACAGCGTCAAAAGAATTGCAGACGTGTCGTCAGACAATGAGAAACAAATAAAACATCCACACTGCTGTCAGTTTACTTACTAGGCTAATACGACGGCTCCTGTGCCGTCATTTATAGGTAAATAATATATTTATGAATGTTATAAAAATAATAATAATATGGATATTTAAATACATGTATAAGCTAAACGTTAAGTCGTCTTTATTCCGAATAGATTCAAATTGTCTGTAATAAATTAAAGCAGTCGTTCCGGGAAATAAGTTGAACAAACAAATTGCACACAAATTTAGAGATTGGACTTTAGCTGTCGACTGTTCAAAGTATTTAAGTATTTTCATTCCTTTTAGCAATACATTAATTAAACGACTTAAATAAGTACCCGGAGGCTGTTTCAAAGTTTAATGTAGTTTAAACTTAACTACTTATTTTAACTAAGTGTTGTTCTGTCGCCCGGCATGAAATAAGCATAAATATTTAAGTTTACTTCTATGTTGGGGTTTCAAAACTTTTGCATTGGCTCTTCCCTTCTATTTCATCTACATTTAGTAAGTACATTATTATATTTGACTACCAAACCCAGGAAATGAAAGCTTCCAACCTAGTCTCCAATGCTATTGATTTTATTACTGAACTACGCAAAGTTATTGATACGTCAATAAAAGGCATGCGTTAGCAACTGACTGATTTATTAAAGTTGAGAACCAGATACCCTCCACCACATTATTATATCTAATGTAGGGTAAGACGTTACAGTTATAACTATTCATTTGTTCATGTCATATTAAAAAAATAACATTTAACAGTTAACGTTGATCACCATGTAAATTACGCATGCGTTTTTTTCTATTTAAAAGGTAAACAGGTTAGCGCCCGACCCTGATAAGTGAAATCTACTACTTACAAGTCGGAGAAGCACTGTCTGGAGAAGCAGATTATTTTAAGCAAAATGGAAGGCATACACGCCCAGTGAAGGATCTACGATATAGTCTCAGAAATCATATAGACGATTGGAGGCAGCAGGCAGCGTGCGGTCCACTCCGCTATGGGGGCTACTTACACATGATGACAGTCCTCAGCAGTCAAGTAACGTAAAAGAATCATAAAAAAGAGAATTAAAGAACCATTCTTCTTTCTACTAGTAGTGGTAAGGTCGGACTGAACGGTAGTGAAAATCGGGTGTATGGGAGGCGGACTCCTCTGTCTTTCTCTTTGATTGCAATGTTAGTGTATTCAAGAATAGTATGAATAGACATTAATTAAGCTAGTTTCTTCCATTCAGGATTTGCATTTTCAGGTGGGATCGCTTGCTGCAGCAACTTGTGCAAATTAGTATTTAGCGTTTAGGAAACCGTTTCAAAAAACTATAACTAGACTAGGATGACTCTGAAGGACAAGGTTTTTCTGCGTCTAAATAACAAAGATTAAGTTTTAATTGTGTCATTGCAACATAGTTTATAATAAGGAAACCGACAGTTACATTATCAAATCAAACAAGGGTACATAAATTATGGTGTACACGGGCTGTAACGGCCGCTCGGCTCGCATCATTACAACTGACTAATGTGCTTAGCCGGTCAGTTAATTAACAAACCGACAACTAACCTATTCATATGTGTTTTTCTTGAAAAAAAATACTAATCTTATTAAAAAATACAACACGCTGCAAATACAATTTCAGTTATGTAAGCTTTTTTTTAAATGAAAAATGGCAAACGACCATACGGCTCACCTGATCTTAAGTGATCACCGTCGCTCATGGACATCCACAGCGCCAGAGGAGCTGCAGGTGCGTTGCCGACCTTTAGAGATAGGAGTAGGCTCGTTTCTTAAAGGTCACCAAATCGTAAACGTTGGGAAACACCGCTGGTGACAGTTGACTCCACAGGTTGACAGAGCGTTGAAGAAAGTTACGCGAAAAACGTACAGTCGTGGAACGCGTTTGGCGTTGATGGTGGCAGTGGAATTTGGAATTCAGCCGAGATGTGCGGTAATGGAAATCGGTAGCTGTGATAAAATTTCAATCAATTCACTGTGTCTAAAAATTTTAATTTTAACAGTGATGATATATCAATATTCTTGTACGGTAAATGCTTGTTTTTACATTTTCAAAAAATCCTTCAATTTTTATTTCCTAAATACGTTAGAGGAATTTCTAGTTGCCTTAACTTTATTTATTTACCAAAGTATTGTTTGTGATTTTAATGTTTGTGCAGTGTATTACTGATCAGACCTTTGCTATAAACGAACCTATGAAAATATTATTCTTATTTAGAACATTTTGTAGGAAAAGGGTTCGCCCCGAGCTACGGCTTACTTAAGTGATCACCGTCGCCCATGAACATCCACAACACCAAAGTAGATGCAGGTGCGCTGCAGGACTCTTTTAAAAAGGAAGACTAGTTCCCAGATCTCCAAATCGTACAAGTTCGGAAACATAGCTTGTGATAGTTGATTCTACAGATTGACAGTGCGTTGAAGAAAGTTAGGCGGAAAACTTCACAACAAACCAATATAGTGCCTATTGCAAGAGACACAACACATGGAGTTTATAATATTAAAATCGGTTTATCACCCCTGAAATGCCCTGCTTACTTCATGAAAATCATTGGATCCGTTTCCAAGTTTCAGATTATTTTTTAAACATGATGGTGACTGTGTGACAGCTTCGACAAAAAAAAATCATGTCATTTATTTTTAGTTTTACGGGACAGCCGTATGTACAAGAATTGCTCACGTAAAGGTATTAGATAAAAGAAACAAAATGCTTAATTTTGTCAAGCTATGACCTATGACGATCAAAAAACGCAGCTATGTTTGATCAAAGCTCTCCGACAAAGCCTGTTTATCTCTGAGGCACATTTACGCAAATAACTGGGACATCAGAGAAGTCTGCTCACAAACGCTGCCATTGTTATCTGTTACAAAGTTTCTCTTAACTTTGTGACATTTGAAAGTGGATTGGGAGCATCTAGATGGTTTAGAACGGGAGAGCTGCAACTTACAGCTTGTACGTAACTTTGGTTATCTCACTTTGTTAAACGTCAAACGGGGTAATTGAACCGGATTGAACATTTATTGTTCTATTTTTTTTTGTATAAAAATGAAGTGAGAAGTGTTCAGTGATATGTACCGAATATCAAACAAATACAAATAACACATAATTTAATTAAAGATTAAAAAAAACTATAAAATTAAAAGTAAGTTACGTTTAATATGTTAAAAAGAGAACTAAAGTAATTAATCAAGTAAACAATCTAAATCAGGAAGTGATATTAAAATAGTAACTTTTAATAATTTTGTAATCAAAATTATTAAAAGGCTACTATTATAATAAATACTAATTAAATATTTATTAATGTTATTAATTAAATAGCGGTAGTGAGGAAAAAAAATATTCATCATCATATCAAATCATTTTCTTATAAAGATTTATTTTATTCAGAAAAATATATTTACTTTTGCTTAAGCGCTACTTTAAAATAAAACATTTAGCGTCAACGTTCCTTTTACATAGCCTTCTGCAAATCAGAATCAAGGAAATTTCCAACAAGTCTTAATACACTTTCAACGGAAGCATTTCTTGTTTGAAGAGGTCAATTTATTGTTTTTTTTTTTGTAACTCAACTGCAGTGCCGTAGATTCAGCTAAAAGTATTTTAATTATCTTAATCTTCCAACTAAACTCACCAAAAGCTCCCCGACGACTTAAAAGTATTCAGGAATGACGTCACAAATTACAAGCTTTAGCGTATATAAGGGAATAAGCAATGACTTAATTAACTTTTTTCATAAAATTACTTGCTAGTCCTTTTAGATCACGTCTTTATTTTTTATTTAACAAAATTATCAAATGGTCGTTCGCTGGGCTCGTTTGGTCAGCAGTCTACTGATATCTCGACCTCTCAAAAATACAAATATGTATAGGATAGAAATCTTAGGGGTCGAATAAACCACTTTTCTTAAATACAACTCATAATTTCATCAACTATCTGGCAGTAAAAGTCCCGTTAAATTGGTCCAGCCGTTCCAGAGATTACATGGGACAAACGGACAGATAGACAGAAAATATAAAAAATATATTTTGGTATCTGTACCTTATATACATTAATATGGATGCAGTAAAAAGCGGTTATTTTAATATTACAAACAGACACTATAATTTTATTAATTAGTATAGATATTTATTCACAATCAAATTTCTGTTACGGTATAGCCAATAGTATAATTACCATTACATTTTAAACCTACTTAAAGCTACATTACATACAATCGTTATACTGCTATCTGAATTATTTGATAATCCGTTATTTGTCTTAATTTTCATCCTTAAATTTGAACAGAAATATTCATTTTTTACACACACACATTTTACATACATATTAGTTATTACAAACACAGACAATCTGCAGACAATCGACAGACTAATAAATATCCTATACTAGGGATTTTTACAGACTAAATAATATTAATTTCGAAAAGAAAAGTGTGCGTGGATATGATACATAGAATATAGCAAATAGTCGGATATATGAGATATCGAACTTATAAGCGTTCCTTACCCGCTTATTTCTTACTCTAAAAATGTCCCTTCATCTAGGGTTGCGCTAATTTTTGAGACACTCCCCCGGCAATACAAGTTTCGCCACGGACGTTGGGAAGTGAGAGAGAAACTCGTGGCCGACATTCAATTAACGTTTCTCTCGGATAAATTATCTTGTTTAATCTCTTTCCTCGTCGTTTTTTGTTATTAGAGAATACTTTAACGTTCTGACAAAAGTAACATATACAAAAAATAAATTTTCATGTGATAGTTTTACTGTATGCGGCTAAACTTGTACTGTATAAAACCAGTTCCAATCATGGCCAGTCACCATGTACATGGGAAAAATTTAAACAAGAGATGTTTTAATGCATACATGTAATTTATCATCACTCACGCACCTACCATTTAACATTGGGAGCTTATCAAGTAGTCTACCCCGAGGAGCAATTGCATCAAATTCATAAAAGTCTCCTAACAAACTCTTAATATAAAATTATGTTATATTCATAGTCAGTAATTACTAAGCGAGATAAGCAAAAAGCTAAAAAAAATATATAGGAAGGAAGATATAGGAATATTTTTACATTTATCTATCTATGACACTAAGTTAGGTCAAATTAAGACATTTTTAGATGAAGAAAAATGTGTAATGTTAAGACGAACTCAATAATATGATAAGGTTATGTTTAACTGAAATTAATTCTCAAACCTGTTACCGTCCGCGAATTCTCACGTAAACCTCGTGCCACGCCATCTTTCTCAAAACGGCGGAACCTTATTTGTACACCAATACATTAATAATTTAAAGTTATAAATATTGCATGGAATGGTAGTGACTGCTAACAGATATACAAGTTAAACTATTGCATGAATAACAGTTCATAAACAACATTGAATTTTACATTTGTAAAAATAAAACGACTTTATTTAAAATATGGGACCTCGACGACTTTTAATCCATATGCAGATTTTCTGTAACAAAATGCGGGCGGATATCACATGAGTGAGTCCAACGGCGGTAAGCGAACTATGCATTTGTACAGCGCGGGATACAGGCAGCAATAACCTACGATCACAAACGGATGCACATGTTTGGATTGGACTGGATTTTATAAATCGAAGCCGTGTTCTGATATAAAGGTATGCGATGAAAAATATCATTTTCAATATGTCAATACCGTGGTCGCGCTAACTTGAATAGGTTACGTTTTAGGTATACGTTTGCAATCCCATGTCGGCACTTATGAAATTTTTTGTTGCAATTTTAAGGGTGGATTTACCACGCGCTGTGGTATAGGAAAACATCGAAAGGATGTGTGAAAAAATGGAAGGAAAACCTACATGTATTAGAATCTTTTTATTGTACGAACATATCAATAAAAAAATTCGAATCTCGAACTACCGGCTACCGGTAATAAATACCGCGAAGCATGTTAATATACATAAAAATATTATTAGTGACATCTTTAAATAGAGTAATCTGACTTTGTCTATGGCTTCATTTATGTCTCTGTTTATGACACACACACATTCACACATTCTATTCAATACACGGTAATGTTAGTAACTATTGATTGAACTTTAACCATTTAGATCTATCCGTCTATTCCGATATGCCCTAGATACCGCTGACATATCTATTTCCGTCAAATTAAAAGTAAGACAATGACCTTCGACTGTGATTCAGAGCAGCTTTACTAATTGGCACATGCACGGCATGTGTTTAGTTAACGATAGAATTTGTGCTAAATGACCACATGTTTTATACGAACTTAACCAGACTAGTATTTCTGTGCAATGATAAAGGACTACTTTATCATCAAACGGCGCCTCAGATCTTGGATCGCCGTCGATGATCCACGCGTTACCAAATGTCTATTCTTTAATTTTCAACTCAATTATTAGCCTTTGATAGTTCGTTGCTGGACATGGGCATGCAGTGGTTTACTGCACCCAATCTTCGGCTTTAACCATCCAATTGGAGCCTGTCGCATATCGGAATCATAATCCGGATTAAAGCCACTGTGGACGTGCTGTTGTTGCTCTTTATTTAGAAGCTTGATTGACATGTCGAGCTTTGACGATCTCAGTGTTGGACATAAATATAAAAAACAAGCGTATGCTACCATCTTAAATTCTTCCCCGTCGATTCTGACCATGGTGCTTAAGAATTAAAAAAATAAAATACGTGTATGAGTGCGTGGTTGTGTCTTTTTCTGTGTGCCGAGTATACAAACATAAAGTAGGGTATAAATTTAATTCCTCAATAAAGGATTATAGCAAGGATATATGGTAAATATCATGGCTACGAAAATTAAAAGTTAATTGAATGTGTTCATGTTATACCAACCGCTACCGTTAAATCTTAAAGTAATTAACAATTTCAAAAATCTGTCCAAGATAAAACCCAAGTTACACTTAGTTGTGTTTGAGAAACAGCAACCCACATCCTTCGTACCCTCATCAACTTTGCCGGTGTTTATGTAAGTGACGGAAAAACAAAGGTTTTTGTGGAGAAATGTCAGCACGACGCCGAGATCCGTTTCAAGGCTCGTTCTTTCCAGAAAACGTTTGCTAATTTTTATATTTGTTTAGGTGACATACATACATATGACATCAAGAATTTATACTACGGTAATGTTAATTACAGAGCCGAGGTAGCTCAGTATCCGGGCGGTTCCCTCAAGTTGCTAAGTACGCTAGCAACCCGAGTTCGATCCCCGGTGCCGGACGAACAAATTTGCTGTTGCAATTTTATGGGCTAATTAACCACACGCTCGGCGGTGAAGGAAACCATCGTGTCCTTAATGAAGAAGAAGAAACCTACATGTCTTAGAAAAAAAATCTAATAGTAGGTGTTATTTTATTATATATACAGGCCTGTGCCCAGCAGTGGCACATACTCGTATATAAAGGCTATAACTTTAACTTGAACTCAAATTACGTGTATACTCTACTAACCTAAAAACTATATTTAAAAATATTAAAGAAAATGATTATAATGTATTTGACTTGGGTACATGAACTACTACGGGTATTGAAATTAAAATAATTATCTCAAATAATACAAAATTTACACAAATAGACGAGTAACTTACGAGTAATATCACGCCAAACGATTGCTTTGATTGATGATTCATTTTTGTTGGAAATCTTTCATCAAACTACTCTTAAAGTGCAACAAGAGTAGTTTGATGAAAGTTTCGTTAGCTTTTGATTAATTCTATTTCGTAATATTCCTACGATAATTTGGAAATTCAAAAAGGGCGACAGCGCGTAATAGCGTTTAAAGTTTGATTTAATTTAAAGTCGGTTTTTGTTTTTGCTCGTAAATATACTTTTCTACAATTCAAAAAATAATTAGATCGAATGGAAGTCGTATCATGTACGGTGGTAAAATATCTTGAAACAAATAAGTCTCAACTAATAAATGTGTCATCATTGTGTTATGTAAGTATGTAACGGTGTGTTTACCGGGTGGGTAAAGTATGAGATTAAATTTGTTTGGATTATATTTATTATAGAAAAAAAACATCAAAAATAAATCTGGACCGTCTAATTTACCTCTCTGCGGCAGAAACGAGACCCGTTTCTGTTTACTCAATCCTCAGTAAACAACTTCGCTTAATGAAGATTGGACAATGTAAATTTGTTGTGTGGTACAAGTTACAAACTTACGGTGGGTATTTAAAAATATATAATTTGGCTTGTTTTAATGAATTTTATTGATTTAATTTAATTTGTGTGTATACTTATGTATACCAAGATGTTATAGTTTCCACGTATTTTAAAATTAACGAAGTAACATGAATACAAGTTTGAATAAATAATGATAAAGTTCATTCCAATCATTAAGAAAAAGTTTATTAAAGAGTAAGTTAGTTTATTAAAAAGAAGTATTTGTTGCAACATTTTGATACTATGTAGGGACAGTTATTTGACGGTGATTTTTCTTATAATTTCACTTCCCCACTTCACTAGCCCACCATTTCATTTAAATATATATCTTCAACTAGTAAACACAAAAACCGACTTCAAATCAAATCATTGATGGACTCGCTAAGTGCGAGTCACATTCGTGTACTGCCAATTATTTGGTTAGTGTATATTTGTGAATTCATTTACAAAATAATTATATAACATTTTCTAAACATTACCAAATCTCAGTATGTTATATTTAATGTAAAACTGGACTCATGTTAAATAAATCATTTATAAAAATATAATATAGTATTACGAATATCATTAATGTTAATGAATTTTATATCGTTTCAGTAATAACGTACCTTCTCTCAAGATATAAAGGTGTATCCTTTTATAACTTGGACCGAATCGGTTGCACGATAAGCTTTTACAACTCGTACCTATTTGAAAATTAAACACAGACTGTTTAACTTTTAGAGTGTTAAAATGTGTTATATACTCCGAGTGGAACATGTAAACGTACAATTAATGTTATTTTCAACATACAAAGAATATTTGATTAATTTTACATTTTACTTATTATTTCAATTTTTCACACAGAAGCCTGATTCTTTACATACATACATCCGTGTAGCTCACAAGCTTTTATGTTGTTGTGACATTCAATAGACGTTAAGTATGGTAATATGAAGACGGCACGGCTTAGAGGAAAGAGTATTTGGATTTACGCGTCCGGGATTCGATTCAAATTCGGCTCGTTTCTCACCTCAGTTCACAGGTTCGTGTGTCACGTGACGGTTTATTTATTTAATCTTTATTTGCACAAAATAATAGTGTACAAAAAGGCGAACTTAATGCGCCAAAAGGCATTCTCTGCCAGTCTACCTTGGGGCCACTCTAGCTAGGAGAAAAATATGTAAAATAAATATTTACTACATATTACATACATACATAAATAATAGCAAATAAAAGTATCTGTAGATTATGCGTGATTAATTCATGCCCATTACCTACTGAATTACATTCTTAAAGGATTGTTTAAATACAAAAATATTAATATAAATAATTTTTTTATGTTTTTTTTTTGATTTTTTTTAATGGATCCGCGAAGAAGCTAGCATTGGACACTAAACTACTTATAACAAAATGTTAAAGTTGCTAAAAAGACACAATGTTAAGTGATCTAAGACTCCCATCCGTGAATACAAATTCTGGGTGTTTTATTACTATTCAACTATTTGAATATTATACATATGTTATATATTGTTTTTGTCTTTCAACCAATTCTGTGAGTTGCACAATTGACTGACAACGGTATCCACCAATGGATTTAAGATTTATAAATAAGAAATATTTAATATAATTCTAATGTCGTTTTTCCTAAAAAGCCTACAAAAACGCGTAGACAAGTTCTACGTCGTAGATACAGACTACAAATCTCACCTAATTTATAGACATATATTTAAATACGTTCCATCATAGCTATTCAACGTTAAAAATACAGATATTTCTTATACCAGGGCTATAAAAGATTTAAGTGTCTAGATTGTTACAGAATTGAATTGACTCCTATGCGCCACGGTTGGTTTAAATGTTGCCAGATTTTTCAAAATCTAGCAATATTTCCTCGTTATTTTTCTACCTCGTAGTATTTAAATATTCTGAACAGATTAGTTAAGTATTCTATTCAAACTAACGCCCCTTATCTATGTCTCATAAGCTCCGGGTACTCTTACCAATCCATAAACCGTAAATCAGGCAGATGCAGAGTTATGTATAGCGTTCCTATCGACAATCAACTTTTGAAATTGAATACGTGTTTAAATTTCAGACCTAATTTTCCGTCGATTACTCATTTAGGAGCCGTCAATAAATTTCAAACGATCCATCAACTTTATGCCTCATTAAGCAAAGAGGGAAATTGAAAGTCATTTTATTTTCTTATAAGAAAAGTTTGTCCGGCAAAAATTTCTCTCTTTAGAATTTTTAATTGTCTATGTTTATGCATATTTATAGACATCAGAAAACATTGCAAAATGTGATGTTTTCATATAACATCACATAATATCGGCATAATTGTGTGTGTGTGTGCATTTGTATACTGTGTATTAGCCTCTACGACATATTTCTTACATGTAGGTTTTCTGGTATTGTAATTGTCAATGCAATGCAATTTTTTTGTTATACATATTAAGGCTACGATAAAATAAGGAGCACAAAGGTCGTGCTGGCGTGTTGAATACTGAAAAGTTATTCTGTACGTTGCCGTGCAGAAGTTAATGAATTTAAATCTAGACTATCTGTAGCACTATTGTAGACGTCGTAGAGAAAAATTAAGTATAATAGTGTACGCCGTTATCCAGTGACATAATATTGTAGTTTCTTTTTCGAATTTTTCTAATCAAAGTCTGATTAGCTGGGGTCCTTAAGGCGATAGCAGAGGTGTTTGAGAAATATCACTTCAAATCTTTTTTATGGCTGACAGACTTGCCTCGTAACCTTTAACAACCTGTTCGGGGTTATTATGTTTCTTAATCAAAAACTGTGAAACTCGGTTAAATGCTTTTAGCTAGGGGTATCAAAGAATAGTAAGAAATGAGTGCTGTAAACAGTTAAATTTAACGAAATCATTTCTTCTACGTTTCATTTTTAATTCAACTATTTAAGAATAAATTATTCTTAATATTCACGTTGAAAAAATTGTCCCTGAACGCACCGCCACGTTTTCATCAGGGCCGTAAAGAAGCGAATAATTTGAATAAACACGCCTTGGAAAAAAAACGAAACTGTTACTTAAATGTTCCGTTTGAAATTCTCTCTTTGTTTTATCGTTATGCGATCGTTAATGGTGTTTTAATATCGCGTTGGCACCTCGTTGGGACTTCGCCGTATCATTTTACAAATGCTATTTGAATACCAAATTTTATGGCTACAACAGTCCCGTCCAGAAAGGCACTTACATTATGCTCTAAAAATATCAAATGGCCTTAAGGAAAAATAAAAATTACCTCTTTCTAGTTTTCATACCAAAATGAATTATGTAAACTACTATAATTTATTCCATTTGTATTACAATTGTAATTGGATGACTCTAGAACGGCATACACCAGTAGCATTGCACAAATTTGCCGAAAGTAATTCGTAGCAGATTCGTAGCCAACAAGTTATAGTTTTCAAACATCTGTAGAGATGTTTCTGATCATTCGACTGGTAGTTGATCTGGAAGATAATTAAGCTGGTTCATATTATCATAATGACTATTGATGGTAGGTCATTGAGTAAGTCATTTAATCACAAAACAATATATTTTATTTTAATTTATTTATAATTTAAATGTAGTTTAAATCCTGACGAATATGTGCGTCTTTCGATATTCGTGTAGTAAACGAATTAATAACTAGCCAACAACAACATAAACCCTAATTAAAACGACATACACTTCATAAATTATTTGTTATATTTACTCTGATAAGGTATTTACATTAGTACGGTTTTTGGCTTTTTTATGGTAAGGCGTATTAATTTAGTATATGGAAATTCACTCTTCTCTTTATGACGTGTATGTCGTTTTAATTAGGGGTTAATCGTTGTAAACTATTTATTAGTTCGTTCATTAGTCAATTTGTTAGTTTTCAGTGCGCAAATCCTAAAAATATATACACATTAAGCTAACTGAGCTATGGAATACGATTAAAAAGGATACTCATGTCACTCTAAAAATAAACGCCCAGTCACACGATCGCGAACAAAAAGACGCCCTCCGCGCATCGGGCTTAGATGGCACAGCTGCTCTGTTCCAGAGGTATCGATTGCAAAAAGTACAGGCAAACAGAGTTAGAGCGCTGTGCACACTGGCCCCAGTGAACGGTTAGAGTTACGATGTTTTTCTGTGGGTTTACGCGCATCGCTACGTATCGTACCGTTTGTTATGTTAGTTTTACAGAGGAGCTGCTGTAGCATGCAGATGTAGACTGCTGGTGTCACATATTAATGCGAATTTGGAAGAAATTTGAACGGAAAAGCAAAGCAAGTAAAACTAATTCCGTGTTAAATTATTAGTGTAACAAGTAAAAACAAAAACAAACAATGGAAAAAAATTAAATGGAATCAATCATAAAATGAAAATTATTAAGAATAATTTTCTCATGGTTGCCATTGTCAGAATTGGACAAAATTGGACCACATGGGAAGCACTACCATTGAAATAAAAAAATAATCATCAAAATCGGTTCACCCAGTCAAACGTCCTGACGTAACAAACAATAAAAAATACAGTCGGATAAAAAAAATAACTCGTCTATACCTTTTTAATTATTGTAGACAGAGATATTATATCACTATGCAGTATCTGACTGATGATGCTTGGAACAAATCTGCGAGAAATGGGTCACCCATTTGGTGTAAGAAACGAGCTTTTTAACAGGGATGGCCTTGCGGTATTACATACATATACACTAGCCTTAGCTTAAACCGGCATGTACAACAATCTTTATTTAGGCTGTAATAATAATTTATACTGCTCCAACTACCACGCTATATATCTCACGATTAGATCAACGTCATGTTTCTCTCGTCACTCCATTACAAAACAAAAGACATAAGAATAAATGAAATCAATCACGCTATTGTCTTTTACTTTTAAATTGATTCTGTTCAGTTACACGGCGAGGGTTTGTGCAATTCTTCAGGAATGTTTATATGTGTCATTTATCTGGAATCTATAAGCAATCCTAATTTAGGTTATGCGAACCATTTTTATTTCATTACAGGCCCTACATATTTTTAAAACAATTCTTTAATGTATTGACGTTTACTATTGAAATTGTACTAACATTTTTTTTATCAATTCAAAACCTTTAGAAAGTATAAAAAAAACAAGCGAGGAAAAGGTTATTACGGGAGAGAAAAGGTAAAAATTGGGTAATTGAAACCTTGAATTACTTGGTAAATTTACTAGGCTCAAAAGTATCCATGTACCATATCTTGGATTTTTGTTCGAAACTTACAAAAACCATGTATCTATCTCTAATATCTGTATCGGTACTCTAATATCTGCGAAAAAAAACAAATCATCTATTGCATTAGAAATGGTTAGAGCCAAAATAGTATAAAAATAAGCTATTTCAAGATAATATTCTTAACGATGTGGTTTAAATAAAGACATTTTACACTAGAGCCCGTTGACAAGAACAAATAACATTGACTGAAACGACAGACAAATAATATTGTATGTTAAACCATAGGCTAACCTAAACCAGATGATTAAAGGGAGATATTGGTGGTATGTGTCATTTGTTTCACTAAAATTAGACATCATTAAAAGGAACAGAGGGGAAACAAAGGGCCCGATGTGGTGGAAGTTATAAAAGCGGGCTTTAGCGGTGCAATTCTCACAATAAAGTGAACTCAGTGCAATTATATTCAGATGCAGATGCATTGCAACACAGCCCTTACTCCGCACTGTCTCGACTCATACAGGAGCAACAAGAGCGGCTCGTTATTGCGACGGATTACTTGGAATCGCGCGGTACTCTGGAATTTAGTCCATTGTTCACTTTTTCCTTTTATACCAGAAATTTACATGAAGTAATTTCTAACAAGTCTAGCAGTCTCGCACTTGCTTAGAAATTTATAATGATAATAAAAATAAAAGAAATGAAAACCTCATTTCATACCAGCATCGCCACATTTATTCTTCCGCTTTTTAAAAAAATTGCGCAAAATAAAGATGTCAGGAAAATATGCAATGATCTTTCTTCAACTATTTTTAGGCAATGTTCAAAATTATAGCTCCGGCGTAGTGACAGCTTGTCACCTGTCACCCTCCTTTCCCACGGCACTGGTCTAATAAGCGTTGACAGGCTTGGCAACAATTTTAACTCTAATTCCAACCACATTGAATACACATGAAGTGAAAAATATTAAACTATTCAATGTTTTTTTGCACTAATTGTTAAATAAATACTAATTAATTTTAAAATATAAAATATAAGAAAGCAGAACTCGTTGCCTACTATCATAATCCTACCTCCTATAACTTATTTAGAGCTAGAATTTATTGCACCTCAGCATTACTAGTCTAATGACTAATACTTTGACTTATGGTATGATTTTGGTTTGCAGCGACGATACTCAATACACTCAAACTTAAGAATTACACATAAAAAATATTTGATATACTAGTACTAATATTTATTGATACCCACAGTGTGGGGCAATGAGCCGTGGTAGCTCAGTGTCCGGGCGGTCGCCTCAAGTTGCATAGTACGCTAGTAACCCGAGTCGAATCCCCGGTGCCGGCACCAATAAATTTGGTGTTGCAATTTTATGTGCTGATTTATCACGCGGTCGGCGGTGAAAGGAAACCTTGTGAGGAAACCAACATGTCCTAGAATTTTTTCTAAGATATTTAAAGTCTGCCAAATCGCACTAGGGCCGCGTGGCGAACTATACCCTTATACTCTCTTTATAGCGAAGGCCCGTGTCCAGCAGTGGAACATAAATATAAAATATAAAGTATTTGAATTACGTAAACCTTTTAATTTTAACAGTGTGGGCATTGACACCCCCTTAGATATGTGGTGAAAAAGCGGATAGTGATTTCTATCTCTGTCTACCCCGGTGGAATAAAAAATTTAAAGGATCGACAGGCACATTGGCATATCTTATATATACAATCATTAAATTAATACGTAAAACAAAATCTTTGTACCCTTTCTTACGCGCGGACGGAGAAATATGACTTTTCCTACACTTAGTATATTTAAAGGAGTTAAGAATTCTTTTTTTAAATATATTATAAACAAAATGTATTAAATCAATAAAAAAACAATGCGTTTGATACTTATAGATACGGCTGCTGTATGGTTGCTTGGTAACGGTTAAGTAACTATGATAAAATAATTACTGACAGTTAGTTAATATATAAATAGTGATTTCAATGCGCCCCTTTCTAGATTAAAATCCACTTTCAAGTATAGGGTAGCGGCTAATACTGTTAAATAGGAAACTTTTTAAATAAAATGAACGCGCTATAACAACAATTATCGAAATAGTTAAGAGATAATTTAGAATACAGCGTTTCCTCGGGCGGCGTCCGGATGTTTACCGCGAGGGCCCGAGCACGTGGCCGCAGACAGAAATATACTCCGGGATAAGTACGCGTGCCGGGATGCTACGCGCACACGAGATCGCCTCGCCGGGATTAGTCTCGGGATTACATTAATTGCGTAGAACTACTTCGTGAGGAAAATAACATTTAGGGCAGAGATTCTCAAAACTTTCTGTTGTGTACACTTTTGACGATTGAAGCGTAATGGTTTAGAGTACGGTCTACGAATCGTAAAGTCGTGGGTTCAAATCCACCTCTCGACTATTGACGTGAACCATCTCCCATCATCAAGGTTATTTGGAACGATTAACAAGAATCGTAATAATATTATATTTCTGAATAAAATATTGTAAGCATTTTATTAAAAAAATGGCGGCACACAAAGAAAAAGATACATGTAAAACAGTTTATGATTATTTTAAATGTGCGAAATTATACGTACTACAATAAGTTTATTAATGGATTATTATTAGAATAATATTTCAATATATGAACATTATTATAATATATCAAAATTTGGCGGTACACTTAGAATTTTATTGCAAAAAAAAAAGTGCCGCGGTACCACCACTCCACCATGAATACTAAGCAGAATGCAGATATAATATACGTCAACATTACTTCTGTGGAACTCTACAAACTTTTCGATCTATTCAAGCAGCGGAAGATGCCCTGCCAATGTTTTATTTTATTTGCTGTATTTATTTACGCAAAATAGATTTTGACAACCTTCAACTTAGTGTTGATTTACTGTTGTATTTACGTTATAAGTATTTTAAGTGAAAGTCAATATTTTAGGTTTGATGTCAGAAAATATGACCAGACCAGCGTGAAGTCTCCTATTCAAAACGAAAGTGTTCATATACATATGTCATATAACGTTTATGTGCATATCATAGCAATGATATAAGTGAACTACATACACAATATAGAGCTGCATAAGGTAGAACAGTAGACTACTAATAGTAAAGTAGTTTTTTTAAGTACAATAGTAAGCTAACGAGTTTATCTTTAAAATTAAATTTTTTTTTGTTTAATTTTTAGAAAATGTCGTTTTATGAGGTTAAGTTATACAAAATATGCTTCAGCAGATGGCGGTGCTGGGCAACAAAGAGAAATTCGATGAGTTTGACGTTCCCAAGAAAATCAAAACTATTAAAATATAAAAATACGTGTGTGCATAGTTACTTAGTGGTGAAACAATAAAAGTCAATGTTCACGTCAAAGAAGGATAGAGCGCGTGGAGATAGTAGTGGAGATAATTATCAAAAAACATCATTTACAAAAAAAATAACGGTAACACTGTGATATTCATTGGATGAGGTTCATTGACAAATTTGGTAGAACAATGATGTTTCAGAAATAAAAGAAAGAATTTTTTTTGTCTATTCACTCTACTCTTGAAAACACCCACAATGTAAACGGTATTAATTTTAAGCCCATAACACATATAAATATATATAATTATAGAGAATTAATGTATGGAGCTAAAAAGTTTTACTTCAATCGTGTGGTCTAAAGCACACTAATTTGTTTTAAATTGAAATCCGAAGTGACTCGAGAGAGAACGTTGTCAAGTATAACCGTTAAGACTGAAATCTCATGCGAGATAACTAATAATATATGAAGTGTTTGCAAGTGATGGAGTATCTCTGTTATGTTCTCCCCACTGCCTCGCATTCTGTAGTATTTCGGTGCTACACTGCGGCGACAGTTTGGAAGCAATCCAGTCGCGCGCGCACCCGCGCTTTGATTGTGACACGGAATACCGGGTTTCTTAATAAAAAAATGCGTCACACATGAACAAATTAGTCGGCGGTATTATATAAAATATTGGAATTCAAATTGTGACTTCTAAAATGTGCTCTTTTTTAATTGATCGATGAAAAGAAAGATATTTTTGAAGTGAACTGTGATATCACCTTAAACGGTTTTTTTTATCAAAAAATATGTAATCAAAACAATAACGAAGCTGCTATAATAATATAAAAACTTAACAGGTTTCTTAAAATTAGGCCTAGTATAGATATTGAATAGTGTTTGAATTTTTTACATTCAAGTGTTTGTTTTTAAACGGACTGTTTATAACAGCAAGCATTTAAAATAACAATATAATTTCCATTCGAAATATTTCCCGAGTGTCGTGTCAGGTTCATGAGTGACTCACGTACACATCCAACGGCAATAAAACCAAAGAGCAAAACGAAACAATAAAATCCAGACTATTCTGAGACCGCGCGCTGAAAAGCAAGCAATTCGACGTACATAAACAAAATGGCTACGACCCGGCACGCGACACCATTTATGCACCACGGTGTGTTTATTTTTGTTGCCGTCTCTATCGTGTTGCCGATGGTGAACGAGAGTGCTGCGAAGGTATACGAGAACACACGAAATTTCGCAAATGAGGAAAAGAGACTTTCCAGAGAGTATCATTTGAGGCAGGGCGCTCTACGAGGGCTGATCGTGAAGCCAGGGAGACAGTATGATCTGCAAAATGTTGAAATGTTCTTAGGTATTCCATATGCAGCGGCGCCGGTCGGAAGTCTCAGGTTTATGCCTCCAGGTGAATAAATAGACATTCAATAATTAACGCTTTTAAGATAAATAGTCATTTTGCAATGGATACCTGCTGCTGATGGATATGAGTCTTAACAGTAATGAGTATTTAGATCTTATCCCAAAAGAAGTGGCTACCAATTGTCTACCTTACTTCTCTGGGTTTCTCTACATTGTTAAAAGATCCCTATACTTTTATGATCCCTTAACAAGAGAATGTGGTACAGGAGGATCCAGCTAAATCCTCTTCGATTCCCTTGGTTAGACAGCGCCAACATGAGCATAGATGAATCCTGGCCTTTACGCTTATAGTATTGCATACTTGATGGGAAAAGTATCAACATCCAAACGCATGTTTATACATTTACACAGTTAAGGATGCATGCCATATCATCGTCGGGTATGCTCTGAAGCATAAGACGTAGATGGTTCTACGTATATATGTACTTATTTTTCTGTAAATGTTTTAATGATATCTATTGTAAAGCTTCTGATGTGAGTGATATGATCAACTTAATCAATCGATTATAAATAAATTAGTTAAATAGTTAATGTATACTAGTAACACTTCTATTTTTACAGTAACGCCTAACGTTCAAGGCTTATGCGATGTTAAGTGTACGTACGAGTACACTGTCCTCCACGAACACTTGTCACAAGAATTTCAGGTGCGTTGCAGACCATAGTTAGACACTAAACATAAGAAGTTCTGACAACGCACCTTCTTATGTCAATACCCTACTCTCCAGACTAAACGCAGAAGCATAAAATACCTCAACTTTAAGCCGGTATTCTGCAAGGTCTTGGTTCTTCACCAATCTGCCGCTTATTTCTTTGAATTTCCCTTTTTTTGTCTCGTTGATAGATTTATCCGGTTATATTCACACACAGAGAGATTTCTTTGCAAACATAAAAGCGCTCTTCATATGATATACTAGATCAACATGTTAATTTCAGATTTCTTCTTTTTGTTGTTCAATGAAATTGACTGAATATGTTGAATTTTAAATGGAAAAAGACACTGATTATAAATTGTCAATGTAGTCATTTGTAATTGAGGGACGGATACAATTAAGACTCGTAATCACTTGAGACCTTAGAAATTTAGTCACGAATCTAATTGTGTCCGCGAATTTAAATATAACAAGCTGGCATAATAGCTTCATTAGCAGTGGATGTTAATTAAATCATTATTACAGTTAACATATTTTATTTAATAATATATTAAAAAAATAGATCTGCATCCTAGCGGGGTAAGCAGACAGCTTTTGCTTTCGGCTTTTCAACAAGCTTTTTAAGACCATGAACAGACACATATATGATGACAGGTGAGATGAGCCTAACGCTGTAAGCCGGGCACAAATAGTAATAAAAAGCAGATAATCCATTGGTACTGGGATTCGAAAACGTGACCTTAAAGTCGTAAGTTCAACCGCTGAGCCGCTAGGCTTATAGTACTTTTAAATAGAACTAAACCAGTCGTTATCACGTTTCAGCAATAAAGGAAAGAATTAAACATTTAATAAGGGTTAAAAGAATGAAAATATATTTACTTAAAAAGTCGTTTGAAATAGACACTAAAAAATTTACATAGAGATGAAAAGTAAACTCAGACCTCTGAATAATAATGGCATTGGAATTGTAAAATACGCTTGATTTTTTATGTGAGACACTGTTTTTCACAATATTGTATAAAATTAAAACGAAATGATGCTTTGTTTGTATTTTTCGGTTCATTTCTCGTTTCGTATAAAGAAAGCGAAATAATTTTAATATGCGGATTACAAAGATATTTACGAGTGAAAACAAACAAACGGTAAACGCTACTATCGTCCGATTTATCGTAGGTGTATTACGACATAGAATTAATCAGAACCCTATCAAACTCTCATCAAACTACCCTTGAAATACATTGTTTTCGATAAATAATCGAAAATGAATTATCTAAATCGGTTGGCGTGATATTGAGTTATTCATCTTTTTGTCCCGCACATTTTTAAAGCAAATTTAAGACTGACCTATGAGAAATAGAACCACATGGATGCTTCCCGTGTGGTTCTATTTTCAACCTTCAAATAAAATGAAATTATCACATATTGGTTCACCCAGTCCAAAGTTATGAGAGGTAACAAACATAAGATAAAAAAAACACAGACGAATTGAGAACCTCCTCCTTTTTTGAATGTCGGTTGAACATTTCAATTATATCACAAAGAACTAAACAAAGAGAAGTGGCAAGCTCCCGTTCCTGTCCACCGAAACAAGTGTAGCATAATCCCGTTCCGGGAGTAAACCTTTTTTTTAACAGATGGATTATATTTGACTTGGAATATTGTTCAACAGAAATAAAATATATATATATATATATAGTAACATACAAAAAATTAAAAAAGTGCAATTTCTATCTACAATGAGCATCCTAGGGAATTGGCAACTAATTTGCCAAATATATTTTGAAATTTCGATTGCCGTACATGGATTTCTTTTAACTCCAGGAGCAGAAACGTCTTCAATTAAGTTAAAATGAACGCATACATAACATACGTACAAAAGCAAGCTATATTAATGAAAGTTTGTTATTTCGCAGTCAGTGCCCCTCCCTGGTCTGGTGTAAAAATGGCAACACATTTTGCACCGGTGTGTCCACAATCATTACCCGTTATAAAGAAAGGTGATCCACCATCAATGGGAAGACAAAACTACATGAACAAACTGAAGCCGTTCCTGAAAGAAGAGTCGGAAGACTGTCTCTTCTTGAACATTTATGTTCCTTACAGAGGTAAGCTTTTAATTATGATTATTAAGGAATAACCGAACGGATCATCTGATTCAAAGCGTTAAATAATAACTTAATTTCCGTGAAATTTGAAGGATGATGAATTTTAGGGAGTAGTAATGACAATAATTAAAAGTCAAAAGCTTATTATCCATATGCCATCGCAAAACAGTATAAACATTTGTTTACATTCGCTACGTACGTTCTTAGATGTGCCGCAATATTTAGAAGCAGTGAATTCAATGGAACATGCAGTGAAGGGTAGTCAAATATTATTTCAAACGAGGTCAGATGCTTGTGAAAATAAATTTCGCTACGTGCAAGTCACTCACGCTCCATTAAAATGTCTCATTTGAACGTCTACATGAAATTCAGGAAGCTTAATAAGCCATGTCCTAGAGTAAAATTTGCATAATATTTTGCTACGAGAAAAACATTTAAAAACTACGTTTCGTTCAAAATAATTGAAAAAAAAGAGTAACGCTTTAAATTAACGCTCGTAGCGTCGTAGAGAGTCAGAGAAGTAAATTGTAGCTTTACTTGTCTGCCTTCTATGATAGTAATTAGTTCGCTCGTAATATTGTTACATTATTTGTGTGATTGTCACGTAGCTCTCACGTAGTTCTTGATGTTTCATTCCTAGCTGGGAAAATTTTTCCATACCACATATTATTCGTTTTGGTTTTGTACAAGGTTCGTCACTGGGTTATGCTTACATATATAATTTCGATACCGATAGTGCTTAAAAGAATTGTGACATTCTTATTAAATCGGTTTATAATATGCAAAGGATAAATAATATCTTTGATTACTTCAATAATTCCGGTTTTATAAATACCTGTTTATTAAATTATATACCACAAAATTATTTATAAACGCTTATATCGTATAGTTATATTTTTAGAATGAGATACAGCTAAGATTGTATGTACTCGTAGATCAATGGTAAATTTCACAAGCGTCGAATAAAATTTTTTTTGTCGACTTCGTTAAGTAGTTATCTATGTAAATACAAAAACGAAGAGAATATTACACGAGTCTGAAACAACTATAGAATTGACAGATATAAGAGGGAAACACGTTATTAATATACTATCATTAGATATTGGATTAATTTGTTTGTTTATAAAAAGCTTATTATATTCAAACTGTATAGAATTGACGGGTCAAAAACTGTCAAATACAAAGCTTCTTTAAATGTTTATCTGTTTCCTCTTTTGAAAGTAGAAATCATTATAGAGAACATCGCTAGCTACATTTTCATTTTAAATCGAAGTTCTATTAAAATATAATTCAATGAAGTAAAATTCCAGTTATTACGCTATTGAAAATTGTTCTATTATCATTTGTTTATTGTTTCCTTTTTAGTTTAAGTGCAAACATTTCCATTCGGCCATACTCTCTCCAGTGCTAATGTTTTTCGTATTGGACAAACAAAGCTATAAAAAACAGTGCGATGGCGCCGGCAACCCAATTTCTAGAGTAAATACACGCCAATCAATCTTCCTGTTGTTTCACCGAACTCTATTTCTTGAAATACAATACAAACTTATACAGTAAATAAATTATGAGCTGAAATATTTTCTTTTACCTGGATTTTATTTGTTACAAACATCGGACACGCTTAGATCTTTCAAAATTTTTTGATTTAAACAAAATCAGTTTTACTTAAAAAAAACTCAACCCGGTTGTCAGATATCCAAACCGTATAGTTTGTATTTCTGATTTTGTGTGGCATGAACTGCAAACAGAGTTGGCGTACACATGCCAACTATTGTTAACATCTGTCCATAAGTCCAAAATCTAAAATTAACGCTGTTCTAGAAAAACTTTGACATACGCGTTTAGGTTTATCTTATAGTACCGACATATTATTCTGTTCTGTTATTTTAATTTCAGTGTAAACATCAATGCTTATAAGCGTATTTAAGGCACAACCTTTCAATTTTATATAAATAAATATATTTTATTAAATTGAGAAATAAACTCTCCGGTACTTCTAACTCGAGCCGCATAGACTAATGATGATCTGCTTATCACAGCTTATTACTTCCGAAATGTGACAAGGATGAGTGACATACACCTGGGACTAATTTTAGGAAGTGATTATGTACAACTTAAAAATAGCCTTTCTGGTTTGACACGCTTATTCGAATTCTTTATAGTCTAAATAATTGCTCTTCAGTTACAGCTATTTAGACGATCGTTTCATTTTCATATGTCAAGAGTGTATAAGATAAAGTTTTGTCCACACTTTTGCATCACATTTTGTTGCATTACATTGCTTGTTAATATAAATTATGTTAAGAAATAGTTTTGAATAGAAGTCCTGAAAAATAATTAACCGTTCTTAACTTCGTTATATCTTCAAGTTTATCAACAAGAGTTTCGAACCTTCATTATTTTACCTAAACAGCCAATCCAACTTTGTAATGAACGAACAACCTTTTATGTTTCAACTTTGTAGGAGTGGCCAATCAAAAGTCCATTAGACTTACTTACGGTGTGACGTTATTTTATTATTCCCGCCTTATTTTTAGAACTTTTAAATGAATTTTAAGAGGTTTATCAAAACACGTCCAGGGTCAGAGTAACCTTTTTTTTACTTAATTATCCTTTACGGAATCTTTAACCTGGATCCGTGGGACATAGCGTCCTTAGAGACAATATATCTCTGTGCTTGGGTCCCCGTAACATGTTAACGCTGCTGCGTGGGGTTAGAATAATTACAGCTTCAGTCACTTATTTAGCTTAGCTTTTCTGCGTAGAACGGATGCCCCATGCCCTGAGGACTGGGAAAACAAGCGAATCTTGCATAACCAATTACGTCGCCACCAACCAGGGGTCTAGAGGATTAGTCATGTAGGGGCTGTGGCTCTTCTATGAATTGTTTAGAGCACGCACGGAATGTTACTTATCATCTCACTTGAAGACATAGACAAGACGAGTAAAAATTTAATTTACTGTCATTTGTCTATATTTAGCTTTTTTGGATGACAAGGTTCTTAACAAGCAACTTTAATAACATTATTTATGTTATAACACTATTATTCAGTAAACATTATTCTGCTGAGTATGTATTTAATATTAACGTATACAAATAATTAATACATATACTATAATTTTAGTAACCTGCTGAATTGCACAATTAGTAAAATAAGTTGTCAATAATCGTTAATACTTTCGTTGGAAACTTGTCTGTTGTACCACAATTTTTAGACTGAAAATACCTACAAAATCAGTCAACTAGTTGGTATCTCTTGGTAGCCGTAGTAATCGCTCATACGTCATCTAATGTCCATCTGGTTACATTTATTACCCGTGTGACAACATTGCTACGTCGTGCGCCAACTATTTGACGAAATCATTATTTCGAGCTAGTTCCTAATTAAAATTAAACTAATTGACTGAGCTGTGGTAGCCGTGTCCAGACGGTCTCCACAAGTTGCGTAGTCCACTAGCAACCCCAGTTTGATCCCCTGTGCCGGCACCAATTAATTTATTTATTGCAATTTTAGTGCCGAGTTACCATGTGCTAGAGTGCAGTGCAGGAGAACATCGTAAAGAAACTTACATGTTAAATAAACATGTATAGTCTGTCATTTGAAATCAGCAAAAATGGCGCTATTTTTTGTGACAAATCTATACGGATTAGCCAGAGAAACTGGCCTGTACTATTTCATCGGATTTTAGAGGTGGCAAAGCTTTTAGGTCGCTAAATCTGACCCTCTGGGCTCCCGAGGCAGTAACTAGATTCAAGGTTTCGCCGGTAGCGGCGCGGGCGGACTATGCCCTAACACTCTTCTTACCGAGAAGACTTGCGACTAACAGGGGGACACATAGTTAATATATACGCGCATAGTTTTAATTGACAGGATCTCATATCAATATTTGACGTGTATAATTTAAAGATTAGCTCTGTGCAAAAGCAAGCGCATGTAGCCCCACGTCTGGGCTTTCTCTTCGTATCTAGGATTTAGTTCTCTATTCGGCTTTAGAAATTTTCTTATATCTTGACTTTTTCGTCATCAAACACATGCTGGTAATATTTTCTTAAATATATTATAATTTCCTTGAAGCACTGGGAAGTGATGTCCGGCATTTCGCGTATTATAAAGTTTGATTAGTGATGGGAAACATGGTTTGGGGAATTTTTTGTCGTTATAATTTGCCTTTGCCCAATAGTTTCCGCAACGTTCGTCAAAGGGACACATTCGTTTGGCTTACAGCCAATTATGTCAGCTTACCGGACAGCAGTTCGTTGTTATAGTTCCAATCTGAATTTTTTTTTGAGTTTTCGTAGGTCTTTGCCACATTTATTCACATATTTTTTCTTATTTTATGTGTATGTCTGGCACTAATTATCTATTTTATAAGATTTATGGTTAATAGAAGAACCAAAAAAAACAATTGATCCGATCGTTACCAGACTTCATGACCATATATCTTGACCTTTTATTTTGTTTTCGAAGGAGAAATCTTCAAAAACAACCCCGTCGTCTAGGAGAAAGGCACCGGCGGTTATGTAAGATTTCTAAAACCCCGGGGGGATGGCCCCTCTGACTCTCGGTGCATGGTGAGGGTCTTCGGGATCTCCAGCGAATAGCAAGGTTCTACACAGGGCCAAAGCAAGTCACATTAGAATTCCTGTACCAGTACCCTTACTACATTAGTTTTACCGGAGGGGAAGGTAACACAGTGTGGTCCCGTGTTGCCTTCCTCCCAGCTACACTTTTACGACGACAAGAGCCCCACCCTTGTGTATGGAAACAGCGTTTTACGACAGACATAGGGTGCCATAGAATAAGCTAATTCTGTAAGCCCTGGACTACAGGGTTACTAAGTACAGGGCAGGGGAAAAACAATTATAAAAATCTTCGGAAAATTTCGATACGACCTTTGATTTTCCGAAAATTTTCGGTACTCTTAGAGCCATTTTATATACGCCGTTAAAATGTTACCATAGTTAAATGTTGTATTGGTGATATGTTGTTCATTATCACTGGAAAAGTAATGAATGGAACATGTATTTAGCCCGATGGTTATACCAGCAAAATTATCTGATCCGGAATTGCAAGCGGAATTTCTACACTTCTGTGTGTATTTAATTGTAATGTCACAGAAAAACGTCAAACTTCAAGCTTTGCTAGATTTTTCTGTAAACATTGTTTAATAGTAGACTAGGTTTTGGTATCCTTAATGTAAAGTTATTTCGATAACAACTAACTGATGTTTATTTTAGTCACATCTAAAACCGTATCGGTGTCACCTTAATAAAGCGCCTGAACAATAACAGTCTGATGATAAAATAAATTAGTGATGGCATTTAAATAAACAAAACTAACATTACATTTCTACAATTTACATATATCTTTTACAGGTGAAATAGAACCAAGGCTTTACGTCTGTCTGTCAAATGTTAAAGTTGCGATGTAAACGTTAAATGGTGATACAAAAATGGATTTATTGCATCCTGAAATATCGTCAATAGCTTAACGGTTTAGAGTACGGTCTACGAATCATAAAGTCGACTATTGACGTGAACTATCTTTTTGCACAAGCGTAAGTTTAGTTGGATAGTTAACATGAGAGCTAGTAATATTTGTAGAAAAAAAATATTGTTATCATCCAAAAAAATATTAAGATATAAATATTTCAATTCATAAAGTAAAATTGGAAATATTTAAATTAATAACAACGTTAAATAGTTTAGTAGACTAGTGAGTTAAGTCCGTCACAGAATCAAACGCGAGACACGCCCTAATATACTACTATAATATAATTTGTACTGTTTTTTTATACTTAATAAATTGAAAATCGAATCGAGTTCTGACTGATATCGGTCTAATGCTTACAAACGTTAGGCTATTTTTCTGCTTTATACATAACTTGTGATAAAAAAAAATTGTGCCGTTCGATTTGATCTGTGGTCTACAAACTAAAAGTAAGACCACCCATTCAATGGGCTATTGTCACGCGACTTCTAAAATTTCGCCTGAAATAAATTGCTTTGATGTGTTCCTTTATTTCTCCACTTACGAAACGTGTTAAAAGCGACGCATCTATTTTCGCTCGCGTTAAGAATTTGGACACACAAATGGGACGGAAATGCTATTAATAGAATAGAAACATGTGAATTGAGCGGCTCGGCAGGCGCCATCGGAATCATTAACATTTCTCATTTCAGCGATGATTACTAAAATTTTTATTGCTTTTTCATGTGTTTTTAAGAATTTTGCAGTAAAACAATTTATTTGACATTAACCTTACTGTGTATTTATTATTGTTTTGTGCATATTTCTATATGGGGCTTGCACACTCGAGGCCACCGACCGATAGTATGAATGAATGAATGTATATATGTGTATGAATGAATGTATATATTTAACATTTTGACTTATGTCTATATAATTGCATTCGCAATGGGCGGTCTTATCGCTAAGAGCGACCTCTTGCAGGCAACCTTTGTATAGACAGAAATTTGTATATGAAAAGGTTTAAGAGGGTCTGTGATTATATCTTATCGACGCTTTCTAAATGTGGTTGACACTTGTCGATCCTTAAAGAGCTCAATAGAGAAACACAGCGTCTGTCCTCTACGTGTTTACACCGTGTAATGAGATTTTTTGGCCATATTGCACGAAAGGGATGCCAGAATCTAGGAAGATTGGTGGTGACGGGAAAGGTCGAAAGAAAAAAAACCAAGAGACCTACCAGCGACGCCCTCGACCGGGTCATAGACCGTAATGCTTGGGGACAGATGATTGATGAGTAAATACCCTCAACAGCGGGGGAGCAATTGAGAAGAAGAAAATTATTGTACCACAGCAAATAAATTTACGAAACAATGAAAATGCAGTACTTCTTACACGCAGAACAGTAAACTTCAGAATTTTACTTAACTTCATTCTTGTGCTGTCGGAATGGAATGCTAACGCTTAACATAGTAACCGTCCAAGCCGAGGTCGTCGAGGAGCCCTTGGGTCGAGTTACTAGCAAAGAGGTTCAAGCTAAGCGACCTAAGAGCTGCGCCACCTCTCAATTCGGTGAAGCTGTAAAAATCAGTTACCCTAGCTAATCAATATACACAAAAAATCTGTCTCTGCCTACTTTGCTAGGGATAAAAGGCTGCAAGAATATATATAAATTTTATATTTTTACAACAATCCATTTTATTAATAAAATCGATGTCAAATTCCTCTATTCAAGTAGACTAAAACTTATAAATATACGTTCATTCAATATATCATGTAACTTGAATAGGATCCAAAAGGTGGGTCGGAAGTTACCCATAAATCGTATATGGAAGTGAATTTTCTATTTAGCCGCCCTCGTACAATAGACGTTCAGAACAAAAGCGCGGCTACAATGAAAGCTATCGGCAAAGCGTGCCGCGTTTTAAGTGTTATTGTTTTCGAAAATTGTACAGTTTTTCAATTTTCCTAACCGGTATTGTGCTTCCATATCATTTAATTAAGCTATGACTAAATCTGCGTCTTTATAATCTAAAGAACTTTATTTCTCATAAAAAGAATAAATAATAATCACTTAAATATTTGAGAAAACAAAAAAATGAAATATACTTTCATAAGACTATTGAAGAACTAGAGTTAAATGTACTTGTTTAACAAATATGACTTAAGACAATTTTAAAAATTACTATATAGGAACAGTTTTTGATATACTGAGGCAGCTTGTTGTACTGGGCTCCCTCGTATTGTATTTTTTTTACCGTATGATGTTCTAATCATAGGCAACTTTATGTCATATTTAAGTCTCGTGTGATATTTGTGTGTTTTTTTTCTTCTTAATTTAAAAAAATTATCTTATGGTCTGAAGTCCGAATCCGAGTCGAATACTTTTAAATATGCTTCTGTCTATTGATATTATTTTTTTAATTAACTTTTAATAAAATGTACAAAAAGTCAGACTAGATCTTTTATACGTGATATGTCATATGTTAAAGATGTGACTCTTTTCATAAGAACTATTTACTACAAAACTATGCCCTAGTCAAGTCGCAGGACCTACATTATAGTTTTACAAATATATTTGTGATGTTATAACCAAATACTGACATCTATTAAAAATTGTCAAAACCTTTTGCGGAAAAATTTTATGTCTCCGTGTAGGAAATCCAAACTGGTTCGTATAAATGACCAAAGATGGCACTATTTTACCAAAATAAATTTTAAAATGAACTTTTCAATTTACCGTTCAAAATATTTATTAATGAAATATCAATTATTAAAATTCTGTAAAATTTTATGTGGTTTATATAAAACATACGTGTTGTTTTGGTGTTTTGTGCTAAAAAAATGTAATCTTTTACATAACATATTTAAATGTTTTACATTAATCTAAAGTTTAATATAGCTCAAAATTTATCTGTGAAAATCATAAGCAGAACAAATAAATATTTCAACTTTCGAAAATTTTAGTTCGTTAATTTTAATAAATATAAAATCTATAATTAATACTATACTTTAGAAATTTATTGAAAGAATTGTCTTAAAACAATTTTGTTCAAATATGATTTAATGTATTCTCAAAAAAATTTTTTGTGGAAAAATAAGATTTATATTTTGCAGACAAATTATTTTATATGATGTCAAACTCTTGATATTGCTAAGAAAAAAATATTTTTAAATAAAGATTATATTGGATTAATAATCTTTTGAATAGTACGCAATAGATATCATTCGTAGCACTTCAATAATAATTTCCTTGTTTGCCAAAGAAATTGTGGACACCGCCACCTATGGATAACCAATGCAATTACGTTTGAAAATGTCCGGAGTTGTGTGTTAACGAATCTTACTATTTTCCTGAAAAACGTATAGCCATTAAGAGATGGCGACATAACAACGTTGATATCACTATCAGTAGAAGCAAGTTTTTTTTTTTTATTTTACTATTCAATAAAGGAAAACATGACACACATGCTCACAAAGATTGGAAAAATAATTCCAATATATGACGGAGATATCGCTAAATTACCTCAACAGTAAGAATTATTTTTGAGTTTTGATTTCCTTTATAAATTGTGCAAGTTGTATTACTCTACGTCTCTTCTAAAATTTTCTACACGATAATTTTTTTTTTTAATAATAAATTTATTTAATTATTTGCCTAAACAAACTTACACAATTGTATCACAAAATAAAATAAGAGAGACAAGCGGCCAAGTCCAGTTACGTATTTGTTTTATTTTAGTTTATAATTTTATTTTTGTAATAAACCGAATTAAATCTAGCTACCTAATTAAATCTTGTCGTTGAGAAAAACATAAGTAACAATATGAAGCCGTGATCAGTGCGAACTAGTGCTATTTTTAAAGACATAGACATAGACATTTATTTATTTATTGGCATCACAATACAAAAACACATCACAGACAGAATATAACACACATTAAAAAAGAATGAAAAATAGACAAAACACAGTTAAAGTTACACGGAAAAATAATACAAAACATATGATGCCGATATCGGACACCGTCTCAGCATATGCTGTCGCAAGGATGCGACAGCGCTGATTTCCAGCGGTATATGCTTACCAATAATAAATCCGTAAAATAATATGGCTTGGAGAAACCTATCCCCATAACATATATGCATACATACGACTGTACGACCTTCACGACGGAAAAATACAATCGTTCAATCATATATTGTATCTTAAGAACTATCCCTGAGAAAGAATATTAAAACTCTTTGTATATAATTTCTATATACACAAACAGCTACAGCTTATACATCCGGTTTCATTTGCAGTTTTGTATATTTTAGATAATAATATATAAAATAATAAATGGTAGCTCTTAGGTAATAATATATAATATACTAATCTATTCCTTAGTTAATAATATATAATCTATCGCAGGGTGTTCTGTTGCAATTATGGTATGTACATCAATTTTTTTCTAAGAGTTGTTTTGTGATTCAATTCTCGTCATCATTTGGCCACTACAATCGTTAGATTTTTCCACCGTATATTATTTTATTTAGTGTATATTTAAAATAAAATGAGTCTATTTTATGTAACCTCAATATCGGCTTATAAATAATGCTAGGAGGAATCATACGTTAAACTTGTGGAGTATCATGACTTACATTATGAAATTCTCGTGCCCGTACTAACGTATAATAAACTAACAATATATTTGGGAAGATTTGAAAAAAATCATGAATAATTGAACGTAACCTGTTCGATTTTACATAACCAACATAAGAAAAATAATAGGGGTTGAATTAATATATACTAAAATTAGAAAATGCATCGTTTTATATATAAATAAATAAATTCGATTGGGAAGTAAACGTCAAAGAAGAATTTATTATTGATTACAATCGATCACTCGACAATTACCAAAAGGCATTTATAAAATAATATTATCGCTAAATTATGTTAATTCAATGGGTGAATAATATAATTAATCATTCATTGAACTGAATTGGGGCCGCTTTAGTTAGATATCCGTAGCATTGTTAAATCAAAATTGAAGCTTAACACCGTCTGGATGATCTCATTTAAAGCCACCTTTGATCTTCCATAAACAATCAAACCACAAAATGCATTAGTATGGAAACCTTTTAACATGGACAGTCTTAGACAATAGCTTCATCACGTGTTACGTATCCGTACTGGCGTGATGGTATTGTAATGAAGATGGAATTAAGGTAAACGATACAAACGGTGCAGCTGAAAGGAAATGCCACACCGAGTGACGGTGCACTGGCATAAATAAACGTAGAAATAGATTTTATCACACACTCAAAATATTAATAATAAATACAAAAAAATACATTAAATGAATTGAGCAAAACCGACGTCAAATAGATTAGAAATAGTACGAAATAGAAATAACTTAACTTTTTTTAAACTACCTTTGAAGTACATCCTTTCTAATAAAAATGAACCATCTAAATCGGTTGATATGATATTAAATTATTCATTCATATGTAACGCATATATTTAATGTAAATTTTTACGGTTTTCTCGGGGATGGACCACAGGACCATTACAAAGGAAGCACAGCTTTCAAATAAAAAAATATTTATCAAAATCGGTTCACCCAGGCGTTAGATATGAGGTAACAAGGTTAAACCCTCCCGCCCCCTAGTGGGTAAGAACTCCACATAACCCCGCCTTCTAGGGGAAAGCGGGGTATCCTGTTGAAGATTTCCCTGGCCCTCCGTTTTTTTATTAACAGCGGTCACTCAGGGCCCCGTAGACACTTGCTCCAGTTATTTGTTCACGTGTATGTACGCTATATTTGAACCTTATCATTATTATCTTAGTATTAAGACAGGATATCTTCCAAACTTTCACTAAAATATTTACAGGATATAAACATCGGGGCAAAGTAAACTTCATCAAGCATTCCGGTGAGCGGGCGGCTGGTGAAACTTCTCCACTTTGTAACCGATACAAATAGTGGTCACTTTACTTCGCCGCTACATTTATCCCATAAGAAACGTTTTCCGGGCAAATGGAGGGACCCTAATAGATGCCAGTAATGGAGGCTCCCCATTTATTTGACTTATGCCAACTTTGCACTCTTCGTATGAGTAAAGTTACATTATGTAACTTCAATTTACTCGGTTCGTAACTTGGTTGACTTAAATTATGAAACTTTCAGGCCGTTACTAGATGTCGATACATTTATGTTTAAACGATGACGCAGTAATAAATTGTTAAGTACTGTAAATTAGTAATACGAGTACACAGGCGTCCAGGTTAAGAACAAATAGTACTAATGATATTTTAGTAATTTATCTATATCTTATTATATCTAACATTCATGATTAGTAATTGACTTAATAACCATAATAATTTTGCGTTGTAAACAATAATTTTACTTTATTACTATGTAATCTGTCTTTTAATTAAGTAAATATATTAGTAAATACTTATATATGCAATACTAGCATAAACGTAATTCTCTGTACAAGTAATATCTTGCATAACATTACACTGTCGAATAATCTCAACAGTACTGAGATAGGTATGACTTGGAAAGATGCTTTAAGAAATAGCTCGATGAGGAAGCTAGTATGGAGCCGAGCGATGACCGTAACAAAATTTTTTTTCGTAAGAGTTATACAGTTGCTGAACCTAAACGAATGTGTATGGATGACAAAGGCCATGTAAAGTCCTGGGCTCATACAAAAAGTCTACAGTATCCCCTGCCTGTCGTAAAAGGCGACTAAAACGTGTCTCTGGCAAGGGTGGGGGCCTTTGTCATCCACTACAGTGGACGCGGGTGGTCCCGTCGTAGCAATCCGAGGGTGCTATGGGAGGCCACCAGAGAAGTTTTAGTAAGTAAGAACCATAACGGGTATCTTGTTGAAGTTTTCCCGCCGTTAACAAAAAAAAGGCGATATAAAGAGGATCCGTATCGGAACGTTCATGAACCTAGTATTTGTTGATTGTCTTTAAACAGTTTGAATAGACTTTTACTAAATCAGGGCGTAATTTATTTAAATCCTCTGTAACACATTACAAAGGTGTTTGTTTAATAACCTGTGGTGTTATACTCATCAAAAGACCACGATGTCAGAAGTAATACATTCAAATGTATGCCGTTTCAAAAACCAAATCATAATACGTGTTTGTTTTCAGAACAAAAATCAAAGAAATTCCCCGTGCTGGTGTTTATACACGGCGATTCCTTTGAATGGAGTTCGGGGAATCCGTACGACGGAAGGATTTTGGCAGCTTATGGCAACATTATGGTTATAACTGTCAATTTTCGACTTGGGATACTAGGTCAGTGTATGTTTAAGCCTTTTCTTTGTGTGTATTCTATGTTTACAGAACCGCTTTCCCTATTTCTTGTTTTACATCTTATTAACATTTATGCAAATCTTATATTTTGTCGGGCTCGAGTATATCTTACTCTACCTACTTACCCTCTTCAGTAATGGCTCTTCAACTTTAGTTACACTTGTATAATTCAAACACGTTTTATTTTATTTATTTAAAATGATGATACACCGTGATTTTCACTACAATTAATGGTGGAGTTCTTGAATATAGATATTTAAAGTTTATGTTTTAGATTGTATTAATCATTAAGCTTCTTGTCTCCAATATTTTAGTTTATAATATAAACCTATATGTTAAATTTTCTTTTATTAATTTATTTAAATATTATGTTCATCTATTATTTTATTGATAATGTTAGATATAAATCTAATTACTGTTTTTACAAGTATTACACTTATTGTATTATATATTTTTTATTATACTGTATCAATGTCATATAAAGGTAGTATTCGACATACTGTCAACTAGATACACACATACTGTCATTTAGATAGAGCCAATAGCCTAATGGTTTAAGGTACGGTCTGCGAATCGTAAGGTCGTAGCGTAGGTTCGAATTCACTATTCGACTAATGACGTGAAACATCTCCAAGAATAAGCTGTTCTGAAAAAAAAATTGCTAGCTCTCTTTAAAAATAAAACTGACACGGTGTCCAATGTTTGCACCCTAACCCTTAAAATTAAATCTTTGTCCCTCCCTTCCTATATTTGTATTTTGTTTATTTTTCTTTTTTTTTAATTATATGCTATGTATACTTTGTAATGTGTTTGTATATTATGATGCCAATAAAAAAAATGTCTATGTCTAAATGAGCGTAAAATAAAAACGAATAGAAAATAGGAATTGTTTAAATTAAGACATTTACAGGTTTTCTGAAGCCAAGTCTAACCGAACACGAGTATGGAAACAACGGCCTACTCGATCAGCTGGCGGCGCTGAAATGGATCAAAGACAACATAGAAGACCTGAACGGTGATCCGGACTCAGTGACCCTGATGGGGCATGGTACTGGCGCGGCTTGTGTTAACTTCCTCATGCTGTCACCTATCTCCAATGGTAATTGTAGACATTGTGATAATACAATACAATAAGCTATGATATGATCAATCAGCCTTTTTCGCGCCATTCACTTCAAGTTTTTTCACTTTTAGTCTCATGATCTGCATACCCACATCTTCGACTTTGGTTCTCTGGCGAACTTCGACGTTGGGTATGCAAACCATAAAAGTGTTAAATTTGCATCAAGTATGTCCGTCACAAATGGACGAATAACTCAATATCACGACAATCGATTTCGGTGATTAATTTTTTATTGGAAAGGATTTTCAGGAGTAGTTTGGTTAGGTGTTGGTTAATTTTATTCGGAAATACAAAGAGGGCGTAATAACGTTCAACGTTTGATTTTATTTGTAATCAGTTTTTGTTTTTACTTGTACATATACTTGTATACCGAGTTTATTACGACCGGATGTTAGGTGGAAATGCAGTCCTGGATGGTAAGGCGCACTAACTTAGTAAATGCATATTCACTCTACTCTTGAAAATACCCACATTGTAATCGCAGGGAAAGACAAACACGGGAAAAATATTCCTGTTCTTTCCCACGAACAATGAATGTGAAAGGTGAATATTTTCTATGTTCTACGAATTAATCAAGCAACGAAGTTGTCGACAATTCAATTCCAGCATTGTTCCACCGTGCAATACTTATGTCCGGCTCGGCGCTCTCCGACTGGGCCATGACAAAGGACCCGGCGCAGTACACACTGCAGGTGGCGCAGGGCTTAGGATGTAATCCAAATTCCAAGAACATGATGACATGCTTACAAAATAAACCGTGAGTAGTAAATACTATGTACAGCACGCGTTTAATGAATTACGTTAGGCGAAACGCCTCAATGCGATGTGATTTCCTTTTGTCATATTTTACTATTCTTTTTCTTTATATCTATAATATTTTAGATATATGATTCGTATCAGTATATTAATACGTGAGGCAAAAATTCGAACCCGTACGAAAATTGCGCGGACATTACAGAAAAAATATAACACATTAAAAAAGAATGAAAAGTAAACATAATAAAATTAAAAGAAAAAGAAACGGACAAATATGACATGATACCAACAGTGGACACCGTCTCAGCATGTCCTGTCGTAAGGCTCCCACAGATCTGATTTTCAAATCCCTAATCCCGTTACTACCCAATGTCGTATGCGCGCAATACCATCACGCTTTTCATACTTATACATACGCCTGTGATATGGTTGCTTGTCAACGTTTAAGTAACAACGATAAATAATTACTGACAGATAGTTAATATATAACCGATTTCAATGTTCCTATTTCTGAATTAAAATCGAATTTATATTCGGCTATAGGGCGACCACTAGTTAATATTAATACGCTAACGTCTTTTATCCCTTATAATGGGGTAAACAGAGACAAGAATCTCTATTCTACAAGCTTCAAAGAATCTTATAATGTGTTCCATGGCTATTAACTAGGTATAAATTTCAAGATAAAAAGTGTTTCTTTGTACGTGAGAAACCGAATAATGATTTTTTTTGGTAAAAATAGAATTCCGAGTATAATATCATGAAATCGAACCTACCCTTTTACAGCATCGAATAAAATATTTTACTTTAATATATTTTCATTTGTGTGTTTACGGCGTATTAGGTAGTTACAAAAACGTGTCACATTTGATATAATAGCCTCCATTCCGTCACCGCTCGATAAGATTCCGGAGACATAAAATGCTTCGTAACAATGTAACGCACGCAATAAGAATCAGAGTTCCACATAAATTATGCATTAGTCTGAACGTATACTCAGCCTTATTTTATTTGTGATAAGATTTGTGGGTTGTCTTCGGGCTCAATGTAAATTTGGGGATGTGCATAATTTGTTCATTGAATACTATCCAGTCACTTTAAGCTTCTAATACAAGCTATACATTGCGTACATAAATTAAAATAACAACTTTAATATAACTTAAAATAAATAATAAAATGTAATCATTTCAACCCTAGAACATGCACCGCTGTATTTAGGCCTCCCCCAACGATTTTGAAAAGGACCCTGATCTCCCCCAGTGAAAATTCAAAAATAAAACCACAATATTTACTTTAATATAATTAATGTTACTTTAAAATAAATAATAAAATGTATTTATTTCCCTAGAACATGCACTGCTGGATTTAGGCCTCCCCCAACGATTTTGAAAAGGACCCGGATCTCCCCCAGTGGAAATTCAAAAATAAAACCACAATATTTACGTTAATATAATTAATGTTACTTTAAAATAAATGTTTCAGACAAAGGATGGTTTATTAGAAAATGATTCTATTCCCAAACTCTCACAAACGCATTACGGTATTGCGCTGTTGCTGAATTAGAACTGTTATAACCAATTGGGTGTCCTTTTTAGGCAGTGTTTATATCGACCAAAACCAAAACGACAAATGACAATAAAGGGTCACAGATTGAGTGTCCATAGGTAACAATTTCCGGAAAATAATTTTGTCTTACTTGATAAAACAAGGGATTTATTAAACTTGGTTGTAAGCCACATAACCTCGGTAATCGTATAAAATAGTAGTTTATTTATTACAAAAACATTTTTTTGTCTTTTGTTTTCAGTTTATTGAATATCAAAAAAGTACAAATATTGGCCCGAGAATTCGAGACGCCGCTGGGGCCGACCGTCGCCGGATATTTCGTGCCAAATGAACCGGATAAAACAATGGAATCCTTTCCCAATTTACTGAGCAAGTGAGAATGTTAACGCTTTCATATATATAATTAGTTTAATGGGATTAAAATAGAAATTGCTTTATTTTCAATTTTCGCCAGGTCTGTTATCAAACATTTTGTGATTTGTAATAATCCGAAAAATTGTAATTGATTGACACAGTAATGAGGTTTCAGGCTAGACCCAATCATGAGTTTGTACATCGGTCGTTGCAGTACTTTGTGTCTTAGTAAATACTTAGGTTAATCGATTCACAGAACTTACACATGGGATGACATTAGTGCAGCGGAGGATGTCTTTTGTTGAGGGCTAGGTCTACCTTGCTGGACCCCTATAGGAAGAGCCATGACTCTACCTAAATGCCATTTGATATACAGAGTAGCTATGAAGCGATTTAAAATAATCTCTCGGTTCTTCAACCGACTTCAAAAGGCATAACTTTGGACTGGGTGAATCGGTTTTGATGAAAGCTGGTGCTTTTCTGACAATGAGAAAACTATATAAGTTAAATTTGCATCAATTTTGTGCGCCACAAAAGGACTAATAACTTAATATCACGCCAACGGATTTCGATGATTCATTTTTATTGGAAAGGATGTACTTTAATAGTATTTTTACGAAATTTTGGTTACGTTCTGATTAAGTTTCATATCATATTGGACGGCTTTAGGGCTAATGTGAACAGACACCTTGTACGGTCATGTGTACCATGTTAAGCTTCATATTCGCATTCTATCAAACAAGAGCCAAAGTGAGCCTATCTCATATAAAAAAATATTATAACTTTAAGAAATAATTGAGAGCAAGGTTTAGTCATTACAAAAAATGCCATACTACAACCTTGGAACTACTATAAAGTCAGTATAAATAATTTATTTCCAGGTATCAATTACTGAGCGGAGTAACAGAGTCAGAGAGCTACCACAATTTTGGTGTCATCGAGTTGGACTCGGGAGTTTTGGAGAATCAGAGAGACGATTTCATAAAAAAGTACATCAAAATAATATTCGAGGGTGCTGAGGAGGAAGCCGTGAAAGATATACTTAAACAGTGAGCAAATGTTACATATAATTAATATTAATAAAAAAAATAAAAAAAATTGTAATCTAACAATTAAAAGATCGCTTTTATTTATTATAATGCTAGCTCAATGGATAATTATGGCACAACTTAATCGGGTCATGACCATATTCAAACATTGAAATTTGGAATGACTATGACCGCGTTTTGACGATGGTTTCGTTGCGATCGCTCAGTCTAAACTTTTATTTAGAGGAACTAACAATGTTCTTCATGGGACATTAAATTTGGTAGAACAATTAGGAGTATACATTTCTGTTAGTGTTACTGTTCACTCCTAAAAAAAGTAACAAAAAATTTGGACATCTGATGTAATAAAAATACAAGCCATTGTATGTATCTCTTATATCGTCGTTTAGATAGACAGTGTCTTTATTGCACACATTTCACACATTAAAACCATACTTTACCCAAATGTGGGCGGCCTTAATGCTATGATCGATCTCTTCCAGGTAATAAAAGTTAAGGATAAATAAATAAAAGCAAGGATAGTTTATAATAAAATCGATAGAGGTTCAGGCTAAGCGACCTAAGAGCTATGCCACCTCTCAATCCGGTGAAGCAGTCAAGGCCAGCTTCTCTGGCCAATCTGTGTAGTTCGTCAAAAAAAAAATAATAAAATGATGAGCCGTGGTAGCACAGTGTCCGGGCGGTCGCCTGAAGTTGCATGGTACGCTAGCAACACGAGTTCGATCCCCGGTGCGGCACCAATAAATTTGCAATAGCAATTTTATGTGAAGGAAAACATCATGAAACCTACATGACGTAGAAATTATTTCTAATATATGTGAAGTCTGCCAATCGGCACTAGGGCCGCGTGACGGACTTTGCCCTATATACTCTCTTTAAAGAGAAGGCCTGTGGGACATATACTCGTATAAACGCTACTTTAACTGTACTAATTATATTAGAAATTATTTCTATTTTGCACGTTTCTGTTCTTAGTCGTTGTTCTATCCCTTACAATGAACACATTGACAACAACTTTTAACACAATTAACTTTTTTACCATTCGAAAACCATGTACAGTTTTAAAAGGTGGCACAGCTCAAGCATTAGCGATAGAAGTCCGATCCGCAGCATTAAAACCGTATTTCATCATATACTCGTAGCTTTACAAATGTTCTGCTATGACTTCAGGGAGACATGCAGACAATGCTCTCAATTGTAAATGTTAAATTATAATATTATTGTTATAAAAATATTACGCTTTCAGATACGCTAAGTCGAAGAGTGATCCCCAACGTTGGAACGTTGATACTAATCGTGACGTCATACTGGATTTATTCAGCGATGCAAGAACTCTAGCGCCGATGATTAATTTCGCAAATTACCAGTCCAAAGCTAATCCCCAATCATATTTTTATGTATTCGGACATAATTCTATTAGCACTGATTACGCCGCGGTGAGTTTGCTATCTTAGTTGATGTATTCATTAGGGATTGCTATTTTTAACGGACAGGCGCGGTATGAAATAATGATGCGAGTGAAATTTTAAGATGTACGCACATCAATGTAACACAAAAGTAACAGGTTGAAGCTGCATACATCTTCAGGCGTGTTTTATAGTACTAGTGTCAAGTCAAGTCAAGTTTTTTATTAATTTTGGGTTTGTGTTTAAAGACTTTATTACTCATTAAAGACACTACATCCACTGATACAAAGCTTATAAAAAGATTACATCTTCAAAATATATTGTCTAAGATATGTTTTTGTAGTTTTTGTATAAAATAGTAAAAAATAGTTTTTTCAAATTTAAACTAAACTTTATTGATTGTGTGGACTATCCTCCTATTATTTGTATGTGTATATTGTGTGGACTATTTCCAGTTATTTAATTACTTATACTTTTATTTAGTATTATTTATACTTTGGAAATAAAAGATAGGGTCTATGCGTAGTAGCGTTTCATGTTTAATCCACCACTGATTTGATATCGAGTTTTACTCGGTAACTTGATTTGGTACTTAAATCATAGTAAATGTCCAGGCGTGTAATACACGTATTTCGAAATGAATTAAAAGGAGTTCAAGTAAAACATTACAGATTAAATTTATAAAAAATGGTTTCCCACAGTTAAGTTAACATCGCCTAGCATAAAAAAATTAAGAGTTTATACACTAGGTATTAGAACTCTTGACGCAGTAAACGTCAGATCTGCAAGGATTTGAATTCTATTTTGATTGAAAAATCAGCTTTGATTTATAACTTTAATGTTTAATTAACGGTTCATTTTAATTAATCAGCTCATCAGCGAGGCTGACCGGCCATTAACCTGATTAATATTTATATTAAGCTATTAAATATAATAACCCTGAGTAGGTCTGCGGTAACATTTATATTTTAAATACATTCTTTGCCGCAATCCAAATGCACCAATTGAACACAAAATATATAATACAAAATGTTCAATAAGTTTGGTGAAAATTAAGCGGATATTAATTAGATTTTTCAACCGACTTCGAGGTTCTCAATTCGTCTGTATTTTTTATAACCATATAAGTCTAAAATTTGCATCAAGTAGGTGCGCCACGTCATGGGATGTGTCATGGGAGCTTAGGCACTTAGGGAATAGGCGAAGCAAATTAATGGACATCCCTGTTCAGACGACGGTGATCCCAACCCATTGATATTCTCGGCAACAATAAGCGCGGTGAACGATTTTAACAATTGCTATTCCTCTTTGTCTCTATAAACTCTTTTAAAGAGATGTTTTTTTTACAGCCGAATGCTTAGGGCAAATGGTACCGAAGATATTTGTGGACAAAAAAAGTATCGTAGACTTAATAAAATCGAAAGATGGCGTGGTAACTCAGTTAAGGTTCAATCACGGATTCCGGCACCAAATAAATTGACGCAATTTTAAGTGCTGATTTACCACGCGCATAGTGGTGAAGGAAAACATCGTGACGAAACCTACCTGTGTTAGAAAACTTTCTATAGCATTAGACGTCTGCCAATCCGCACTAGGGCCGCGAGGCGGACTATACCCTTATATTCTTTACAGAGAAGTACTTTGCCCAACAGTGGGACTTACATATGTAGGCTGTAACTTTTTTAGGTTAGTCCAACTGGTTTTCCATTGGTGCTTAATTACTAATTTTGTTAGATGTGATACCTGCCCCATTCAAGCATATACGAGAACCTCTTTCGGTTTTTTTTATACTACTTTAGTAAATACGGTTTATACATTTCAGCTAAACAAGAGCGTTCACGGAGAGGAGATGCCCTACGTGTTAGGTATTCCACTAGGCGGTGCCAACTCACATTTTCATTCAGAATATACTCCTCAAGAGAAATTACTCAGCGAAGTCGTCATGCGCTTGTGGACTAACTTTGTTAAAACGGGTAAATATGAATAAATATGTATATACTCGTATGCAAGACATGAAATATAGTTTGTTTTGAAACTGCAAAAAATGTTAGTTAGTAAAACATAACAGATTAAATTTATAAAAATGGTTTCCCCGCAGTTAACATCGCCGAGCATAAAAAAATTAAGAGTTTATACACTAGGTATAAGAGCTCTTGATGCAGTAAACATCAGATCTGCAAGGATTTGAATTCTATTTTGATTGAAAAATCAGCTTTGATTTATAACTTTAATGTTTAATTAACGGTTCGTTTTAATTAATCAGCTCATCAGCGAGGCTGACCGGCCATCAACCTGATTAATATTTATATTAAGCTATTGAATATAATAACCCTGAGTAGGTCTGCGGTAACATTTATATTTTAAATATATTCTTTGCTGCAATCCAAATGCACCAATTGAACACAAAATATATAACACAAAATGTTCAATAAGTTTGGTGAAAATGAAACGGATATTAATTGCTATCTCTTTCTTTAATAAGTGAGTTTAATTGGTTTTCAATCGACTTCAAAAAAAGGAGGTTCTCAATTCGTCTGTATTTTTTATAACCATATAAGTCTTAATTTGCATCAAGTAGGTGCGCCACGTCATGGGATGTGTCATGGGAGCTTAGGCACTTCACAATAAGCGCAGTGAACGATTTTAACAATTGCTATTCTTCTTTGTCCCTCTAAACTATTTTAAAGAGATGTTTTTTTTTACAGCCGAATGCTTAGGACAAATGGTACCGAAGATATTTGTGGACGAAAAAAGTATCGTAGGCTTAATAAAATCGAAAGATGGCGTGGTAACTCAGTTAAGGTTCAATCACGGATTCGGGTACCAAATAAATCGATGCAATTTTAAGTGCTGATTTACCACGCGCGTAGTGGTGAAGGAAAACATCGTGACGAAACCTACCTGTGTTAGAAAACTTTCTATAGCATTAGACGTCTGCCAATCCGCCGGCCGGTAGGGCCGCGAGGCGGACTATACCCTTAAATTCTTTACAGAGAAGTACTTTGCCCAACAGTGGGACATACATATGTAGGCTGTAACTTTCTTAGGTTAGTCCAACTGGTTTTCCATTGGTGCTTAATTACTAATTTTGTTAGATGTGATACCTGCCCCATTCAAGCATATATGAGAACCTCTTTCGGTTTTTTTATACTGCTTTAGTAAATACGGTTTATACATTTCAGCTAAACAAGAGCGTTCACGGAGAGGAGATGCCCTACGTGTTAGGTATTCCACTAGGCGGTGCCAACTCACATTTTCATTCAGAATATACTCCTCAAGAGAAATTACTCAGCGAAGTCGTCATGCGCTTGTGGACTAACTTTGTTAAAAACGGGTAAATATGTATATACTCGTATGCAAGACATGAAATATAGTTTGTTTTGAAACTGCAAAAAAATATTGGTGTAAAACATAAAACAAGCATCTGGACGGTGAGCTACCAAGGCTCTTTCTCAGGCTTTTGGATTTTATGAGTCTCATGGAAATACAAACATTTGCTCGCTAAAAATTGTCAGCACATATAAATTTTCTATTAACGCTTCAACATTTATTTTCTATTTCAATTTTAATGGATATAAAAGATTAAATAAAATAGATTAAAAATGATCTTTTAGTTTAGATATAATTAGATATATTAATGCAATTCAATACAATCCATGTGTTATGACGAGAGATATTTGTACATATTATGTTTATCTTCACGTAGATCCCCAAACACGCAGAGTGTAAGTGAGTACTATACGTTGGACCAAAAGCAATGGACACAATACAATGTAGAATGGCCGGAGTACACAGAATCGCAGCAACCGTTCTTAAAGCTAGGTAAATCTTTTAATACTAATAATTTAATCTATCAACTAACAGTTAAATGCGATGACATTAACTTCTACTAACTAGTGGTTACCCTAAAGTCGAAATTTGATTTCAACCCAAGTATTCATCGGAATCACATATACGAGTAATTCGTGGCTCGTAAATTATTGGGCGAATCTGTAAGTCATGATTTATCATAGTTACTTAATTGTATGTGTATCAAACGTATAGTGTGTGTAATGTATTTTTTATTGATTTAATGAATTTTTATGCATATTTTTAAATATAATTCTACACTCCTTCTCTATGTATAGTATGAGTGTGGGAAATTTCATACTAATCCGTCTGCGCAATTTTCGTAAGGGGTACAAAGTTGTTGCTTCAAGTATTAATATGTTGACGAAGATGATATATAAGCCTATTGGAATTAATAAAATATTCATTATGAATTTCAGACATTCCACCTTCAATAAGCAGTTCTTATAGAAAAAACTTCACAAGTTTTTGGCTAGAATCATTACCCAATAAAGTAAAAAGATATGTGATAGACCCTCTATTTGAGTATACCCCAAGACCAACGACTTCAAAGCCTAAAACAACACATAGGATCACAGGTACGAATACTAACATATCAATTTTTGACTTAGTCCTTTGATACAGCAATATCATACTTATTAGTGTAATATTCTTATATCACCAATGTTGTACATTTACTTATTGATTATATTACACCAACCCACAAAAAATGTATGAATATTATTTTATTTCAGATCCAATACGGAAAATATGGTCACCCCAAATAAGTAATCCTCCACACTATCATCCATCTCCTTATGGTAAAATTCGACCTTTCTCACAGCCGGAACATAGACCAGACACCGATTTGATATATCGTGAAATACAGTCAATAAAAACGCCATCCAGACCCGTACCACCCGGTCTAATGGAAAAAGTCACACATGGGACATATTTTACGACGACTGCGAAGCCCACATCATTAAACACTATGTCAGTAAAAACTTCCAGCGCAACTGTTACTCTCATCGTTTCATTGGGAATCCTTTTCTTGGCAGTTAATATTGGAATATGTGCCGTATTGTATTTCAAGAAGCGGCGGATTAGGTTGCGTGAAAGAGCTTTTGAACCCACGCGACATTCTCGAGCTGATTTCGGCGAAGTTGATTTAATTGGGCAAAAGTGTTCCAAAGACGATAAAAGTGCTCTCCAAACACTTAAGAACGGTTGTAGCGTAATAAAAACTATTGGATTCAACAAAATGAGGGGCGGTTCTACCAATAAGAAAATAAAAAAGAAAACGGAGACTTGTAAGACTCCGAAGTCAGATGATTCTGGTGGTTTTCGTGAAAGGTTTCAATTAAGGCGACATTTATCTACTAGTACATTAGATGCTCAAACTAAAGTTAGAGATTGGATAACCAATGAAGTTATGCATAGGTGCTCCCCAAATATTCTCAGAAAATCTAATTTGGAATTGAATAATGATAAAAACATAACTAACAGAAAAGCCTTTACCCGGTCAGAAGAATTGCTGTCAGATGTTAAAAAGAACACCAAAGATAGTATAAGTAATAGCGACAGTCTGACGCCGAAGAACCTTCTGTCAAAAAATTATCATGGCAATAAAGCGAAAACTTCAGAAAAAACTACGTCTACTTCCGCATTAGGTTCGCATTCATCGATTGGCAGTAATAAACAGTCTTTGATTAGCAAAACGACTGCAAAATCAAGTGATTCACTGAAGAGCAAAGAAACAGACAGTATTAAATCAAAAAAAGTTTCAGTAGCAATTGACGCTACTCCTTCAGCACGCACAAATTCTATATTAAAACAGAAACCTATAGAATTTTCAAAATCATTTGATTATAATAGAGTAGAGATGAATAAGCAAAACCAACTACAAAGATCAAAAACTGAAGGTGATTTTAAATCCGAAATTATTCAAATTAAGCCGGATTTAGAAGAGAACGAATGTAAAACCTTCACTAACGTGGTCACATTATCGTTACAACAAGAAAAGCCACTGAAAATTTCTCATAAACATTCCTCATCAGATCCTGTTCAAGACGTTAATTATGATTTACTAATGAGGGAAAAAATGAATTCAGGATCAAACTTATTCAACATATTACCACCAGTTACATTTAGAAATAACATTAATGTCACTTCCAGAGATGATATTATACAGCTTCAACCGTTATCTCCCGAAGAAGCCCTGGTAACTATAAAGAAAAGAAATTTCCCAAAAGTCTTACCGGACTTACCAAAAGCACAAAAAAGACTGTCTTTGCAATCTACAAATCTTCAAACATTCAGAAACTTTCCTGGCAATACAGAAAATATTTATTATAGAGTCCCACCGCAGCCTCCGCCTCGAACTACAACTTTAGAACGACGCCTTGCATTTCAAAATTCTAAACCATTTTCTTCTTTTGGCATAACAAGTGGGAACTTAATAAAATGTGAAGCTAGACCAGTACAAAATTATGAAAATATTGAAACATTTTCAACGACTTATGAGAATGTTCCAATCCCAAAACAATCGTTTGAAAGCAGTTCAGGATCTCATGAAAATACTGAACATAGAAGGGGGTATCCCAAAGTTATAATAGCTTCGAGCGATACACCAAATAAGTCAGACTCAAAGATTTTAATACAATCGTCACCTAGTCAGGTTGATATATCAACAAATGTACCACGAGTAAAATTACCTGATGATTTTCATTGTCACACAACGGGATCTATTACTTCTTTCTCATCTATATGTTCAGATGACGATATAGAGGATGTTGAGGACGATTTTCTCGATGATTTTAACGAAGATAAACTTATTCAAGAGTTAGTAGGAGGGGTGGAGTCACCGAAAAGTACAATTGTATTAGACTCCAAAGGACCAGAGACGATATTGGAAAAAAGACTTGAAATTGTACCAGTAAAATTAAACATACCTCGTGATATATCTAATAGTATAGATAACTATATTTGCGGATCAAACTTATACCTACCGGGCGTTAGCGATAATGAAAGGACAGCACAAATAAAACCTAACTTTGGCTTGAATAAGCTCCAGCAGCGAAGCGAAAGTATCAATAAACCTCCAGAGAAAGCCATTAAATTGAAGCAGAAGAAGTCAATCAAACCTTCGGTGATTTTAAATAAAAGCTTGAAGAGTTGTAAAAGTGATATCAAAAATGAACCAATTAAATTAGAACATTCTAATTCAGGTTCATCCAACGATACGGAAACAAGTACTGGGACAGTGAAAAAGTTGATTTAAAGGAATAATTTTTTAACAGTATTATCATAGGATTAGCATGGGAAATCGTTGGGGGAGACCTTTGTCTAACAGTAAATGCCCTACGGCTGAAATGATGATGCTGTTTATCATCATCATATTTTACATGATGTAACGTAGGTTCCGTGTATTGTGATTTTAGTATTGATAAGTGATTCTTTTAGATCCATTTTCAGACAGCTCAGAAATAAAATTTAAAATAGGCAAGGACATACTTCGATAAATATACTTTATTCACGAAGTGTTAAATCTTGTAAAAAGTGATTAAGTAATGCATTTATTCAATACATACATTTATATTCCACACAAATTTGTTTTATTTTAAAATGTGTGTTGAAATCATGAAAGATTGATTCTTAACTTAATATGTCTTTCTGTGTGAAAATGTGATATAAGAACGCGATGATAGGAATACACAAATACCTACTAGAAGAATATAATAATCTTCTATTTATTGTGGGAATTATGTTTTATCAGTCCATGCAGCAACAGAAGCCACTAATGACTTTAACACTGTTGGATTTTTTTTCAAAGAATCCTAAAAAAATATTGAATGGTCAAAAAGAACTGTGATATGTTTACTTGGAGTAAGAAGCCAACATAGTTGATCTCTACAGGCAATTTGTAAGTTTAGAACCTTCTACCTTATGTATCACAGACTGTAAACGTTAACTATTTAGCTATTGACTCCTAATTCTTCAATCCACTGGTAATAATGATTGAAAACTCATATAAATACTCGAGTTTTGTTTTAGCTTATGGTATTATAGTTAATCTCAATAATCTTCTTAATTCTGTCATTTTATGAAATAACATAAAAGGAAAGTTATGATATGCATAAAACTGGTCGTAATATGATGCTTGTATTACAGCTGATCGTAAGACTGAAGTGTCTACTTTATGGTTCTACAATATCTTGTGGCATTGACAGTCAGTTACGCTCGTATTTAAACGATGAAATGTCGTTTTGTTTTTTATGTTAAACTGTTTTTTTTTTATAATTTAAAATACTCATAAATAATGTTCGAAGTAATATTTTGGCTACGATTGCTTATTTTATTTAGATATTTGGATGACCTATACTATTCGTTGGCGAACAAAGATTAAAGAACATTCGTTTTTTAACAATATAGAGTTTCTGGGAGCTGTCATATACCTTTACCCTAGCATTTATGATTGATGAATAAAATTTGTTTGAAAAAAAAACGTTTTGATCTTTACTACCTGTAAAATTAACTTGGCAATTTAATTTTATCTAAAATATCCGAACAGTCAAAATGAGCATTGAGGATTTTGTATAGAACAACAACAGTTGTATTCCAACAACTCACAGGAGGCGCTGGTGTCCTTCTGAGAGTCCAAAATGGCCCGGAAGGAGACCGGCCCTCTCCCGATCCCGTTTGGAAATTGCGCAGGCGGGCCGGTCTGCCACCACATCTTTATCTTCCTGCGATGTCCTTATCTTCCGAGATATTCAAACTTTCTTAACTGACCCTTTGTTTTGCTTACGGCTAAAGTTTACCTAATACTTTGAAACACATAATCGTGCAAATATGCGTGTTTACGGTAGTTAGAGCGAGTCTTAGACGGTACTCGATGGGACATTAACGACTTCTAGCGGCGAATCTAACTATTCATTTATAATCACATTAGCAAATTTTCATTTGATTTATATATTTATATTTCATTGCATATCTTGACATATTTTATGTTAGAAAGAAATATATCAATTAGAGCCTAATGTTTAATGTCGATTTTAGGATCGTAATAATATGTTTTCGCTTTCCTATTTATTCCGTCATTCTTCATATATAGATAATAACTTAATAAGCTTCCCTAACTCTCCCCGCTGAGAGAAGATGCGGACTTACTTTTAAAGATTTATGCAAATAGCTTATGCTTAAAATCCAACGGCACAAGAACTCGCCAATAAAACAACTCGAACTTTTTTTACTGAATATTCAATTCTTTCCGACAAGCCCCACTTAGCGAACGACAATTTAAAATGCCAAGGAGACACTCGGGTACACTTACCAAGGTTTAACTAAAATTGGCGAAGTGGGTACAATCGAATAAGAACTCTCAAAAGGGTCGTCGCCGTTGTTTAGCCCATAAAATGACGACAATTTTTCCAAAGTTAGTGCTGAGCATAATTATGAAAAAAAAACATATATTTTTGCAAGCATAAACAAAAACCGACTTTAAATCTAATCAAACGTTAAACCCTATCACGTGCAGACGCTCTTCTTTCTCGCTCGCTTTGTATTTCCCAATTATCTTAGAAATATTACGAAACGGAATTAATCAAAACTCTCATCAAAATACTCTTGTAGTAGATGCATTCGTCGCGCACATACTTGATGCAAATTTAACATTTATATGGTTTTATCATAACAGTGTCATATTGATTCACACGGGAAGCGGAAATATAAAAAAACATACGGATGAATTGAGAACCTCTTCCTTTTTTGTAGTCGGTTGTTTTCAACAAAAAGGAACGCAGTTGTGAGTGAATATTTTTAGACATTTTTAAGGTTATTTAAGCTAAAGAAATAAAAATAGAAAAAAGGTAACATTAAGCAAAGATATTGCAGCCAACCAAACGCGGATACTTAAAGAGCGCATCGCTCTGAGCTCTCTGCAACCGAGATCCTGTTTAAAAACATCCCTTCTTAAGAGGAAAGCTCTACTCCGGTTTATACGCTCGGGAGAAAGAAATACACAACGCATTAGACCAAGTATTTTAAAATAACACAGCTATTTTTAAATAGTAATATTTTTACTGTGATACGTTAGACAAAGGACGATTATTTTAGATTTATATATAAGATTTATGTATACAAGGATACTTACGAGCAAAAACTTTCATATATATATTATGACATATACGTTTTTATCATGAATCCCACTGTCAGAATTTAACCAAATATAATTGAGACGACACGGGAAATATTAGCTTTCAAATTAAAAATCATCAACAAAATCGGTGGGTCGAAAGTAATGTGGTTACACTATCATATAAAAACATACAGGGTTCTGACTCTCCTTTTTTGAAGTCGGTTGGTAAACGATAACGTCAATTTATCATATAAAACAAACGTGACGCCTTTTGGGTGCAAAAACACACACAGATCTCTATAGAACAAGTGTTATATTTTTTACTCCTTATAGAATTTCCTTTAACGAACTTTTTGCAATAGTCAACAGATTTAATTTTATGTATTCAGCACTATCAGAGTTTGGCTTCGCTCCAATAGCCACCTGCAATTCGCAGTCTTTTCTCTTTTATTTTTACATCTAAAGAAACGAAGATCGTTGTGCTCATACTTCATTCTTCATCTGACTTAAGTAAGCTAAAAAGTCAAGATTTACTATTACGTAGACAGATCTGGCTTATTTTAATTTGCTGCTGAATTATCTTGAACATATTAACAAACACATATTGTATTTATAGAAGAGCCCGATAGCTCGCCCATTACGAAATGTCACTGAAAATATCAGCAAATAAGTATATTTACGAGAGAAAACAAAAACCGACTTCAAATCGAATTAAACGTTAAACGCTATTGCGCGCGGACGGCCTTTTTATCGTAGGAATATTACGAAAACAAACTTACCTAACCTAACCAAAGTTTCATCAAACCACTCTTAAAGTACATCCCTTCCAATAACAAATGAATCGAAATCCATTGGTGTGATATTGAGCTATTCGTCTATTTGTGGCATACATACTTGATGCAAAATTCAGACTTCTATGGTTTTCCCATGAATCTCAATGTCAGAATTGGATGAAATTGAACTAGATAAATGGCACTACAAGAAAAGCACCAGTTTTCAAATAAAAAAAGAATCATGAAAATCGGTTCACTCAGTCGAAAGTAATGCGGTAACAAACATAAAAAAATACGAAGAAAATGATAACCTCCTCCTTTTTGAAGTCAGTCGAAAATAATAAATAATTGTTTACTTGGTTTTACTTAAACCTCAGAATTTGAATAACGAATAAAAGTAACTTTATCAAAATAACTGAAATAACAATTTATTATATTAAAATCAACGTAATTATTTTGGCAGGAGGAAAATATGCAAATGCCTCTCATTCAGTAAATTCAAATATAAGGTAGTAAATAAAACGTGAAGCTTCGCAGTATTAAAGTGTCAGACGTCATATCGCGAATGAATTGGACGATTTTAATTTAACGCGCGGAATTAAACCGCCAGTCAGTCAACTTTTGTTGTATTTTCAAAGTTACCTTTACAACACTTTCGATCCTATTGTATCTTACTTTTGAGTCTGTTGTGCTAAAGTTTCCTACAGAATATAAATAAAGTAATATTTTGATTTTAAATGGTAAATTTTTTTTACAAAAATAATAATTGAAGTTAAAGAATAGTTAGCTACACGAACAAATCCACGTCCTCTCTATGAAAGTAATAACAATAAATGTTTAATTATGATATTATAAGATTACGGAGAAATTAACGTCAACTCTTCTCCGGTCTACCATCAGGGTCCGCTTTCCTGCTTAATCTACTCCACCGATCGCATCCTCCGATCATTCGATCTGTCTACTTTTACCACGACCAGCCAGCGTTTCTTGACCCTATCGCGAGATCGTGGGCCGTGTACAGTGTCATCGAGGCATCTATTTCCGGCGTAGTCCGGTGACCTGCGGTGTATGTGGCCATACCATAGGAGACATTTTCGGAGATTAAACCAAAAACCGAGTTTCGAATGAAACGTTAAACTCTATTATGCGTGGATGCCTTATTTTTATTAACGAATTATCGTAGGAATATTAAGAAATAGAATGAATCAGAAGAGGATTTTAAAGTCGATTGAAATCTTTACAAAACGAAATTATTTACATAAAAACATGAAGTCATACATTGCCCCGAAAACATTAAAGTTATGAATTAGCTGAGCTAGTATAACCAAAGGTAGTGAATAATAAAATAAGTGCCTGGAGCATTAAGGACGGCTGGCCATAAGGTGGTAACACTGGCCATAGTAATTATTCTTGTGTAAATAAAATCTGTAAAAATTCATTTTGTATGTAGATTCCAGCCAATGTTCCCTTTAGCAATAGTTTCTTATTTACTGCAATTAAAGCCATATTCAAAATAGCAGAGGTAACTTGGAGTTATGGGATTTACTACGCTCGTAGCCAGAATCTGGGGTCACGCTAAAGTATCTTTTCAGTTTAGTTAACATACAAGCGGTCATATGCGCTTTTACATTTAATTCATAGTGCTATTCGGAGGTATTTCATAAATGTAATCTTTATTTGTATACAAAAAGGCGGACTTAATGCCAGAAGGCATTCTCTGCCAGTCTTCTTTGGAGTTGAGTAGAGAAAAAGTAACGGTAGTATAATACATACATACATTATATACTTATCAAAATAATAAGATCTTCGCGGACAGCGCTTAGAAACATAAAACGATTCCTAACGACAAAAAGCTCAATATGTAATTGCATACTCAGGTCCACTGCAGCAGTTTCTGGTATCAAAAACATCAACAAATTGGAAAGGCTAAAACTTTTAACGAGTTCAAAATTAAACACAATCCACCTCGTCGTTACTTTTCAAAGTTTCAAAAACTTGACTGAGAATGAAAATTAGCCTGCAGTTCCAGAGAAATAAATAATACTTTCTGTACTTTAAATCTGAAGCAAGTTTGTAATTGCAGTTTGCTAGTGCAAGTCGAATGAATAAAGGTTTGTTTTTTCTCGTGAGCATATAGGGTGGCCGAAATGATATTCCAAATGTTTTATTAGATCTGTGGAAATTACCTATTTAAAAATATTTCTCTATTTCAATAAATATAATCTAATCAATCACCCGATTCAAGTTGAATAAATATTCCAATTAAGAAAAGTATAACTCCCTGTGTAACCAATACCAACGTCAAGTATATAAGTATATTTATTTTCCTTCTTTATGTTGACAACGTTAATAGGTATTTCATTTAAAAACAGCTCTAGTCATGTGGCTAAGCGATTCCACAACGATATTATTCAAGTATATGTAACGGAAAGATTGGTGAGGAGCGGATGTTGGAGCGAATGACGCGGCGAATGAGAGGAGGCGATCGCAGGGGTTAAGCGCGATGAGAAGAAGACAGGGTAGAATTTTTTTTATTAAAAATTAAGTGTTCATAAAAATTGAGTGAGTTCTTTTCTTTAAATTATCAATTATAAAATAGTCAGTTGTTATATATATATATATTTTCGATTTAAAAATCCGACTTCTAATAGAATAGGAATAATACGAAATAAATTAATCAGACCTTAATCGAACTATATTCAAAATGCTCTTGAAGTACATAAAAAATGAATCATCAAAATTTGTTTCCATAATATTTTTTTAGGCTTATATGATATACTCATAGATGCCGTTGTCAAAATTGGATCACACGAGAGGCTCAAGCTTTCAACTAAATAAGTATCAATAAAATCGGTTCACCCAGTCAAGAGTTATGATGTAACAAACATAAAAACATACCGGCGAAAAGAGTACCTCCTTTTTTGAAGTCCTTTGAATGCTTAAATAAAAATGCTTAAATTAAAGTTTGTCGTAATGTTTACATTTTTTAAATGATATTAAAATTTCCAGAAAGTCTATTTAACAAAGGTTTTTCTAACATAAGACCCATAAAACAGGATTATTTTGTTATTAATCTTTTGGTAAATTTTTACTCGACTGGTTTTCCTTCGAACAATCGTATTAGGTGCTATGACGTAGCAGTTTCGTAGACTTATACAACGGGTGGTGAGTTTGGGAGAGAAATTCGTTATCCGGGGGTCGAATCATGTGGACTTGTAAACACATCACGAACCATAATTGGATTGGTATTGTGCAACGCATGTCCAATGTAAAATATCTTTGTCATGCATCGACCGCTGACTCGTACATCTATAATGATGGGGATAGCAGACTTGATGACTACACATTCACATATACACATTTGAATCGCAATAAAACAGATTTTTTTTATTTCCCATTGTTGAATTTATGTCATAAATATACCTGAGTGACAGGTATGCATGTTTAGAATAAACTCACAATCGAGACATTCTTCATATCTTCATCTTTCTCTCATCATTATACTAATAAGCGTAGCAAAAACTTTGTACCCCTTCTTACAAAAATTTCACTGTCCGAGAAGAGGGAAATTTCCTAGACTTATAGTTTATGTAGTCGAATGCATAATGCAATTATTTTTTTAATTATGCATAAAACATAACACACACTACCATGTGTTGGATACGTACATATACAACTGTATATATATATACACAAATATATATATACAGTTGTTATATGGTTGCTTGGCTATGTAACTATGACCAATAATGACAGATTCACTGCATTAGTTATATAATAATATAACTATATAATATATTTAAATCACCTTAAATTATCCAATTGCCAGGTTAAAGTCGACTTTCGACTATAGTACCCACTAGTACTGTTATATATATATGGCCAAAGCAATGTAGCGTACAAGTATCTGTAATTAAATGCAGTTACAAAATCCAAAATGTTTAAATGTCAATTTTTCCTTCAAAACCACACACAGAATATTATTAATTTAGATAGAATACCGTATATTTTTCGTTGAAACAGGCTCGAAATATTTAAATATTTTACAGCACCGTTCTACAGGTACGTTAAGCTGGCCGATATTGTACGCTAGCATCCGTCCGTAACGAGTTTTTTTTGGCTTATATTATATATGAGGCGTAAGTGGCGAGGTACGCTTCCTGAAGCATCACGTAAAGGGGTCAACCCGCCCTGAAAAAGGACGAATCTGGCACTTTATTAAAAATTCTAATACGTCATCGTAATTTGTGTACGAGAAATATGTGCAAGGGAAAGAGATTTTTGTCACATAGCCATAGCTTCCATAATGGCGTGTGACTCTGTACACTAACAAAAACACTTGAAGCTATTTTACAACAACAAAATTTTATTTGAAATCTGTCGTTGTCTTAAGAAATATTTTATTAAAATGTATATTTTTAAACCATACAAAGGAAAACATGTTAATACAAAACGCGACGATCTCAAACGGCCAGTTGAATATTTAATATTTCAGCAACAGCTGCTTGAATATTCCGATTATGTTTAATATTCACAAATAAAAAGAAGGAATTGATTTATATACAAATTAGTATTTAAAATATTTTGTTATTCTGTACTTCTTTTCTAGTCATTGTAGGTTTCCTTTATTGATTCGTTATCTATTCATATTTATTTAATTAATAAAAAATGTCCAATTGCCCAAACGGAAATCGCAAAAATGGAACACATTTTAAAAGTCAATTTCTATTAGTTTAATTTTATTTTTAAATGTTTTATCAAAGCTTGTGTTAAGAGATGGTTCACGTCAATTGACGAATGGTAGATTCAAAACACGATCTTACGATTCGCATACTGTACCCTAAGCTATTAGCTTTTGACGCTTTGAACTGTTCCTCTCTAAATTACTTTACTACTCAAGTTTTAGAGAGTTCCTTTAGAGTTCGACTTACAGAAGTTTTGCTGTACAAAAAGTGCAGACACGAGAAAAGCATTTTTCACTCTCACATATATGGCTCTTATTTTGGCAAGAATCGGAACTGAGGCTGGCATCACTAATACTAGATTACCATAGTTATTACTTGCAATGTTACGAGTAGAGGGTAGGGTTTAGAATACATAGGACTATTACTCAGATATTTGTTTCGTTGACCCTAAAGGAACACATCTTGATGGTAAACCGACTGAAGATAATATATGGTAAAGAATAAAGAACAGAAAATAATATATAAAATAGCCTTTCACAAAATGAAGTTCTAGTCCGTTCTATCCTATCTAATATTTATTCGTAGCTTCGTAGCACTTTGCTACGAGGTCGGAATGTCTTGTACTAATTTGTCATTATCGCTTATAATAAGCATATAGAAAAGTAATTACTGTACGCGACATCTCATCAAGATATTCTCGCTTTCGCAAAGAAAAGAGGTCTAGTGAACTAGCTTAATAGAGTAATAATGCTCGTAAAACTCATTAATATAATAATTACTCAATTATAGGAAATAACAAAGTCAAAGGTAAAATTGTTTGTAGTGAAGTCATTAAAGTTTGAACAGTTTTGGCACTCTGTGTAGAATATTTTGTAGAGCACGCTTGCCATTATAACAGATATTAATATAAATAGCATTTTGAAATATCATCATATGAATAGAGTTTACAAAGAGTTACTTCAGGTACGACAGTGCTCGTATTAATCCTTTAGAACCTCATGATACTGCGAATTTATTTTATTTAATATTCAAGAATTCATTTTATTAAATTGGCGCTGGATCGACGATCGGATAGAGTAAATGGTGTAATTGAATTACGCCCTTAAGACTATCTGAGGGAGTTAGATAACATCATGCAATTGGAAATCGGAGTATGATTGATTTTTTGTTATTACGTTTAGAATGGCTATTTTGAGATAAGCGACTTATATATTTTATCACCACTTCGACACCGACAGTTTATGCTACGCTAATTGAAATACGTATTTATTCCGCTAATCTGAGCCATATCAAATATAGGGCAATTGTCATGAAAAAGATAATTATTTTTTTAATTAATTAACTTGTAATTATCTTTTCTTCTTCATTTATCTTAATTTATTTAAAATTATAACTTTTTTCTTTAACAAGCCTCTACTGTAAAGTACTCTTTAATGAGCTTAGTATAAATTGCTGGAGCTGATTTTTTAGTCGACACACTGATTGTAACAGCTTTTTTTATAATAATTTAGTATATACAATAATATATTACAGATGTATTACTTGGAAAAACTGATGTAGCTTAAATGTTACCAAACGATAACACTTAAATCGTTAGTGAAATAAAGTCTCAGTCTTAAATCAATTAAAGTAACTACGTTGTATAATTGATCAATAATCAAAGCAGTCTGTTCATCCACAACATTTTTAAATCATTAATTATTTTTAATTAACAAGAAGTGGGAAGTTCACCACAGTTTATAATACGTGCTGCTCCATTCAGACTTACGTGGATTAGAAGGTTGCCAAAGGCCTAATCTTTTTTAAAGAAATATTATACGTGTATAAAAAATGAACTTCAACAAAATGTAAACATTACTGCACAGAACATAATAACATTTTGAAAAAGTGCAACTTTCAAAGTGCTCCCTGAAAACACAATCAGTGTCCACTCTAGTGGGCGATGAAAAGAAATGACCGACGCTTTTGGAACGCTACTACACTATCAGGGCTCTAGTTTACCGAACACTCTACTCTTTACATTTTGAGATTTTTACATCTATACAAATAAATAAAATTTGATTATCTCTTTGTAATATTAAAATAACAACTACATCTGTAGTAAAAAGCGTATTATGTATACAAAGAATGTATATACTGTATACCAAAATAAGATTTTTTGCCTGGACGAATTTCAAAGAAATACAAAGAGGGCGTTTGATTCGATTTGAAGTCAGTTTTTTTTTAAACGTAAATATACTTGTTACTACATGCATATCAATGTACGTATACAAAATATTTTTTTTTACGATTTTTGTCTAATTATTACATATACAATATTTTGAACGGCTGGACCTATTTTGAGGGGACTGGCAGCTGGCTGATGTAATAAGAGGTAACATTATGAGATTGTCGTACATATAACAATAAAATATCTTTCACGACATAAACTTAAATAAGTCAGCTTAAATTTAGTAATAGATTTAAAAACAGATGAAAGATTAATTATTAGATAAAATACTTATAAACTACACTGGTCTATTAACCAAAACTGACATAGTAGGTATATAGGAATAGGATAGTTTACTTATGTTGTATGTTAAACAAATTATTTCATGTTTTACGCTCACCAAAACCACTTAGTAACAATTGGGTTATCTGTGGTTCTCATCATGAGTATCGTAATGCGGTGGAATGTTATTTACTGCGGTGATAAATTGTGCCTCTGAAAGCAATCTCCAGCATTACGTAATTAAGTAATGAATCTAATGAATCTTCTCACTATACCATTAGAATTTTAATGAAATTTGGACACACATTTAAAAGGTATTCATCTCATAATGTTTGGTTACTTGCCGGAGATTTAAATCAGTTCTCTGTTAAGATAATAAAAAGCAAGACAGAAAGAGTAACATGTACAATGTAATATGTATAAAGTAAGAAAATATGATTGACGAACTAATGAATAGCTGTTTTTCTTTTGGTTAAAATCACTGGCTGAAGATTCGGGTATGGTTCTTTTGCGACACAACTTTTACATATGAGACCTCATAATCGTGGTAAAAAAGGGTACAGCAAGCTGAAACTGTTAGCCTTTGGGGTTAACAAAAGGTATGATATTATAAATAAAACTATGTAAATAATACTTGTATCGATTACTTGTAAAGATACTTGTAAAGATACTTGTAAAGATATTGCATCTCTCGGGATGCTCCGTAAGATTCGTCAGCTTTATCGTCCTTCATAATCGAAATACATGAAGAAAACATTCTCGTTAACATATTCGTTATGCAGATTTAAAGATAATTATTAATTCAGTTGAATTGTGCATTTTGTTTATAGAATTAAATTTTCCGCTACATTTAGTTTTCATTATATGCATTTTTATGGATACACAAGAATCCTATTAAAGTTCCGCCAGTATAACGCAGTTAGTAACATTAATTAGTTACTAACTTTGCATGTGAACACTGTGGCCTAGATGGCCTCTTCAGGAAAGACTATCATTAATTGTGTCAGAATTTCAGTTATTAATTTTTTAGTATTCCATTATTAATTTCTCTTCTGAAGTAGAACTTCATCGTATTCGTGTTGTTAAAATATAAAATATACAAACAGTCACACTCTTTACTCAGCGGGGTAGGCAGAGAAAAACTGTCACATCTCTTTTACTTCCTTATTACTGAATACTAAAGACATACCTATACTTTTTCAAAATGCATTTACATTTATAGGTACAAAGTTATTCAATTGTAAGGAGAATTATAATACAGAGTAAGGAATTTTTCTTTGTGTAATTTGGATAGAGAAAAAAACAAAGAAAAAGGAGGATTAAACAAAACTTAAAGATGTCTTAAATAACTTCTTGAATGTTTCCGATTTTTTGTAAAGTGTAAGGCGTTTGTGTTGTTTTAAGTATGTTTTCACAAAGTAAAAATAGAAAAAGCAATTTAGAGCTGCTGTGTTCTCTTTGCGAGTGGGGATAATTGATTACAAATGAAACGAAACGGGATGCATGTGATTCCCTTTTTATTTTTTATGTAAATTAAATTTTTTGTCGAGCAATAATACTTTTCAAATGATCATCATCATCATTACTAGGAAATCAGGATCTCTAAAAGGACCGATCCTAAGCGGCTTGCATGCGGCCGTTATGAGGTAGTCAGACCACCTTGAAGATGATCGATGGAGGCCGAAGTTTTCGATTCGGGACCACGGGCCGGACGCCGATCATAGTAGAATAAAAATACGACATTGAAACGAGTAATACATTACGAAAGGGTTGGGTTATAAACCTTAATTCTTAAATAAGCTATGTTGTTTTCTTTACGGAGGCCCATTTTTATCGAAATGTGTCTACTTAGGCACGTCTGGGGTTAAATTTAAGATGATAAACATATAAATATGATAGTATGGTGTTGTTTTGAATAGTCACATGATTTTCTTAGAATAAGTTTTATACATTGAGCATTAGTCAATCTTTATAATTTAGGACTTTCAGGAGGTCGGTTTGACTGGGGAAGTGAAGTCTTCTTGTCGTTTTAGAATGAAAATAAGATAAAGAGACAATGATCTGTTGATTGTTCTACACTTCAGTGTTGATAGTGTCCTCGTATAATGTTTTAAGTACTTATATACTTTATTAAAGTAATTTTGCTTTATCTGTGGGCCTAGAGCACACATGCTCGCCAGTAGTAACATGACAAGATAGAACGCACAAAATTCACTGTTCTATAGCAATCATACTCTGCTGTTTAGATAAAATAGATATATTATATTTTTTTACCGAAATAGGGTTTGAAATGGACATGATAATTCAAAATATATTATCGTTTTAGTCTTTATCTGTTTCCATTATCTAAATATTTATATGTCATTCAATTCGGGTATTTAAATATGGTATATGCACTTTTATGTTGATGCATTATTTTCATAAAAGTAATACTGTGGACTTCCAGAAAAATATTTCTAACGCGAATGTAGTTTTATGACAGAAACAAACTTAAATTAGGTTTTTGACAAGATTCCAATATCGCCGCAGGCACGCTCGCGCCAGAGTTTCTGTTTGTGACATTTGATTTTCAATATATTTATAAATCTGCATCTCCCTGTATAGCTGTATTTTATGATGAAATCTGACGGTATACTTTTCCTTTTATATACGCACTCCGCGACTGGCGCGTCATTAGTTATCTAGTCAGTCGTATCCAACTCTACTCCAAAAAAAGTTTGGAAAGACCACTTTGTTCATTAAATATATAAAATAAGAAGCATGAAGAACAATTGAATATAATCTGAAACATCAGAACCTAACATGTTAATGGCTTAGGGAACTATCTGCAGAATAAAACTTATTTATGCTATGTTTTACAAGTGCTTGAACACCAGATGTTAAGTGGAAATTCGGTTCTGGTTGGTAAGACGCACTGGCTTAGTGCGTTTTAAATGCCTATTCACTCTACTCTTGAAAACACTAACATTGTGATCGGAGGGGACGACAGTAATTCCGTAGGTTCAAACACTACTTAATTCCTTTCTTCCATTGCCAATGCAACTGTATCACTGCACTGTCATACTACCGGGCTCAGCTGAAGTGGCTCAACATTCGCAACAGGCGAGACGTACACACACTTACCATGTTATATAACATACAACATAACACTTGGTCTTCAGAATATCTTTGTGAGCGCTTCGTACTCAAACAGTTCGTCGGCCGCGAACCTCGAACCTACTATAATAAATTTCTAACGTTTCCCGAATGTCACACGAATTTTTATGGCAATTCATTAACCTGTACAGCTATAAAACTCTGGAATAACTTGCCGATTGAGATCAAGGAGGCTTCGTCAACTAATGTCTTTAAATTGCGTGTATCTGAATACTTTCTACTCAAACAATGAAAAGTACAAACTGGTATATATATGTGTATGTATATTATTATATTTATATATATTGACGTATCTATGTATTTATAAGTAAATTTATATTTATTTATCTATGTAATATATATATATATAAATTTGTTTTTTTTTTAACAATATTTTTCTTTTTTTTAGCGGCACTACCCTTAGTCCGCTCTTAACCACTAAGGGTTAGCTGGAAGAAAATGCTAAATAGCACTAAGTTCGCCTTTGTACATGTATTTTGGGTCAATAAAGGATTTATCTATCTATCTATCTACCATTTCTATGGAGTCGTTTGTTTTCGTAATCACACAGTGATCACTTAACGCCAGTAGGCCGTTTATTAATTTACCCAATATATTGTATATTTCATCCATAAATGCAAGCTAAGGCTATATAAAACATGTAGGCTTTTATGAAACATATAAGATAGGAACCGCCTACGGAGTATTATCAAGCCGTACCTCGCTTCCTAACTTTCCACAGATCAAAGTTAGTTCAAGCTAACAATTGCACCCGCGGACCGCTTCTAGAATAACTTTGGCGTTACTTTGTGCATTACCTTAGTGTATCAGATAGGGAACAAGAAAGCGTTGCTTTAACTTACATAATAGTGTCTTACTTAGTTTGCAGTTCGACGGCCTTTGTAAGTTGAAGGTACTAAATTTTGCAGTTTATATGAAATTAAATTTGCATGTCGGAATATATTGTATTGAATCTAAGGCCACATACATATGTGGGGTGGTTTGGGACATAAAAAAAGGTTGAACGTAGCTGAAATGTGAGTGTTAAGACGGAATTGTATGAATCAAGTGCGTTGAATTAAGAACAGGTTGGGCAGAAATGGGGAGTTTGATATTAGCAAGGCATCAAGAATGGCCAGAATATGAAATCTACTACACCAAGATGATATATTTTTAAAGAATCCTAACAACATTTTTTTTTCGCAAATATTATTAACATTGCTGTTAACCATTTCAAATACGAGTAAGCAGAGGCTTATGTTAGGAGATGGTTCTCATCACAAAAGTCGAATGATGGATCGGAACCCACAACTCTACGATTCGTAGACCCTACCATAAGCCATTAAGCTATCGAAGCTTCAGAATTTAAAACTACTGTACAAAATGTTGTGAATCAATTATCGAATATACTAAATTGATCCATGATTATTATCGCATGGTTTTATAATAATTACTCGATGTAAATCTCTGTAAATTAAAAATCGTGTAACTCAATTAGGATTTTTACTTTTGGGTTTGTTTGTAGTGATTGGTTTAGAGTGGGATTATACGTGACTATAGAAAGGTCTCTGTATTAGTCTCTGCCTTTGAAGGTCCTATTTCTTAGTTCTTATGTCGTAAGCCATTACAAGAAGATCTGTTGTTTTAATTTAAAATTGCTAAAGAGATACTCTAACATTAAGGTATATGTAATAACAATAACGAAACAGATTTAACAAAATACATCATATCGACTTGAAACGTGATTTTTGAAAATAAATCTAATAATGTCGTCTCACACTTGACGGTTACAACGAGGTAACTTTAACGAATGTTACTTAGTGCAATAAAAAGTCCTACTTATAACACGATATCTTCTTGCTTATTACTTTTATATATAACCTTTATGTTTTTACGGACCAAACACAATCACACATCTGACTTAACCTTATTTTCTTGTATACTTTTGTTTTTTATTTAATTTCTAACACTTTTTAAGCAAGTGCTTATACCACTGCCCTGATATTAAGTAGAATTGCAACTTTTCCTTATTTTATTATGTATGGCAAAAGGAATACGACCTTATACTCGATTACGAGTGTAGATAGAAACAATAACACAATAACTGTATAATATTACAACTGTAGAAAGAAGTATACCGAGTGTAATTCTTAAGGACGATTTTAATTAATAGCGTGATAATGTAAAACGACAGACGAATAAGTGAATGATAAAAAAATACCCTAGATGGTATACAATACTTACGTAAAAAGTGCTAAGTAAGAAGTATTCTAATTATGGATACATCTTAAAGTAATCAACTTTGACTTTAAGAAGTATTCACAACCAAAGTACATGCGTATGGATCTCAATGAGGTGTCCTGTTACACAATCATCTTTAACATTTTTCATTTCAGTAAAAAACTAATTAAAAACAATGTGTTTAATTATGTTATATCTCTAATTATAAGTGTCAAAGTGTTCCTTAAGTCGCTTTTAGTTTGTACAAAATAAAATTAAGATATTGAAATGATCTGCAAGATAAATGCATAAAGTTTAACATACGATCACAATTCTCGGATCTCGGGCAACACGTACATACAACGTTTGCAGTAAAACAAAATTTTAGTGCTCCCTTAGGGGCGATATCTTATCGAGTCGTGCTAGAACAGCTCAGGCAACATTACAATAGGAAAATATATTTTTCAGAATTGACAGATTCAACTTCTTGTGTTGAAGGTTTTATTTGTTTTCTATAATTCAATCGGATCGTTAAACACTACACGCGGATGCCCTCTTTTCAACCGACTTCAAAAAAGGAGGAGGTTTTCAATTCGTCTGCTTGTTTTTTTTTATGTTTGTTACCTCATAACTTTCGACTGAGTGAACCGATTTGGGTGATTATTTTTGTTGGAAAGCTGGTGCTTCCATAAAGTCTCATTTTAATTAAGTACAAATCTCACAATAGCATCCATGAGACAAACCATATACGTGTTAAATTTCCATCAAACACGTGCGCCACAAATGGACGGATTATAACTTAATATCACGCCAATGGATTTCGATTACTTATTTTTTTTATTAGACAGGATGTAATTAAAGGGTAGTTCGATGAGAATTTGGATAAGTATTCTGATTAATTCAATTTCGTAATATTCCTACTATAATTCGTAAATGCAAAAAGGGTTAGCGTGTAACGTTTTGATTTGATTTGAAGTCGGTTTTTGTTTTTACTCGTAAATATACTTGTATTCCCGAAATATCAAAGTTGTAATCCGAAATTCGCCTATATTATTCTCATAAGCTCACCAATGTCACAATTAACAAGCATTGTTGCATTAGATTTTTAGGAGTTCCCTGGATTATCCTCGGAACTGAAGGTTTAGGTATAAACTATTCAAACAAAATTCAAATAAGACTACACTGACGGGACTTTCCCTGGCAGATAGCTGATATAATAAGGAGTAACCTAGGTTTTTGCTTTAGAAAATTTTAAATAAATAGTTTTAAATCGCGGGCAACACCGCGGGGCGCAGCTTGTTTAAAATAAAACATGTAAGAAGTACGCTTCCATACCGCTGTGTACACAGGGTACGTTTGATGGAGCAGTTCTATCAGTTTTATTTGTTAATACCATTCTCCGGTCCGCTTACATAGTTGGGCTTGTTTATATAAGCCCCTTGAGAGCGACGCTAAAAGGTACTCTTTAGCGAGACCCGAGCTCAACAATTTACCTAGCTGCCTAAAATAATTCCGTTTTACTTCATAAACATGTTGGCTGTTAGAAGCAATATTATTCTTATTTATATGTTTTACGAAGAAAACTTATAACGTAAATTGTCTATAACTATCATCTATTTCTATATACTTCGCCGGCGTCGCTTCGTTTGTTTATCCGGTGTCTTTGTTGCTTTTATTCAAGTCGTTAGATGTCGTCTATAATACAATTGATCCGTTGACTTTGGCAACAAGTCTCATGACTTTTTTGCAGTACTCGAAGACCGAACGTCCAAGATAGTCATTTTGTACTACATTGGCAAATGATCTTTTGTTATGGCGAGATCCATTCTGTGCTTGCAATCATGATCATATCGGACATGACGCGGAGAAAATCTAGGGCAAATGTGTGTCCTATCTATTAAGACTACTGCGCAACTACCACTATAGAACATATTAAGAGCGTGGTAGTTGCGTAGTACGCTAGCAACTTGTTTCGATCCCCGGTGATGAATGAATCAACCAATGTAATTGCATTCTTGCAATTTAAGTGTTTATTTGCCACGCGCTCTGCAATGAAGGGAAAAATCGTGAGGAAACATATTTGTGTTAAAAAAAATTCTAAAACATGTGAAGTCTGCCAATTCGCATTATAGCTGCGAAGCGGGTTATGCCCTTATACTCTTTTTATAGAGAAGGCCTGTGCCCAGCAGTGGGGAATGTATTAGAGATTAGAGATTTAAATTGACTATAAATAATTTTCCACCATCGCCAAATTTATTCTTATCGTGTCAGTCTGGTAAAACTGCATCGATAAATTATTCATGAACTCGATAAAAATGATGTGGGTTATGTTGACAAATCATTATTATTTTGTACACAAGCCTTACTGTTAAGTAAAGTTGATGTTACAATGAGAAGACACCATGAATCGAAATGTGATCAAGCATTTTTGGACAATTACTTTATCGTGATATTCAAGGCACTAATCAAAATTTTACAGCTCAGTAAAAAACTAATATGAAATAATAAATAACATATTGGAGTTGTATTTTAAGCTCCTCGCGTGAAGGCAATTTATTTCGCGTCGGTTTACCCGCACTTCGTTGTATGGAGCTGAACAATGGTACAGATAGCAAAACAAGTATGTTCGTAAATCTTATTTATATTAAAGATATTTTTCCTACTCAATACAAAAACAATTGTATATTCAAACTACGTATTACCAGCAAGCAAGTCTTTCGAAACAGAATTACCACTCTTCAAAACACATACGAAACGTTCGTCTCACTTTTATACAAAAACAGTAATAAATACGAGTAAATGCTACTGATGGTAATGGTAACGAAAAAGTTTAAGTATAATATAACCCCCTTCTTCATATCGCACTTATGTGAAGTATTTCCGGTTTGGAAATCGATGGGGGAGCCCTGAGTCCAGCAGTGGATGTTCTGTGGCTGAAATGTTGATGATGTTTTTTCTGATAATCATCAAACAGCAGAAGCCGCTTCAGTCTATGCATATGAGCAATGTTTAATATTTAATAATGGCGTCGTTACACCATCACTTACAAATGATTAAAGCTCTACTCTGCAAAAAAAGTTAAACAGACGTGACTTATACTTTTTAATACAAATATATATTTTTAGTACTACCGTCATTATATATTAAATGAAATTATTAAACAAGTATAAAGTATAATGTCTAAAAAGAATTGATATTGGGTTTATACAATATAAATTAATCGGCCTGGCCTGTGACTCTTCTTGAGAAATTATTGATAAAAAAACCTTTTTGAAATAAAGCACTAACTTTAACTAACGTGCAGAACTGTACAAGTGTTCGCAGCACGTATTTGCGAGATTACGTAGGTTATGAGTACGGAAAATTGCATTGCTATGAAAAATTCGAGCCACTAAAATATCGGTATTTATACATTTTTATGGCGTGTAGCAGTTATAAATAACTAAGCACCTAGCACATGTCTTCGATTTCTATATATAACATTCCCAATTACTTTGCCCGCGTCTGTCGACCGACTTCAAAGAAGGTGGAGGTTATCAATTTGTCTGTAAGTTTTTTTTACCTCATTACTTTGGACTGGGTGAACCGACTTTGACGACTGTTTTATTTGAAAAGCTGACTTTCCGTGTGGTCCAATTTTGACAATGGCATCCATGCGAAAACCATATTATTTTTAAATTTGCATAATATATGTGCGCGACAAATGGACGAATAACTGAAAATCACGCTAACAGAATTCGATTATTCATTTTTTATGGGAAAGAATGTTGTACTTCTAGGATCGTTTGATGAGAGTTTGGTTAGGTTCTGCTTACTTTCCTTTCATCCTTCATCCTATATATTTAATTATATTTGCGGCACTGTTATACAAAACATAAGGCCAATATCAAAAATAACACGAACGATGTTACAAATTTCCGTTGTTTTCTTAATGAGAACAAACTATTTCATTAACATGTAAGTTATAACCACGTTAAATGTTAATTTCAGCAAACAACCAGACATAATGTGATCATTTGGTTCGCGGACATAATTACTGAATCATTAATGTTAGCGGCGTTGTAGCTTTAAAATAACAGTCAGTCAGAATGCGACAAACAAGCTTGAATTAAAATCAATTATAATAATTAGTGCACTAATAAGCCCCGTTGAGCTGTGTCTAGTGAAGTTGCATAGTATCCTAATTACACGAGTTCGAATCCTGGTGCCGGCAGTAATGAATGTGTTTGTTGCAATTTTATGTGCCGATTTACGGCCATGAAAGAAAAGATCGTGTGGAAATCCGCATGTCTTAGAAAAAAATTCTAAGACACGTAAAGTCTGCCAAGTCCGCGGGCGGACTATGCCCTCTCTTTACAGCGGCATGTGAACAATAGTAGGACATATAATATAATATATGCTGTAACTATACGGTCCTTTGACAGAAACCGATCATTAAAGACAAAGAGAAATTAAACACTCATACTTTGTATGTTTAAAATAAACACTCGATAATATTTGCGAAAATTGTTGAAATTCACTTCTATACTAGTACTACCAAGTATTTGGCTAGATCACCTTCACACTAAGTCCTCTGTCGTTAGTCATGTGTCAGTAGTCCTCGGTTAGTAATCGTTGATCAGCAGTCCTCTGTCAGTAGTACTCTGACAGCTGTTACTCTTCTCATCTCATCTTTGGTAAGTAAGGTGAGATTCTGATTATATACATAAATTGCCTTTACAATTTTTTACCCATTTACCATAAAACTATAAGATTAGTAAAATCGTTAAGAGCTTCTTATCGTGTAATATTTACGTTTTTTTAGGTAAATTAAAAATAGCGCGACGAAAAATTTGAATCGAAAATTAAGTTTTTTGTTCAAATAACTATTTGAACAATGTCTGCTTTCAGACAACAGTCAACAATAATCAAGGCTTCATTAATTTTTGTTGCATTGTGCGCGAATTCTGTTAAAATGTATGCTTTTATACAATCCCCGTTGGTAATTATTTACGCTTTACATGGGAACAATAAATAAGAAATCCCAAACGTTTTCTATATTTCATTTAGTGCTCATATAAAGTTTAAATTTTCGACACAATCAGAGTGACATAATCCTCATGTCTTAGCTAACTCGGATACATGGAATGAAGAGGCTCATTTTTATCCATTCAGTACGTGTTCAATAGACTAAGGTAGCTTATAGCGGCCGGAATATAGCAGTTTGGAGGCTAGCATACTGCCTATCTAATACTAAGCGATCACCGCCGCTTGAGCTTTGAAAAAGTTTCAAATTGCTTGACCATAAATGGTATCGGCGAAAAAGAACCGGTGGTTACAGCAGATTCCAAAATTGCAGTTGTAAGTTGTTTGTGAGATTGCAATGTTCTGTAGCGTTGTACAAACATGACATTTAACACATGAAATAATGTGAAACAGATTCTCGGTACGCATCCCTTCGTAACTATTAAAATATTAAAGCTGCAAATAAACATGGCAATCATAATCTAAATTCGTACAATAGCGTAGATACAGGAAATTTTGCGCCGCTAGATCGCACTCCACTTAGTGATGTGCATAATTTTCTTGATGCTAATTAACAAGCAAACTGACGGACCGCTTCGAATAACAAATGAGAGCGCAGCAATCTGACCGGAGTTACACTCGTGGCCGCAAGTCGCACGCTTAGCATATTAAAATTTAAAGTGTGTTCAAGCTATGCGTAGATCTGCTAGCATATGCTAGTAATATGGTGAATTTAAAGTGGCTCACATACTATATAGATTATTAGCTAATTTGTCAAATTTAATCCATTTATGCCACATAAACATTTCTTATATGATTATATTAATACGTGCAATAAAATCTCTGTACCCCTTCTTACAAACATTTCGCAATCGCATATAATGCAATTACTCATATTCATTCATATTGTCATGTGTTTGATACACATACACGCGGTTGCTTGGTTAAGTAGCTGTGACAAATAATGATTCACCGATTACGTTATTAATTGACAGATGCTAAAACTACTACATAATCAATTCCCTCATCGCCTTCCCAGCATCAGAATTCAAGACGTTCTGCAGTATTTCATCCTTATATTGTGGACATCTCTTAAACCGGAACAAAGCGCTTTGCTTCGTCTTTCATTATTCGTACAGCAAAGGACTGGAATAGTTTGCCCGCCTCTGTTTTTCCCTCCGACCACAATGTGGGAGTTTTCAAGAGTAGAGTGAATAGACCTTTACTTAGCTAGTGACGTAATTTTAAGTCTTAATTATTTTTTAGGCATTAAGTTTCCAACTCAAATGATATTAGAAATACCGCATCACAAATATTATAACGATATATTTTGCCATAGTCACATGCTATCTGCCATAATCCCCATATTGGAAAACGCTAATGTCGTTTGTCGTCAAGCATGATAAATATCATGGTTTTATACAGTGAGATCGTTTTGCATGTAGATTTGTACGAATAGTTTTATTATTACAGTGACATTCACGCGCATTTTGTTAGAAATAACACATGTAGTAGAAAAAACTGCCGTGTTTTGTTTTGTGACGTAGCTAGAGGCTAAACTCCCCTTCCTAACCTAACCCATTTTCTTCTCAAAGGGTAACATGGCATCTACGAGGCGTGTCTGTTTGAAATGTTCTTAGACGACGGTGATCTCTTGACATCCGGTGACCCGCTTGTTTGTTTGCTCTCTCTTCTATAACGATTTAGCATAGTCTACCATTAGGATTGCATAATTTTGCAGCCTCCTTATTTTATATGCGTGCAAAAATGCATGTGGTGGTAATATTTCTTCGATGATTTGGAAGTACAAAAAGACCGTCCGCGTCTAATCGCTTTTAACGTATGATTCGATTTGAAGTCGGTATTTGTTTTTGCTCGTAAATATAATATTATATATTTGTCAGATAAACAGTCCATGTTAATATTATATATCTTAACTTCAGACAAAAGACTGTAAATTTAATCACTACGTATAATATTTTATCTATATTTATTTGATAAGCAGTTCCATTCATACTATGTTAGTATTAATCATCATTTCTGAGGTCCCTTACTCACGAGCGTAGGCGTGATTAATGACCAACTTGGGTTGAGGGCATGTTAAGAACCGGCACAAAGCGCCGTGGAATTTGTTCAGTGATGATAAGACGGTTTGTGGTTTTCAAATAAATTTCAATTCAAAAGTTTTTTGTTACATGCTAGTTAGTGGCGGTAGCATCAAAGTTATTAAAATCGGAATTACTTGTAAACCTTATGGATTAAAATATTGTGTTATCATGATTATCATTTCTATGTCACTAAGATACATGAAAAAAGTAGTCGATATTCAGTCACGGCCAATACAATTATATGAATAGTCCAAGGTGCGGTCAAGGTATTCGAAGTATGTAAAAAAGTTAGTTGAAATTTCAATCTTGTTTTATATATATAGTTTAAATTAAGAAAAGATTAGGAAGCCTTTATTTTATTTTCAATTGATTTTAAAAACGGAGGATGTTCTCAATTTGTCTGTATTTCTTGTATGTTTGATACCTCATAACTTTGGACTGGGGGAACCGATTTTGATGATTCCTTATTCATTTGAAGGCTGGAGTTTTCCATTTGGTCCAATTTATTCGTTCAGAAAATGATATAAGTTTTAAGTTTGCATCAAGTATGTTCAACACAAATGACAAATTTCGATGATTAATTTTTTATTGGAAAGGACGAACTTTGATCAGAATTTTTTAAGGCTCTGATTAATTCTATGTCGTTACATTCCTACGATAATTCGTAAATCGAGCCGTGGTGGCTCAGTGTCCGGGCGGTTGGCTTAAGTTGCATAGTACGCTAGCAACCCAAGTTCGATCCCCGGTGCCGGCACCCATAAATTTGTTGTTCCAATTTGATGTGCTGATTTACCACTCGCTCGGCGGAAACCTTCATTTTCGTCCTGGTTTTTTTAATTATATTAAAAATAATTAACAATGACAGTACTGAAATCCACTTGATTTTTACATTAAATACTTTATATCTATAGAGCAACGACTATATGGCATGCGTATTATAACATACCTAGTATAGTAGATTTACATTATAAACGCTATTGCCCGGTGTCTTGGTAGTTAACCACTAAACCATTAAGACAGCAATAAAGTATTAAGTATATATACTAGTTTCCGAATTTCAGTGCACGAAACTTCGTTCAAAGCAGAGCATTTAATAATATTTTACAGCAAGAATAGGAACAATAGATATTGTTTGATATAATCAACCTCTGAGTAAATATTGCTGAAGGAAATTTCCTCGGAACACCGGTTCCATACCAAGCAGAGCCTCGGGTGAAATGTTCTCCATAATTGAATGTAAAATATCGTTCAAGAGAATCTTTGATAAAAGGGTAAAACATTTCTTCTCGCTTACTTCATTTATTTCCTACATTTTATAGAATTAAAGTATAATTTATTACTAACGTATTTGTACGCTGTTGTAGTTTAGTTTGGGCCTATAGTATACAAAGCGACCGACAACTACAGTTAGGTTCCTATCAGCGACATCAATGATATTGCTTCTTGCAATTGCAAAAGTACTGATTATTAAGTAAAAAGTTAAGTACACCCACAGCTTGTTTTGTGCATTAGCAATTGGTGCCATATAGTCTTATATAGCCTCTTAGCGTTAGTTGACACTCTTAGAATATATAATTCTACTGGCTAGAGAAAACAGCTTGTAAAAAGTTTTATAGAAAGATCACGTATAATAAAGATTGATATTTTCATTGAATAATTTATTTCCACTAAACTAATTATATGACCTGCCGGCGACAGAGACGGATCGTAATTAATTAATGTCCGGGATAAATTTTCTTCAATATATTACTTTCTTCATAATCTGTTCCTCATCGTTTTGTATTCAAAATAAGTGTAGACAGAGATATGATTTTCATTACCATGTAATTCATCTACATAACAAGTATATTTACGAGCAATAACAAAAACCGACTTCGAATCTAATCAAACTTTAAACACGAATTATGCCCGGACACCCTCTTTGTATTTCCAAATTATTGTACAATTAGAACGAAAAAATTAATAAGAATCTAACCACACTTTCTTCAAACTATCCCTTAAGTACATCCTTTCCAATAACATTTATCGAAAGCGGTCCACGTGATATTGAGTTAATCGTCCTTTTGTCGCGCATAAATTTACAACGAAATTTAGAACTTGTATAGTTTCTCACAGACGCCACTGTCAGAATTGGACAAAATTGAAATGAGACCGCACGAGAAGTACCAGATTTCAAATGAAAAAAGAATTATCAACATCGGTTCACTCAGTCCAAACTTATGAGGTAATAAACATAAAAAAAATGAGATATGATACCCTCCTCCTTTTTGAAATCGGTTGACAATACGAGTATATTAGCGATTAACTATTTATATGTACCATAGTGTAAGTTCCAATATTTTTGTATATACAACTGTGCTGTCGACCCCGTTAGACAAACAATTTAAAAGGTCCCTAAATAAATAGTGCGCTGCCTTCAACTCCACAAATGGCAACAATGTGGGTGTCACAAAATGTTGAACTGAATTAGAAACAATGAAACGCCTCTCTTTAGATTTGAAGGGCTTTATTTAACTTTGTTTAGGATTAATCACAAACATTTGATGAAAGATTTAGAACAGAGACATTACTTATAATCAAGCTCTCATTAATAAGATATATTGATATATGTTTATCTTTACGTGATTCACGCGTTTACATTTCTTAATTTCACGATTATAAAAGTTGGAATTAAACTTAGATTAGGGTTGGATGACTGGTCGTACAAGGCGACTAAAAGGGGCCTCGGGTTCACTGGGCGACAAGGGTGGGGGCCTGCGTCGTCCACCAAAGTGGACCCGGGAAGAAGGCGACATCGGCTGGCCCGTGTCGCCTTTCGCTGCGAGGGCACAGGGGAGGAGGGAGTAACCTCCCCCCGGGACGTGCTCTCCTTGAGCACAGTGCAGAGGGGCTCCGGTGCGTTCCACGTGAGATCCCGGAGCCCCTCGTCATGCACCGAGGAAAGGGCCACCGGGGAGGTTTTAGTGGGTAAGATCCCCACATAACCGCCGCCTTCCCCCCAGAAGGCGGGGTATCTTTGTGAAGATTTCCTCCCCGTCAAAAAAAAAATAAAAAAAAGGGTTGGATGACTTGGCCGGGAACCCCGCATGATCCCTGATGATTATACATGCTTATAATGTAATTTGATTACGAACAAGCTTCTATTCTCAGATTATAAAATGTAGCAAGGAAACCTAATACATGTGAAGGAACAGGCTAATACAGGTAATAGATATGTAATAATAATAATAATATAATAATAATAATATACTTTCGGGGGTGAAGTTGCTTGCGTCCGTAGGATATACTTGAATAATGACTCCCTACGTGCCCCGGGTAGTGCTAAACAAGCAACAAATTCCGGTGGTAGGCTTCGGCTGCAGGCTTTCGGTTACCACCCATCGGACAAAACCATACCGCCAAATGACTTATGTCGTGTTCCGTTATGATGCCTGATGAAGCCTTGAAGGTTGGTCTGAACAGTAGCATTGCGAATGTTGACCGAGTACGATGTGACTGTTGGAGACGTACTGGGCACTTGATCATGGAGGGTAGCGGGATCCGAAGCACGGTTATCCGCTGGCCGACCGCAGATAGTTGGGGGCCCAAGTAGTGAGAAAGCCACTTGTGAAAGGCTGCCCCGCCAGCTGCGAAAAATCCCAGGGTGGCTCCATCGTGCCGGTTGGCGACCGGATGAGAGGACCCGATGGCAATCCCTGGGGGGGTTCGGGCGTCCCCGCAGTCTCCAGATCAAGCGCCTACAAGTGCAGAACCTTCAGTCCCGTCGTTGGGTTTGCGTCGCATTGCCTCGTTCAACTGCCACCCTTCATCTCTATTCACTCTCTCCCTATGAAAAGTAACAACAAAAGTAAGTCTCAACAGCGGTTGCACTTCCTCTCTCTCAAAGTGCACCTTACCAATATCCGAGGTTTGCACTGTAATCTCAACGCAGTCCACCACCACCTCGAGACTGAAAAGCCGCACTTACTTTTCCTGACGGAGACGCAGATTCGGAGTCCTCTTGATACGGCATACCTCAACTATCCTGGATACACATTGGAGCATACTTTCCGCCCTCGAGCCGGAGTCTGTGTGTATGTCCGTAATGACATTTGCTGCCTGCGTCTTCGTCACCTTGAAGATCCCAACTTTTCTACACTATGGGTAATGGTAGATACGGGCATTGATAAGATCCATTACGCCTGTGTCTACCGGTCGCACAACGGAGACCAGGAGACAAGTCGGCTGTTTCAACATCTAAGTGAGGCTGCTGATGCGGCCCAGCTTCGATATCCTTCTGCCCAGCTGGTCTTTCTGGGGACTTCAATGCCTGTCACCAGGATTGGTTATTCCCATACCAGAAGACTGACCACGCTGGGAGGAGGCGTGGAACTTCTCTAACGCATAACCTCTCTCAGTTGGTAAAGCAGGCCACTAGGGTACCGGATGTGGATGGCCATTCAGCTAATTGCCTAGACCTTCTGTTGACCTCTGATCTAGATAGATACGTTGTCGAAGTCAGTTCACCTCTAGGAACTTCTGATCATTGTCTGGTGAAATCTGTGTCGTCCCATTCTCCCCCGGATTTCGATGTCCGAGGTGTCCGGCGAATGTGGCGTTACAAGTTAGCAGATTGGGACGAGATGCGGCATTTCTTTGCATCTTATCCATGGCGACAGGTATGCTTTTCTTCCAAAGACCCGTCGAGATGTGCAGAAGCTATAACCGATGTGGTGAATCAAGCCATGGATTATTTTATTCCTCACGCTGATGTACCCATTGGTGGCAAAGCTGACCCGTGGTTTAACGCTGAATGCGTTCAAGCTGAAAAGCTTAAGCATTCGGCATACTTATCCTGGGTTGATGCTCGAAACCGCAAATCTCCGGATGTCAAAACAAAGAAGAAAGCCTTTAACCAAGCCGCCAAGGCCTTTAAAAAAGAACTACAGAAAGCTCGCTTTGACTGCATCAAACATATTGGTACAAAGCTTTCTGCCCTGCCATCTGGTAGTAGAGCTTTTTGGTCTCTTGCCAAAGCGGTTGAAGCTAATTTTTGTCGGTCCTCACTGCCTCCGCTGGTTAAACCGGACGGCTCTCTGGCACACTCGGCAAAGGAGAAGGCAGATCTCTTTGCAAATCTCTTTGCCCGTAGCTCACGTCTAGACCCCGGCGACAGTGTTCCACCATCCTTACCTCACTGTAATACCTTTATGCCAGAGGTACATATTACTAACAAAGAGGTACTTAAGAGACTACGCTGTCTGGACGTGAGCAAAGCCAATGGGCCTGATGGCATTCCAGCGATAGTTCTGAGGTCATGTGCGCCCGAGTTGTCTCCTGTGCTAACACGTCTGTACCGTCTCTCCCTAAAGACTGGAATTGTGCCTAAGTCTTGGAAGCTTGCAAACGTGCAACCTGTGCCCAAGAAAGGTAGCCGAGCCGACCCTGTCAATTATCGACCTATATCGATTACCTCCATTATTTGTAAGATAATGGAACGTATATTGAATGCACGCCTTGTGGCATACCTAGAAAATAATGACATCCTTAGCGACCGACAGTACGGGTTTCGCCGAAACCGGTCAACTGGAGATCTCTTGGTACACGCCACTCATCTCTTTGGCCAGGCTCTCGAGAACAACGGTGAAGCACTTGCTGTTTCGCTCGATGTATCGAAGGCCTTTGACAGGGTCTGGGCACGCTAGCCTCATCAACAAACTTCCAATGTATGGCATCTATCCTGGCTTGGTCACCTGGACAGCTGACTTCCTGAAGGAACGGTCTCTACGTGTAGTCATAGACGGCTGCTCGTCTGAGATAATGGCCATAAATGCCGGAGTTCCTCAGGGTCTGTTCTCTGCAACTCTGTTTCTGCTGCATATAAACGATCTGCTCAAACCCGGTATCTTTGGGTATGCAGACGACAGCACAGTTGTAGAGAGTTACCAATTGGGTGCTAACGCCACAAAGGATCAGGTACAGTCCCAAAGGAGAGCCATGGTAGAGCGAATGAATCTCAAACTACAGGAAGTCTCCACTTGGGGCGATGCCAATCTTGTGAGATTCAACGCCGCCAAAACACAGGCGTGTTTCTTTTTTCCGCTAAAAGGAGCCAGTACACCTTGGCTCCTACTTTCCAGGATCTATCTGTGGAATTCACTGATCGTCTTCAGTTATTGGGTATTGAAATCTCACCGACCCTAAACTACGGACGATTCATCGAGTCTAAGGCTAAGATAGCTGCAAAAAAACTTGGGATCTTGGTCAAAGTGCAACCGTACTTCTCTGCGGGACAGCTTTTAATACTTTATAAAGCTCAAGTCCGGTCGTGTGTAGAATACTGCTGTCACATTTGGGCAGGCGCAGCTAAATGCCATCTCGCAGCTTTGGATTCGGTGGAGAGGCGGGCTAAGAGGCTATTTGGTGACGCAGCTGAAACCAATCTGCTCATTCTTGAGCACAGGCGTAAGGTAGCTAGCCTTTCGGTTTTCTACAGATTGCATTTTTGGAGAGTGTGCTCAGGAACTACATGATCTAATTCCCCATCCCCTTTCCACCATCGGACTTCTAGACGCACTGCGGGATTTCATCCTTTGTTGTGAACATCCTCAAACCCGAACGAAGCGATTTTGCTTGTCTTTCATTCTTCGTACAGCAAAGGACTGGAATAGTTTTCCCGCGTCTGTCTTTCCTTCCGATTACAATGTGGGTATTTTCAAGAGTAGAGTGAATAGGCATTTACTAAGCTAGTGCGCCTTACCATCCAGGACTGCATTTCCACTTAACATCAGGTGGGATCGTAGTCAAGCACTTGCTTAGAAATTATAAAAAAAAAAAAAAAATTATTTCAAACCAAAATTCATGTACAAACCAGTTCGATAATAGCCGCAGTAGTAAAACTGTGTCGCAGCTATTAACGCCCATCTCCAAACAGTTAAATACAAATACAAATAAAAATTTAGTAAAATTAACAACTTATAACGTAATTTACTTTAATCGCTTTGTGTGTGTGAGTGTGTTTGTGTGTAAAAGGTTGCGTGTGTTGAAGAGTGACTGTATGTGTAGGGACGAGTATGAAGGGGTGAGTTACTCTGACTGTATTATGGTTTTAAAGATCTTCTGTATATTCATACGAGAGGGTTTGGAGCCATTCAGTAACATGTGTCTTACATTCTTTTAGTGGTAATGGGTATATATGTAATATAATATAATATAATATATATATGTACAAATAAAATATAAATATTAATAATATAACGTATAATTTTGTCTCCGTAGGAGCGTAGAAGCTGGTAGCAGCGCCATTCATCATTGATCACGTTATTTTCCATTTAATCTTTAACTATTTGCCTTTACTTATTTAATAGCTCAAAAAAGGCCCTCTTTAAAGAAAAGGAATATTTTTATTGAATTTATTTGTGTTTGACCGCTTCACCGGCTCGAGAGGTGGAAACTTATCAATGACGTCACCTTGATTTATTTAAGTCGATGCAATTTATCTTTTATCGTTACTATAAATGATCGTAAGAAGAACAGTTATTAAAAAATACCAAGTACGAGCAATAAAAAACCGACTTCGAATCGAATTAAACGTCAAATTAATTATCATAGAAATATTATACAAGCTAAGCGATGTTCGACATTAGAATTTGAGCCTTTTACAAAAAAAATCATTTCACAAAGGCTGCCTGTAATTCCGCGTGTAAGTTAGAACGTTGATTGTTCCAACGTTGACAATTTTTTTGATAATCTGCATTGTGACATTTTCTTTTGAAAAAAGGAATATTAAGAGTAGATTTTAGTTACGTAATTTAAATAGATTTTAGTGAATTTGTATTTTTTATAGTCAAGATAGCTTTTATAAGCTCCGAAAGCTTCACTTCAACTTCACGATTTCTACGTATTTGGTAGAAAAGATAGGGGTTTCAATAGCCCCCCAAAGGGTTCTCGGCTTGTCGTGCCGGAGGGGCTCAGTAGCCGTGGAGAGACCCCCAACACCCACGGTGAAGCGAAGAGGAACCCACACGCCGGCCCGCCAGGTAGGGCCGGCCGAGGTGGCAGCATCTGGCGGGCTTTAGGAGTCCTCCACGAGTGTGTCGAAGGGCTGCGGGGGGCGGTTGTCCGCCCTTCATGACCGTGTTGGTGTTACGTTGCCACTCGCCCTATCCCCCGCGACTAAGCGAAGCAAATTCACCCAGTCGAAAGTTATGAGGTAACAAACATGAAAATAAAACGAATTGAGAACCTTCTCCTTGAAGTCGGTTAAAAACTTAAAATTTATATGACGTTTATAAACAGGGTTATAGGAAAACCACTAATAAGTTGACTAGGGGATAATCAGTAACAGTAAACAAATACACAAACTTTGAAATTGTACAATTCTCAAATTAATTACATATATTAAATCTAATATCACGTTTGCATTGAGCCCTATCCCGGCCGGCTCGCGGTAACTAACTTATATAATTACATCAAGTAGACCCGAATTTACCCTGTAGTGGTACCCATATTTCTCACCCGAAACTTTAGCAACAAGTTAATTGTTAATTGCCGACCTAGTCAACTAAAGTACTTTTATATTAGTCAGTCCATTAATTTATTCTAATTCATAAGTATATTTTACTGATTAAAATATTTATTTATACATTAAAACTAAATTAGCATATAGTAGAGCTAACTGTTCCTACCACTTATATTATTATTGTATCTTTGATTTATTATTTTTCACTGTTTGTAATTTAAATATCGTCTATAAATCTACATTTATAACATTCTTACCTTGATGCGGTAGGAATTACTTTCTTCTTTAAAATTAAATCAACTTTCATGAAATATATGTGATGTCAACCCAACTCACAAGTTCAAGGCTGTTTCTTTGTGTATTGAACATATTTCAGAAATGACACCGTATTTTCACCGACTCGGTGCCGTTGACTTCTTTATTGAATTCGTAAAAAGGGTTTACACAGCGGAAGAAATTGATAAGGTATGTTTGCTACGCTGAAGCAAATCTGTCGAGTGAATATTTATTCCTTGTGCAAAATTGGATCTCCCCAAAAGTGAGTCTTCAGTGGGAATAATAAAGTTTTGTAGTTTTCACGAAATAAATATGTTAATTAATGTGATTGATTCAAACAATAACCAGTACCAGTACAAGTGTTTTAATAAACCAAATCAGTAGTAAATCAAAACCAGAACATAATATAGAAGAAGAAAAACGAGCAAGTCGGTCACCTGATTTGTTAAATGATTCTTAGTTCCTTGATTTCGTTTGTTTTGTTTTGACAAACCTACAAAGATTAGTCAGAAAAGCTGACTCTTCTGTGATCGTTTCACCGGATTGATATAACATAGCTCTTAAGTCGCATAGTCTGAACATCTTTTCGTAGTCTCGACACAAGGTGTAAGGGTCCCTATGGTGAGGGGTAACCTCGACTTGGACGGTCACTATGTTACGGCTAAGCATTCCTACGGCCAAGCCTGAACCGAGCGGTTGCTTTTCCGCGAATAAAGTATAGTAGTTACCGCTTCATATCTACGTCGCAATGAGAAAGCTCAGTGCGCGCAATTCTATTTCAACGTGCAATCTCAAAAGAAATCCAATTCTTTTGTAGTGAAGTATACCGGAGTTAAGTGCAAATTGCTTTGATAGTTAAAGACTGTGAAAAGTCAAGAACAAATATTTATTATTATTAAATAATTTAATATTAAAATTGATATCTCAATGGATTAAACAGTTTAAAAGATGTCATATTTCAAATGATGTCAACAGAAATGTAAATGAGTAACGCGTGGAATCAACTATCACAAGCGTTGTTTCCGAGCTAGTACGATTTGGAACTTCAAGAAAGGAGCCTGCTTCTTTCTTAAAGGCCCGTAACGCATCTCTTTTTTCTCTCTCTTTCTCTCTGTCTCTCTGTCTCTCTCTCTCTCTTTCTCTAAGTTTGCTAAGATCCACTTTTCCTATAAAATATAAAATAACTATCTCTGTTAACTGAAATAACTTTGTACCCAGTGTTATCTTAGCCAAGAATGTTATTCTGGGTGGTTAATAAATTGAAACAGTACCTCTATCTTCTCCAACCGTCCCGCGGCGACTCTTGGTAGATCGCCAATTGTTTTTAATTAAACTAAATTCATTTCAACATTTTTAAAGGATTAATGAGATTGTATTACTATTGTCTTACTAGCTGACCCACAAACGCTGTTTTGTCACATAAATTGTTTCTATCAATATAATAATAGCAATAAATAACACGGCGATAAACATAACACACTATTTGAAAAACCGTTTTTCTGTTGCGAAAAAAACAGTAATTAGTTTTAGTAAGTATACGATTGACATTTATGATTTGACGTATGGTCTGTTAGAAGTTGTCATTCAAATCATTGTTTTCCGTGAAGCACAAAAACAAAACAAAATAAGAAATCAAAATAAAATAATAAGTAAAAAACGGTATTGTTACACGCTACGAAGCAGCGACTTTATCTGAGCTGTAAAAGTGGCTAAGTAAGTAAGTTTTTTGTAATATGGTGTGCAATACATATTATCACAGTCAGGGCTTTAGAAAAGCTTTACATCGTTAGATCGCCCGTGTAGCTACCAATAAAGCCGAGCGAACAAACTTTAATTTTTAGCCTCGGACACTTTTATTGTTCGAAACGCGGTACTAAATTTTGCTTTTCGCTTAACACGTAGTGCTACAGTTTCTGTTCCACGTATAATATGAACATGTGGGGTTTCTCGACTTTTATCCTTATTGGTATAGAATACAAGTATATTTACGAGTAAGAACAGGAAACCGACTTCATATCCGACTTTCTTCTTTGTATTTCAGAATCATCGTAGGAATATTACGAACTAGAATTAATCAGAACCTAACAAAACTCTCATCAACCTAACTTCGTAGTACATCTTTTTCAAAAATGAATCATGGAAATCGGTTGGTGTGATATTAAGTTATTCGTCCATTTGTCGCGCATAAACCTAATGCAAAATGTAGACTTACATGGCTCTCTCATGGATGCCATTGTCAATATTTAAGCAATATGAAATGATACCACATGAAAAGCATCAGCTTTCAAATGAAAAAAAATCATCGAAATTCAAAAACATCGGTTCACCCAGTCCAAAGTTATGAGTTAACAAACATAGAACCTCCTCCGTTTTTTGAAGTCGGTTGAAAATGGTGGTAAAAGTCAGTCGTCTGAATATCTCATTAATACAATAACTGTTTTAATAGTTAATTTATTAACTACCATAGATTTTTGTACAGGAATACAGTTCACATGAACTATATGCCTGATGTGGAATCGTGAATTATTTTATTACTTATTACTTGCTCTTAGCTTCACCCTGATTAAAATATTTACGCTTGAAAGACTATTAATAAAAACAAGCTGATACTACAGGGTTATAAATTGAAGTAAAATTTTTTTCATTTGAATTTTTGCTTCAATTTTCGCCAGTAAACGAGTTCTTTGTGCTCAAATTAAAAAAATATAAAACAGTTTTAGGGATGAAAGGAGTTTAACATCTTGTAATATTGGGGAAAAACTCATTGAGTTACCTTTATACGGCAACAAAGAAAACTAAACTATATTGAGAGACGGTAGAATATTGAAAAAAGTTTTTAATAATGATTTTGTGCAAAAAAACATGATTTATTAAGTATATATAAGATAACAAGAAGTTTTCGTTGTGCCGAGCTAACACAGTGCAGCACAGCACAGTTTACTCTTTCAACATGATAATTGAGCTCAGATCGGCTTCATATCCTTATTTGTAGCCCCAATAGCCGAATGGTTAAAGGTAATAGGTTCAAATCGACGGGTACGGTTCGTTGTACCATCACCTAGCAGATGCTTAAGTCAAAAAGCAATAACCCACTATTCAAAACACAATGTTGATATTGTTCCTGGATGTTTTAAACCTATTATTATTGTATAAACATATTACTAGAACTGTAACGCTTAGCCTAAAATTGTATATTTGTGTATTTTCCTTAAGTAAGTGAATTTTTTGTAATTCTTATTAAGGAAATAAAATTCTCTCAAACCGTAAAAAGAATCTTAGTTATATTTGTGAAAAAAAAATTGTTAGTATCATTTAAAAAAAAAAAGCAAGCTGACGAAATTACGACGAATTTATACCAAGTGTCCAATACATCACTCCTAAATAATATGAACATAAGATTTAGAAATAACATTTATTTATTCGATTTCACATTGATCTATTGCATCCCAATACCATGACGAGATTGGAAAATTACGAGACACATAGATACAAAGTTGATGAATATTTTTCCTTATATTGTTGCTCTACCATTATAGTTTGACAGTCTTCATCTTTTATCTAGAAAATAAAATTATATGAAGTGAGAATTAGGAACGATGAACAAGCTTAATAACACTGTATTATATGTGAACCTCAACCTATCCCTACAAATAAGATAATACATTATGTAATCCCAAAAACAAAATTAGGGTTCGCTACAATATTTTTTCATCATAACGTAAAGAGTAAGTATATAAAACATTGGTCTGAATTTTTCATCACGGCTCACCGAATTACGTGGGCGAGTAACGAAACATAGACAAGTGTTGGCGTGGGAAACAAACACTTTTACCGCACTCAATTTACCATCAAATCGTAATTCGACATACTGAGATTAAGATAAGACTTCATAAGAGAGATCATCAGAGATTACAGATTTTCATTCTATACACATTTTCAGTGTATTTTAAACCGACTTCAAAAAGGTAGGTAAACAGGTGGTTTTAATTAGATCCCACGTTAATTTTGTGAAGCGCGCCTACGCGTAATAAAGTAACCGCCCAAGACGAGGTATGTACACTTCACCGGGGAGATCCTTTGTCAAGTTACTGTGAATAAATAAATAAATAGAGGGTCAGGTGACCTAAGAGCTGTGCCACATTACGTAGTAATACTTATTCCGTCTTTGTAGCATACAACGTATACATTACCGTATATTTTAGCGTAGATTTGATTTGTTTTACTCATAAATATACTTATCATTTATCCGATACATTTGAATTATATGAACGTAATCTAACTGGAGACTTTTCACTTCAACTTTCCCAAAGACTTCTTCAAAGAAAAGGTAGCTTTAAGAATTTACAATATCAAAGCAAGACGAATGTAAATATCAAACGAAACTCACTGTAATAAACTTCAGAACCCTTGAGTTTTACCGCTTTCCAGAACTACTATCGTTCTTATGTTTGTTCAGGACTTAGTAACAGAAAGTCTTTCAGGCGCATTGTCGATGGGGCTAAGAAACCAAACAATGGCAAGATATCTTAACATCGAAAATTTACTCCGTATAAACGGCAAAATTACTACCACCGACTCTGATTGTCCGTACACTATGCGTAATTGGAAAAGAAGGACACTTTCTTTTTCTTTAAATGAGGAAAGGGATTCCCTCTAGGTGGAAAGAGACTATGGAATCTCCGATATGCCGACGACACCATCCTTTTGGCAATGGAAGAGATGACTGAGCTGTTCAAAAACTCGAATTAGATAGTTGCGACGTCGGCCTCACAGTAAACAGCGAAAAACCCAAAATGATGATAGTGGATCGAGTCTAAATAGGCATGCTTATTAGTGAAATAATAGATTCAATTAATAGAAGTGGAAACGTTCCACGCATTCGATTAAACATGATATTGACTTACTCAAGAGAATATTCACAAAGCAACCAACGTTCGTTTAGGCGTGAAATTCGGTGTCGATACAACGAGAAGGATTATTGCACATAGATTGTTCCGCACGATGTATTTCATACTCAAGCATCTCCGTGTGTAGCAAAATTTTAACTCGTCCATAGAATCAAGATTTTAAAGCAAAAATCTTAATGATGCAATTCAATATTTTTTCTTGTATTGCTAATATAAAAAAAATACACATGCATATCTTATTTCACAAGCCTCATCATTCAATGGACCACGAAATAATGGGACCTTGTTTGACTATTGTTCGGGAATGCTCTCCATCAAGCCATTGTATCGTACATCAGCCTTTTTATTTTAAGCTTTTTTAAAAGAAATTATTTTGTTCTCTGTAATGCAGGATTATAATAGAGTATTTTTTAGTAGAATGAAAACTTGCACAATCATTTTTAGTCCCTTAATCGTTAGGACCTTGACATAGTACTTCCTTCTTAATTAGTTTATTATTTGTCCGAGACAGAGCAGAATAATTATTATAAATAAGATAAGATTAAGAATAAATTATTTTAGCATTAAAAGTAAAGTTAATAATTTAATTATGTTTTAATCACTTCATTAATACGTGAAACAAAACATTGTATCCTTCTTACGAAAATTGTTCGGACATACGAAGTATTTACCGCACTTACATTTTATAAAGAGGAGTGTAGAATGCTATATATTCATTTAATGCATACAAAATGCATTAAATTAATAAAAAGATATTACACACACTACCATGCATTTGAAACATATAGGAGAAATCTATATGGTTGCTTTGCAACGGTTAAGTAACTATGGAATATAATTACTGATAGATAATGATTTCAATGCTCCTATTTCTGGATTGTATACTAACTGAACACAAATAATAAAGACTATATGAATGTATAACGTAAGTAATGTCGACAAATTAAAATCTAAAGCTGAAACTTTAAGGTTTCCATTAATTTAATTAATGTTCAAGCAATTGTCCATGAAACGCGCAAAACTTCACGCCGCCCCGCCGGCTCTGTGAGAATAAAAAGAAATAATGGACAAAACTCGGACTCTCTCCATGAACGACTGCAGACAATGCTAACAATGACATTTATTTCAGAAGGGACGGAAATCGTTACAACAATTATATTATACCTCTGTAATTATTTACGCGTTTAGTAAAAGAAACGTCGTTTTTATATTGAATAAAACAAAAAGTGTAAATATGAGACATCATCATTACGACATGTTTCGTTATAGATACATAAGGTTATGAATACAAATTATGCAACATCTTAAGTAATAATTATGAAATCGTATTATTTTATTGTTATATAAACGTGAAAAGATACGTAGACGTAGACGTAAAGTGACAGCTTACGGGTCAGGTGACATGTGACATATCAAGTGTCAGGCCACGTAACATGTGAAACGCGAAATTTTTACTATATATTTTTTGGGAAATGCATTAAAATTTACTTGATATTTGTGCTTAGATAAAAATGCTATCCTGTGCCAATTAGAGCGGGCGGTAACAGCTAGTATTACTATATAACTTTTTATAAATGTGAATTCACAACAATTTAATTTGTGTCTAACCATAATTAGAGTTAAACATTATCTTACGCTTGAGTTAAATATAAAAAAATGAATTTAAATTTCCTTCTTTTTTATTCAATTAAACTGGGGGAGAAAGAATAGAATATTAAACGGCTTTGTACAAAGTAACTGTTGGCCATATAAAAGTCAAATCTTATTATTTATGTATTCCTGTGGTGCACAGGCGGACAGGACTTTGCGCATTCAGGATATAGCGAAGCAGATTACGCCATGAGTCCCAACGCGGTTGGTGGGGATTAGCGTAATATTTTTCTTTAAGCGTCAAAGAAAGAGCCCTTCACTCCTTTTTTTTTCAAGTTATAATCTTAATTCTCATTCAACCTCAAATGAAACAACATTATAAAATAAGCAAATGTTCTCACGCACAAGACGACAATGTGACGGGTTGAGTCCCTCGCCATATAGCAGTATAAATTTAACAAGCGTTTTTTATGGAAAACCGATGCTATTTATATTAGCTCACTATGATATGCATCCTTCTCTATAAGATCGTAAAGTCTACATAATAAATACCATTAAATTATAAATTTATACCGAGGACAGCAGATCAAGCAGTAAGCAAGCAAGCAAGACTATCTGATCTCTTCGTAAAACACTATCATAATTTATGATTTTCGTTTGTTTTATGAGATGATATTATTAGGTCTATTTAGCGATTTTGAAACGTCCTAACACCCACCTAGCTTCCTACTAAAGCACTTATATCTGCAGCCAAACAGATATATGAGTAGTTTTATAAATAATACAGTTAGTAAATCAGCGAAATTTAGCACTTTATTATAAAGATAATACACATAACATTATAACTACCTTTTAAAGATGGTTGCATAGACCTGCGTGGCTGAACCACTCTAGTGGCAGTTCAGTAAGTAGTTCAGAATTACGGCTCCAACAAAAACCCAGCAGAGCTTCGATTTGTTCAACTGCACAACTATAGTCCCAGAGGAAGTATGTACATTTTAACTTTCCAAACACAAAGGTACAAATTCTCTCGGGAGCGCCTAATTGTTCTTAGTATTATTCAATCAAGTCTCTATACTCCTGACCCGATTCTAGAACAGGTCGTGGTCAGAGACATAATTTAAGCAATATGAAATGATGATACCACATGAAAAGCATCAGCTTTCAAATGAAAAAAAATCATCGAAATTCAAAAACATCGGTTCACCCAGTCCAAAGTTATGAGTTAACAAACATAGAACCTCCTCCGTTTTTTGAAGTCGGTTGAAAATGGTGGTAAAAGTTAGTCGTCTGAATATCTCATTAATACAATAACTGTTTTAATAGTTAATTTATTAACTGCCATAGTTAAATTGATAAGATTTTTGTACAGGAATACAGTTCACATGAACTATATGTCTGATGTGGAATCGTGAATTATTTTATTACTTATTACTTGCTCTTAGCTTCACCCTTATTAAAATATTTACGCTTGAAAGACTATTAATAAAAAAGCTGATACTACAGGGTTATAAATTGAAGTAAAAATTTTTTCATTTGAATTTTTGCTTCAATTTTCGCCAGTAAACGAGTTCTTTGTGCTCAAATTAAAAAAATATAAAACAGTTTTAGCGATGAAAGGAGTTTAACATCTTGTAATATTGGGGAAAAACTCATTGAGTTACCTTTATACGGCAACAAAGAAGACTAAACTATATTGAGAGACGGTAGAATATTGAAAAAAGTTTTTAATAATGATTTTGTACAAAAAAACATGATTTATTAAGTATATATAAGATAACAAGAAGTTTTCGTTGTGCCGAGATAACACAGTGCAGTTTACAGTTTCAACATGATAATTGAGATAAGATCGGCTTCATATCCTTATTTGTAGCCCCAATAGCCGAATGGGTAAAGGTAGTAGGTTCAAATCGACGGGTACGGTTCGTTGTACCATCACCAGATGCTTAAGTTAAAAAGAATCTTAGCATTATTTAAAAAAAAAGCAAGCTGACGAAATTACGACGAATTTATACCAAGTGTCCCATACATCATTCCTAAATAATATGAACATAAGATTTAGATATAACATTTATTTTTTTGATTTCACATTGATCTATTGTATCATCATTCTATTATATTATCATCCCAATACCATGACGAGACTGGTAAATTACGAGATACATAGATACAAAGTTGATGAAGATTTTTCCTAATATTGTCGCTGTACCAATATAGTTTGACAGTCTTCATCTTTTATCTAGAAAATAAAATTATATGAAGTGAGAATTAGGAACGATGAACAAGCTTAATAACACTGTATTATATTTGAACCTCAACCTATCCCTACAAATAAGATAATACATTCTGTAATCCCAAAAACAAAATTAGGGTTCGCTACAATATTTTTTCATCATAACGTAAAGAGTAAGTATATAAAACATTGGTCTGAATTTTCATCACGGCTCACCGAATTACGTGGGCGAGTAACGAAGCATAGACAAGTGTTGGCGTGGGATACAAACACTTTTACCGCACTCAATTTACCATCAAATCGTAATTCGACATACTGAGATTAAGATAAGTACTTCATAAGAGAGATCATCAGAGATTACAGATTTTCATTCTACACACATTTTCACTATATTTTAAACCGACTTCATAAAGGTAGGTAAACAGGTGGTTTCAATTAGATCCCATGTTAATTTTGTGAAGCGCGCCTACGCGTAATAAAGTAACCGCCCAAGACGAGGTATGTACACTTCACCGGGGAGATCCTTTGTCAAGTTACTGTGAATAAATAAATAAATAGAGGGTCAGGTGACCTAAGAGCTGTGCCACATTACGTAGTAATACTTATTCCGTCTTTGTAGCATACAACGTATACATTAACATAAATTTTTTATTTGTTTTTACTCATAAATATACTTATCATTTATCCGTTACATTTAAATTACATGAACGTAATCTAACTGGAGACTTTTCACTTCAACTTTCCCAAAGACTTCTTCAAAGAAAAGGTAGCTTTAAGAATTTACAATATCAAAGCAAGACGAATGTAAATATCAAAACGAAACTCACTGTAATAAACTTCAGAACCCTTGAGTTTTACCGCTTTCCAGAACTACTATTGTTCTTTATGTTTGTTCAGGACTTAGTAACAGAAAGTCTTTCAGACGCGTTGTCGATGGGGCTAAGAAACCAAACAATGGCAAGATATCTTAACATCGAAAATTTACTTCGTATAAACGGCAAAATTACTACCACCGACTCTGATTGTCCGTACACTATGCGTAATTGGAAATAGGGTTTCCTTTCTTTTTTCTTTAAATGAGGAAAGGGATTCCCTCGAGGTGGAAAGAGACTATGGAATCTCCGATATGCCGACGACACCATCCTTTTGGCAATGGAAGAGATGACTGAGCTGTTTCAAAACTCGAATTAGATAGTTGCGACGTCGGCCTCACAGTAAACAGCGAAAAACCCAAAATGATGATAGTGGATCGAGTCTATTTAGACTCTTTAGAAATAGGCATGCTTATTAGTGAAATAATAGATTCAATTAATAGAAGTGGAAACGTTCCACGCATTCGATTAAACATGATATTGACTTACTCAAGAGAATATTCACAAGGCAACCAACGTTCGTTTAGGCGTGAAATTCAGTGTCGATACAACGAGAAGGATTATTGCACATAGATTGTTCCGCACGATGTATTTCATACCCAAGCATCTCCGTGTGTAGCAAAATTTTAACTCGTCCATAGAATCAAGATTTTAAAGCAAAAATCTTAATGATGCAATACAATATTTTTTCTTGTATTGCTAATATAAAAAAAATACACATGCATATCTTGTTTCACAAGCCTCATCATTCAATGGACCACGAAATAATGGGACCTTGTTTGACTATTGTTCGGGAATGCTCTCCATCAAGCCATTGTATCGCACATCAGCCTTTTTATTTTAAGCTTTTTTAAAAGAAATTATTTTGTTCTCTGTAATGCAGGATTATAATAGAGTATTTTTTAGTAGAATGAAAACCTGCACAATCATTTTTAGTCCCTTAATCGTTAGGACCTTGACATAGTACTTCCTTCTTAATTAGTTTATTATTTGTCCGAGACAGAGCAGAATAATTATTATAAATAAGATAAGATTAAGAATAAATTGTTTTAGCATTAAAAGTAAAAGTTAATAATTTAATTATGTTTCAATCACTTCATTGATACGTGAAACAAAAACATTGTATCCCTTCTTACGAAAATTGTTCGGACATACGAAGTATTTACCGCACTTACATTTTATAAAGAGGAGTGTAGAATGCTATTTTTTTTATAATTATGCATACAAAATGCATTAAATGAATAAAAAAGATATTACACACACTACCATGCATTTGAAACATATACGAGAATGCTATATGGTTGCTTTGCAACGGTTAAGTAACTATGGAATATAATTACTGATAGATAATGATTTCAATGCTCCTATTTCTGGATTGTATACTAACTGAACACAAATAATAAAGACTATATGGATGTATAACGTAACTAATGTCGACAAATTAAAATCTAAAGCTGAAACTTTAAGGTTTCCATTAATTTAATTAATGTTCAAGCAATTGTCCATGAAACGCGCAAAACTTCACGCCGCCCCGCCGGCTCTGTGAGAATAAAAAGAAATAATGGACAAAACTCGGACTCTCTCCACGAACGACTGCAGACAATGCTAACAATGACATTTATTTCAGAAGGGACGGAAATCGTTACAACAATTATATTATACCTCTGTAATTATTTACGCGTTTAGTAAAAGAAACATCGTTATTATATTGGATAAAACAAAAATCCCTGAAATAAGTATTCAATGAATAATATTAGTGTAAATATGAGACATCATCGTTACGACATGTTTCGTTATAGATACATAAGGTTATGAATACAAATTATGCAACATCTTAAGTAATAATTATGAAAACGTGTTATTTTATTGTTACATACATACGTAAAGTGACAGCTTACAGGTCAGGTGACATGTGACATATCAAGTGTCAGGCCACGTAACATGTGAAATGTGAAATTTTTACTATATATTTTTTATGTAAATGCATTAGAATTTATTTGGTATCTGTGCTTAGATAAAAATGCTATCCTGTGCCAATCAGAGCGGGCGGTAACAGCTAGTATTACTATATAACTTTATATAAATGTGAATTCACAGCAATTTAATTTGTATCTAACCATAATTAGAGTTAAATATTATCTTACGCTTGAGTTAAATATAAATAAATTAATTGTAATTTCCTTCTTTTTTATTCAATTAAACTGGGGGAGAAAGAATAGAATATTAAACGGCTTTGTACAAAGTAACTGTTGGTCATATAAAAGTCAAATGTTATTATTTATGTATTCCTGTGGTGCACAGGCGGACAGGACTTTGCGCATTCAGGATATAACGAAGCAGATTACGCCGCGGAATCCCAACGCGGTTGGTGGGGATTAGCTTAATATTTTTCTTTAAGCGTCAAGAAAACCTTACTTCACTCCTTTTTCAAGTTATAATCTTCCAAAATGAAAACAACATTATAAAATAAGCAAACGTTCTCACGCACAATACGACAATGTGACAGGTTACGAGCCCCTCGCCATATAGCAGTATAAATTTATGATTTTCGTTTGTTTTTATGGGAGATGATATTATTAGGGTCTATTTAGCGATTTTGACTTCGAAACGTCGTAACACCTACCCTAGCTTCCTACTAAAGCACTTATATCTGAAGCTAAACAGATATATGAGTAGTTTTATAAATAACACATTTAGTAAATCAGCGGGGGTAGCACTTTATTATAAAGATAACACACATAATGTTATAAGTACCTTTTTAAAGATGGTTGCATAGACCTGCGTGGCTGAACCACTCTAGTGGCAGTTCAGTAAGTAGTTCAGAATTACGGCTCCAACAAAAAACCCAGCAGAGCTTCGATTTGTTCAACTATAGACCCAGAGGAAGTATGTACATTTTAACTTTCCAAACACAAATGTCATAAATTCTCTCGGGAGCGCCTAATTGTTCTTAGTATTATTCAATCAAGTCTCTATACTCCCGACCCGACTTAGAACAGGTCGTGGTCAGAGACATAACTGAAGCCATAGATCAATCCACAGCCATAGACAAAGTCAGTCTCTGTGATTGATTACTCTATACAGAAATGTCACTAACTCCCTCATAGTATTTTTGTTTTTGAAATTCGAATACCGTAACATAATATAAATTTTGTCAATGTAAAAAAAAAAAATTGCTCCCAAGATAATAAAAGTCAGTAACTATGCGGTAATTACAAACTTTTAATCAAAGTTAAGCGTACTAAGTATCGACTTAATGGCTTCTCGAAGTGTTGTCTGTACGCCGAGTTGCGCCGCCCACAACTTATCTAGAGCAATGTTATTATTCTTCTTATGCGCTGCTTTGAAACACTATTAATTACCGTGATAGCGATGGAATATGAAAAAAGTATTTACCGTCATGAAAAAGTAATATAAAAAAATTGTAACGACTTTCTCTTACTCTAGATGAGTGATTCTCAACCACTGTGCCGCGGCACTTTTGTGTGCCGCCAAATTTTGCAAATATATAATAATGTTAATATTATTAAATATATCATATAAAAAGAAAAATATTTTTAACAGGAATATATATCATTATTTTAGTATATTTAAAATTTTTGTCATAAACTATTTATGCAGTGTGTTGTAGTAAGTAAATAATTTTTATCTTTTTCTTTGTGTGCCTCAAAATTTTTGAATCGTTAAATGTGCCGCAACAAAAAAAGGTTGAGAATCACTGCTCTAGATAAAAAGTTAATTACATACATTTTCTACCAGAGCTTGATAAGCAACGAATATTTAACTGTCGTCACACAAAAAAGAATCATCAAAATCGTTTCACCGAGTTCAATGTTATGATTACCAAATAAAAAAATAAATAAAAAAACAGACGAATTGAAAACCTCCTTTTATGATGTCGATGATATCCCAAAAAGGTAGACTTCACTAGTCTATGTTACTATTATGAGAGAGACAAAAGTGAAATTATATAAATAATTAAAAATGTTAAATTCTACATAAGAATGACCCATATATTTAGATAGGCTAGATATATTGTATATAGGCTATGTAAATTGGTAACAAGAGCCAAGCTGTACGGATGAGTTATTGATGTGCCGGTATTTGGCATAGATTACACTGAGCTACCACAGCCTCCACTGACACGCTAAAACCTCTGATGAATGATCTCGAAAATTCAACGTAGTTTCAAACTAGTACGTATTTCACTTATTAATGTAGAACCCAACTCACATGAGATGTAAGTAGATCTTCTTCTACATTCTTCTGAGATGTAAATTAATAGGAAGCGTCAATAGCCTAATGGTTTAGGGTTCGTTCTACGAATCGTGAATTATCTCCTAGCACAAGCTTAATCTTAATTGAAATGGTTAACAAGAATGTTAGTAATATTTGTGAAAAAAAATTGTCAGCCTTTTTTAAGAAAAATGGTTGATTGACAATTTGGTCGGCTGCAAGATATTTCTCTCTTACAAAAGGAATTAAAGGACAGCAGAAGACGTGTTAATGGAGACATGTGCTGTAATACATCACTACTGCCTATTACAGAAAATATAAAGAGGCTATAATAATTATTAAAATCAAATAGTAATAAATTAAATTTTATTATTTTTCGTACCTTATAGAACTCGTTAAAATTTATATTTTGCAATATTTTAATTTGCATTCCAAAATTAGTAATTATCTACTGTGCAAACTAATAAATTTTAAGTCCAGTAATATTTTTACTAACCTGAATTGCTTAAAGTGGAAACTAAATATTTGTCACGGAATTAATAATATTCAAGACTTTTTTTATATAGCGCTTTAAAAGCTGCGATATCAAATGGAATATCACGTACACGGTGCGCTGCCGTCGCAATTCTCTTCAATTACTCGTGCCATGAATATAAATGTGGGTCGGTTAAAACCAATCGACGCTCAAGCAAATCAAGTGATGGGAAAATGTAAGCACATATTAAATGTTAATTCATTGGAATTAACTTAATGAGTGAAATGCTTATGAAAAATTTTAATCATCAATAGAAAATCTATTAAGGTATAGTTAGCGGCAAATAATTCTAATGTTTTCTTCCTTCTTTTTTAGAGTTTTTTGAAATGTCTATGGCTATGTTTATGTCTTGTTTACATCTAATTTAAATATTACATCAATGCCCTAACAAAATAATGCAATTAATTGCAATTTAATAAGTACAAAGCAGTCCGTGTCAGCTCAGGGTCCGAACAGTTCATTGTGTAGTACGCTAACAACCCGAGTTCAATCCCCGGTGCCAGCAGCAATCTAATTGTTTGTTGCATTTTAAATGCCGATTTACCAGGCGTTCGGGGGTAAAGAAAAACATCGTATCGCGAGTGCTCCATTGGAGCCTCTATGAATACATTTATTTTGATTTGATTTGATATTCAATAGCCTCAATTCAAAAATGGAAAATAAATCACGCTACAGTATTATTTAATTTGTTACAAAAAAATAAAACCGGCCTTGCTTTTAAAAATCGTCAAACCAAGTCGTCGTACACGAACGGGCAACACACGAATGCTCTTATCTCTTCATTTCTGAGCATGATATATAGCTGTCTCATGAGCGGGCCATAAAGCTTGCACGTTAGTACTTCCGTAATATGTCTAGGAGATATTTCCTTAACACATAACGGATAACAAAAATTACCCTACACCAGACCATCCATGTAGAAAACATAAAATTCGCGTACATAAGTATTACGAGTCTTATTGTGTTGACTTCTAAAACTATAAATCCGCATCCTTTGGGTCTTATCTTTTTAGAGTAAAATTAAATTTACGGTTTAATTGTTCTAATAAAGTCTATATGTTTACTTTAATTATTTAAATACAAGACTGCGTGTCTTTATAATAGAGAAACAACATTGAATGTCCGTATTCCACATCTCCTTTATATCAATGTCATGACACTGACAATGGTGATATTTAACATTTGAATAATTTTTATAAAAATAAATTTAAATAAAGAATAAATTTAAGTAAGGAGATTTTATATCTAATAATATATATAATATATATAATAATATATATTTAATTATGTGTATTCGCATGTATTTACATGTTTTCCATGAATATGTCTATTTTTAATATTATACTCGTACATTATTATATTTTACTGGATGACGACATCTGCCAATATGTTTTTCTCTTACCCAGGGTTGACTGTAAGAGAATTCTACTAAGGCATTAAGTCCACCTTTGTGGAATTGGTTGGAAAATTCCACAAACCCAAGGTGTTCATTCCCACCAGTACAGATAATCAAACACACAGACACGTACACACGCACGCACACTCAATCTACAAAATCATATATTTAAATTTATTTAACCACAAGCGGCGGCCCACGATGTTTTTTTTAAAACTATTTTAATTTTTCTAATACAAAAGTTAACATCTCAGTCAAGACAGTTACTCCTTATAACATTAGCTACCTGTCAGTGAAAGTCCCGTGAAAATCGGCACAACGGTTCCAGAGATTAGCTCCAGGATAGACAAAAATGTAATTTTGGTATGTATGCAGTACCTACGCATTTAAATGCATGTAGTAAAAAGTGGTTATGTTAATATTTCAAACAGACACTCCAATTTTATTTATTTCTATAGATATGACATTCTCTTTTAAAAATCGTCAAACCAAGTCGTCGTACACGAACGGGCAACACACGAATGCTCTTATCTCTTCATTTCTGAGCATGATATATAGCTGTCTCATGAGCGGGCCATAAAGCTTGCACGTTAGTACTTCCGTAATATGTCTAGGAGATATTTCCTTAACACATAACGGATAACAAAAATTACCCTACACCACACCATCCATGTAGAAAACATAAAATTCGCGTACATAAGTATTACGAGTCTTATTGTGTTGACTTCTAAAACTATAAATCCGCATCCTTTGGGTCTTATCTTTTTAGAGTAAAATTAAATTTACGGTTTAATTGTTCTAATAAAGTCTATATGTTTACTTTAACTTAAATACAAGACTGCGTTTCTTTATAATAGAGAAACAACATTGAATGTCCGTATTCCACATCTCCTTTATATCAATGTCATGACACTGACAATGGTGACATTTAACATTTAAATAATTACTATAAAAATAAATTTAAATAAAGAATAAATTTAAGTAAGGAGATTTTATATCTTTACTTTACAAATATATATTTAATTATGTGTATTCGCATGTATTTACATGTTTTGCATGAATATGTATGTCTATTTTTAATATTTCGTTATGTCTCATACATTTTTATCTTTTACTGGATGACGACACCTGCCGATATGTTTTTCTCTCACCCAGGGTTGACTGTAAGAGAATTCTACTAAGGTTTTAAGTCCACCTTTTTGGGATTGGTTGGAAAATTCCGCAAACCCAAGGTGTTCATTCTCACCAGTACAGATAATCAAACACACAGACACGTACACACGTACGCACACTCAATCTACAAAATCATATATTTAAATTTATTTAACCACAAGCGGCGGCCCGCGATGTTTTTTTTTAAACTATTTTAATTTTTCTAATACAAAAAATTAACATCTCAGTCAAGACAGCTACTCCTTATAACATCAGCTACCTGTCAGTGAAAGTCCCGTGAAAATCGGCACAGCGGTTCCAGAGATTAGTTCCAGGATAGACAAAAATGTAATTTTGGTATGTATGCAGTACCTATGCATTTATATGCATGTAGTAAAAAGTGGTTATGTTAATATTTCAAACAGACACTCCAATTTTATTTATTTCTATAGATATGACATTCTCTTTTTTAAAAATTAATTTGCTAATGAATTTATGTATAGCAATTATTTCTGAGACAAAGGTCTATCTCCTAATTCGGGAGACAGGGGACTTAATGTATTTATATTAATAAATAATTGAATAAAGTTATTATTATTTCCATAATATTTCATCGTCCTTATATATGAAACAAACGTTATTACGAGCCGAGAGCGTTGCTGCCGCTTAAACATTGGAAAAAATGGAACCAATTTCAACTTTCACATACCACGACGTTTTCCATTTACCGCATGCGCTCACAGAGCGCTGCAATAAATTCATGTTGTCCAAAACAAACTTTAAACATAAGTTTTGCATTTTTCTAGCGTATTCCAAATAAATTGACATGTTCATTTAAAACACTTTTAAGATTAAGAGAAATTTATAGTAAATAGTTGTAAATTATTTACTTGAGTGTCGGCTCAGTTTTATATTTTGGACATTTCTTTTACTTCCTCGACATTTATACATCTACTAATAACCACCTTTTTTTAAAAAAAATCTTAACAATTTTTTTTCGCAAATTATTTAATTATTAAATTAACATTTTTATTAACCATTCCAAGTAAGCTTTTGTTAGGAGGTGAATAACGTCAATAGTCTAATGGTGAATTCCCACGACCTTACACAGACCGTGCCCTAAATCTAAGGCTTTTGACGTTTCATTAATTTGTATAAGTATGTTGGTAAGAGCCGTCGCTTAGAAATACTGACAGAGCTAGAAGAATTTCACGGGTGATGGCGGTGTTTAAGACAGGATTACTAGCTTAAATATAGTTTCAGAATAAGCGACCTAAGAGATATGCAACCTCTCAATTTGATGAAGCAGTCAAGGCCAGCTTCTCTGTGTGTAGGTCGTCACAAAAAATTTTTTTTCTTTTTTTTTCTAATTCTTTCTTTTAACAAATTAATTTTAATAAGCTCTACATATTTAGAGTAAAAACAAAAACTGACTTCAAATGGAATAGAACTTTTATATAATCAATCAAAACCTAACCAAACTCTCATCAGACTACTCTTTAAGTGCATTCCCAATAAAAAGCGAATCATCGAAATCGGTTGGCATATTGCAACTTTAAGACTTATATTTGACCACTTATATTAGACTAAACTGAAATGAGACCCACCGACCTACAGGGGATCCACCAATCTTCAAAATCGGTTCACCGGTTTCATATTCGGAAGTTACGAGGTAACAAACACAAAATAGTACAGACGAATTCAGAACCCTCTCCTTTTTAAAAGTCGGTTGAAAAGCGAATAGCGATTACTGTCTATCTACTTAGAATACCAAAAAGAAAATGTTTTTGCATAATATGTTTGTAATTCCTTTGACTTTTAACGAAGTTAAGCATTCTAAAATAATAATAAAAACGCCCATCAACTTGAATGTTAGACATTGTATACGGCCTATACATTCCTACGTTATCTACGTCCTAGCATTGGATTTGATCTGCCCTCTCTCAATTAGGTCACCGACGGATCATTCGGTCATGCAAAATTATGTTTGTCTTATTTAATGAAAATTTAAGTTAATTTCAGTTTAAATTTCAGGTTAAATTACAATGATGTTATCTTTACACCAAATCAGTGTATTATAATACGATGATGTACATATATCCGTCTCTAGCGAGAAAAGAATTACATCATACTCTTTGTAATACTAAGAAAATAGTTTCTGCTATCATCAATTTCCTCAATGGCTCCCCAGATACTTAATTACTCATTAGTTACGTGTAAGCTCACTGATACGTCGTTAATCTGACTTTGACAAAGCGGGATTAGGTGAGAAATATTATAAAATAGAATTATAAATTACCATTATTAATAGCATTTTATGGCACGGTCTGCGAGGCTGTAAATCCAAACTTTTTCAAGTTACACTTCTTTAGGCGCGTATCCCATTACACCACATCATGTTTTTACAAAATAAATTATTGTAGTACATACTTATAATATGTAAATTAAATAATGAAATATACTTTGAATACAGACGGCACACAAACTGCTTCTAAATAGATGAAGTATCCGAACACCTTCTGTACGTGTTCGGGTTGGCAACGAATGTTCATTTGGTCAAGAGAGACGCTTTGCATGTTACCGACAGATAGGCTGAAATAGGAAGCCTGTTGGCTGGTCACGTGAAAAGGGGACACAGACAAGTAAATGTCGTTCAAACTACTGAAAATTGTCAGTATTAACGTATATGCGAGAGTTTCGTATAATATCAATGGCTTATGCTATACGGTAGTAGTGTGTACATATATCTTTCTTTTCAGTCATCAATTTCAGTCATCAACTCATCTGGAGAAAGTGTTAACACCACAACGGTCCTATCGACACATGTAATCTATAGAAATAAAAAGTACCTAATTGGAATAATAAAATAATGACCAAATATCAAAATAACATTTATTACAATTTGTGTCTGTTCTGGCTATTGCTTTGCCTGCAAAGTCTTACAATCAATTTCTGTATATTGCATTTTGACAAATTGTTATAAGTCTGTATTAATTTTTAAACAGGTTCTTCATTTCCACGGAGAAGATATTTAATAATTCCAATAAAAATCGAGCGCGAGTAAATTATCGGTGTTACCTATTTCGTAAATACACACGTATAACGCTATATACGTTTGCCTACGGAGTCAACGTACACTTCTATTTGCTAATTACCTTTAAATATAGAAAGAGCTGAGTGCTCTTACCACTCACTGAGTAACGAACTAATTCCCTATTCTATCTGTAACCTCACTTGGATTTTCAATACTTGTTTGCGTGTGGCGGTGTTAACGATTCCACGTCTGTAATTAGAACATTAATTTAGATGCTAAAAACGAAATGATGTTCAAGTTGAAGTGCTTTTACGACAATTCAACAAAAATGTAATATATTTCTAGAAAAAATATTTAAGTGAATGAAAGTATAAGCGTTTATACTTTAACTCGTCTTGTAGGTCTTGTAGACATTATTCAACAATATTGTTAAAGCTGCTTGAAATCTTAAGCAACTTGTACCGCTGATGATATAATGAAGTTTATGCTTAATGTTTGGTCATAAGTTTTTCCTCTGTTTAAAAAGACAATGATCAAGCGTCAAACAAACATACAGGCTGTCTGCTAATAAATGTATAACCTTAAAATGAGTGATGATAAAAGTAATGGGTATTAAGAAAAAGAAATAGAAAAAAACACCCCTAGTTCCATAAAACCAAAATTCACACCTTTCCTCCTCTAATAGCTATAATTTACAATATGCATAACATACAATAATGAATAAGACCACTTTGAAATCTTCTTTTAACGTATAACATTTTAAAATAATTGGTCACTCGTGTTTACGTAGTTATTTTAAGCGACGGATGCTTAAATTTTATAAGAGTATTTTTCACAAATTGTTCCCCAAAACAAACATTCAAGGCCTTGTAACAAAATGCAATAATAGTAGTCATACTATTTATGACTTATCTATCACCTCAGTTAACGTAGATCATATAAAACCGATAGAAGTCTTTAATTTGTGGCCGTGGTGTACACAAATGTTAAATAGGGTGACCAAAAACACCGAACAATATTGAAATAATGTTATCTTTTTTATAACTCGTTTTTTTTCTGAATGACCTTCAGTTTTACCGTGACCCATTTTAAGGTTCTCTATTGGTCACCCCTAATATATGACATAATACTGATGTAAAGTAGGTGGTATTTTGTAGGATGAGTAATATTGCCAGATACCCAATCTTTAGCGTTCTTATCCAATTTACTACACAAAATCTTGCACCCCCGGGGGTCATTTTAAAGATCCGTTTTGTGATAAAATAAACTGTCTGTACTACCTGCACCACCGACAGCTTTGTGGCTTATTGGAAATTTTCTCTCGAAATTTAATAAATTTCACGATAAAGCAACAGGTGTCTTAATCCCGCCGATATTGCTGTCTGCCCGGTTCACTGGGTTATTACGATTTGTGTTAAAATGTAATAATTCAATCGGAAATAACTATGCAAACAAAAATGTAAGAAATTATAGGATTTAACATGTTTTCCTTTACCTGGAGGGTGTGGTATTAACACATAAAATTGAAAAATGATATTCATTGGTGCCGGCACCGGGAATCAAACTCGGACTGCTATAGTACTATGCAACTTGAGGCAACCGCGTAGTCGCCTACCTATCACCGCTCTTATAGGCAGTGAGTATACAATCATTTATGCTCAGGCAATGTCTCTAAGGGCTACACAGAAGAACGCAAGTCGTCCAACCACATTGGCGTCATAAAACAAAAAGAATTATACAAAAACATGCGTCGTCTAGGTAAAATAGAAACGTAATTATGATTGAGGGCCTCAAATGATCTCACGTTCCTTTGATGAAATTATGCTAATGTTTTTAAATGTACATTATTTCGAAACCGCCCATTTTACATGAGATTAAAAAAATTCCAGCGCTTCAAGTATGATACAAATGTTGCTGCACGAAATGAGTAGAAGTTATCACGATTCAGGTGCGAACGTAAAGGGTAGGACTATACAGAGCTGTTGACGTTACGACCGTCATAAAGCGCTTTACGTCGCCAACCGCTGCATTCCAGACATTTAACTATAACCACAGCGTTCTATAAAGACTGAAATCACTGCAGAATAAAGTTTAATCGTGCTTACTATTCATTTACATATATAGTACATATTTATTAGGGCTACAGAATGACCAGAACCATTAACTGAATTACTTTTCTCATTCTACTCGGGATTTTAAACAGCAAATAATTTCACTGAACAGCGTTTTCTCTTACTTTGGGAAATAATAAAGTAAGTCGTTATAGTAATTTTACGAGCTATATCACTCTTAATTGGAATGCGTATATAGCGGTAGGCCTGCCTTCTTTCCCCCCGAATGGTTCTCGGCTTGTCGTGCCGGGGGAGCTCAGTAGCCGTGGTCCGCCTCCCACGGTGAAGCTAAGAGGAACCCACCCGCCAGCCCGTGTAAAGGGCTGGCATGGAGAGATATTTACTAGGCTGGAGCACTTAGCCATCCAGGACTGCATTTCCATTTAACATCACAAGGGATGGTAGTCAAGCACTTACTTCGATAGTATAAAAAAAATCGTCTCCTTAATGACATTTCACTAATTTGAATTTAACATTAACCAGTGCTAATAATGGTCTTAATGGTTTATTCTTAGTAGACAATCCAACGATATTTCATACTATAGGAAAAATAAAAAGCAAGTCTATCTTTTCTTTCTCTAATGTACCACCACCCGTAAACAGTATCTATTTCAATTAGATCGTGGCAATATAACGATTTTCGTAAAAAAGATATAATTCTCAACAAAACTTTGCGAACTTTCAATATCCTACAATATCTTTATCTGATGGGTCGATCACTTCTCGCAATGGGAGGTTACACTGCGTCAGGGGAATATCTTATCAAAGTTCGGGATCGAAACAAAGGCCCGTATTACGAGAGGTCTTCCTACGCCCAATTCCGAGTTCTACAATTCAATTTCCTCTTATATTTTTTAAGTAATTTCTTAGCAAACACACGCAATCCTCGCTCATGATAAAAAATTAGAGTGTACCATCTTTCGATTATATTACCACTTAACATCAGGTGGGATCGTGGTCACGCCTATTCTCTTCTATACACTTTTCTTTTTCTCGTGAAAGTGTTATTTTAAACGATGTGAGACTGCTGATGAGGGGCTTCTAAAGTATGTACAAATTCGTTTTGTGTTTGAGACGAATCTTCCTCCAATAATTTCTCAAAACTTGTAATTTGTAATTATTATGTAATTTTTTCCCTTACACTGCAACCTTTTTAAGCTTTTCTCGTTTTCTCCTTCAACGTTTTTAAACTTTTGAAACCACGCAGGGCATCCTCATTATATACTTTTAGAGCAATATATTCGTTTCACCTGCAGTTTTTTTTTAATTAAAGAAATAAAAGGTCCCGCACATGCCAGTTGGTTCAAATTTAGACATTTTTAGATGAAAAAAATATAATGCTAATGCGATCTTTATAATGCAATAGGGTTTTGTTGTTCTGGATTGAACAAACTAATTTTGAAGCCGGTTACTATCTGCAAATACTAACGTAAACTTCATGACATGCCATCTTTCTCAAAACGGCGGAAACTTATTTGTAAACCTTATATATGCTATTAGAGATAACTTTAATGGTCTAGCAGCTCCCCGAGATTAGGGAAGCTTCGTCAACCTTATACCTAACCGAGTCTTTAAATCTCGTGTATCTGAATACTTTCTACTCAAACAGTGAAAATGACAAATTTATGGTACTTGTATTTATATATTATTAGATATTCCTGTTCATGTAGAAGTAAATTTATATTTATTTATCTGTACAAGATTCTCAAAACAACTATTTTAGCGGAACTACACCTAGCCTGCTATTAATCATCTGGTTATCTGGAAGAAAAATGCTAAATAGCCTACCTACATTATATATTTAGAGCAATAGGGTCTGAAGCCAATTTTTAAAAATATTTCATCTTTTAAGGAGGAACGTTTAACCAAACTTAAACTCGTTAGTTGAACTTTAATTGGATACGATGAAATTGAATTATAGAGGTCGCATTCGAAAGCAGAAAAACCTCTTCTGAAACAAGGGTCCTCGTTTTGATTCTCGCTCGGATAACGTACACTTCTGACTCAGCATAACCTCGTATTGAAAGAGGCCGATCCGTCGGATAAAGAAATTGGATCTAAAAAGTACCTCGACATTTACACTTGAAGTAAATTATTTGTGTATGAATCAGGATAACATAATTGTGTTTATAAAAATATTAAGCAACGAAGCTTTCGCAATATTTAGTTTGTTAGGTGTATTTAATTACTAAGAGAGGAAACGACTTATTTTTTGTTGCGAACTACACAGATTAGCCAAAGTAGTTTGAACCTCCATAGCTAATAACTAGACGCAATGGTCCCCCGGTGAGGGATAGCCTTGGCTTGGTCGGTTACTATATTACGCGTTAACCACTATAACCACGGCTGGGATGGTTATTATTTCATGGATAGCTAGAGTGACGTATAGTGTTCTTTGTTAGAGAGATAAACCCAATCATAAAACCGGACATAAACAGGTTTTTTTTGTTTAAATTAGGAAATGATTAATTCAAGTTCATTTTGCTGGAGTTTCTTCGGCTACTTCTCCCAGTGCCAACCTAAGAGCTATGCCACCTCTCAACCCGGTGAAGCAGTCAAGGCCAGCTTCTCTGACCAATCTGTGTAGTTCGTCATTAAAAAAAAATCTAAGTTCATACACCTGGACTAGATACTATAGCCGCCTAAAACCGTTCCATACCGTCACTTTTGTCGAAAAAATGAAGGTTAGAAAACCCAAATTAATGCTATTTAAACATCCTTATACGTAGCGTTTGATGATCAAAAGCTTGCTGCAAATTACAACGAATAACAAGTTGGAAGTTATGGTTCAATCTAGAATGAAGGAATGATTGATTTTCTACTATTACGTTTTCAACTGACGCGTTCGTAAGATGAATGATGGGAGCTTGACAAATTGCACGGCCATTTGATCGTTCGTTACGCATGAAATGCTTTGAGTGATATTTTTTTTTACTTTGATAAAAATTACAACAATGTCTGCTTTAATTTGTTAAGTGTTGATTTGTCCTTATTTATAGATGTATACGATACAGGTGATAGAAAACTACATGATAGGATATGACTTTCCACTTTCGACAGTGACAAATAAAAATAATGCGTTTATATCAGAAGGGATAAACCCTCACACGTAATCATCTATAGATTTCATATGTTTATTAGTAATTTTATCATTTATAATAGTCATTTTTATCATTTTAGATGTTTGTTTTTATAAAAACATTATTACTATGAAAACATTTGTATTCAAAATGCACATTCACTATAAAACATACTATAGTAACATTGCTGTTAGATGAAGATTATTCCAATAATAATTTACTAATTCGACAGATCTGTTTTGCTTCTGTGTTTGCATCTACGATGATAAATAGGTCACTTAAACTTTTAATAACCTATTTTAGTGTGTCACTGACCTGCTCGAATTATGAGAACATTTGTCTAAAGTGCTCATTATGTCACTAATCATAATATTTGTAAAACTCCTCAATTTTTTATCATTTAGTTATAATTACCGGAAAATGCTTTCACAGTACTCGTTAACACGTCTTTTTTTCAATCCGCACTTTTTCCGTAGGACACCCGATAAAATATACTGGTCAATTTGATTTGATGGATGATGTAGCTGTACTTTGTTAATTTTACATAGCAACTAATTGATCGATAGTAACAGAAATTACCCCACCATTGTATATTAAAACTAGCGCTAACGACTTACGGTTTTAGTAGAAAATATTTCATTTGACTTTCAAATAATAGACAATATAACAATATTGATTATCAAAAGTGGTCCCTGCTTTCAGATTCATGCAACGCCAGTTACAATTTTTATTTCGTTAAATTTTACTATCGGAGGAATATAGAATGAAATAGAAAAGCGACAACGTTATTTGTTGGATGCGCGCTAAACGCTCCAATTCACTTGACGGTAGTTAAAACTGTACAGGATCGATGGATATGGACACACAGTTATTGGCGTCACACGTCATTCTGCAGAAACCAGTCAAACGGTTTTGATTTTTTTTATAATAAGGTAAACGAACAAAAAGGTCATTATACTTGAAATGAACCTTGTAAATAATAGGTTGTCAAATATCTCCCTTCCGCCTTTTGTCTTTTGAATTTCGCGGCTATGTACAAAGCGCTACAACTCGATGTAGTCCATGATTTGATCGGTATTTGTCGTCACAGGTCTTCCGCCGGCTGGCTTATCCATGGTGTCGTTTTCACCGGCTCTGAATCGTCGAAACCATTCCTCCGTGGTTCGAAGTGATAGAGTACCATCTCCCAAAACACCATTAATCTCACGGAACGTTTCTCTAGCGGATTTGCCTTTAACGAAGGAAAACTTTAAAATAGCGCGAATTTCGGCGTTAGTGAACTTCATGTTTACACGTCTATAACTGTTGAACGCAATATCCAAACTAATTATGCATAGCGTCGTTTTGTAGGTTATGTCAAGACCTTTCAAATTATGTATAGTATTGCTAGATACGAGCTCTGTAGCGCTTTGTACATAGTCGCGAAATTCAAAAGACAAAAAGGCGGAAGGGAGATATTTGACAACCTATTATATAAGGTGAAACGCAAGGAGTTCGCTACAAGCCTTACATTAGTACAAGTAGAACTACAAGCAAAACCAAAAACTGATTTAAAATCGAATCAAACGTTAAACATGTAAGCATTGTTTAGTCTGTGGAGATATAGATGTGGGACTGCTAGTTACTGTCCCCACGATTTTATTTTAATTTTTCTTTTAATAGACATTTAATATCGACTACGACAATCGCTCGATATTAAATATATTATATATCGATATATAGATGATATATAGATATTAAATATCAGGATATTATATTTTGTGTAATGGCAGCACACTACGGCTGTCACCTGTCGGCGGATGGTATAGTATATTGATCATTCGTCGTGAGAAGATCTAATTTGTTACCTAGACTGTTTTGTATGAGTATTATCAAGTATTAAATCCATTATTATTTCCGGAATACTGCATTATTTCTGAATTAAAGACCTGAATCCTTCTAACACTATTACGGGCGCCCTCTTTGTATTTCCGAATTATCGTAGGAATATTAGGAAATAAATTAAATGAGAACCTAACCAAACTTTGACCAACCTTGAAGTTACATCCTTTCTAATATAAAATGAATCATCGAAATCAGTTGGCGTGATATTGTGTTTTCCATTAGACGCGCACACAGACAAATTAAGAACCACCTCCTTTTTTGAAGTCATTTGAAAATTTAAGTTCCGATACAATATGTCACCATCTAATATATCATTTATTTATATTGTAGATTATTGTATAACATGTAAAACAAAGATATAAAAACAAAGCGGAAATTAACGCAGTTGCTGGACGTAACCTTCATATTACCAAAAACATTGCACGCTCGTTTGAACAATAAAAGAATGATTCCCTTTCATTGTGTAGTCTTGATATTTTGCTCGTTAGATGCCACAATACACCGGAAAAATTACTGCGTTTAGAGAATACAACATCAAGCCTCCATTATTTTGTAAGAACATTATATTGTGTAATACAACTCTACAAAAAAAGAGAAAAGGGAAGGAAGTACAACATTCAACACAATGTCAAAAGATTTAAAAATGAAATCATTTTTATCATCCCACATCCTATTATATAATCCTTTTTTGTTCACGCGGGGAATCTTTTATAGACCATCCTCCGGTACCCTGGGTGGACCTGAGCGATGTGTGGGACTTGGCCTGGGCAGCCCCTACCCACTAAACCTTCCGCGAATGCCATCAGCCGTTATGAGCGGGGTGCCCCGGATCTGTCAGCGACAGGACACCCCAACGACCGGCCGGTCCCGGCAAAGACCGGACTTCATCCTCAAAGGGGACTTCTCCGGCACTCAGAGAAGTCCCGACGACGCCGAAGCATGCTGGGGCCAGGTACCCATCCTGGCCCCGCTTCGGATTACGGGGGCGGCAAGAGGAGGCGTTCGTAACGCCTCCTGCGCACCCCGATACTCCCCTCCCTGACCCGCTCGTCAGCCTCCTTCTGGGACATGACCGTCTCACAGAAGGAGGCGACCGCCGTCCATTCTATCATATAATCTTAACATACACTCGGGTAATAACATAACATAATAAAACTGCGTTAGTGAATACAATAGTTATTTTTATTAATGTTAAAAAATAATAATAATAATATTCTTTATTAAATAACAAAATGATTACAACTACTAATTACAATTATTACTACTAGTATTCATACTATTTATGTTTCGCTGCCACCTAAATTAGGAATTCCTGTGCGATAGGTCAGGCAGTCCTTCTATGATTATTTAGATTTATGTACTATTTTAATACTATTCAAATTTTTTGTGCGTGTGTGTTTTTGTTGTTTAATTTCTTTGTATAATTTTTTTATTGTTTTTTTGCAAAACAATTGCGCTAGGCACTTTGGTAATACAATAAAAACCATATATATAATATAATTCCATAAGGTCTTAGATCCTTTATACATCTGATTACATATTTAGTATATTTCATAAGCTGTAGATTTTGAATGAATAATAAAATAACATCAAAAAATGACGTCATATGACGAAGTATAATTATGTTATGTTTTAAGTATAATTTTCGCAATAATTGGCGAGTCAGGCTCTCAAAGTAACGTTAAGTTTTAATACACAAGCAATCGGAATTTAATTTCCGTTGAGGATTAATGAAAATCATAAATGCAACTTTTCCGTTCTTACTTATTATTTACTAGGTGGAAGAAAAATATAGCGGGAAAACTACAGGATGTGACGATTTCATTGCGTTTGAAATTGTCTTGAGTATTTTAAAACTTTATATTTAACCGGAATTTGACCGATTAAATATAACAGCATGTAATAAATAGCCTCTGTCACTTATTTTGTATTGAATTTCCCCTGAAAGCAAAAGCTAGAAAGTTTTAATCTTATGTTAAAGTACTCTCTTGACAATTTTTAAACAAGTGTATGAGAAGATTATCATGAGTATAGTAATCGGGTATAGTAAAATGTACCTTAATATTCACCTTCATATTATTAAAATTTGAATACCGCAACTTGCATCTTCCCGAGGCTAAACGAACTCACCACCTCAATCTATTATTAACTTTATGACAACCGTTTAAAGTTTAGTTTGGTATGGTTGAGACTACCTCATGTATCAGGTCTTAAATGCTTTTGATCTAAAGCCGCCCTTAGGGATGGAAGCAGCGACCAGAAAGTTTCATAAATCGTGCTCATGAAGGAAAAATTCCAGGGTATTTTTAGCATAAATTTAATAGAAACAGCTTTGCGAAGATCTTAAAGATTTTATGTAACCACAGAATGTTATATCGTTCGCCGAGTCTTTTAATATGTTGTGTCTATATTTGACATTATTTACCTTTTTTTTTAGGACGATCTGGCTTTTACTGCTTCACCGGATTGAGAGGTGGCATAGCTCTTAGGTCGCTTAGCCTGAACCTCATTATGTACCTTAATCATGTGTTATAATTTGTAGGCCTTGTGGATTAAATAGTCCAGCAACTAATACACTCGCTTTATTGAGACAGCGTAACGTTGTACAAAGAATTGTTTTAACGAATACCGTCACAATTGCGCGACCTCACAATCTTTTACAAAAATAATTAAAAGTGAGATTACGAACTAATAAAGTTAAATTATTGTTTACAATGCCAAGCTAATTTGATGATCAACTAAATTATTAATTATGAATCAAACATACAATAAGATTCAGTTAAATGACTAAGATATCATTGGAAGTAGTTATTATGCATAACAATCGCTGGGTGTCATGTGTTGCTAACTAACACATGTTGAATATTGAAATAACACTTAGAGAGAAGCATTTGACATAGATACGAGTACATATTCGGTTATTCGTTAATTTTGTTCTGTGCATTATTTATCGCATTTCCTATGTAAAGCAAAAGACTGGATTAGTTTGCCCGAGTCTTTCCCTCCGATTACAATGTGGGTATGTGGTAATCCTCAAGTGAATAGGCATTTATCAAGCTAGTGAGCCTTACAATCCAGGTTAGCATTTCCACTTAACATCAGGTGGGATCGTGGTCAAGCACTTGCTTATAAAGTTTAAAGGCTAAGTTAAAAGGCTCAAAATCATCATAGTTGCATTTTTCTTCCAACTACCGCTCATCGGGACAGAACACTTAACACAATTGAGCGCTACTCCGTTAATAGTTGATGACTTTGACTTGGTCGGTGTGATTGACTCCGTATCCACTCCATCTTTTCAACCGACTTCGAAAAATAGGTTCTCAAATCGTTTGTATTTTTTTTATGTTTGTTAAACTCGTAATGTTGAACTCGTCGGTAATAGATAGTGGATAGTCTGGTGTTAATATTAAGTTGGCGATTTTTATATATATTATAGATATTTTTTTCAAAAATCCAAGGTAACTTGTGCTTACAACGGTAACCAGTTGGATAAGATTTCAGTGGCCCCTTTGGACCAATACTTTATTGAGGCGAGGCCATAAAAATAAGCCCAGCTGGGCCCGTACAACGCGAATGTACGTGCACAAATGAAAATATTTACAGATTGCATAAATTAATTTAGGGAGCAACAATACTGTATTTTATAAAATCTTCTTCTTTTTCGCAGCAGTTCTTTTCGCTTAAATAATAACGTTGCTGTCGTATTAGATTAGAGGATAAACTGGTGTACAAAACTAATATTTCCATTAAAAATTATGCATACGTAATTCATTGAATCAATAAAAAAACATTACACACACTACCACGCCTTTGATATTATATAGTTGCTGCAACGTTAAAGGCGCTATAGAATAATATGATAATGATAAACTAATCGTTTATTTAATTGTATATGGAGATGTAACTTGTTTAGTACAAGAATATGACTCGTGAACGCCAACCAACAAGATGATTTTTATTGGATAAATTTCTTGATTGCTTACTCCTATCTCAAAAACCAGGTAGGCACCACGGGTACAAATGTTTCTTGTAGTAAAAAAAAAAAACTACAAGCCGACTAGGATTGTAACCCGCGACCATCGGATCGTAAGTCGAACCGCATAGCCAGGGCCGGCTTTACGAGCATAAACAACGAGACGAGAGAGACAGATAATCATTGCTTATTTTGTTTGATAATGCAATAGCCAGGAATCCTCCAGTAAGTTCAGTGAATAAAGACAGTTGAAACTTCAGCAGCGTACATTTTTCTTGTTTTGAAAAGTTTATTTTTAATCTCTATTTGGAATTTCTATTTGGAATCTCTATTGTGGGGGCCTTCTCTTGTGGATTTCTTCCTCTCCCCCTAAATCCGGCCGCGCACGTAATTACTATACTATCACTGGTATAATTAAAAATTGTAAATGTACATACATAAATACAATGAGTAAATTGCGTTAGTTAATGTGCAGGTGGCATGTTAATGTGTGTCATTAGTTCCCGTGACAGCAAACCCTTTGTGCGACATTTCTTTACCGGCCTGTCGCATGCTGTCCTGGCCGTAATGCTGAAATACGTTGGCGTGACATTTAAAATATATATCATTCTCAAACATGTCTTTTTATTTTTCTGAGGAGGAAATAAAATAATTTAACAAATGTGACTGGACTAAAAATTTAGGCGTATTTAAATACTATTTTTAGTATTATTAACCGACTTGAAAAAAGGAGCAGGTTCTCAATTCACCTGTATAACCTGTATATAACATATAACACCAGTACACCTAATTTCACCAATTTTTGTATGTTTGTAACCACAGAAATTTCGAGTTTGTGAACCGATTTTGATGATTCTTTTTTATTTTAGCTGGTGCTTCCAGTATGTCACCATTTCGTCCAGTTCACTTTGGTCCAATTCTGATAATGGCATCCAGGAGAAAACCATATATTTTAAATTTACTGACTGATTTCGATGATTCATTTTTTATTGAAAAGGTAGTTTGATAAGAGTTTGGTTAGATTCTGATTAATTCTATTTCGTAATATTCCTACGATAATTTGGATATACAAAGATGGTGTCCGCGCGTAATACGTTTAACGTCCGATTCGAATTGTTCGTCGGTTTTTCTTTTTACTCGTAAATATACTTGTTAATCTCATGCTTATACCTAAGTCTACAACCATCATCGTATCTTTATAGAAATAGTTAAAAGAGTTAATTATGACCATCAATCAATTTTCGTTCAAGAAGAATTTTCAATTCATCCATTTATGTTTCAGTTAGCGTCATAAATCATTCCGTTTCATTTGAAACGAACACCCTTGTGAGAGCCCGCTAATAAAAGATTCATTGCTTACTAACGAGTATAGCTTACAAAACAATTAAAGGACTCTCTCTCTCTCTCTATCTTTACGTATTTTTGAAGTGTAATCGACGCTTATAGAAGCTGACGTTGACTGTTTATTTATTTATTACACGCCAACAATAACAAAAAAAAATCTTGGGTAGCAGATGGATAGGTATGACACTACGGTATGTTGTTGCTACGGTATGCAAAATATATTATTACATAGAATAAGCAATTACTAGGATGATATAAGCTGTCAAGATGTTACGATTTATTCATCGGATGGCATAGCTAGTAACTCAAAATAAGGGTCCCTCTGGTAAGGTGTAACCTAGACTTCGATTACATTATTATTCGTAAACATTCCGATTCGAGGGTGTCCGCAAGGGCAGAACCGCGGCTCTGTCAGTTTTCACGGATAAGTGATATACGTAATTGATATCTTCTATTCTTATTTTTACTAGTACTGTATTTTCTTCTATAGGAAAAGAGACAAACGAGCTAACAGCTCAAGTGATCTTAAGTGATAATCATCGACTATGAACATGCACAGCACCGGAAGAGTTGCAGGGGAGTTGCCGGCCTTTGAGTAGGTTTGTTTTTCAAAGGTCCCGAAATTATATTGATTACCTTATTTTACGTTTAAATCACTTGTGTAAAATATGACGCTAGAGACAGGATGTCTATTTATTACCTTTAATGTTGGAAAAATATTTAACGTCTTTACCTCACCTTTGCTTAAATATTACCTCGTCCAAAGTCTCGCAGTTCTGACTCAAACAAGACGTAATATATTACGGACTACCCAGATAACGTAACCGGGTCTAAGGGATAATCTGTTTGCTGTTCAAAAGACGTTTTATTACGACATTAACATGTATGTACATATATGAGAGCTTACTGAGACAAATTCTAATAGAAATTGATATCTATACAAGCTTTGAAGGCATTGTAGATATACAGTCGTTAACAAGAATGCTAAGCGATGGTCTATGTGACAGAGTTAAATGCTGTGTGATAGAAATATGGCATGAAAGAGGATCTAATTGATTAAAATATGAAGAACCCAAAAAAATATAAAACAGCTTAAGGCAGTGCCGGATGCAAACGTATGTTTGACTTTGTGAAAAGTGAACAGCTATACTCTGTCTGCCTACCCCGCTGAAAAGTTTTAAAGTACGTGAAAGCTTTTTATTATCGTTTATTATATGTGGGTATGTGTCTATACATATAAATAACCTTTAACATTTTACTACATAGATATAAATTTAAATACGGTTTATAAAACAAAAAAAATCTACAATTTTTGTCTGTCTGTCTGTTCCGCTATTCTCTGGACAGGCTGGCAGATAGCTGATGTAATAAGGACTTAGGCTACTTTTTATTTAACCGACTTCAAAAAAATAGGTTATTGATCAGGTACATATAGGTTGGATAGTTTTAATGTATTTCGTTTAGTTCATCCCACTAATTCCTCCAAAATTATATGCAAGTTCTTCTAAATATCTGATGTTAAAATGTGCTTGTATGGTATAACAGCCTAAAGATTTAAGGTACGGCCTGCGGATTCTTCGCTTGCAATATTTAAAAGTTTGTAGTAATTTATTTGTTTTGATTGTTTACTTGAAAATAACTTCGCACCTTGAAAGAACTATACTTGTATCCTTACATTGTTATACGTAGAGACGAAAAATAAACTATTTTCGACGCAGGATTTACGGACCATTGATTTCAACGTCACACGTTTTACGACTCCTTACACATAGTAAATGGCGCCGTCAGTTCTGGGAACGACACACAGAGAGACGGAAATGAAAACTTTGCATTTATCGATACTTACTATAACATAATGAGTAATAATCATAATATGCAGGATGTTAAAGTTAATAATTCTTCTGTGTTTTTTATGTTTGTTACCTCATAACTTTCGACCTTTGAAAAGATTTTGATGATTTTTTTTTATTCAAAAGCTGGTGTTTCCCGTGTGGTCCCATTTAGTTCAATTCTGACAATGGCATGAGACGATGAATGACTAAATCACGCCAACCGTTTTCGATGATTCATTTTTTTATTGGAAAAGATGTAAAATTGAAGGTTCGATGAGGGTTTGGTTAAGGCCTGATTAATTCTATTTCGTAATATTCCTATTCTATTTGAAGTCGGCTTTTGTTTTTACTCGTAAATATATTTGTTTAAATAAAAAAATGAGTTTTTTGTCTCTAAAGCAATTAGTAAAAAAAATTGCATGACGAAATTTACTGCATAACCCACCGAAACCGATATATATGTAAATTTCTCATGTTGGGTTTTGTATCTCAAATCTTCCATCACTGGCACAAATAGGCATTCTGTCCAACGCGATTGTATAATGCATATATGCGTTTTTGTTTACTTATATTAAATTTTGTATATTACAGATTACACACTTCTGCCATAACGGCGAAAGGCCACTCGGCGTACTTGTTGTTGTAAAGAAATAAAATAATATAGTTCCACATGGATCAGACTGGTAGTTTGAACCTTTCTATTGGGATACATGTATTTTTAGCATTAAATGAGATGGTTGGAGAGAATTGTACCTGGAGATATATAAGTCACTTTGAGATCAAACAAGGCAGACAAAATATATCATTGATTTATCTTCTTAATTCTGCGCTGTATAAAATGATCTATTATACAATCCAAATTTATTATAATTAACTAGAGTTTAATTTAATACTCGTAACACACACTATGAGACACTTCATTTTACAGCAGTTGGTTGAAAGTAACGTTTGGAGTGCCCCTGTTTAAATTTAATTAGTTCACTAACTACTGCGTTAATATCTGAAGTTATTTTCAAATCTAATTAATGGAAAATGTTAACAAATTTTAATAAATATTCAAACGTAGTTTATGCACATTAAGGACACACGGGACTCGTTATATTAAACACTACATAGGCCAAGATCACATTTGTTAAAGTTGGCTGCAAATAAGTCCAGCGCTGAGCGAAACGTGCAAGGGATAGGCTGCGCATATGTACAGTCGCGCACGCATTTATTCATTTCTAGAAATTAGTAAAAAAATTGTTTTTGTTTGTCCTTTTTATATCGGCATATTCACTATTTAAATTCACGAATAAAGTAATAAAATAAAAACAAATTATAACAGTCAATAAAAATACTCCAATAAAAATTAATAGAAAACAAAAGACAATTAACAACATTAGGAAAGCGACTGTACAACAGGAGTGAGCGGGGTATCGTATCGGTGCGTGGGGCAGAGTACGACAGGAGAGCCAATAAACACTCGCTCATGCCCTCCCGCGCCTCCTTCACTCCTCCATGATACCTTATTTTCGACATCTGCGCAATAACGGTCAGCGCTAGAGTTATATGACGTGAATTCTAAAAACACTATTTTAGCGACACAACTGCGTCTGTCTGAACCACCAAAAGTTACCTAGAAGAAAATGCTAAATAACGTTACCTTCGATTTGTACATGTATTTTGGTACAATAAAGGTTTTAAATATTAGCAAAGGATTGGAATAATTTGCCCATGCCTGTTTTTCCCACAGATTATAATATGGATGTTTTCAAGAGTACAGTGAATAGGCATTTACTAAGTTAAGCGTTAAGCTTTACTTATCAGATGGGATTGTGGTCAAGCACTTGCTTAGAAAGTATAAAAAAAAATATCTCCATCGTTTCGTTGTACCAAATTATTACACAATCTATAGCTAGAAACTACGACCAGCAGTCAAACGACAAGATATGGGAATTATTATTGATAAATTTAAAAAAAAATGCGAAGGTCAATAAGGTATGCAAAAGGTCACATTCCTGTCGAATGAAGGTCGAGCCGAAAACAATTTATTCACAAATTTACCGAACGCGTCGTCACTTCCACACGCTGTTACCAACAGGACATCAATTGTATTTATATATTAAAGCTGTTATAGTCTTGTGGTAAAACTTTTGACTTACCATCTGATGGTCGGGGGTTCATTGAGAGTTTATTTCGCCGATTGACAGACAGACTATGCCCTTCTACTCTATTTATAGAGAAGGTATACTCCTGTACACCTTCTCATACCTCTTCGTCGGGGCGAGATGGTGAATGCTAACGCGACCCCACGTGTACAGAAGTGGGGCATTTTATACATATAAATTAACTTGAATCTAAAATTATATAACATACTAATCAATGGTCAGTACGAAGTCTAAACCCTGATTGATTACGTGTCTTATATACATGTGTATAAGTCACAAGCCAGTTATGCATCTAGTTTAATCCACAAACAAATTAATGTGTCGTAATCAAATCCTTAGATCGATATCTGTCTTTGATCTCATACGCTTTACTTGACTAACAATCTATTAGCTCGGCCTATATTGGATTAAGTTGTTGATTAATGCGCACCTGTTTGTGCTGTTTAAAGAAAGGCCAGATAGGTAACTCTAGAAACAATACTCTTCTTCGATTGTATCATGGATAGAGACCACAATATTAGGTAGGTGAAGGCAATTTAAAACATATTTTGACTAACGTAAGAAGTAAAATCATCTACAACTCATTTTAAAACGCATTTAACATGATTTCTTCTAGCGTCTGTCTACATAAATGTTTATCGGAGGATTATAATTATTAATTTAATTCTACTATCGGAGTGGTATTTTTAGAATTAAAATTAAAGATTGTGGTGAAATGGATCTGGATGGATGGACCAGAGCGACTTACATAATTAGGGTAGATTGATTATTATTAACATTATCTCGCTATTGAAAAGAATGTGGGTATAACAACATTTACAAATAAAAGAATTTAAACAATAATTCACATACCTCTTTTGTAGTTCAGCATTACGGCTGCACCAACTATCACAGTAGAGCTTCAATGTGTTCAATTCCTTCACTATCGACCCAAAGGGCCACACACTCTTAACTGTTAAACACAACTATCACAAGTTTTCTCGGGAACTCCTATTTAATATCCCTCAAACTTCACATTCACTGAACTACACTGCCGTACAGGGAGTACTTACCTGAAATAAGTAAGGTCATAGATTGAATAATTAAAGCCCGGAAAGTACAGACATAGATGAAGTCAATCTGTCTCTGTGTCTGACAACTCAATACTGAAATGTCTTTAGTGAACTCCCAACATTATTTTTATACCTTCGTTCTTATTGTTTTCCATTATTTGAAATTCGGATACCGTATAAAGACGGACAAGAGCGGTGGTAGCTTAGTGCCAGTGTCAAGCGGTTGCTTCAAGTTGCGTAGTATGCTAGAAACACGAGTTTGATCCATGATACTGGCACCAATAAATTTTATATGTTTACCACGCCCTCGACAGTGAAGGAAATAATCGTGAAGAAACCTATATGTCTTAGAAAATTTTCCTAAGACATGTGATTGTGTTGATGTGATTTTATAAATACCACATTCATCACACACACACACACTCACATTCAAACTACAACACGTCAACATTTATTTATTTATAAATGATTTTTTTAACTAAACTAATTTAGCTTTGTTAAATTAAATTTGTAAATAAAATTGAAGTATGGCAGTGGGATAGGGCACTGATTCCTGAGATACAGGTTTTCAGGAGTCAGGGACTTCGTGTATTTATTATAAAGAAATTTTTGAATAAAGTATTGAAAAAAGTCTGGCAATCCGCACTAGGGCCGCTTGGTAGACCTTTACTTTCTTTAACGAGAAGGCCTGTGCCCAATAGTGAGATATATATAAAGGCTGTAACTTTAACTTTTATATAGACGGACTCCGTAAAATACCTTCCTTATTTATTTCATAACTTGTGTCCGTCCTCAACTATATCGGAGACAATTTAGCGAATATTTTATTCGTACGTTTTATGTTACAGACATCAAAATTTATAGCAAAACCTTGCACGTGTTACGACAGTCTGAACAAAACATAAAAGTCGCCAATGTTTGCGAAGGTATCACATGTATCAAGTTATTACGAAAATTTCATAAAGATTTTTATCGGAACCAATAATTCGCCTCATTTTATAGGGAATTAATGAGATGAGAACAGGATGTCTTTTCACCCGACTTTAAAAAAGGTCCTTAATTTATTTGTTTATTACCTCATTACTTTCTACTGGGTGAACCGATTTGGATGATTCTTTTTCAATTTAAAGCTGGTTCTTCCCGTGTGTTTCCTTTTCCAATCCCATCTAAATCTGAGAATGGCATCCATGATAAAACCTTATGTCCTAAATTAGCATTAAGTATGTGCGCGACAAATAGACGAATACCACGCTAAACGATTTCGATGATCCATTTTTATTAGAATGGATGTACTTCGAGAGTGGTTTGGTGACAGTATGGTTGGGTTTTTATTAATTCTATTTCGTAATATACCTACTATAATTCATACTTTAATTCGATTTAAACTCGGTTTTTGTTTTTACTCGTAAATATACTTGTTAATAACATCGTTAGTATTAAAATGTAAGCCATATTATCCTGCCCTACACTGGCCGTTATCGTTAGTCAGTTAGTGTAATATAGTTATATTATCAATGTGTAATTATCATTTCGTGCACTCGTATCGCCGGTATCGCCAGTACCACGGCGCGCAGTACACATTCATTTAACCAACTGGGAAATTCCTTTTACTACTATTCCGGATACCATTTGGCCCGACTTGCCAAATTGCAGAACAATCCCAAATCAACACGGGCGTTGTAACAATTTATGATCGTTTGTTTACGTTTACACACATACATTGTTCCTCTAATAGTATTTGGTGAATTATTTTTACCTAGGTTATCATCACCAATTATTCAGGTTTCCCTCTTATATTACAAGTAAATATAATAACTTTTCAGAATGTAGATGGTGCTGAAAGTCAGTGTTTTGGGATTCCACGTTTTCTAATTTCGGTTTTCATTTTGCGGGTTTGTTTGCACGTCCCGACAGTGCTTGATTAATCTTTTATTTATATATTTTGCTTTTTTTTTAATTTTGCAACGATTGTTTTTATTATTAAAGAAAACACAGATTATCGGAACAAATATTTCTATTTTTTAAAGTTGGATCACACAAATAAATGTCTATTCTCCTGGGCACCGCTGAAAATCAGCGCTGTCGCATCCTTGCGACAGCACATACTGAGACGGTGTCCAATATATGTATCATATCCAATTTGCCTGTACCTTCCTTTAATTGTATTGTATTTACGTTTCTTTCTTTATTAAATTTCTTTTTACTATGTAATGTGTTTGTATATTGTGATAGCAATAAATAAAATATTTATGTCTATTCTATTCTAATTTGGGCTCGGACCTAAAAGGTGTTTTATTGTTCGTTTTGTGTAATTTAAACGGTAAAAGACGTAGGATTTTAATACGTAGCAGCGTAGTAACCGAAACTAAAATACATAGAAGCATGAATGTTACGCGGAAACTGTTTAACAAACAAATCAATAGCCAATGTCGACTACTTTGTTACGGAGTATAAGTTATCATGTGGTTATTTACAATCGAGTGGTAGTGTCATTCTTATAAACTGAAATTGGAGTCGGTATTCAAATTCAGTTACAATTTGAGTTTTTTGTGGTGTCCCCTAAGCGTACTGTTGGCTATCATGAATAATTCTTTTTTATTACCAACTTAACAGATACAAAATAATGAAAAGAAGATTTATGTTAAATGGGTTTTAAATAGAACTATGTCCTTTTAAAAATATATTTATCCGGAAGTAGCTTTGTAAGTAAAAATATTAAGTAATATCCATTATGGTCCGTTTACAGTGTAAGCAAGTTGGTTCGCGCGAGCAAGATAAGGGAAAAAAATGTTACTGAATATTAACAACGCCCGGAGCTTTGCATTTTTAAGCTCTTCTTAATTTAAGCGCGCTCTCATATCCCGCGGCCTTATCCCTATCTATTCGCTCACTGTTATCTCCTATCTATTGCATTTTAAATCATATTTAATGAAATTTATTCTCATTTGTTAAAGAAGTTTTCTTGTAAACTATCTTTTTATGCAAAAAGGGGCAAACCAACCATTAAGACGTAAAGTGTAGTAAATATACTTCTCGCTGATATCCTGTTAGGCAGTGGTACCTAGTCGATCATAATTAAACAAGTCAAGATAGGATTAGAATAACGGTGCAGTCCTGTAGTTCTGGGCACGTAGAATAAGACTACAGTATCCCCTGCCTGTCGTAGAAGGCGACTAAAAGGAGCCTCGAGTTCACTGGGTGACATCGGCTGGCTCGTGTCGCCTTGCACTGCACAGCAGGGGGAGGGATTAACTTCCCTCGGGACGTGTTCTCCGAAAGCACAGTGCAGAGCACCGGTACGTTCCACTGAAGATCCCGGACCCCCCTCACCATGCACCGATGAAGGGCCATCGGGAGTGGTTTTAGTGGGTAAGTAGTGGGTAACCTCACATAACTTCTTGGGGGAGGCGAGATATCTTCCTGAAGATTTCCCCTCGTCAACAAAAAAAAGGATCAGAATAACGATATAACATTCCATGCCACTGCTACGAATTATGCGGTTTGAAATTAATCTTTCTCAAACCTTTTATACAAATTAGATAGACAACACGAACTGTTTATAATAAAGACAAAGCTCTATTTATACTACAAATAAACATAAGCTATATATACAAAAATATAGTCTATCATATTATACAAAAGTTACATTATACAATACACACAAATTTTTTGGTATAAATAAATTTTGATATCCGGGACAGGGTCGATCCCGTTCGGAGATGGCGCAGGCGGGCCGGTGTCTGTCGTAGAAGGCGACTAAAAGGGGCCTCGGGTTCTTTGGGCGACAAGGGTGGCGGCCTCTGTCGCCCGCTTAGGTGGATCCGGGAAGAAGGCGACTTCGGCTGGCCCGTGTCGCCTTGCACTGCGAGGGCACAGGGGGGGAGGGAATAACCTGCCCCTCGGATCGTGCTCTCCGAGAGGACAGTGCAGAGGGGCTCCCATGCGTTTCACTGAAGATCGCGGAGCCCCTCACCATGCACCGAGGAAGAGACACCGGCGGGGTTTCTTTTTGAAGATATCCCCCCCCGTCCACACCCCCGTCAACAAAAAAAAATTAGAATAACGGTATAATATTCCACGCCACCACTACGAATTATACGGTTTGAAATGAATCTTTCTCAAACCTTTTATACCAAATAGATAAATAACATCACGAATTGTTTATAATTTGCTCTGTCCTCTATTTATATTATAAATAAACATAAGAATATACAAAAATATAGTCTAAAATATTATACAAAAGTTATTTGATACAACACATACAAATTTATTGGTAAAAATAAATTTTCATAGACAACATTAATAAAAATTGTTCGTTATTAAAAATGAGAAGAGGATATAAAAAGGAAGTAGCAGTATGAGACATCTGCCGTGTTGTCTATTTGCTGCGAGGACGGTAAGACGGCGCGCGCTCGAGAATCAACAAATAGAAATATATTTTCGCTGCACTTCGATAGTACAAAAGCTCGTAGCGTTGCGCCGCTGAAGTTTTCATTGTTTGGACACGCTGCAATATCTTCCCATGTTTACGCTCACTTGGCTTGTATCTAACAACTTCGCCTTTATTTGAATTCTTTTCAACAAATGCCATTAGATTACAAGTATATCTACGAGTAAAAACAAAGACCATTTCAAATCGAATAGGAATATTATAATAGAATTATTATCGTACATTTGCCGCGCACATATTTAATGCAAATTTTAGACTTATATGGTTTTCTCATGGATGCCATTCTCTTTGACCAAATTTAAGCGAAATGGGACCGCGCGGAGGACCAGCTATCATATAAAAAAGCATCATCAAAATCGGTTCACCGAGTTATAGCATCCATGAGACATATATAATTCTTAAATTTCCATTAAATATGGGCGTGACGTGACAAATGGACGAATAATAATGAGTCATAACATAACAATATTCCAAGTGGAATATTTTCCAATAGTAGTTAAAATAACCTTTTTTACTCCCGGAGCGGCATTATGAGACACGCGCTGTTTGTTATAGCGGGCAGGAACGGGAGCTTACCACTCAAGCAGAAATCGAATCAAAATGTCCACTGCCAATTTAGGGGTTAATGGAATTGGTCGTCAAAGATAAAATGGTAGTGAAATAAATTCAGCCCAAGACTTCGAGATTACAACTCTGTATAGCATTACACCAAGCACAGTTTTCATTGGTAGCAACAACGCCAAGTATAGCTTTTAAGTTTGAAAGTAAAATACGAGCACCGTCGAGAGGCGACGAGCTGTGACGTTTTAATTAATATTTAGAATGAACTCGTTATAAAATTACATACAGTTGCTTAGCAACGACGGAAAACGATAACAATATTTGATCTATAATTTGTATTTTTGTTCAGCCTAAACTGTGTTATCAAGTGGATTAGAGGAAAACAAAAGAAAACGTATTAATCGAATCCTTGCAGACAATCAACCAACATTTAAATTCATGGTACGTGTAATTGAAGTGTATGCGAGGGCGTCGGAGCGAGCTGTCGTTGGCAGTGCTCGTTCATTCTTTTTAAATCACATGCGCGGCGTTAAGATAAGAGATGGATATTGAGATCTTAAAACAAATTCCGTATACATAATAACGGATGCAAAAGACAACCTTAAATATACGTAATGATCTCATGATAAAAACAAGTGAGCTATAGACCACACGGATGTTGTTAAAGTTACAGCCTTTATATATATAATATATATATCCCACTGTTGGGCACAGACCTTCTCTGTAAAGATGAGAGAAGCCACGCACACCTAGTGCGGATTGGCAGACTTCACATGCCTTACAAAAAAATTATGTTGTTTTCCTTCACCGCCGAGCACGTGGTTAATGAGCACATAAAATTGCAACAACAAATTTATTGGTGCCAGCACCAGGGATGGAACTTGGGGTGCTAGCGTACTATGCAACTTGATCCAACCGCCCGGACACTAAGCTACCACGGCTCCGGAGATGTAGTTAAACTTCTTTAATTCCATCTGTATATATGTACATATATCATATGTATACACGTGATTATATGTATACACGTGTATACCTATATATACGTGAGTGTTCAAGAGAGAAATAAAATGTGCACGCGCATTCCTCACCTTTGCTCCTACAGTGTGATACAGACAATAGGCCTGCACTGTGTCTTAGATATACGAATCGTAACTGCCTATGGGTGAATAAGAATGTGTGAAAAGGTTACTCACCGGGGATCCTTGTATCGAGTTAGCTATAGAGGTTCAAGCTAAGCGACCTAAGAGCTAAGCTCTTAATCCGGTGAAGCAGTAAAAGTCAGCTTCTCTGGCTAATCTTTGTAGGTTTGTTACAAAAAAAATATATTCCTACAGTTACTTACAGTACTTAATTACTGTAAGTTATGGTTTCGTTAAATATATAATGCTCAGAGTTAACTTAAAAGTCCTGTGTCGTTTAAAATTAAATTCCAATGTAAAATTAGTTCTCAATAAGTTGTTTCTCTTTTTATACTTTCTAAGCATGTGCTTGACCACGAGCCTACCTGTTGTTAAGTGGAAATGCAGTCCTGGATGGAAAGGCGCAATAGTTTAGTGAATGCCTATATACCATGAAACCCATATCGTAATCCGAGGAAAAGACAGACATGGGAAAATTATTCCAGTCCTTTGCTGTACGTATAATGAAAGACGAAGCAAAGCGCTGTTCACGACAAAAGGATGAAATTCTGCAGTGCGTTTTGAAGTTCGATGTTGGAACGGGAATGGGGAAATTAGATCGTGTAATTCCTGAACACACTCTCTAATGTATAATAGTGTAATAATTTTGTTGTGTCAAAAACTTGTGTGAATTTGTTCAACAATTTGTAAATGTCATAATTGCGTTCCGTGTTGGCCCGTATCCAAATTGTTGTGTTATGATATTACAGTTACGGCTTGTAAAAGAATTTGTAATATCGAAAACATTGACTTCACCACACATGTACAAATAACATCGATTTTTGACTTACCTGATGTACGAGTGTTTTACTCCCGGCTGGCTTACCGACGAGTTTTCTGTTTATTCTCTTCCTAAAAAAAATATAAAGCCTAAATTTTACTTGGCCTTTGATAAAAGCAGATAGTGTTAGGTTCTGTCTATATCTCCAGGTTCAATGTATGTGAGAGTATAAATTAAAATGGGTATTTTAAAGGTGGTTGGATACGATCGATTTAAGCGAAGGGACTGTATATGGTGGGAAAGGGAAATTTTCGGTAGTGGATTGATACACGCTGATGATGATGATGGAAAAGACAATATTATTCAAACGGGAGCGACGAATAAAAGGCTGCATATCCATACATATACAGTAAAATTTATTCATTGATTTAATGAATAGAGTTTCCTCATTTGTAGTTTGCAGTTTAATAGTTTTAGATTGTAGCAGGTGTTAGTACGCAATTGTAATCTTGTGTAGTCTTGGAGTTTGTTCATCTCAGATAAAACGTTGTGAAAACATTGTCTTGTAAGATAAAGCCATATTTACGATTAAAAACAAAAACCGACTTTAAATCGAATCAAACGTTAAGTGCCATTAAGAGCGGACGCCACCTTTGGATTTTCGAATTACCGTTGGAATATGACGAAACCGTAAAGAACATCCTTCCCGATAAAAAAATTACCCAAATTGATTGACGTGTTATTGAGTTATTCGTCTATTTATTGTGCACATAGTTAATGCAAATTTAAGACTTATATGGTTTTCTAATGGATCCCATATTCAGAATTGGACCAAATTTAAATTGGACCACACAGGAAGCACTTGAATAAAAATAGAATCATCATGAACAGTTTCACCCAGTCAAAGTTTTGATACGAGTACCTCAAACGTAAAAGAATACATACAGACGAATTGAGTACTCCACCTTTTTTAAGTTAAGTTTTTAACTTCTTTTGTTTGGCACTGTGGTTTTGAAATTATTAGTATATAACTCAAGGATAGCATCCATACACTAAGATGTATGAGGCAATGAATTATTTATTTATTTATTGAACACCAGTAGAAAAGTAGCATGGTTAAAGAAAAAAACACAAAGAAAAATTAAATTAAGAGAAATAAAACAAAATAAAACTATTCATAGGTCAATGAATAAACAAACAAACGCTTTGACTATATCGTGGCATAAGCCATGTTTGTTTAGTTACATTTAATAACTATGAACACGTCAGAATGTTCGATCGATAATCTGCATAGAGTGAACATCCATCAACGTCTTTACTGATTGATAGTTAGATATATAATAATGGTACTAGAGTAAGCAAGCGTTGTTGGTAACGGTTAATTATTCAATGACATGTTTGTACTTAAGTTGGTAATCATGTGATGATCAAGTTGCCAGAATACTGTTCTGTACCAATCTTTTTTCTTTTTCAAGCCGTGGTAGCTCAGTATCTGGTTTCAAGTTGCATAGTACGCTAGCAACTCGAGTTCGATCCTTGGTGCCGGCACCATTAAATTTGCTGTTGCAATTTTATATGCTGATTTACCACGTGCTCAGCGCTGAAGGAAAACATCGTGAGGAAACCTACAAGTCTTAGAAAATTTTCCTAAGGCATGAGAAGTCTGCCAATCCGCACTAGGGCCGCTTGTTGGAATATGCCCTTATAATCTCTATACAGAGAGGGCCTGCGCCCAACAGTGGGATATATATGATACATATATAAAGGCTTACTTTAACCAATCTTCAAATCGAACTTTCTTTTAAACGAATGACAAATTGAAATTAGGCGCAATTTATGTAAGTAATGTTATCGAAATCGCGTGTATTCAATTCATCCAATAATGTGTGGCGTAAACAGATATATTACCGACACTTTTAGATTACTGGCGTGTCCGCTAACAGGACCTGGCTCGCTTCAATTAGCAAATATCATAAATTTACTGCAAGCGTCTGGTTTGTACTTGCTAATGGTAGTTGGGATTTATTGATATGAAAACTGCGTTTCTAAAATGTTTGCTTAAATTGGTACCGGATTATAGAAATTACAATTTTTATGATTGTTAAAATGTGTAAAAATGTAATCGTCTTATTTATTTATATTCTAGAATCAGACACACGCGGCCATAACGAGGTATTAAATCTGTATGAATGAATAAGCTCGCATTTTGTAAATAAAAAATGAACTCATCGCCTTAAAATATTTTATGTTTCTAATATCTTTTAAGTACCAACTCTTCAAGCGGTAAAGTCTTTTTACTTGCGAACTTTATGACTTAAGCATTATATTTTGTTATTAAGTTTCGCAGCCACTTCGCCTTCATCTCCGTTTTTTTATTAAATTTCCAGTTGAAAAGGACAAGCCCTTCAAGATCGTGTTATCTAAATGGGGCGTTCGGAATTAAATGCAACTTAAATCGTTGGAATACACAAACCAGAGCTTAATTAGCCAGAGACGAGCCAAGATTTGATTTGCTATTTTACAGAATAAAATACGTTACAGTTCATAGACCCAGTGGAAAAACCCAAGACTACATTGATTTATTATAATATCAATGTACCACCAAGGTTTATGATATTATGACAATTCATATTTAAGTTGTTTATCTATAATAATAATAAATTTAACGTCACTATTTGTATTGGTAATGATAGATGTATGTTTTAATCAATAAATAAAATAAATGGTAATGTAAACATATTTTCTTAACGGCAACAATACGTATAAGTTTGTTGTCCTATATGTTGTCTATTCCTTGAATCACCTTCTATCATGGTCATCTTAGAAAACCAAGTTAACGTTTGTAATCTTCCATTTATTATGAAGCAACTTCATGGATAATTATACTGGAAACATTTTGTCGGCCAATGTTGTTCGGATTACATAGGGAATAAATTTGCCTCCAAGGAAAACGGTCGCAATTTCCGAGCACTTCTACGGAAAGGAAGCAATAACGTCCAGAAACCTTCCAACCACTTTTTTCTGCCATTTTTCGTTATTCGAAATTGTATTTTACGTGCTGTTACACAAATATTTCCGTACGGGAAATCACATTGCAAGTATTCTAATTATTAACTATTTATTTTCTTATTATTTCAAATTATTTTCTAACCAATAAATTAATAATATACGGTTGATATATTCAGTCTTTTACTACTTTTATTAATGAACAGCATTGAATCCACGTTAGAGGAACAGCTAGAGGAGCTGACCACGACAGTTTCACCGGGTTTGAGAAGTGGCAGAGCTTAGGTCGATTAGCCTGATACCTGATTTCTGTGATACAGACAATAGACCTGCATCTAAGATATACAGAACGTATCTCTCTCTTTATATCACTAACTTATGGCTCACTCTGAACTTATGTTCGCCCCTTCTACATCAACAATTTTCGTAACGCTCTCGTCATTCACCACCTTACTCCCCAAGTGGAGCGAAGTTTTACTCCCACAATATATTTAGACATTTTAGTTTGCACGTGACTATTTCAGTATTTAAAAATGATTTCAAGCGAGCCAGGTAGGGGATTGATCTCGACCCTTTATTTGGAAAGCTTTTAGTTTTATTCCGGTGCGGCGAACACAAACAAGACGAGCTATAAAACCGTTCGTAATTGAACTGCCCTAACTAAACGTAACGATTCTACCACACAAACGTAATTAGGTAACATAGTAAGTGGAGAGAGTTACTACTATACATAATGCATTAAAACTAGAAAGATATATATAACCGAGTCTATTTTTTGGAACGAAGTTGCTTACGGCAGGCTTGGAGGAGATAGGTATGTTGCTGCGCGACTGAACTGAAAAACTGTGGGACTAAAACCGCAAGAAAAATACATAACGGAAGTGCTATAGTCGTATACACTGTGACTTTGAAGCACGAAGCTTAACTCTCTGAGCACAGAAGCGCTTTAAGGAATTATTAATAAGTAATTAATTATTTATGTAAATTTATAATGTGGAAAAAAAAGAGATATTTTTTTTATATTACTTAATAATGTTTATCACTATATAAATTTTGTTTCGTTTCTTAAATTTTTCGGTATTTATTTAGTTATTTTCAACCAAATTTAAAAAAGGAGAAGGTTCTTAATTCCTTTGTTTGTTTTTTTTTTTGTTACTTCAAAACTTTTGACTGGGTGAACCGATTTGGATGATTCTTTTTTATTTGAACGCTGGTGCTTTCTCTATCATCTCAATTATGATAATGGCATCTATGAGAAAACCATAGAAGTCTTGAATTTGCATTAAGTATGTGCGCTACAAATATACGAATAACTCAATATGACGTAAACCGATTTCAATGATTAATTTTTTATTGTAAAGAATGTAGTTCAAGATTAGTTTGATCAGAGTTTGGTTATGTTCTGATTTGTTGATTGCATATCGTAATATTTCTACAATAATTCGGAAATAATATAATAGCGTTTCAAGTTTGATTCGATTTGAAGTCGGTTTTTGTTTTTTACTCGTCAATATATACGATATATACTGTGAGTGTTTGACACTGATAAAACTTTGTTTGTCCAATCATATTTGCAAAGAGCTTAAGTCTACTCGTTTCTCCGACAATGTTCTCATGATTTAGTAGATGATTATGAACAATGGCGATCATGTAAGTTCACTAGCCGTACGCTGGTTAGCACTGTTTCTTATAACATAAGGATTCTTTCCACGCATAGAGAATTTCAAGCTATTGGTGGTGGGGTCAGCTTTCCGAATTATCGCTTTCCACTAGCTCTGTGCTCGACATCGTCGTGGGAAATCTTGCACTCTCTCATATCTCTCGACACTATACTCTCCCACCTTGTCTTGGGTCTTTCTCTGGCACTTCGACTGGGGAGGGAGAGTTACCTAGCGCCAGGTTCTCCCCGTCAACAAAAAAAAAAAAAAAAAGGTTCTCTACGTAGTCGGCTTTCTTTTAACATGCCCATACTATAACAGCCTACTCTCCTGCATCTTGTTAACAATGTCGTGCACACCTAGACTTCCTCGCACAAATTCATTGGGTAATTTTCCTCGTATCTAATTTTTCAAAATAATAAGTGTAAAACCTCATACATATTTGGTCCTTATTAGCTAACTCGAGCTAGATCATTTAAACTATTTAGATATCCTACTATAAATACTTGAAACAAAATCTAAAAATTTCAATATAAATTTACATTTTACACAGAATATACGAACAGAGAGATTATTGTATGACAAGATCTTATTTATCAGTATATTGCAAAGAGTCTTTACTTAAATTCGCAGCTTATTTTGAATCTCCTGAAGGAGAGATAACTTTATTTTATACTTTGAACTACATCTTATGCAATGGAAACAGCTTAGCCGATGCACTTAGTCATATTTAAAATTTGATGTTTGAATTCGCTTTAAAAGAATATGGAAGATTACGTATATTAAAATTTAATACGTACTACACAGGTTGGCCAGAGAAGCTGGCCTTCACTGCTTCACCGGATTAAGAGGTGACACAGCTCTGAGATCGCTTAGCCTGAATTTCTATAGCTAGTAACTCGGCACAAGGGTCTCCCCGGTGAGGGGTAACCTCGGCTTGGACGGTTACTATGTTACGCGTAAGCATTCCGGTCCGAGGGCGCCCGAGAGGTCCTAACTACGACTCGGTCGGTAGCTATTACGGATAATCTAAGGAACAATCTAAGCTAAACTAACTTAAATGACACTTCTGGAAGCGCTGCTGCTGGGAGAAGAACTGGCCGAAGAAACACAAGCAACACTCCTAATCTTATCAAAGGGGTGGAACTATCCCATGAAATAGCGATAGTGCGCAAGGATTATTTCATATCTCATAGGCGCATGGTGTTAATGCAGACAACACAAGCATGGTTAAAGTCTTTCTATTCTTGTTTACGATTACAAATAATTCATAAACTAAATAAGCATGAGACCATAGTGCACGACGAATAGACAAAACCATCAACTCGGAGAGTTGTTACAGATGAATAAAACATACATTATACACTCACCCTAATTTATACGGGACTTTAAGACTTGCCACAAATCTTATCGTAAAAAGAGAAAATAAGGTCGTTCATTTGTTTAGAGAAATGTATATTTTATGCGGACCTCTGATCCTTATTACGAACGTGACACAAATGTTTCACGCACAAGAGAATTGGATTACGAGGAAACACTACACATTAGAAATTACATTGGAATTGGATGAATTTAAAATGCTTGTAAAAAATATGTTTAGGAGCAAGTACAAAAGCCGACTTCTAATTATATCAAACGTTAAACGCTATAGCGCGCGGACGCTCTGTTTTTATTTCCGAATTACCGTAGGAATATTATCATTATCACATAATATACATCCGTTCCAAAAAAAATGGATCATCAAAATCGGTTAAGTCAGTTCATAAAAAATACACGCACAAATTAAATTTCAAGGTATTGTTTATTTATTACTAGGATAATCAACAACATTTTTTTAAAAATAGGTACATAGTATATTAAATACTTAAATGACCATTAAATATAAGTTAGAGCTACATAGTATCAAACTATGACCTCGTTTCCAAACTTTCAAATGACCAAAGTTAGTTATCAAGTTGTTAGCGGACAATGGCGTCGCGTATAAGTTGCTGCACGTGGAACTTTGCTGGTATTTTATGAGATAATACTAACTTAACGACACTGTGGCTGTCGTAAAATGACAAAGCAGCACAAAACCATGTGAGGAAGGGTCCCTTTAAAATATGTTTTGTATAATTATATATAGATAAAATATAACATAATACCTTTTGTGTTATTTTCAACTTCAAAAATTCTTGTGTATTTTTTTGGGTTCTCAATTCCTCTAAGTATTTTTCTCCTCAGAACTTTCCGTTGGGTGAACCGATTTTGATGATTCATTTTTTTATTTGAAAGCTGCTGATTCCCGTCTGTTCTCAATTAATTGGTCTAATTCTAACAATGGCATCCATGAGAAAATCAAACAAGTCTTATTATGTGCCCGATAATTGGACAAATAACTCAATATAACAACAACCGACTTCAATGATTCATTTTTTTTTTGAAAAGGTTGTACTTCAAGAGAAGTTTATAGAGAGTTTGTATAAGTTGTGTTTAATTCTATTTCGTAATATTCCTATTCAATTAGAAGTGAGTTTTTATTTTTCTTCGTATTTTTACTTGTATTTATTCTATAATATTTCTTGATATTTATAAAAAACGTGGAAATTCTTAGATGTTAAATAAAATATTCAAAAACCTCTCATTTACATCTCTACTTGCGAGCGAAGGTAAGTTTGTAAAAAGTCAGTTTGAAACTTTTACAAGCTGCTTGAACCTCGAGCAGGGTTGGCACGCTAAGCTTAACTTTCCTCCTTTGAATGTAACATGTTAATTAAAATGATATTTAGCCGATACATGTTGTTAGTTTTGCTATTTATAAATTAAACCGACTTCAAAAAAAACCTCCTCTTTTTTCTCAAAGAGGACGTTTTCAATTAGAATGTATTTAATGTTTGTTAACTCAGCACTTTCTACTGGGTGAAGCGATTTTGATATTTTTATATTTGAAAACCGATGCTTATTCTTTTTTGTCCTTTATGTCCCATTCATTTTCAGCCATGAGAAAACCATATAAGTCTTAAATTTGCATTAAGTATCTTCGCGATAAAAACTAACTATCCGATTTTGATAATTAATATTTAATTGGAAAGGATGTACTTTATGGGTAGTTTGATTAAAGGTTAGGTTCTAATTAATTCTATTTCTTAATATTCGTACGATAATTCAGAAATACAAGGAGGGCGTCCGCGGGTAATAGCTTTTAACATTTGATTCGACTTAAAGTATCAATTGTAGCTATAAATTAAATACAACGAATACAAATATTTTGAAAATCTACCTGAATTTAAAAAGTAAAAAGAAAATACTCCGCGCAATAAATGTAAACGAATTATTATTGTCAGTAAGGTTTTGTAAATCTACAATCGTCATCAAGTCAGATTGAGTATAATCTGATTGGGAGGCCCCATTCGGATTATAGTATCGGTCTTTTTGTTAAAAATAAACTGTACATCATATCATAATTAGAGACAATACGGTGCAGAACTGTTTGAAAACGAACATTTTTTTAAAATATGTTGTTAGCAAAATTCACACAATTCACAAATATTACTAACCTTCTTGTTAACCATTTCAACTAAGCTTAAGCTGGTGCTAGGATACGGTTCACGTACCATCAAGCTATTGACGCTTAAAAATACACAGATATAATTAATACCTACGTACACCTGTATAATGCATATTTGTGTATATTAGTGTTGTATACAGCTAAAAGTTTCCTCAAACTATTTCACTTTAACAGGTAATTAGTTTACCCTAATAGAAGCCGGCGTTCTAACGTATACGTGTGCTATGTAACATGTCAGTGAACATCTATGCTTTACCTTCAGTCTTCCACTTTGTCTGATTAAATTTTCAACAAACAATGCCTGATATTGTGTAACGCATACTGTGTGAAGAATGTTTCTTTTGAATACCGGATTTGTATTTTTCAACCGATTTTATAAAAGGAGGAAGTTATCAATTCGTCTATACGTCTCATAACTTTCGACTGGGTGAACCGATTGTAATGACTCTTTTTTTATTTTAAAGCTGGTGCTTTTCATGTGGCTCCAATTCGAATGGCATGGCATCTATGAGAAAACCATATAAGTCATCCTTCAGTCTCCATTAAGTATGTGCGCGACAAATGAACAAAGAACTCAATACCACGCCAATTGATTATGATGATTATTTTTTTATTAGAAAGAATGTACTTCAAGAGTAGTTTGATGAGAGTTTGGTTAGGTTATGATTTATTCTATTTCGTTATATTTCTACGATAATTCACAAATACAATGAGAGCGTCTGCGCGTAATAGAGTTTATCATTTGATTTCATAAGTTTGTTTTGGTTCTTAATCGTAATAATACTTGTTTTATTAATGATAACAATTTATTTTAAATATTTTACTAACATTCTTGTTGCAGACCGTACTGAAATATAACAAATCTCGCACAAACTTAATTTTAGAACGGTTAACAAGAATGTTGGTAATATTAAAAAAAAATGTTAGCATTCATTACATGGAAACAAGTCATTGATTTGTATTTCTTTTCTAATATATTTTCATTGGAAACGTGTTCCGTGAAGAGAGAATTACGTTAACAAAATCTTTAATGAACGTCCGGGTTGTTGAAGGGCTATTTTATGAATTTTATCCTTTACCTTCTTCAAAATTTTTCGTATTCAACGATTAACTGTGACAGTTGGGTAAGGAAATGATTACATTTTGTAAAATCGACTGTAACGGCAGATAGGGGAGGAAAGTCTTAGAATGGAGGCCTCGCATAGGTTTGAGAAATGTAAGCCACACTCCACTCGGATGGACCTTGGATGTCAGAATTATAAGTCAGAGGTGGCTGGATGCGGAAAGATATGATAACGATGTTGGTATAATGCCTACAATCACGAATTGAGACGAGAAACAGTAGTGTCATCTATGTATACTAAAATGTTTATATTCAAAACCTGTGTGACCATTATATGATGAATGTAATTTGTCACGCGTCTGTTTTCTATAAGCGAAGAAAGAAAACGTAATTAGATGTCCTTTACCAGGCCCATTTCGTCCCTTTGTGTCTTCTGGCACCAATATTACTGAGGGCTAACGATATTCCGGTTTTTATATTACTCGAATGTACACTAATTATTATTTTTTGCATAATTTCTTAGAATATTTTCATGAAATAAAAGATTTGAATAAATTCAAATACTTTTATTTAGAATACCTACAGTATTTTTCCGTTAATTTTTCTGCAGATAACTGGTGTAACAAATAGTAACTTAGGCTACTTTTATGTTAGAAAAAATAAATATATAGGTTAATCACGGGTAAAATCGCGGGCCTAGCTGGTGTTATAAAATAGCACCGAACATATTCTAGAAACCGTCAATTTCCTGTTTACATCTTATAACAATACGCATTAATCAATGCATTTGAAAGTTTTATGTTCATTATATCGTTCGTCAGCTGTTACGTAACCACTAACTAGATTACTAGGGGTTGTACATATGTATAACCGTCAATACCCCTAATAATTGGATGTGCGGTTTGAGAAACATAATTGCTCGGGCTGATGGCGTTCCTAATACGATTCGCCAATGTCTAGTGTATATGATAAACTCTGTTACAAAAAGCAGGCTTAGTAAAGAAACAAGATTAAAAAGGAAGAAAATACGTAAAAACATCATTACTATTATAAAGCTCCTGATAACTGTTGACCTATAGCAATTTACATTAAGCCAGTAAATTGAATGAATGAATGTTTCGAATGGTTAAAAATAATTTAAGTTTTCGTGAAAAATAAATCGATTCGTGTAAAAAAATGACCTCGGGTTCAAATCTCAGTCGACATGTACAATGTACACAAAGAATGGCCGATTTTTCGGATTTTAAAGTATAAACAAATCAATGTTTAATTTGTGCCCGGGGTACGGTGATAAGTTCAACATCTGTCACATATAGATCATATATACTATAATAAATCTGACCCTATATACCCTGCTAGGGTTAAAAGGACGTGAAAGCTTTTTTGATTTGGCAAGTCTGTCAAATCTATATAGAATCAAATATATATAAATTTTTTCACAACTTTCAACATACTTTAATAAATTCTCTATCTGCTCGATATTTGTATTACATATAATGCAATATCTTGTCAAATAAGGTCTGCAAAATTATCTTTCTCTACTTCGTTAAAAATGTACATTGTGTCGACCCAACTCCACATTTTATAGTGCGAAAGGCTGTTTTGAAATAGGTCATATAGTCTTAATTGACACGTTGACTTTGCTCATCTCGTATCCTCTTTATTTTGTATTCGTAACAAAGATATTTACGAGTGAAAACAAAAATCGACATTAAATTGAATTTAACGTTATTACGCGCGAACGTCCGCGTTTATTTCCGAATTATCATAAGAATATTGCGAAATTGGTTAAACTTTACCAAACTCTTATCAAACTTCAAGTACATCCTTCGTTGTTTGAGTGATTTTGAATACTGATTAATTTATTGCGCACATATTTAAAGCAAAATTGGAATGGGTCAGGAAGACTGGACACTGGAAGCGCCAGCTTTCAAATTAAAAGTAACAAACGTAAAAGTACTCAAACGAAACTGTGATTCATTGGATTTGCTATAAATTTTTTTCATTGAATTTTAAAACGGACGTATCATCCGGATAGAAGTGCAAACTTTCCCGACACCGCTCTTGAATAAATTATGTAGCGTTTTATTTATTTCTCGAGAGTTCTTTCTAAACTTTTTGCCTTGAAGACGTGGACCGCAGTTAGGCATACTGTTTATTTAGGAGCATTTATTTGCTGAAAAATTGTTACCAAAAGGTTCTTTGACTTAGAAGTATGTTTATTGAACAATTTTTTATGAGAAAACTTCATGAAAGATGATGAAAAGTTTAATATGAGTTTAATAACATTTAGTTAAGTCAGTAAGCCATATTTTATAGCAAAGCTTAGTTGCTTTGGAATATATTTTCTTTGAGCCTGGGTATCTCAGTGTCCGGGTAGTCGGTCAAATTGTACAGAACGTTAGCAACCCGAGTTCGATCTCAGGTGTCGGCACCAATTTTTTGTTTATTATTTTATTTGTTGTTGCAATTTTGTGCTGATTACCGCTCGGCAGTGAAGGAATACATCGTGAGGAAACATACATGTCCTAGAAAATTCTTCTAAGACATGTGAAGTCTGCCAATCTTGACTATGGCCTTAACTCTTTCCAGAGGTTGCCTGTGCCCAGCAGTGGCACATTATATATAAAAGCTGTAACTATGTTTTATTCGAATTATTGAGAAATGTGGTAGGATAGACCGACGATTACGATTAAAAAATAATTAAGAAATTAGAAATCTCTAAAGACATGAGTACTCGCAACAGAGCGCGCTCTAACGCTGCGGCAATTTTAGAATACTTAACATAAGGTTTCTATATAGCTCTCTGGGCTCTCAAGAATAAGACTACGGTATCCCCTGCCTGTCGTACAAGGCGACTAAAAGGGGCCTCGGGTTCACTGGGCGACAAGGGTGGAGGCCTGAGTCGTCCACCAAAGTGGACCCGGCAACGACATCGGCTGGCCCGTGTCGCTTTGCGCTGCGAGGGCACAGGGGGGGAGGGAGTAACCTCCCCCCCCGGGACGTGCTCTCCTTGAGCACAGTGCAGAGGGGCTCCGGTGCGTTCCACTGGAGATCCCGGAGCCCCTCGTCATGCACCGAGGAAAGGGCCACCGGAGAGGTTTTAGTGGGTAAGAACCCCACATAACCGCCGCCTTCCCCCCAGAAGGCGGGGTATCTTTCTGAAGATTTCCTCCCCGTCAAAAAAAAAAGGTTTCTATATAGCTCATCATTTTACATCAAACGCTACTAATACAAAAATGAATACATACATCAATTGCAAGTACAATAATAAATTTTTGACTAGGTGAACAGATTTTAATGATTGTATTTTAATATATTGGAAAGGGTGTACCTCAAGGGTTAAGGTTAAGAGTTTGGTCATATTCTGATTAAAGCTATTTCGTTAATGCTCGATTAAATATTTATTTCTAGTAAGATTTTTATGTTAATAATAAAAATGTCAAATTGAAAAGTAGTACATAGGATGCTACTTCAAACCTAAAGAGTTTACTGTAAGGACGTGCAAGCCGTCATATCTCTATTTGTCTTCCACTATACGACTCGCAGATATAAACCTAGCATTCATGTTTGTTCACGTTATACGGAAAATATTGAAATTATAGCGTTCTCTTAACCACTTTTCAACCGACTTCAAAAACGGAGGTGATTCTCCAATCTTTTGTATTTTTTTGTTTTTTACCTCACAACTTTGGACTGGGTGATCCAAATTTAATGATTCGTTTTTTTATTTGAAAGCTGGTGCTTGGTCTAGTTCTGATGAGAAAACGATATGTATTAAAAGAGGTTGTTTGAACAATGTAGCTTTTAATGTTAACTCTAACAATGTTGATTTTAAATTGTTTTTGTTCTCTATCTTTTGTTGACATGTAAATTTACATGTCTGACTCTCTCAAAATGATGAGGTAAATGATCTGATACGCCTTATCAATGCTTAATATTTTCTCTGTAGATACTGTAAAATATATACAAGAAAACGTATTAAAAATTATATTGTAAAATGGCTGTTGGAGCCAAAATAAATAAAAACTGTACAGTAAGAAAATCTGCCGATAAAGTAATTTAACGTGATTAAGAACACTTAAAATATAAGTTTCATGTGTTATTGAATACAGACAATCTGATCTTAAATCCAATTCAATTAAATATAATCTATTTCTCTGTATTTTTTTGCAATACAATTTAGAATAAAGCCTCTTTCTTTCAATTCAAAACCCTCTTCGGCTGACAATAAAGCGAAGCTGCAAGTAATTTAATCAATGTCCTTACATTCATTTAGAGCGAGACTTTGAGTCGTTTTACGAGCACTATTTCGTCTGCAGTAAAACGAGTGGCTGTACAGTGAAAGCAGATAAATACACAGCAAACTAAAGCGTCTAGGGATATTATTCTAGCGATGTTTAACTAAAATGGTTAAAAAAAAACAAGTTTTTGTAAATGATAATGTTACAGCCATTATACATGTATATAGATATATTCCTCACTGTTGGGCACAGGCGGCCTTTTGTCTAAAGAGAGGTAAAAGAATAGTCCGCCACGGCCCTTGTTCGGATTGGCAGACTTCACATGACATACCGAGGGCTTTTTTATAAGATACACTAAAATGTTAACTAATGTTACTTTATGCCGCAACTGAATGAAAAGGGAATTAATTCTAGAGGCAGGTAACTTATAGATTCTTTTATGACGAACTACACACATTGGCTGAGCTGGCTTTGACTGCTTTCACATGCCAAGTTCATGTGACGATCACTAAATTATTAATTATGAATTAAAGATACAATAAGGTTCAGGTAAATCATTAATATATCATTGGAAGTAGTTATTATGTATAACAATTGCCGGGTGTCATGTGTTGCCAGCTAACATGAGCTTAAACATAACAAACATGGGCCTGCAGGATTGGCTAACCGTCAAGAATACAACATTTGTATCACTTTGGTTAAAACTAACGTTATTGCCTTTATCTCTTAGTTTTAACATTAACTATACCAAATTTTCTCATTTACGTGCAGAATTTATCACATATTACCAAATTCTGTTGAAAGACCCCAACAATATAGGACAAATTCTGCCTTCATCAACTCGTAAACAACGCAATATACCTCCACGGTACAAACAGTACGCAATAAAATAATAACTTTTTTGTTAAATTCTACGCGGACGAAGTCTTGGGCAAAGCTATTAATATTGCAAAACAACGTTTGCCAAGTCAGCTAGTATTTTTATAAAATGTAGATAGCACGTAACGTGAATCAGTATTTTTCTTTGGAGCCATTATTGAAAGAATCTTCCTTTTAACCTAACAATAGTTCGACCACTGGTCATTGGCGTGAGGCAGCGGAAAGCCACGTATTTACCTCGGATTTACGGACCATTGCTTTTAACGTTATACTTTTTACGACTCTTTACACGTGGTGAATGTCATCCTCTTTCATATAACGAAATAGAAACGGTACGAAATAAAAACAAACTTTACTCCGGTTCAAAAAACGATGGACATGAAATAAAAACACGTTATCTTCTGTCATCTAGAAGGAAAGGTTAAGAATAATTGCATAATATGTAAGCTTACACTTTTGTATGAATTACTTATGTTTCTTTATAATAAAAGTAGAGTTTAGTCGAATTAAAAATTAAACTTTCTCAGTAAAAAGAGTATAAGGACAACAGTCCGCCACGTTGCCCAAGTGCGGAATGGCCGACATCACATGTCTAATGAAGGACCACGTCGTGAAGAATCCATGATGTTTTCGAACACCACCGAGCGCGAAATAAAATTGCAACAAAAAAATTCATTGACCGCTTGGACACTGAGGAACAACGGTTCTATAGCTCTAAAAGTCATCTAGATTACCGTTGATATTTGACCTGATACCCATAAACCAGCTTCTTTCACGCCACCGTTGGCTCAATGGCTTTTTCCAGTGCACCCGAACTGCATTCAAATGGACAGAGTATTACAGTTACAGAACACAGGCAGGGGTGGTCTTATCACCTGTGATACTAAGTAAATAATGTACATTATTTGCTTATTCTGCTATGTTCACGCTCCTAAAAACTTGTTACTCAACTTGTAACTTTTTCATTAATTTTAAACTGTTGTCAATTTGAAAATTATTCACTGGTAGCGCGAAGAGTTATTAATTTTCAATTTAGTAGTGAACATTTCTATCACGAGAATATTTTGATGAGAACAGAAATATTAAAACTATATTAAAATACGGCGCAGTAGTGAAATAAATACAAAGAAATTAATCAGGACGAAGCGCGCTTTGAATGATGCCTGAAACAAAAAAGCTCTTCTACTCCGGTGGGAATTTGTTTTTGCTGCAGAAAACTTTTTAATTTTTCTACTCGTCTGTCATATTAACAAATGCTCCAGTATTGCTATTGATAAAGCCAGGGTTAATCCCCCATCGAGGTATTTATTAATAATTGCAAAATAAAAAGTACTTTTTTATATCAATAATCTGTAAATATAATATTTAAAATAATAAAAAAATGTTTTCCTTCACCGCCGTGCGCGTGGTAAATCAGCACAAAAATATTGCAACAGCAAATTAACAGGTGCCGGCATGGGGGATCGAACTCTACTTGCTAGCGTACTACGCAACTTCAACCGCCCGGTCACTGAGCTACCATGACTCTAATCGTAGTAAAGTTATAATATTTTAAAAAAATTAAGAAAGTTTTCGTATATTGCATTGTCTTGTAGTAATTGGAAGAATGTAATATTAGATAATGTGCCGTGGTAGCTCAGCGACTTGTGGTCTTAAGTTGCATAGTTCGCTAGCAACCCTAGGTTGATCCCCCCTGCCAGCATCAATGAATGCATTTGTTGCAATTTAAAATGCTAATATACCGCGTACTAAAGGGTAAAGGATTACATCAGATTGTCAGGCCCATTGATAACGCTATCATGATTAACTTTTAGTGTAATTAATTTATTTAATATTTGATTGAGTTGGAAGGTTTTCTGTACCATAGGAAATATAGGACAGAAATAATGAGAGAACTTTAATTGGTGTTCTGACAGCGATAAAGTTCAACAGTTTCATTTCTTTGATCCAAGACATTTAAATTACTGTAGTTGGAAAATTAATTACAAACTCGAACAAAATAAGGAGCTGTGTATTGTCGTTATGGCGTCAACTTCATAGTAAGTTTCGTAATCAACATGCTATCCTAAGTAACAATTGAATCATCTGCATTCCAATTTCTAATCAAGTCTCAAACGGCGTGCTAGTAAGTTATATTATTATGTCACCGGACACACGACGTACGTTTTAGATCTACTTTTACTCTACGACGTCTGCAATAACATCACTGATAATCTAGAATTAAATGCATTGTTTATGAACTTCTGTTCGTAATAACACAAAGGATACCGTAATTTTCTCCCGAAGGCCTACTTATGTACACTTGATATATTTAACTGTAATTCCTGAAGTGGGAACGATTCGGATAAAGGTACTTTAAAGGGTCAAGAACATTGTTCAGGTCTATAAAATGGCTTTAATAATGCTGAGAAGGACAATAGCTTGAAAGATGTGCACTTGTCTGTATGATTGTGTTATTTGAATCGAGACGACGACTTTGAGAACAAGGTAAAAAAAAAATAAGTTTAGACGATTCGTGTCGTCTGTATGCCAATGATAGACAAATACTCAGAGAGATTCCGTGAAATAGTTGTTCGACAATCCAATATAATCTAGAAATAGGAGCATTGAAATCACTATTTATATAAGCTATCTGTCAGTAATTATTTATGATAGTTACTTAACCGTTGCCGAAAAACCATAAAACATCCGTATTTTAGTGTAATTTAATTTTATGATATCGATTGGAAATGCATTATCCAACCGACTTCAAAAGGAGGTTCTCAATTCGTCTGTATTTTTTTATTTTTGTTACCGCATAACTTTTGGGAAGGTGAACCGATTTTGCTGATTCCGATTTTATTTGAAAGCTGGGGCTTCCCGTGTGGTCCTGTTTAACTTTGTCCAATTCTGACAATGGGTTTCATGAGAAATTAAATTTGCATCAAGTATGTGCGCAACGCCTATGACCGCACTCAATGGAGGCTGCTTGTACGTGGTCGCGATCCTCAGCATTGAGGGAACGAAGAAGAAGAAGATGTGCGCAACAAATGGACGAATAACTCAAAATCACGCCACCCGATTTCGGTAATTCATTTTTCATTGTAATATTTTTACAATAATACGGAAAGACAAAGCGGACTTCCGCGCTATTTGAAGTCGGTTTTTGTTTTTGCTCGTAAATATACTCGTGTATGCTTTCTGCACTTCACTATATAAACTGTGTGTGGGGAGACTTCATACTCCTTGTAACAAGGGTTACTAGGTTTTTACTTCACGTGTCCTTATAATAATTAGTGAGATGCGAACATATATGACTAATTTAATTATGACAATCAAGTAGAGATATGAACCCATAACCGTAAGGCAGTAAGTTATTCCGCCAGCCACCGTGCATTTAATATGAGGTGCGAAACTGCAACCGAGAAATTGTACATTAAATTGGAAGAAAGCCAAAATAGAATAACGCCGGGAAAACTTTCCGAACCCGCAGAACTTGTCGTATTCGACGGAAATACATTGCTCCATTAGAAAACTGCCGTACTTCGCTCGTGAGATATTACTTTTATTGACAAAAATACCATCCCGAGCTAATGCCATTCCAATATTTTCTTACTAAAAATCGTGGCAGGCAAAAATATGAAGAAGGCGGCGAATCGGGGTGCGCAGTAGGCGTTATTAACGTCTCCTCTTGCCGCCCTCGTAATCCGAAGCGCGTACAGACTGGGTAGCTGCCCCCACTAATACTTCGGCGTCGTCGGGACTTCTCTGAGTGCCGGAGAAGTCCACTTTAGAAGAAGAAGTCCGGTCTTTGCCGGGACCGGTCGGTCATTGGGGTGCCCTGTTGCTGACAGATCCGGGGCACCCCACTCATAACGGTTGATGGCATTCACGGAAGGTTTAGTGGGTGGTTTGTAAAAAGAATTCCCCCGCATTAAAAAAAAGGCAAAAATATCAACAAATAATTGGTTTAACTAGCATATGTTAGAGGTATATTTAATTTTAAAAACAAACTTTAGGTAACTACTCGTCCGACCGACCGTCTTAAATTGAATGATTTCAGATACTACCAATTTTACATTGAACACGATCTAAAGCAATATAATAATTATATGGGTGCCATGTAGGCATTGAATATTGCAATGAAAATTATGAAAACGCCAATTTGGTAAGTACAATTTATTTAAAGTAAATATTTTTGTCTTGACTGACTTTATTACGAATTGTACTTTAGGAGTAACATTCAAAATTTAACGGAAATTAAATTCATTTCTGATAAATTGCATTGTTCAGTTATCATTGTATCATGTCATCACTAGTGAAATGAACACTAAAATCAGAAGTGTAATTTCGGTCTTACAAATTAAGGTAAATAGGATTCAAGAACTTATTCATTTTAAGATAGATCCACGTCTCTATTTTCTAAAAGCGGAACATAATATTAAGGTGTTTCCTCAAATCCCTTTATACGACAGTGTAATCTGTTTATGATTTGCCCCTCTTATTGTATTTACACTATAAACCCGAGATAAAAGTGTCGTCTCAGAAGGCATGATTGATGTGGGTTATTTCGTAGTAGTTTGTGTAATACACTATGAAGTTTATTGGATAAGGCGGCCAAGTGTTAATTGTATGAACGATTTCATTCTTATTACAAAGGAATAAGCCGCTTGTTTGAGACTTGTCTGACAACTTTATTCTTTTAGTCACTACTTTTTTCAATTCATTACCCGAGATGAAATCAGACAATACGCAGAAGTGTTGATATAAATCGACTTCAAATCGGTATTTCGTGATGTCGTGGTACTCACCGGATCGTATTGACCTTGATAAGTCACTGAAACAGCAGAAGCAGTTGCAATAACTTACTACTGTACTACATTGTTAACTTTTAAATTAGAGGTTATCGTAGAATTAAACAGGTTATCAATAATACATAGTACATTACTTTTTTATTCTATTAATAGATAATCTTTGAAGATCTTTGAAGAGTCTTTTAAATAAGTGCCTCGATTATCGTACATAATAGATTTTTTTTCTATTTAGTATACGAAGTAGTCCACTTGCACCAATAGTATATAGATAATAATATAATATGTATATAGTATAAAGAAATCTTAAATTATTTTATGCTATTGGTAATTTTTTAATCTATTATCTTTTACCAAAGCGTGCCGAGAGATGATTCTTCAATAGTCGAATGTATTTGAACCTTCGACCTTATGTCATGGACAAAGGGGACTTATATGACCCAACCTGAGGGGTCACGTTACTGATAATTTTATTTATGAATCTCGGTGTGTATAAGCGGCTTCTTTACTATGCCGATATAACTAGCGTTAGTTTATATTTTATAATAGTTTACAATAGGTGTTCTATAAGACATCTTAATACACTAAATATGCTGAACAAAGGGTGCTTATATGTTAGTGAACAACTTGAGCATTCACGTTACTTATAACCTTATCTCTGGAATTCAATGTGTACATCGGCTTCCTTGCTAGGCCGATAACTAGGGTTGGGATTTTTTTCGCGAGCGTACACAACTTAAGGTTTAAATCTCAGACTAAGAGATGCTGCAAATAAGACAATGTAAGAAGAAAAGCTTCTTTGTGGCAAGGAACTGAGCGAACACGAAACGAAACTCTAATTACATATTCTTTTGCTAGCGTTTAATCTTAAATGTAATTCCTCTTAAGAGTTGATTCTTTGATTTGTTAGCTATTATTGTTCAAGAAACTTCTGGTTAAGATGGAAACTAAGTGCATTCTCTTTTAGCGAAACGCATCAAACAATTGCTTCTTTTCAAAAAACTTCAAAAAAGAGAAGGTACTCAATTCATCTGTTTGATTTCTTATGTTTGCTTATAACTTTGGACTGGGTGAATCGATTTTCATGATTCCTTTTTTCATTTGAAAGCTGGTGCTTCTCATGTGGTCTCATTTTAAATTGGTTCAATACGGACAATGGCCTTCCATAAGAAAACCATATGTCTTAAATTTGCATCAAGTACGTGCGCAGCAAATGGACGAATAATTAAATATCACGTCAACCGATTTCGATCATCATTTTTTTTATTGAAATGTACTTAATAATAATAATGGTAATTTGATGACAGTTTGTTTGTGTTCTGGTTAATTCTATTATGCAATAGTCCTTCGATAATCGGAAAAACAAAGGAAGTCGGTTTTTGTTTTTACTCGTTAATATGTTTTTCGCTATAAAAATGAAAGATATTATTTTATATGGCATTTTCATGTTGACTGTCTCGTAAAGGTATTTCTGCAATGGTCAACATGTACCACGGAAACTATTCAGCGCTTTCCGAATTTGGCTTCTTTCCAATAGTTAACTGTGAACTGCAGTTGCATTTCCTTTATCAGTAAATATGGAGATACTTTGGCTGATAAGACTAACGTAGCTGACCATACACACACACTTTTATTACAGTATATATCATTCTTCTGCTGTTATATGATATCCTTCATATTACATATGTCCCATATTTCAAACTAAGATAACCAAGAATGTTTCAGTTAGCAATGAAAGACTTTTATTGAGTCTTGATTTATGTGAGACATTTAATTGGCATCAATTCGCAAAGACCTCATTGATTTTATTAATAATTTAATAAAATGGTAGTTATTATTTATTATTGTGCGGATCCATCTAGTGCTCAAACAAAAGAAAACCCTGCGTAGGTAGATAAATAAACTCTATTGCTCATAACATCAATATAGATTCAATCATTTTAATTAAAAACCCAAAAACCGACTTAAAATCGAACGATAAACGCTATTACGTCTTTGTGTTTCTGAACTATCGTAAGAATATAACGAAATGAAATGAATCAGTACCTAATCAAACTTTAATCAAACTACTCCTACAGTACATCGTTTCCAATATAAAATGAACCATCGAAATCATTTGGCATGTTATTAAGTAATTCGTCCATTTGTAGAGCAGATACTAAATGCAAATTTTAGACTTATATCATAGATACTCAGTCGAAAGTTGAAAGGTAACAAATATAAAAAAAATACAAAGGAATTAAGAACTTCCTCCTTTTTCGAAGTCGGTTGAAAACTAAACATAACCTAAATTTGGGTCAGGGCGGCCTCTACGTACTCTTTATATATACAACTAATGGTTATTATTTCAAGTAAACAGACATCCATAGTAGGGAATTAGTGTTTTTCAACAGACTTGAAAAAAGAAGGAGGTTCTCAATTGGTCTGTATTTTTTTTCGTTTGTTGCCTTGTAAATTCAGATTTTGAGTATTATTAAATTTGCACTGAGTATGTACTTTGTTTATATTATATTGTATTTTGTATCACAAATGTACGAATAACTCAATTTCACGCTAACCGATTTCGATGATTCATTTTGTTGGAAAGAAATTTACGAGTATGTACTTCAAGAGTAGTTTGATTAGAGTTTGGTTAGGGTCTGATTAATTCTATTTCGTAATGTTCCTGCGATAATTGGTAAATACAAAGAAGGATTTGAAGTAGATTTTTGTTTTTGCTGGTAAATATACTTGTCGATTTAAATTTTCTCAAAAAGTAATGCTTTTCAGCTTTCAGACACACAAGTCAAAGCATAGTTGAAACAGGTGATAAATCTTCCACTTCGTTGTTGATTACAATACAAACGTTATTCATGTGGTGTGAATCGTGTTACCTGTCAACCAGTACGTGCCGAATAACAAACGATACGTCGGTGTGGAGATTATTGTTTCTTAACTTTATTAGTAAATTGTATTTTAAAATAACTTACAAGATAAACGCGAGTATATTTAAAAGTAAAAATAAAAACTAACATCAAATCGAATCAAACGTTAAACGCTATTACTCCCGGACGCCCTATTTGTATTTCCGAATTGTTGTAGGAATATTTTGAAATAGAATTAATTAGAACTTAACCAAACTCTCTTCAAACTATCCTTGAAGATGAAGGATGTACTCATTTTCAATAAAAAATGAATCTTCGAAGTCGGTTGACGGGATATTGCTAGCTAGCAATACTATGTATGGGCCACCATCAAATTTCGGATAAATAAAAGAATTGATACGTTAGCATTCCGAAGGCATCGGAAAAGGCCAAAGTATAACTCGGTCAGTAGTGTTTGTCGGGAGCCTATCAAGACATTGAAGTAGCTATCTTTAAATACCATTTTATTTAATTTACCAAATTCAAGTAGCGGTGGCACGGGCGGAAATGGCGGAGGAAACTTCAAGAGTATTAACTAAGTATGTTCTTTTCTGTTAATATTACTTAACTTACAAATTGTACTATAAAGTATAGCAAAAGCAATGTTTCACACACTTTAAAGACTAGTTAGTCAACAAGGATAACTTGTATTAAAGAACTTTTCTCGTTTCAGCCGAATGAAGACTAGTTACTCTAGTTAACTGCTTGTTTATCTGACTTAAGATAAGATATAAAAGGATCCCTATTATAGGCGTAGATAACAGACTAATATTTCCCCTTCCTGAATTGATGGACAATTGTAATCGTCTCCTTTTACACATTATCATATTCTTAGCTTAAGCCACACAAAACCAGATATATTGATGTCCCACTGTTGGGCACGGGCCTTCTCTATAAATAAAGTATAAGGACATAGTCCGCCGCGCAGCCGTATGGCATCACCGTATGCGGCATATATATGGCAGACTTTACATGTAAAAGAAAATTTTCTAAAACATGTAGGTCTCGTGATAAATCAGCACTTAAAATTGCAACAAACAAATTTATTGGTGAACTTTGGATGCTGGCGTAAATTGAAGCAACCGTCCGGATACTGAGCTTCTACGGTCATTGTGATACTTCATATTAATATATAAATAATCACAGCTTATTATCACACCTTATTATCATCAAAACGTGATAAGCAAACGCTATTTATGGCTATTTCGATAGGGATAATAGTAGTAAGAACAAAATAAGGTACTCATTTGTCACTGGCATTACATTTTGTCCTCATATCAAAGGACTTCCGGACCCACGAGTAATTTACGTGTGCGACACGACCTTTCGTGCGACGGCCGGGTGTAATTTTCATTCTGAAGGAAATTTGTTCTCAAGGTTATAATTATATTTCCCATTATCTATTATCTACATTTTTGAAAAAACAATCTGAATAACTGCTAGATTATGATTGCAGGACTCTTAAAAAAGTAAGGTATCCAAAATTTAAACCGAAATATGGCACATTACAAATCAATGATCTTGTGATTTAAAACGGGTAAGAAATAAAAACATATGTGCTGGAATCGTGGACTATAAAAATCCTTAATCTCTATCCTATCTACCGTAACTCTATTGGTAGATTGTAGCTGATCTCATAAGATCGTTCAAAATAATATAATGCCTACCCCGCATCTGTATGCGCTACTGTCTGTGTCTATCCCGCAAGGGATAAAAAGGGTAAATGGTTATTTTTTAATGTGCTTAATGTGCGATGTCATATATATATGACACATTCGAAGAAGACTTAATATTTTACAGACAGAACCTTTAACCAGTAGACGATAGATACTATAAATATATGATTCTGGGTCCGAATAACAAAATTTATTTAAATACAAATAAATATTTTTTCTATTTCTATAAATGTTATAAATAATTTTTAAGATTTTTACTTACAATATTGAAAACGTTTTTCGCAAACAAAAGTAATTAGTTATATTTCCAAGAATAATTTTCAGACTTTGGAATTTATATCAAGTTTTGAAACAACTGTTAATTAAACTAGAAATTTTCATTATTGACTTTCAAGACAAAGTCTATTGATATGAGGACGTTGGTTGTTTGAAAGTCAAATAAATAACTAGTTTTGCGGTTATTTCAAAAATTATTCTGTAAAATAAAAATCGAACATAGTAACTTAATCATCTGCCGATAAAAATATATATAAAATAAAGTTAAATAATTTAGTCCCTTTTAATTACGTCGCATCTCCGCACCAATTAATTTCTTTCTTTATATTGTGAAATCTATTTAAATAACAATGCTCGTTAATTTCCCAGGAGACATACAGACAAAGCTTCACGCGTAAATAAAACATAACTTACCTAAAATTAGTCCACCATTTTATGCATTAGTAATAAACACGTTGCGTCTTATTGGTATGTAAAATATTAACATCACTGACTTCTCATATCAACGCGAACATCAATTATTGAACCTTCTTCCTGCTCTTTATAACTGAAGAGCAGGAAGAAGAAGAAGGTTCAATAATTCATCATCATTCATCATATCCTCGGCTTGTCTCATGGCGTTTGAAATGTCGAGTCCCAGTATTGATTGGACTCAAACAGACCAGCCCTTGGACAGATCGGCTCCAAGATCTATTACTATCAGTCGTCTGAACTACAATCAGTTTGTCTAAATGATCTGGTTTTCTTCAGACAATGAGGCGAAAGTAACAGAGGACTCGCCGGTAGAAAATGGTTTTCTTAATTCCTTTCATCTTATTTTAGTCTATAGTATGCGCCTCATTTGAATTAGAACCTTTAAAATATATATACATAAAAGTAATTTTATTCAATATTAACATAGCGTTAGATAGCTGTACTCTGCACTCATCTCTTAAGAATGTATTAAATCTAAGACATTTCAGTATTATCATCATTAATCTGCATCATTCCACTGATGGACATTAGCCTCTCCAGAGGCACGTCAGTAACTAATTTTTTTTGGTCACAACTTACACATCAAAATATTATAACAGCCAATGATGATAGCACAAGTTCCTTTGAAGGCAAGTATAATCTATTCGCGGAATATTCCGTCTTATATGTATTCCGTAAGCTAAGGATAAACCCATCGTCCCGAGCGGGACATGATTGATGCTTATTTTATACGAACATTTCATGGGTATTGAGGTTTATTGATTTAGGAACATCAGGTGGTATAGATACATCTTTATGTGGCATGATATTGTATATTAAGGAAGACAATTGCCACTGACACCCCGATAACAAAGCACAAAGAGAATGACAAAGGAACGACGATAGAGAATAAAAAACATAGGACTACGTAGACAAGACCAAGAAAGTCAGGAAAAGATAGAAACTCTAATGGTATACTGCAAGTCAACAACATTGGTGTGATGGAGGAAAGGAGTATTATTCAGTGAAAGTCCGAAACTCACACAGACACCTTGACAGCACGGATGGATATATAGATATAGGAGGGGAACCTAGCTAAACATATGACACCACTATGCACAAATTTCAGTAATGTAATTTTTCATACTTTACTCGGTTCGGAATGCTAACGTAATTAGAACCGCCAAATCCGTGGACCCCTTTCGAAGAAATTGCCATCTCTGAAATCCGGTGAAACTGTTGCGGTCAGATTCTTCGTCACAAAAAAAGTCAACATACAAACTCACCACGTATTTTATATACTAAATTAGAACAATACAAATAAAACTAACAAATTTACACGTGTTAACCAGATTTGGTTAATGTTTTATGTAATAATTTTAATCACTTTTTCAAATATGTTCTACGCGGCTTAAATTTAAACAGCCGTAACGAGATGAGAGGATAACAGACTTGTCTGCGGTCTGGTTCACAATTATGTCGGTGAACGAATGATAAATCAACCGACCATAATTGATTACATTACATTACGCTTATTACAGTTTTTGAATATTTCCACTGTTTATCCAATTCACTTGAAAATATTTAAATTGATAGCCGAGTGGCCTTAGTAGTAATCTTACTTAGCGTTTACGTAACTTTTTTGGTTTGACGGTTTTTCGGTTTCTAAAGTACTAAACACCACCCGGTAAAAGGTCGTGCCCACATATATATATATATATATATATATATATATATATATATAGGTTCATCACCTGTCACATATTGGACCTTATAAATTTAGTGTAAAGCGGGTAGCGAAAGCTAGCTCTGTCTACCCTGCTGGGTTTAAAAACGACGTGATCTGTTATCACGTAGGGGAATTTATCCTAGCTAAGCATATGCAATCAGATTGTTAGCATACTCAAGTTCATGTTATGATTATGATCCGGAAATAATGATGCAAGTATGCTTAATAAAAAGAGTATAAACAGTGACTAAAGAAAGTTCATGAACGCCTAAATATCGGTGTCACTAAAACTATGTTTTTTTCTTCTTCGAATACAGGTAAATGGTACATAGCGGAAGAACAGTTTCATTTTTTTCTTCTTCTTTCTGTCCGTCTGTTGTGAGTGCCTGTATTTAATTTTAGTATTTTTTTATTTGAAAACTGTGACCCGTGTGGTCCCATTTCAATTTGGTCCAGTTGTGACAATTACATCCATGAAAAAACTATATGGGTCTAAAAAGAGATCGTCTCGTCTGCACGTTGTAGCTGTAGTTGTAATGTTAAATCCATGAATGATTTAATTTGAAATGGTTTTCAATGTTTACACGTAAATATACTTTGAAAAAGTAATTAATCTATCTCAATAAACGTGTTTACAATTTCCACCGATAAAGTGCTAAATGTTTAAGCGTGTCAAAGTATGAATTCAAAACTTTCTCCTTGTAAAATATTGTTCCGAAGAGTCCGAGAACTTTTTGGTCGATTTGATTTGTTTTTGACATTCTTTTTCCATTTAAGCCTATAAGCTCCTTTCCTATAATTTGAAATCACTACAACTGCTATAAGGAAAGAACAGGAAAGAAGTTGATTTTGAAGATTAAATCCCCCCCTCCCCCCTTAAAAAAAAAGAGATTTTTTGTCACGGTATAACCAGACATCTTTAAAGCAGGGGAGGACTTTGTAGAGAAGGGTTTTACATATATTTCTATTGATAATTATATACCTACATAACGAGCACAGTCGCCCGCTAATACAAATAACACAAGGAATTACAAGGATCATCCACCGACCACGGTAAGAGAGATGATGTCGACGCCTGTACCGAATCTTATATTTTTAGCCGACTTAAAAATGGAGGAAGTTTTCAATTTTATAAACAGACTTTAAATTGTGTAATCGTCTGTATTTTTTCTTTTGCTTTATTACCTTTTACGACTGGGTGAACCGATTTTGAAGATTCCTTTTTTATTTCAAAGCGGGTGCTTTACATGTGGTCCCATTCCTGACAATAGTATCTATGAGAAAACTATATAAGTCTTACATTTGCACTAAGTATGTGCGCGAGAAATGGACCAATAGCTCAATATCACGCCAACCGATATCGATGATTGCTTCACGTATTGCTGTACTTCACGGGTAGTTTAATGAGAGTTTGGTAAGGTTCTGATTTATTCGATTTCGTATTATACCCACCATAATTCGCAAACACAGAGAGGGCGTCCGCGCGTAATAGCTCTAATCGCGCTAATCACACTTTTCGTATTGCACCAGCTTACTCCAAAGTGCGTAAAGAAGTTTTATTTCAAATCTATAGCGTAATATAATAATAAATCGTGCTCAAAACATATAGGAGTAGGAGGAAACTAAATATTATCCAAAGACACATAATCATGTATATACATTTAATCTCAACATTAACTGAAATAACTTTGCGGTATGTTTTAATAGACCGAAAACGTGGATAAGTACTATTCACAGCTAAGCTTTTATCTACAGAGCTTTCAAATATAAAGCACAGCTGTTACTTAGACACGAGCTGTTTCATAAATTTGTCTGCTACAGGCAGGACACCACTTTGAGATAATTTAGTGTACCCGTTAATAAATGAAATATAAATTTAAAATGTTTATTAACAGTTAAAGAATGTTTATGGTGCAATATGTGTGGAAGTAACTATAGGGAGATCGTGTGAGTTAACATTGTATATGTCGGAATAGATAGATGTAGTTGTGGTATGTAGGATATGTTGGAATAGACGGATAAATCTGAGCTCTTAAAGAGGGTAGATTGTTCGTTATAACGCTATACGCATATTGAATTGAATGTGGGTATATCGATACATAACAATTAGGTAATTTATCTTCCACCTCTATTATTCGGGCATAGACCTGCAGCGCAATAGGTTTCCCTATTGCCTGACAGAGTTGCAACTGGGGTGATTTTTGCATATGTAAGTCACAGTCACATTTAAATCACAAAGAAATATAAAGAGTGACTAAATATATAGTATTAATAATAAAAAACTTACTTACTTTTCCGAAGATCTTCGAGAGGTCGTTGTGTTCTTGTCAGGTTCACACACTTTTAACTATCCAAACACAACTATTAAGTTAATCCGATCCGACATGGATTACGTCATGAATAGAGACATTAGTGAAGATAGACTAAACTCTATGTTAAGATGATATTTATATTACTTATAAAGTATATTTATTACATAAATTTATAAATATATTATAAATAACGGAAGTAATAAAATAGAAATAATACTTAATAATAATTAGGAATTGAAGGAATTCTCAGTTTTAGACAAATTTTAAACAATAAAAATAATACATTATTGTATCTACTCGGAGAAAAATAGAACGTAAATCACTCAAAAAATTACTCGGAAACAAAAAACGCGACATACGAAGTGCGAAGAAAGATAATTTGTATTTTTGTGTTTATATGTTGTTTGGTAGCATTTTATTAAAAAGAAGATTTCAGCCATTAGCGCCTATTAGAGCGTGTGATGTGACTGTATGGAATACGTGCATGTTATTTGACTTCTCAGTAAAAAATAATAATTTTGGTGTAAAATAATATTGTAAGGATAGGTTATATCTCCCTTTAGTTATTCTACTTGGGCACATTATCACGCACAAAATCCAACTTTATCACGGCAAACTACAAGTATTTAGAACACAAATAATAATACATTTATAGATGTAGAGAAAGACAAAATGACACACGCACTTCACTGCACTCTTCAGTGTCACGGCGACACAACTCACTTAAGAAGAATTATACTTAAATTAAACCGTATTAACTGCTTAAGGACAACTGCCCTCCGCCAGAAGCGCCATTTTTATATTTGTATCGATGCTCTGAACTCGACCATAGAGCATAGACAGACGAGGCTATAGACAAAGCGCCAGTATTGCCAATAACCCTAATGTTGCCCCACGAATAATATCGTTACATAACAAAAGTATTAATATCCAATGTGTTCATGCGAGTACAATAAATAGCTATAATCGACTCAAATTTTGCAAAAGCAAATAACAGTAATTGGCCCAAAATCGATGTTGTTATACTGGGTGCATTATTCCATATAGTCAAGACATAAATTGCAATCGAAGTTATACACATTAAAACTGATTGTTGACAAAGAAAAATCATTTGTTCCATAGAATGTTACGACTGCGTTGCTTCAGGAAATGCTATTGGAAAAAATCAAAGCTATCACGAGTGTAAGTATACTCATGAAGTTAAATTGGACAAGAAATTAAACTTGAGGGTTGTGAATTAATTAAATATAATTCTGTTCTCAGGGATAGAGCATCAATGCATCAGCTTGTGTTGAAATACAAAGAAAAATTGTGACCTATATTTGTTTTGTAAAAAATGTAATATGTTAATTTTAAAATAGTGTTACAATGGAACCCATAGAAACATCTTTGTGATTAAGTGTTAATAGTGTGAAAAGTTAAAGATATAATAATATATAAAGGATACCCATTATTACAAGCACAGTACTGCAATGTATCAGTACAGCAACAAAAACACCACAGAAACTGTTTTTTGATGTGCCTAAGGATGAACAAATAATAAGAAAGTGACTACAGCTTCCAAGACTTAATATGTTAAAATTACATTCATGTATTAATACAAATTTTGTCAAAATTTTAGATGATACCATAACTATAGCATGTAGTAGTTAGTAAAGTTACAAGATTCCCTCATTAAATAAAACTTCAAAATCATTGTACTGTTTTATTTTGGTAATAAACTGTCATTAAATTAATAATAATGTTATATTATTATTAGCATATTCATAACTGAAGGCTACACAAAAAGTTTCAATTTGTTTTATTATCAGAAAAATCATGATCTGCGACACAAAAATACATTAAATAAAAGAAAATATATACATTAAGTAAAATACATTTCTAATATTTAAGCATATTTTTTATATGCTTCCAGGTTCCCATTTTTAATACAATTTGAATATGTTTTCTATTAGATGGCATACTGTGCAATCTTCACATATACCACTAGGTGAACCAGCAATCATTGGATAGTGTTATAGTGTTGAATTAATATGAGACATTTCTTTTTTTTTTTTCAGTTCCAAACTTTCTCTGTATCTTCTAAAATCCTGTCTTGTTCCATAGCTGGGGTATCTGGAATTTGCTAACCCATGATAATTGTATAATTAATATTAACATACAATCATTGGTTTTGCATCTCTCATCATTTGCATCTCTTCATTTTTTTTTATTGAGCTTCTTATATTACTAAGTATAGTAGTATAGTTGAAATTAGTCACAATTTTTCTTTGTATTTTAAACTCTTGAGTGTTATTTTGGGTGTTACATATTTTAAGCTGGTTTTCACTTATGATAGCTTTGATCTTTTCCCCATAGCATTCCTTGAAGCAAACCAGTCGTGACATTCTATAGAACAAATGATGTCATTTTCTTCGTCAACAATCAATGTTAATGTGTGTAACTTCTACTAAAACAACATTAAAACACAAAAATACAAATTATCTTTCTTCACTTCGTAGTTCGTACACATGCTTTTGTTTTTTGTTTCCAAGTTATTTTTTGAGAGATTTACGATCTATTTCTCCCTAAGAATCTGGATAGGAAACAATCTTAGAATCAAGTTCGAATATTAAAATCCGCCAACAAGCCACCGAAATTTATAGATTGCAAATATTGATTATACGCAAAAACTGATCTGTCAAAACAAAGAGATTGCATAAGAAATAGCTGAGCTGTCACTGCTACACAAATGTCAACCCGAAAATGCCTTCCGTCCTCTCAAAGATTTGAACTATCGATCTGTGAATTGGTTATTGAAATACTAAATGTAGAAAATGTATTTATCGACCTTTGATAGCGATTTATGAATTGAGATTGAATATAGAAATCCGCCATTAGGCTACAACGAAACATAAGGCATTCAAATTCAAATTCAAATTTAGGCAGATAGCTGATGTAAAAAGAAGTACATTTTATTGTTCTATTTCCATTGAAGCGGGCGTGATCAGCTAGATTATTATAAGTTATAATAACGTCAGCCCTGTAGTTCTGGGCTCTCAAGAATAAGACTACGGTATCCTGCCTGTCGTAGAAGGCGACTAAAAGGGGCCTCGGGTTCACTGGGCGACAAGGGTGGGGGCCTGAGTCGTCCACCAAAGTGGACCCGGGAAGAAGGCGACATCGGCTGGCCCGTGTCGCCTTGCGCTGCGAGAGCACAGTGCAGAGGGGCTCCGGTGCGTTCCACTGGAGATCCCGGAGCCCCTCGTCATGCACCGAGGAAAGGGCCACCGGGGAGGTTTTAGTGGGTAAGAACCCCACATAACCGCCGCCTTCCCCCCAGAAGGCGGGGTATCTTTCTGAAGATTTCCTCCCCGTGAACAAAAAAAAAAAAAAAAAGTCATAATAACGTTATTAATTAATTAACTCCGTACACCCCTGCGTATCTACCATGAAACCTATTAAGTCCTGCTTAAATACGTTGCGGCTTAAGACAACAATTGTTAGGTAAGAGGTAAGCCTCAGGGAGACCTCTCAGGGTTAAGTCAACTTGCTATGTTCATCCAAATAGTTACATAATTGTAACGGTTTATTCCTGAAATTTATGTACACTTCCACAAAGCCTAAAGACGAATCTTAAGCCGAAAATGTGTTTGACTTGATAGGATGAAAGCATTCACACCCTCGATTCAGAAGGATAGATAGATACTTTATATTTCCATTTCGCTATGCTTAATGTTTTACAATATACTAAACCAAATTAAAGTTGTCCCGAAATGTTACCCATGATTAAAAACGATTTTATACTTCTTTCTAAAAGTAGCCAAGTTGCTCTTTATTACATCAGCTATGTGCCAGTGAATGTCCCATTAAAACCCAGCTGTTCCAAAGATTATCCGGAACAAACAGACAGACAGACAAAAATTTTCGGACTGCTAACGCGTAAAATAGTAACCGTCCAAGGCGAGGTCACCCCTCACCGGGAGGACCCTTGTGTCGAGTTACTAGGGATAGAGGTGAAAGATAAGCGACCTAAGAGCTATGCCACCTCTCAATCCGGTGAAGCAGTAATGGCCAGCCTCTTTGGCCAAATGTCGTGCTCGTCAAAAAATGGTATATATACCATATTTAGACATTCACATACATGTAGTAAAAAGCAATGTAGTAATTATTTGTATAGATATCTTGTTCCATCGAATTACTTCGTTTCAGATTCTAGCAGGCGCACTAGTTAAGTAAATGCCTATTTATTCTACTCTATTGAAATTCACAATTGTAAGGTTTTGACTATTGTGCGAGTGTTTTGTTTCATCAAGTATTGGATGTTCGATGTACAAACGAGCATTCTCCGGAGAAATCAGATAAAGGTGAGGTGACTAGAATTTACATTTTTTCACGAGCTTTACGAGAATTTTTGTAACAAAGACATATGTATGTACTGTGCTTTATTAAAAATAAATTTTCTGCTAGCACGTGTAAATTATAAGTGCAAAGACGTAAATTGAATTTTTCAAGATAAGTAAGGTTTTGATCAGAAAAGTTTGCGATGGGCAGATAAAGGAGGCCGTTATAAATAAACTGTAATATGCGGGTTGCGATATATCAAGTTGGATATTTATGTAACCACAAAGAGTACTGCCATAATTTACATTCGCGTTTATTCTGCCATTCCATAATGCCTTCAAACTACGTATTATTTCCAATCGAAATTGGTTATACTTTTTGTTAACTTATTGTTATATTTACTCTATCTCATAATATGCAAAATTGCATTATGTATACATGTTTACGCTATTCGTTTTTTGTTAGCGTTGTAGGAGACCTGATAGTGGTCGTCTTCGACAGCTCAGTTGCATACATACATATGCGTGCACACCCTCTCTCACACTCAAAGCTCAGTGGACTTTATATAAAGGTTCAAATATTCTGCTCAATGGTTTAATTAGCAACATATAATTATAAACTAAACACTTATAAAGTTCTAGAAAGGAACCACGTAAAGGGGTCGTTCACGAAAAGTTCAGAGCTACCGTCTTAGTTCGGAACTTGACATGTACGCCCTTTAAAAATCCCAAATACCACCTTAAATATTCGATCCCAGGCACTTACTCCCGCTTTGTCTCATTGTTCAAAATATTCACGAAAAACACAATAAACATAAACGGGAATTTAGAGAAGGGTCCCACGCTTTCTAATAAGTTAATTGCTTTATTTAATTTACTATTTTTACAATTAAACAATCTACAATGTTTACAATTAGAACTGTTAACGCTCGTCTACAAGTGTATTGTTTTACACTTGAATCAGACAATCGATTTTTAAGATTTGGATGGAACGAAAGATGAAATATACAAAGAAGAAGGTTACAATCAAATATAAAACGTTTATTTAAAATGCGCGGTAAGCGTGAACATACGAAAATATTTTTTTTGTAAATGTGAATGTGTGTGAAAAGTGTGATATGCTATCTGCATTAAACTTTAACTATTTAAGACACTGAAAACATAAAAAGTAATGCTAGTTATAGGTACTTGCAAAATGTTTGTGAACGCACCGCAGTGACAGACACAATTCAGTCTGCAATAAACCGTCAGCCTACACACCTTTTTACCACATCTTTTATTTCCAAACAGTACAGTGGCGACGAGGATAGAAGTTAATTTACAATGTCGATCGGAAAAGTGAACGAGTTTTGTGTAAGAACAGGCAACTGGACCTTGTAATGTGGAGCACCTGGATGTATTTTGTGGCAAATAAAGTATAGGAAGAGAGATGGCGGTAAACGGCGTAGACGGTGAGCGGAGCGCGGGAGGCGCGGGGTGCATAGGGCGCGCGGGGGCGCGGCGTGAAACGGACGCGTGAGCAGCGCCTGCGACGCAGTGCATGTCGTGACGTCGTCGGTGGGGTGTACAGAGCGGCGGCGTGACGTATCGCGGTCGCGTGGTGGTCGTGAATATGGCGGCGGCAATAAAATGTACTGAAATGTGTGCGGGTCGCGGGACGGTTGGTCCCTTCAAGCAATTTGTTTGTAGCGGGTGTAAGAAGCCGGGTCACTAATGGCGAGTCTGTCCGAAAAGGGCGTGTCGCAGTGAGCAACATGTGCAGGCGCCGAAGGGCACGTCAGTAGAGGAGCCACAGTCTGAAGGCGGTTTGGCAGGCTTCCACGAAGGGATTCACCACCTCTGTTTGAATAGTTACAAGCCGGTGAGCGTAACATTATTAATATAAGAAGTGAAAGTGAATATGGAAGTAGATACAGGTTCCTGTGTGTCGTGTATAAAACAAATGTATGACAAACATTTTCATTCGAAACCAATCGAAAGGTTAGATGTTATTTTAAGATTTTATATTCAGTATCATTAAGCCCATTGTTAAATATGGTAACGTAACAAAATGTTTAGAACTGTAATATATGGAGGTACCACTTCCTTACTTGGGAGACATTGGTTAGCGGAATTGCAGGTTTAAAATACCTACATTCTACAACGCCTAATAGTAATAATTAGTATAGAATAAAATAATTAATTTAACACCGAGGTTTATTTACATATAAGAGGCTCGTTTATGGTTAGTCATCAAGTCCAGGCATTATCAACGAATCATGTCGAATCTGTTTCAAGATTTCCAGAACGTAGAAGTCCTTTTAGATGATATAATAATAGATACGGTTACCGAGAGAGAACACTTGAAAATGTTGGATACCGGGCTGAGTAGATTACATAAACACGGTATGAAACTTTAGCGGAATAAATGCTTATTTATGGTAGAAGAAGTCAAGTATTTAGGGTACATCATTTCGAAAGACGGTGTGAAGGTAGAGCCAGACAAGATAGTGGCAATAACAAAAATTAATTGGCCTAAGGATGTTTCTAATTTGAGATAATTTTTAGGATTGGTTAATTTTTTATACGACATTCATTAAAAACTTAACCACCATTTTAACACTGCTATACAGATTATTAAAAAAGGGGTGCTGTGTTCGGACGGAAGTTGTGTGAGAATTCTTTTAATGAAATTTAAAAAATGTTAAATGTAGTGAGAAATTATTTTCCTTCGGGAAAACTGGGATGTTTATCGGAATACAATGACACCCGTACTGTTAATGAATGATCTTATTAAATGAGTGGCATTTTCATATCCATTAATTTGGAGCTATTTGAGAGAGCAGGATAAATACGAACTTTTCAAAAAATTACGAAGGAAAATCTTTTCTCACTCTATCTATTCCTGCGACGCGAGCGCGCGGGGCATTGGGGGCGTGTTGGCGCCCTTTACTGTATGACGTACTCGTATATACGACGCGAAGAAACATTACTCCCAAATTGATGGAGAGGTGTTAGCTATTGTTTTAAAAAATTACATCAATATACGGTAATATACGGAAGGGTACATCAATACATACGGCAGACGTTTTACCTTACGAACCGATCATAAGCTTCTCGTATTTTTGTGCCAAACACGGAATACCATTAATGGCCGCGAGCCGATTGCGTTGCGTTGGTCAATAACGCTATCCGCTTACAACTACGACATAGAATATGTAACTAGTAATCAAAACTACACACTATACTAGTATGTATTAAAAACTAATGATCGCGAATTTATTCCAAGTGTATCTATTTCCAAAAATAATACATCCTCTGGAATTAGACTGTGTTAGAAAATATACATAAAAAAGAGTCTTTAAGATTGCATTAACAAAAAGGGTGTTACAAATTAAAACTAGTCACTCGTTCAACGGAATCGTAAATCGTGACGTTTGAAAAAATTAATGAATTCCACATTCACAGTCTTTTCAGATTTAAAACAGTTCAGATTTTTAAAGTACTTAAACACTAGACTGCCGCGGTTATTTGTAATTTTGTTACAGATTTAATTTCAATGTAGTGGAATACTATGTAAGAAATTTACATCCAACAGGCAAGGAAGGTTGAATAGTTAAGCCACATTGAAAGTTAAATATCTACAATTTTCAAGATAAAACTTAGTTTAATTTCAGAATTTATAAATTCTATTTTGAATAAAATTGCAGATAGTACAGCGAATTATCATAATTATAGATTGACCGCGCCCCGTGGTGTTACCCGCGATTAAAATCTATATATATTATTTATCTAAAAAAATAGTCTAAGTTACTCCTTCATGCATCAGCTATCTGCTAGCGAAAACATACTTACACAAAAATTGTTAAAAATGTTTTTTTGTATATACGCTGTATATATATTCATATGAATGTGGTAAAAGCGGTTATTTTAATATTACAAACAGACACTTTAAACTTCGCGAGTGCATACTATAAGTAAACTAGTGTAGACACTCTTATGTAACTCTCTGGTTAGAATATCTAAGAACTAATTCAAATTCTTGCAAATTTGCAGCTGTGCGGAAATAGCGCCGTAAAGCATGTTTAGCCAACTGTGAGGAAATTTAAATGTTGCCACAAATACAGAGAGAACTCACTGAAGACATTTTCAATTTAAATTTCCTACATACAAATACATATATGTTATATTGTATATAGGAGTGGATATATACTACTATCTATACACTACTATCTATTTATAGTTTCGTTATTAATTGGACCCCTTTGTTGAGTTACTAGCGGTAGAGGTTCAGGCTAAGCGACCTAAGAGCTATGCCACCTCTCAATCCGGTGAAGCAGTCAAGGCCAGCTTCTCTGGCCAATCTGTGTAGTTCGTCATTAAAAAAAAAACAGAAAAGTAGTATACAGTTACTATTAGCAAACTATTAGAGTAATATTGAATATTGATAGATTTCAGGAATTACAGATAAATAAAATTCTATTAACAATTTTTCACGATTGATAAAATTAATGTGGCCAATACGATAACAATCTCATAGCCTGTGCAAGATGTATGCAATACAAAACAAAATGTGATGTCGTATAGAGAAAGAGTCATCCTAATTAGCCTCGACCACCCGCGTCTGATTCCCTGTCGCTCTCAATCAGGATGCCACCCAATTAACTGCCATATCTATCTCTCCCTATATATTTGTAGAGAAAATCCTTAGAATGTGTGACTCGATGAAATAGGATAAAAGTATGAATAAACGCATGCTTAGTTTTCTTTAGATTATAGATGTTTTTAAATAAAGAATATGTCTAATTTTTTTTAGAAATATAACTAACATTCTTGTTAACCATTCCAACTAAGCATAAGCTTGTTCTAGGAGATGGTTCACAGCAATAGTCGAATGATGGTTTTTTTTTAGGGTACTTAAATAATATTACAGTGGCTTCTGTTACGTGGCTGTACATGTCCTAATTTATGTCGGGTCGGGAGTGTAGTCTTTATGTGTGAGTGAATAATATTGTAAATAAATCAGTGTGCGCGACAGAACTTGTGATAATTGTGTTTTAGTTAAAGTGTGTGGTAGTGCTTTGGTTATATAATTGTGCAGTTAAACACTTGTGAGCTCTTCATTTGTTGGAGCCGTGATGCTGTACTACGGGCGAGGTATGTAATTTTAGTTGTAATTTTCTTATTTTTTCGTCTGTGTTTGAAATATCTTGACATAGTGTACCATTTGCTAATATTCTAACGTTACCCGTTTGAGGACATCTGCCAGAGCCATAGGGAAACCTATTGCATTATATTTAACATACGGTAATATTGACCAGTCTACTCTATTTAACCGTATACTCGATTAGCAATATTTTGTTTTCTATATATTAAACAAAAACAAAAACCGGCTTCGAATCGAATTATACGATAAACGATATAAGGCGCTGACGCACTCTTTGTATTTACGAATTATCATAGGTACTAAGTAACGTATTGCTAAATAGAATGAATCAGAACCAAATTGTCATTAAACTACTCTTGATATACATCCTCTCCAATTAAAAATGAATTATAGAAATCGGTTGGCGTGAAATTGAGTTATTCGTCCATTTGTGGCGCATATACTTAATATAAAGTTAAGACCTTTATGAGATTTTCTCATTGATGCCATTGTCAGAATTGGCCGAATTCAAAAGAGGACCTTTCAAAAGAAAAAAGAAACATCAAAATTGGTTCACTCAATCCAAAGTTATGAGGTAAAAAACATATATAGAAATTGAAAACCTCCTCCGTTTTGAAGCCGCTTGTAAAAATTGATAAAAATTAAAAATAGGATAGCCGAGTGCCAAACGTGGGAAGTCGGATCATAGAATTACAGGGAAAGAAATGTATATATCAGAAGATAAAATACAATTCTTTTTCATCATTTATTCAAATAGAAAGCGTATTAAGAACGCTAAAATTCTTTGTTAAACCTTCGCATGTGATTGAAAAGGTACGTACGCGATCTCCCGACGTGACCTCCGCGCTCCGCTGACGTCGCAATACTCTCCAATTATTCCTGTCATGAATATAAATGATGGCGGGCTGTTTCTTACGTAATCACTCTATTATGGCTTCTTGTCACTTACAGGTCAATTTTGGACGTTAATATTTTTATAAGTTATGGTATAACATATTATCATCGTGACTTATCTTATCTTCGTGACTTAAAGCTGAGAGTTTCCCGGCCTACCACCAGGGTCCGCTTTCCTGCTTAGTCTTCTCCACTTTTCCCGATCTTCGGCATCCTCCTTTGTTAGGTGGTTCTCTAACATATCCGCCTAGAGGTGAGTGGAAGAGAGTAGTGTGTGGGAGTGGGATTGGTAGAGGAAGTACGAAAAGGGGAATGCAAGGAAGAAGAAGAAGAAAGGACCCTAAGGTACCAAACGTTGGAGGAACGATGAAAAAAAAACATATCCGCCTTCACGATGTCCAGCCAACGTTTGTTGGGCCTACCCTGGGATCTTGGGTCCGACATAGTCAGGAGGCCTGCCGTACATGCGGCCATACCGTCGGAGACGACTTTCCTGCAGTTTGTCTGCTACGTCGCGGTCTCCAAGGCTGCCCCGGATGTGTTCGTTACTTATACGATCTAATCGCGTAACGCCACACATCTATTGTATTCTCTGAAACAAAAAATCGTTCTTTCCTTCTTTCTTTTAACTTTTATTTGGATATTGACGCTTTGATTTTGACGCTATTGAGATTACACGACGTTAGTAGAGTACCGATAAAATACATGTAGTACATGCAGTTATCGTGTTCGGTGATGAGCGGAATTAAGTTCTGTACCGAGACGACCCTTGACGTTAATTATCACGTTGCACCTCGTCGGTGCTCGGCTTTTACTTGAATACCTATGAGGTGTAATTAAGTGACACGACGTTCACTTAACTTAGCCTCAGTCACATTATAAAATTATACAACCGGGGTGGCATATTTACTGGTGCAATTTAACTATTTCAATTTAACTTCCATTGGTGTAGTGGCATATTTTAGAGCTATGGCACTTGTAACTGCAATGATAACAACTTGATTTTTTGTTTAAATTAAAATGATCCCTTGTGTCATAAACAAAATAATTAACTGTACTGGCATCGAACTCGAGTGACATACTGAGCCGTAGTACCTCAGTATGTCACTCGAGTTCGATGCCTGATGCCGGCACTAATGAATTTGTTTGATGCAATTTTTTGAGTTTAAAGAAATGTAAATTAAGTAAATTATATACCTATTACAAGAACCCCCTCACCACCTTTTTGATTTCACCACCGCCACACAAGGGTGATCACGAAGTGAACACGAAGACCTTTTGACTGTCAGTTTCTTAATTATTTCTATATTTGATTTGGAAAATTTTTGCTCTTGGTCTTCGTAAAATTAAACTTACTCAAACTTATACCACTTTTCCGTTGTGTATATACTAATTCCACTTGGCTATTAATTGACTTTTCTGCTTGATCTATGTAATCCGAAATGAATACGGTCGAAGGAGAATTAAGGTAGCCGATATAGCTCTTCCATTTAACAAGTCGAAGTAACAGTGGGACGGCCACTTCTGTCGACGTCAAATGAGGAAGAAAGTCTTAGAACGGACGCCGCGTATGTCTCGAACAAACATAGGCCGTCCTTACAGATGTACAGGCGACCTTATAAAGTGGAATTGCCTGGAAATGCCTGGTTTCTATTAATTTCCTTTAATTTATAATATAAAATATTCCCTTTTTATATTATCATATCTTTATGATAATACAAACATACAAGCTTGTTTATTCAATCAACGTCTTGATCGTGGGACGTTTTTGTTAACGCTCTCTCGTAAACAAATGAATCACGTTTGCAAACAGTCAATTCGCTTTGAGTTACGCAATGTTAAAGGAAATGTCTAAGGATTTTTTAAATTTCGAACATAAAATGTTGATGCTCGATAGTAATTCGTTTAGGTATTTTTTTTTATTCTACACTAGCGTACCCAGCCCGCTTCGCCAGGCTAGATCTTATTTTATTTTATTTATACAATAAACTTACATCATTAAATATTTATTTTAACTCTCACAGTATATTAAATTATTCATTTCTCTCCGTATTCACTTCTCAAGCGGGTTAAGATCATCACACATACATATCAATAAATACAATATCATTCTTATCATTTATACAAAAACATATCGGGCTCAAGTTAATGTCAGAAATAAAAGTATGACATACGGCATGTTTGACAGTTCAAAAAGAGATGTGCTCTGCCATTAAACTTAACAGATTTACTCGCCAGGTCAACCTTAAAAGCCACCAGGTCAACTTTAAAATAGCGCGAATTTCGGCGTTAGTGAACTCCATGTTTACACGTCTATAACTGTTGAACGCAATATCAAACTAATTATGCATAGCGTCGTATTGTAGGTTATGTCAAGACCTTTAAAATTATGTATAGTATTGCTAGATACGAGCTCTGTAGCGCTTTGTACATAGCCGCGAAATTCAAAAGACAAAAGGCGGAAGGGAGATATTTGACAACCTATATATTTATATAGATATATACCTATATTTACCCTTTATTTACCCCACATATACCCATATATAAGTCAGTGGGTTGCTATAAAGTGATATTAAACTACACACCAAATATTATATTAAAGTGAAGAAGTTGAAGTACGTACAGACTCAATGAAATTGTGTATGATGGTACTTTTTGGTTGCATCATTTCTACAGCGATGGGTTCACGACATTGAATTACATGTAAAATATAAAATGTGTGAAACTTACGTCATTAGGGTAACACAACTGTAAGTCTTATGTTTCATCTTAATGTCTTATGGGACTAAACTCTTAAAATAACAAACAAAACAAGTTATTGAAGCCGACTTAAGGCATGTTCTAACATTACGTCTCTTGAGGACTATTGAGTGAAGTTTGAATCAGACCATGTTATCCGTTGTATTTAATATTTATAAAGGTTATTATACTTTGTCGTGTTACTTTGCTCTTAAGACAAGGTACGGCCACAGTTTAATTTCGTTTACACACTATCGTTTTTGAGCCGTTGTAGCTAGAGTAAGCCCGAGTTCAATTCCCGGTGCCGGCCAATGAATTTGTTGGTTTCAATTTTACTTGCTGATTTACCAAGCGCTCGGTGGTGAAGGAAAACATCGTAAACAAACATAAATGTGTTAAAAATTTAAACTGACTTCAAAAAGGAGGAGGTCCTCAATTCAAATATTTCACAGAGGTCGTCTGCGCATAATAGCGTTTAATGTTTGATTCGATTTGAAGTTGGTTTTTTTTTATTGCTCTTTAGTATACTTGTTCGAACACAGGGCCTGTGACCTCCAGAGAGACAAGTACAGGCTGTAATTTTAAGTACCTATCGCCTGCGTCATGAGATTTTACAAGGGCTTTTTTATTACATAAGTACAAAACGGCTGAAAACGTTGTGCTTGTATGGTATTCAGTACGTTGCGCAGTTTAATTTGTTAATTATCGCCGACTTAATTTTGTGCGTTAGAATAATGCCAGGCGCTTGTTATGTAGGATAATTATATTTATTTGCATGTGGAAACGATATACAAATAAATATCGTAAATTAAATAGGTATTGCACCCTACACCATTCTATTATTTTGAAATATTTAAGACTTTATTCGAATAGCTTTTGTGTAGAATATGAGTGGAGAATATCATTCAACTTTGACGAAACTAATTTCTCGACCGGACCAAGTTCTAGACAACTGCTATATGAATATTCAATACACATTGCTTCGTATTACAACTTTCATCAAAATATCGGTTCTCAGTTTGGCTAAAGTAAACTTTGTCTATTGTACTTCGTGGTGTTTGTTGCATATATAATATTGCATAGGTAATAGCCTCATATCTCATGGAAACTATTTTAACATTTGATAGCAATGTATTGTAATTATTTAAGATGTAATATATATTAATATTTTCCTTTACCACGCCCTTGGTGGTAGAGGAAAATATGGTGAGGAAAATATATGATTTTATCTATGGCATGTGATGTCGGCAAATGCGCATTGTGGCCGCGTGACGTGACTATTCTAATCTCTTTACAGAGAAAGAGTGCGACCAACAGTGGAAGATATATAATATATAGGCTGTAACTTTAATATATGCTAGTTCTCTATATTGGTTACTATGGATTATACAGGTTTTCATCAAGGATGTTGATGTGATAAATTTAATAAGAACCTATTCCTTTCTTCTCAATGGTATTATATTTGGGATTACCATATTGCATGGTGCTGGTATATTTCTTTCATTTTTACGCTAGAACGTTGAGACCACACTATGATAAGGTATGCACCGGTCGCTTTAAGACATTATGGTTGAATAATTACCAATTTAATTTGTACCTTAAGGAATGTTACTTTAACAGTGGGAAAGTATTTTGCAATAAGCGATTATTTATGCTTAAAATTTTAAGTATGGTTGATAATTATTCCAGACCGGTGGATACCTTTGCATATTGTGTTCTCAACATTCTAAAAAACAAGATAAATTTTCACTTTAGGAAATTAATGTTACAATAAATGATCCCTTTACTCAAATAAATTTCTTATGACGTGTCCTAGTATATAATTAAATGTGTCAGATAAGCAACACTTTTCTGATGATTCCTGATTATAAATGGGTAATTAACATTGCAGAGCAATTTTAATTTAAATTGGTTTGGTTACATTCTGATTAGCAGTTAATACAATATTATTATCATATCCAATTACGTTCACAATTAATAAATTTATATTATTATTTGCATAATATCATATTATCAAGTTGTTCAGTTTAATGCAATTTCTATTAAACAAGATAAGTAAATAGACGCCAAGAGAATCTCCTAAATGGAAATGAAAAACAAAATAAAACATATAGATGAGAATAGGAAGACTTCGTCAACTAATGTTTTTAAATAGAGCGTATCTGAATACAGAAAGTATTCGAACAGCGCTTTTTTCCATTCTTCAATACTTCTGAATAAAAAAAATATGCTCTCATTTCTAAAATTCACTTTTAAATATACCAGCTTACTATTTTATTATCTTCTGCTTAATTGTTTTGTGAACTTTAGGCTTATTTCGTGTTCATTGGTGTGATATATGTTTATAAATTTGTTACACATAATGTGCGGCTGTTTTATCCCATTTTATATAAATAAAATAACACTTTTAAATATAGATAATATAGTATTTCTTTAAAAAATAGTAAAATTTAATAATAATTGTAATATTTTACGATTTTAGACATAGATTTAGATATATTTTATTATTGGCATTATTCAAACACATTACAAACAAAATACGATATGATATGATGCCAATATTGGACACCGTCTCAGTATATATCGCATCTTTAGGACAGCGCTGATTTTCAGCGTGAACCCAAAGTCGTGCTCGTGTAATACTACCTTTACATGGAATTTATGCAGACGAATAAAAAGATATAATATAATACGTGTATAAATAGTTATAAGATTTATGTATACAGGTCAACACTACATTCTTTTGTAATCGCTTAAACAATACAGCTCCAATTATTTGTGATTGGTATTTGTATTGTTAGTACATTGTTAACGACTGGGACTAATTGAATACAAATACAACGATATGTTATTCCACAGAATTCGTAATAAAAACAAAAAAAAACTTACATTACATGGTTTTACTGAGACTTGTAAAATAAAAGGCATTAGTTAGTGTTGAACACAGGCCTTCTGTGCGAAGAGAGTACTAGGGTATAGTCCGCCACGCGGCCCTAGTGCGAATTGGCAGGCTTCAAATGTCTACGAAAATTTTTCTAGGACATGTTTTCCTTCACCGCCGAGAGCGTAACAAATTTATTAGTGCCGGCACCCGGGATCGAACTCGAGTTGCTAGCGTACTATGCAACTTGTGGCGACCGCCCGGACACTGCACTATCATGACCTTTCCCAATAAATATGATTTTATCATTTTAAAATGACGGTTTTGTGCAAAAAATATGTTTCAAATTGCACTTGCCAGTTGGAAAAAAGCCAATATAGAAAAGTGCCGAGGTTTCCTTCTAAGACGTAAAAGTTTTTGCTGAAATTCCATTAATCTATTAGACATCTGTCATGTCTTGCTAACTTAAAATATAAATTATTTGTGGCAATTTTATTTAAGGAAAAAAAGCACACCAAATTCATCAGATATAATACGCAATGGTTCTATTAGGTGTTTCGTCTTGAGAACGATTAATCTAGACAAATAAATAAAATTGGAGTGTCTCTTTGCAATATTAAAATACCCAAAATGACATTTTTTACAATTTTTGTCTGTCTGATAGTCTGTTTGTTCCGGCTGGAATGCCTGGACCGATTTTGATAGAACTTTCACTGGCAGATAGCTGATGTAATAAGAAGTGACTTAATCTCCTTTTAATAAAATAAAAACGCATAAACTAAATAACTTTTTTCATAAATTCCAGTCGCGGACAGTAGCTAGTATATAGTATATTATAAAACTGTTTAAAAGTTATCCCCCAGGCCGCTGGAAATAATTAAGAATTTAAGAGGGTTTTTTCACGTCCTTTCAAATTCTCATTCTATATACTATTCAGACTATTATAGTTCATGAAAAAGCATAGTAACGTTTAATGGAAGGTGTGAGATCGTCTAAGCTACCAACACCAAGGAGGATTATTGCCCGGTTGACTGGACCGAGCTTATGGCTACATTGTGAGCTAAACTACGTTATTCCCCTGAGCAAGAACATGCAACCCATACATTAGAGGATTTGCAACATCATTGCACTTTGTGGTAGCTTAGTGTAGTCTACGGCCACAAATAGCGCGCGTAACCCCTATTAAATTGTTAAAGCATTATTCTACAAGTTACGTCGTAGTTACTATTTTAGTGTAAAATAAGTGAATCATCTTTAAAATATATGATTCATCTCTATGTATCCCATATCCTCGTCCAGGATTATTATAGTACTAGTAGCTCGGTATTTTTTTGTAAATTATGTTTTTTGGTAATTATATTTGGATACGAAATAATGATGAAATATGAATAATATTTTTCGATTTCACCGACATAATAATAAAAAATGCTGCCGTAAATCTTGTAAACGTACTCCAAAAGTTAAATGACCTCCAGATTGTATGGGTCGATTAACTCTAGATTTAACTCGCTCTTCGTTACTTTAGTTAGTCATTTGTGGCCTTACCGAGAAAGACCATCTTTTTGTTTTAAAATTTGTTTGTTCTACCATAGTCTGTTACAACCCTATAAAACCTATCTAGCTAGCTATCTAACAAGTCAAAGCAAATCGCAGAAAATGTAAATCAATCTTCAAACTAAACTAATCTAAATTGTCCAATCAATAAACAAGAAGTTCTAGTAACGGTAGTAAAAATATTTTCTTATGCAACTGTAGCTTGCAATCAAACCAAATTGAGATAATGGTCTATAAAATTCTTGGGTACGTGAACGGCGATAAATTGATGTGGCGATAATGTTTTCATTGCATCAAAATGAATGTACAAAGGCGAAAGTAATGCTATTTAGTATTTTCTTCCAGTTAACGTTTGGTGGTTAAAGGCAGGCTAGGGGTATTGCTGCTAAAAATAGCGTTATAAGAATCATATATAGATAAATAGAGTATAATATAATAAGAGCACATCCCGGGGTGGAGGGGGAAAAAAGTTACTCCCTCCCCCCTGTGCCCTCGTAGTGAAAGGCCGATGTCGCCTTTTTCCCGGGTCCACCTAGGCGGTCGACAAAGGCCGCCACCCTTGTCACCCAGTGATCCCGAGGCCCCTTTTAGTCGCCTTCTACGACAGGCAGGGGATACCGTAGTCTTATTCTTGAGAACCCTGAACTATGTTATCCTTAAGAGATAGACACATGCCAGTGCGAACATTTCTGTAGCCCTATATAAGATACACATTTCCCCCATACATTTTGTTATATCTCAAAGGTTTTAGGTAGCGTTTGCGTTGAAAACTCCCAGTAGGCTTATATTTTTCAGAAATATCGTTATATTTTAGCTAATGTATACGAAAGCTGAATAAATTATATACCAAAACCTCCCTCGAGAACCGCTCTGTCCGTTGCTTAGCACAGCGTGAAAATCAGTGTAGTAGATCTTGAGTTTATCGCGAACAGACAGACAGCAGGAAGTTGTTTTTATACTACATATGTACATTTGAATAAATATACATAGGTAACGTTTATATAAATATAACAATTTACATATACATATAAGTTTGTCATTTTCCTGCCGCAGTAGAAAGTACTCAAATACACGCGATTTAGTGGCATTAGTTACCCTCCCTAATGCTAATCGGCATATTTATATTTTAATCGTGGGGGCGCGTATTAGTTGCCAATATCATGGATTCCAGTCATAAATAAATTCAACAGCCACTGCGACAACATATTACCCTAGTATAAGGTCGCGACTATAGTGCGTTGTCAACGCATCGACAATAAATTAAGTCCACTATAGGCTACCCCAAATCAACCGTGAAAGTTCCCTCAGAATTTTCGAGTGGGTGAACCGATTTTGATGATTCTTTTTCATTTGAAAGCTGGTGCATTCGTGCGGCATGATATCCGATTTGAAGTCGGTTTTTTAATTCTTAAATATAGTTGCTAACATAGAAACCTACGCAGTGTACTCGTATATGCAAGTGTTAACTCACTGATAACACTCACTTAAATGTTCTACAAAGCGGTAGTTATTTATGTTAAGAAATTATACACAAAGTTTGAAGTTTTGCATAAACAACAAAAGTTGGCTCGAGATAAGACGGGCCGGCTTTTTAACATATTTAAATTCATAACCTACTTTCATGCTGCGAGAGGCAATTTAGTGACGTACTCTTATTCGTAGAATATCTTAAGCTTTTACAAAGATGCCAGTAGATGGTGTTACTGAATGAAGACACTGACAAGTCAAAAAGAAGACGAATATTACAATAGTTATAGCAAAAAGATGATATTTTCTCTGTGTGCTCGAATTATAATCAAAAGCATTATGAGAAATGAATGAATGAATGATTTATTGGCTAATTTAATTCAATACAAAAATTTGTCAAGATATTATATAATACTAAAACAACATAATAATATAAAATAATCAGTTAAAATTTGACAAATTAAACAAACAAAATTATGTTGCCGGTGCTTAAAAAAGGAAAATCCTGTTCTAAAAGCACCGGCTTCCTTCCAGTTTCACTACTATTTTCTTTCATGATTTATGTAAGCAGTGTGCACGAATTAAGATTATGTGGTTGTATGTTGTTGTCGTGATGATATGTTTGGCAATGTGCAGACGTTGTGTATGGTAGTTATACTAATGGAGAAATAAGTGTCTCTGTTTCTGTGTAAGTGAGTTTCCCAAGATAGTTACTAATTATTTTTTTGCTTTCATATTTGGTCTTATCGTAGAAATGCATGGCGTTATTTAACTTATTATACAAATAACGGTCTAGAAAGTAATAGAACCTTTGACCAAAGGACGTATAATGCGTAATAAGTAAATAATACGTCGATGCTACATTTTTTTTAAAAGAAAGCTAGCAATATTTCTTTTTTTTATCAGAAATATTACTAACAATCTTGTTAACCATTCCAACTAAAGTTCTTAAAAAGTTTAATATATATCTAATAAGGATAAAATATTTTATTATCATAATATCGTTTCATACGACATACATTTCATGTATATTGTATGGAAACATATTTATTTACTACACAATCAGCAGTACTTAGGTTATACATTACATATCAAAGTTCACTCTCCTGATCGCCAACAAAGGGATTCACAATTTGTTCTTAACACTGAGTTTAAATAAGATCGTCAGTGATATCGTGATGCGAATGCGTGTGTGTGTGTGTATTATGTCACACATAACAATCAACCCGCATAAATCCATTGCTGGAAATAGGCTTTCCTCAATGCCATTTGCGATCCTCCACTTTCCGCACCGAGCCGCCTTCGGCTATCCTTATAAGGCCTCCATCGTCGGTCCATCTGGAGGAAGGGCGCCCTACGCTTCTCCGAACCATGCGCTGCCTCCATTCCAAGACATTTCTTCCCCATCTGCCGTCACAGACTCGACAGATTTAGCCGGCCCACTGCCATTTCAACATGCGTATACATTAGCATAATCAAAATGTAGTTCTTTTTCTTTTAGCCAATTTAATTGTATCTAAAATAGAAAATGTAATGTTAATGATTACATTATAAAGTCCAATTTTCTTAGGGAAATTACTCGTAGATATCGTCTATGTACGGAGAACAATTTATCTGCTTTCAAACACAATTATGTGTTAAATATTGGTATGGACACAGTTCAAAAACCATTAACACTTAATACACATAACCTAAAAATAAAAGCGTCAATAGCCTAAATAATAATAATATAGCGTAGATTCGAATCCACCATTCGACTATTGACGTGAATGATCTCCCAACACAAGCCTAAGCTTAATAATATACGTGAAAAAAAACATTCTTTAAAAAAAATATTCGTAAGCTACGCAAATATTTTGCATGTATGTAAATCGAACTTAGAACGTAGCAGTGACTGCCGTAATTGCTGGGCTATGACTCCCCCGCTAAGGAAATAAGAGCAGCACTTAAGTATAGCGAAAGCTTTTAAAACGTTTTACGAGCGAACGCAGAGTTCATTTTAAATTTAGAACAGTGGTGTTTTTTCGATAAGTCGTTATAAGCGCCGAGTCAAACTTAAGCTGTTTTTACACTGAAGCGGAACGGTCTGGAACAGTCTGTGTGGGCGGTGTTAATAGAACGCAACCTGATTCTACTATCAGTTTCAACGCTTTCCAAATTGGGAATAAAGCTAGTAAATAGTTTCGAATTTCTAGTCGTTCTATTAGAGCATCTGATCGTATTCTTAGGCACCAATGCTAGCGTCTTGAAACCTTGAGTTACCGAGGCTGTGGTATGGGGTATAAAGTGCCAAAAGAGCTCTGCTACTTGTTAATTTGGTTAAGTTTTAAAACCACTGCTAGACATAGGCCTCTCCTCCAACGATTACCAAAAGAACCGGTTGTATGCGGTTTGCATCCAGCTGCCTCCTGCGGCCTTTATGAGACAGACCACAAGAATCGCTTTGCGGCATGTCCTATGCTACGCTTGCCGGTCCGTGGTCCCCAATCGAAATCTTATCTACGCGCTACGATGCGATGCAACTTCAACTTGCTTAGACGATGGGCTATCTCGGTCGACTATGTTACTTTTTTTTATGACACATATTGGCCAGAGTATTGCAGGTGTCAACGCATAGCGCTTTATGTCGCCCGTAACATTAAGATTTCTATACATATCAACCCTTCACGTTAGCGCCTCTGTCGTGATAAGAACATGAGGTCGTTCCCTGCTCGAGCACCTTTGTCATACTTGAAGCGAATACATTTTTATACTAAAGATACCTGAGAACATTCCAAATCATTTACGTGTACCTAAATACATAAATACCATATACACTGTTACGTTTGTTCAGTCCGCTTGATTTATCAACCGACTTAAAAAAAAGTAGGAGTGTCTCAATTCATGTTTTTTTTGTTTGTTACCTCATAATTTTCGAACCGATTTTGATAATTCTATTTTTGTTTGAAAGCTGGTGCTTTCCGTGTAATTTATAATTGGCCCAGTTCTTATAAAACATCATGAGAAAACCATGTCTTAAATTTTCGTTATGTATTATATGCGCGACAAATGAACGAATAACTGAATATAACGCCAACAGATTTCAATTGATTTCATTTTTATTGGATAATAATACAACCTGTATTTCAAGGGTAATTTGATGAGAGTTTGAATAGGTTCTGACTGTCTCTCTTGAATTCTTAGGAGCAAATTAACGTTTCATTTGATTTAAGGTCTGTTTTTGTTTTTAATCGTAAATATACTTGTTCTATGTAAGTTTGTCTATAGCACAATACACTGAAAATGCTTTCTTTCCTCAGACAAATATGTGCATTCTACTTTCTGATGTATTTATGTTCGTTGTGAAAAACTACTGATAGGTTGTCAGCTTTAATCGGTCAGTTCAAAACACCTGTAGAGCAGCACCTCTAAATTTATAAAATTTCGAGAGAAATTTTCCAATAAGCTAGAGCACTGTCCACATTGCGGGTCGCTTATAAATAACATATTACTACAGAACGGATTTTTGTACATAAATAATAAAGCCTAGCAATGTAATGAAGGTATTTGGTTACTCGTTACAGTTTGAAAAATATTTCAAGGGTCCAAAATAGAGAACAACTATTCTAGATTCCACGTCCATGCTAGGAAAGTGTGAGGCAAAAAACATAGTCCGCCGCACTATTGCGGATTGGCTTCGCGTGTCTTAGAAAACATTTTCGAAGACATGTGTTGAATAAAATTGAATAGAATTGAATTTTAATGACAGTTGAATTGAAACGCTAAAAGCAAACGAACAGCGAATGTACCCAAACATTTGTGTAATGTTTGCTTTTCTACAAAATTATTTTAGTTAGTGGAGTAGCAACGCGCATACGTACAACTAGTAATTCCATAAAAATGATCAAGTCATCACTTCCTCAACTTGCGTAGGCGAAAGCTACTTTAGCAAACTTCAACGTAACAACAAGGTAACGGTCATTAATTGTATAAAATGGTCGGACGGAATGGCTTACGTGAAAGGGTCCACCCTTCTAATGGATACATTTGTTCAACCGTACTACATTTATGCTATATGAACGTAATACGACATAAATAGCAATTATATACAGAGCTCATAAATTTGTAAGAACTAAATAAGGTTTTTCTGACCTAAAATATCATTGTATTTCTTACAATAGTCTAGAACCAACAAAAATGTCAATTCCGGTTCTAAGATTTACAAGATGTTATTTCTGAGGAAACTTTGTTATTAAAAAGGTTGTTTTTTCTCTTCTATTTTCTTTCTACTTCTTCCATCTTAAGATTTTAAGATGGAAGAAGTAGTATTCTATTGAAATGTGGATTGCGAGTCGATCAGTTAAAATCTGGATAGGAAACAATCTTAGGTTGAAGATCGAATATTGAAAGTCGCCGTAAGATGGCGACAGAGATAATTATTTTAAATCTGAAAAATTAATTTACATTCAGTCAATTCAACATTGGTTCAAACAAAGGGAAAATGATGAATTCTCCGTATCGTCCGACTAACCAACGTAGATGTAATAATTTATGACTACGTGAGATATTGTGGAGGCGAGAGCAATCTTCATTTCTCTCGAACGAAATTACGAAAATGCATAAGACACCTTCTAACTAAATTTATTTAAAAAACATAATATCACACGACGACAACCATTATTTTTGTAACACATTTTATCAGGATACAAATTGTGGTCTAATAAGGTTATTTTATTTTAGGTTAGGTTACGTTATTTTTATTGACTCAGAAGGATGATGGTTGTTTGTTAGATTATGACAAAGGTGTACGGTCCTACTAACATAAGAAACTAAGAATTGGATCTGCGGTCTAACATTTCCGGATAGTTCTATACGCGTAAACTAGAAACATGTGCAAGTCTTCGGAAACTTACATCTTGCACCCCAACTTTCCACGTCAAAGGCGACAATTGAAACTAACAAAGAAGTTTTAACTGTTCCGCTGTAAAGGATCGCTTAACTGTAGAATTTCCTATTATCTGATATATAAAATTCCCGTGTCACAGTGTTTGTAACAAAACTCCACCGCATCGGTTTTATGAAATATTCTGTGTATATTCGGAAGGTCTGAGGGTACGACGATCTACACCAGTGGTGGGCAAACTACGGCCCGCGGGCCAAAAAAAAACGCTTATTATGTCGTAAATTTTTACGTAAAATGCCAAAAAATTTTGTAATTTTCTGAATTAACGCAACCAAACTTAAGTTAATCATAAAAACGGTTGGCATGATATTGAGTCCATTTATCGAGCACAAACTTAATGCAAATTTAAGATTTATATGCTTTTCTCACGGATTCCACTGTCAAAATTAGACTAAATTAATGGGACAACATCAATCAGTATCGGTTCACCAGTTGGAACTTATGAGTTAACAAACATACAGACGAATTAAGATCATCTTTTGAAGTCGGTTGAAAATACTTTTTTCCAGGTCAACTAGTATCATATAGTTATTTTTTTGGTATGGACCTACAATGATTACCTAGAAAAGCTAACCGCAACAGTTTCAGCGGGCTTTAGAGGTAGCAGATCTCTTAGATTGCCTTTACATCTATTGAGAGCAACATGACATAATAGCCCATCGTTAGGTGATATCGGCTTAGGCGGTTACTGGAATGCGTCAGCATTTCGAGTATCCGACCAAGTAGAGGTGTTATGAATAAATATATAAACACAAAGCCGAAACATAAATATTAAAGCAAAACCTGTCAAATCAAATGTCACCAGATTTGGGGACCTTCAAAAACAAGACTACCTTCCCAAAGACCGGAAACGCACCTGCCCGACGGTGATCACTTACAATCAGGTGCGCCAACTCGTTTAAAAGTATAAAACAGTTACTTCATCAAAGATACAAATAAAAACCCGGCAATGTTTACTGTTGTCGATAGCTCGATAGATTTCGAGTTTCCCGTTCACGTGACGCCCTAACAGTCTACCAATTCCAGTCTGTCGTTCAATAACGTGCACAACGTATTGACCGTATGAATCGTTGTCATTTCGAGCTCGATCGTTCGTACGTCATTCTATTTGGAAACATTTCGTTTGCCATTTAATTCCACTGTACTGCTTTGTTTAAATAAAAGATGCCATTTTGCAATATGCCGTCGCATTTAATTTATAATTTGCGTAATTCAAATCAAGATAAAATATTCTATACATACAGATGTGAATTCAAACATTTCGGAATTGCGACAAATTAACACTCGTAAAGGGTCGGTTAACAAAGTTTAAATATCTCGGAAGATAAAGACGCTAGCTAACTGCCAACGCCACATGGTGCCTCACTAAGAACTAAAATTTAAATAAAAATAAAATTTAATCAAAAATACTGTATTATCCAAATTTATCTAAGATATCCTTTTCGTTAATTAAAATTGAAATTCAAACTTTCTTAACCGACCCTTTATTTTTGCTCACGGCTATCTCTCGTATAAATGTGACCACCAATTTTTATCGTGTCAGAATATATTATACGGTTAATTTTCACTCCATTAATCTCAATTAGGATGCCTAATAATGAAAGTACTCTACTGTCGTTAGCTTCGCTAATATTATATCGTAAATATTACAAAGGTGGTGTGATTATTCGCTTAATAACGGGCGTTTGAATAAAATTTTCGGATTCATTTTAGGTCTGACAATATTAACGTTGAAAGCTTTTAACTTAATTATTTTGACATGTCTTATTTATATATTTATATTTTTTTTAAATATATTTATATTTTTTAAAAAGGTTGTTTTATAATGTTAATATTTATCCAGACATAGATTAATTTATTTGCGAATGCTTGTCCTAGTAATCGAGGTGAGTCGGCCTCTGACCTCGATAACCTTAAGATTGAAGTAATCTCCAAAATCCCCGGGGCGTCTAGAGCTATGAGTTCGCTGAGGTGTCTGACATGCAAAATTTATAGAACGGTTTATACGCTTTAAGCCGGCCATTACTATGTGTCATCTGACGTAACTATCGTTGACAATTCGTATTTCCGTACTCGGAAATAATTTTCATATTTGTTAGCATGTGTGCGTACTGGTTTTCCTATTTTTCTAGTTTTACTTTGTTAGGCGCGTTATGTACAAGTATATTTACGAGTAAAAACAAAAACCGACTTCTAATAGAATAGGAATATTATGAACTGGAATTAATTAGAATCTAAACAATCTCTCGTCACCATTGAATTACATCCTTTCCAATAAAAAATGAATCATCGAATTCTGTTGGTGTGATATTGAGTTATTCGTCCATTTGTGGCGCACATACTTCATGCAAATTTAAGACTTATATGGTGTTCTCATGAATGCCATCGTCAAAATCGGACCAAATTAATACGACCCTACGAGAAGCACTAGCTTTCAAATAACAAAAGAATCTATCCAAATCCGTTTATCCAGTTATGAGTAACATGAGAAAGTTATGAGATAACAAACATAAAAAAACATACAGATAAACCACCTCCTTTTTTGAAGTCGGTTGAAAATAAATATGATTAAAAAATAATATTTTCCACTTTCGTCGATTTTGATTAAAATATGAATACATATTACACAGTACGAAGGATTTGTGGATTCAATTTCTCAGCCCTTATCTGTATTTTAACATGAAATCGTAAAATCAAACCTATAATAAACGGATTGAGAGACTGTCACAGCAGAAACTTTACCTCCACTGGTTCTATATAAAACATCATTATCACAGCTTGAAACACGAGTCAAAGGATTCATTGTTCCGCTTGTTGAAGGCTGTTTTATTCATGAGCGCTCTTGCGGATTGGAAGATAACACGCGGTAAAGGTGGTTTCCAGTGAAAGCCATGTACGTTAAGGTATGGTCTATACGCATCGTATAGAATGTTTTAGTAACTACTTTGATTTAAATGTCATCATATCAGAGTTGTTTCAATTGTATTACTTCATTAATTGTCATAAATACATTTTTATGATGATTTAACTCTCAATGTATAATATTAGGTAATATTCCTACGATAATTCGAAAATGTTAAGAAGAATGTCCGATTTACGGTCGGTTTTGTTTTTACTCCTAAATTTAAATTAATAAAATAGGCTTTATTAGCGACTACAAAATAACACGCACTTTAAAATAATTTCATTTATACACTATTAGTAGTCGCCACTGCGGCGTAGGCCTCTCCTAAACCTCTCCATCTATAACTATCCGATGCTAGCTGCATCCATTGGCATCCACATATGTCTTTGAAGACGAGCACCTTTTACACGGTCTTCCTTGTTTTCTTTTTTCTAATGGTACCTCACTCTGTTAGGCGTTTTGTCTACCTGTTGTTCGACATCAAACATGTCCTGCCCTTAACCTTAGCCTTTTCTGTGCTTCTACAATTTTTGTACTCCTAAATTTACTTGTTATGAATAGAAAAAATATAAGAGCTGTGGCTTGCGAGACAGTACCTGCTGAGACGGTGTCCAATGTTGGTATCTTGTTCTATTTCTTCGTTCTTTTTTCGTTTAATTGCATTTTGTCTATTTTTCTTTTGTTTTTTCTTTAAATGCGTTATATTTTGTTTTTATGTTATAATACCAATAAATAAAATGTCCACGTCTATTTACGGGAGATATTATCTATTACATATTTCTTAGGTACTACTACGCCCTTCAGTCTTTGTAGCTATTATATTATCATTTTATGAAATAATAGAACGTACAATTTCGCCGCGCACAACAATCGTTATAATTCATGATGTCATTTCATTGTAAGCCTGTTAGTGATTCATGGTATCTATTATTAATTTTACGCAGAATATGTTAGTATTTGCTGTGGGCGAATTTAACACACTTTTGGGTATTGCCGGTGTATTGGTCGGTGTATGCAATGGACCAGTTTATATACAATCGCAGTTTCAGACGAAATCGTTAAGCCGTTGGAGGGAGATTTCAAGTCTTGTACGTGTACTTTATTATCAATGCATTACATGACGCTTAAGTTAAGAACTCAGCCAGAGATCTTATTGCGCTGCTATTCCCAAACCCAGATAAAACAAGAAGGAAACGAATTGTTGTAAACAATTTTGATGTATCCGTTGTTAATATCGATGTACCCACATTCTATTTAACATGCGCTAATGTTTGTTATACCAAACTACCCTATTCATGCTCTGAGGTCAATACATATCCTACATATATTTAATACGCGCAACAATATCCGTAGGTATAGCTCTGCTTATGATATCTACTGAAGTAAGCAGAAAGTAGAAAAAGCTTTCTTCATTTACGAAATACGTATACTAAATGCCATTAAATTTGTAGCATAATATAAAAGTTCCATGGAGACCTGAATTTAAACGAGAATAAGTATGTTTACGAGTTAAAATAAAACTGACTTCAAATCGAATTAAACGTTATAACGCACAGACGCCCTTTTTGTATAATTAATCAGAACCTAACCAAACTCTCATCACACATGTTATAATTGGTAGGTTTCGTGGAATAAAATAGTCCAACAACTAATAATGATAAAAAAAAGTAGTTATTATGCATAATAATTGCTATGTGTTGCCAGCTAACACTACCGTTGAAGTACATCATTTCCAATAAAAAAATAATCATGGAATCGGCTGGCTTGATAATGTGTTATTGCCCCCTTTTGTCACGTACATACTATTTTAAAGACATGTTTTTCTCATGGATGCCATTATCAGAACTAAAATTCAAATAAAAAAATAATTATCCAAATCGGTTCACCTAGTCGAAAGTTATGAGATAACAGACAAGAAAAACATACAGACGAATTGAGAACCTCCTCCTTTTTTTTGAAGTCGGTTGATAATGAAGCTAAGATATATTGTGAAGCAATATTACATATCATATAATATTCACATTATATATCCTTAAATCACATGGCTTCGAAACACTAAAATAATTTTGTTGTATATATAAATAAATAAAAACATAATTCACAATAAGCATGCAAAAGCAATGGAAAGATTCGCTCTTTTTGAAAAGTTTATTATCTTGCCGTAAAGTTTTCAACAGCTTCATTAAAAGTTTATCTGAAGCTATGAATAAAGTAGTCGACGCTACAGGCCTAAGCTTTTTGCAACAATTTTTTGCTGTGCAGCTTAAATAATGCAACTTAATATTTTTAAAGCTGAAAGCCGCGACTATACACAAATAACAAGTGACAAAATTACTACATTACTACAGCATCACGACTCCAACAATGAACGATGAAGAACTTACAAGTGTTTAACAGCACGTGTAAATACTGAACTTTAACTGCCCAAACACAATCATATCAAGATCTGTCAGGAACGTCTATTTATTCTCAATATTATTCACTTAAGCGTAAAGACTATACTCCCGATCCGATATCGATTAGGTCATGGAAACTGACATAACTGATGCCATAGACAAAACGATAGCCACAGATAATTCCGCGCCACCGATAGAAGCGATTTGAGTTATCGTTCATCGTGCGTACAGTAAAGGAGTGGAACAATTTGCCGGTGTTAGTCTTTCCTTACAAGTACAACGGGTGAGTCTTCAAGAGTAGAGTGAATAGGCACTTACTAAACTAGCGCTTACCTTCTTTCGACTATACCATCACTTAAGATCAGATGGGATCGTGGTCAAGCACTAGTTTTTACCCCATAAAAAAAGTAACTGATTAATCTATACTGAAATGTCACTAAAATTATTTTTGTACCCCACTTTGCGGTATTTATTCATTGTTTACAGATCTAATATTATGCGTCGACATATGTATGTGTGAATGATGTGAATGTATGATTGTGTGAAATTTTTAATAGTTAACAAAATAGTCTTTATCATTAATGTCAATATAATATTAGATTGACTAAGTCTAGTTTAACAAATAAAGCTAGACGATTGACAAAAGGCGTATTCCTTGGCCACTTGTGTCGAAGTACCAACAAATCTTATCTAAAGAGCCTTTACCATCTTACCAAAGTTTACGGCTCGAGCACAGTTGATCTTTTTGAACATCGTAATTCAAAACAAAACTTAACTCTTTAATGGGGTTTACAAATATAGTTGTTTTTAGACAAAGAACCGGGCTGATGTGGCCTATGTCCACTATGTAACACCAAGTGATATATGTAAAAAAAGAGTTTATGGTAATCATAAAAGGGACTTTTTCGTGTTTTCTACCTTAAAACATATTAAGGGTAGAAAATATGACTAAAATAGTGTTGAGGTGATGGCCTATATAGAAGCAGCTAGCAGAAGGAATTGCATTTCGGTAACGAGCGCAGCAGAGCTTCCTTTTTCAACCGACTTTAAAAACGAAGAGATTCTCAATTCGTACGTTTTTTTTAAGTTTGTTATCGTCACTTTCGCACATTGAACCGATTTCAATAATTTAATTTTTATTGGAAAAGACGTACTTCAACCGTAATTTAATGAGACTTTAATTAGGTTCTGATTAATTATATTTAGTAATATTTCTAAAATAATTGGGAAATACAAAGAGGGCGCCCACGCGTAATAGCGTTTAACGTTTGATTCGATTTGTAGTCTGTTTTTGTTTTTGCTCATAAATATACTTGTGTAATTTTTAATGTATAATTTTGTTCTTTGTCCCCTTAATTATCCCTAAAAAAGAAGGCTTTTTCTTCTCGCTCTTGTATCTTCATTAATTATATTAATACTCAGTATAAATATTATACTCAGATTAAACAAATCGTTATAACAGGAAGGTTATAAAAGGGCTTTTTATTATAAAATGCGCATTGTTTTGTTACAATACTGATGATACTCATTTCATTAGTGTCGTCTTAAGAGGCGAGGTGAGACGGAGGACAAACGACGCCCTCCGCTGTTAACTAGATGAGAAATTTAATTAATTTATGGATCGTGCTTGAGTGTCTACACTCGGCAAAAGTAAAAGATAAAATAAATAAATAAGATAGGATCTGTTTAAAAATAAAGTAACGGGACGCACGACAAGTACAATGAGTGTGGACTTACGGCGATGATTAATTTTTTTTTTCAAATTCCATTCCAAAATCACACATTAAAATATACAGCTTATTTTAAACAAAGAGATCAGAGAAGTCCCAAATCATTACTACTTTTGAAGACGACCTACTAGCATGTTTGTTTCAAACCTTATGTTTCTTCAAAATTGTATCAACGGAGAGATAAACTACCAAAATCTTAATCTCCTTAACCGTATTTCAATATCGTCAATATCGTACCGTACAATACACCACGACAACCCATCACTAAAACCTTCTCCATTCTCACAAACATCGCCAGCACCTTGCCCGCAACTTTGACGCATACAATAACTTACAAGTTTCGTTGTTCTACGTATTTTTCGATTCTACCACAAATTGAAATGCAAAGTTAGCAAATACTATGTTATTACTAACTAGTAAATGTCTACTGCCTAACCTGTGATAAGCGTATATTAAGGCTCATGTGCTTTTATTAATGAACACGTATTGTATATGCTGTTGGTTGACCTATTATAAATAAATAAAAATTTTGTCCTGAAGGTTCTTAAGGTTCGCTTAAAGCAAAATTGGAATTTGGCATTGTTACTTAATAAATATAATAATAATAACTTCAGATATTAATTATTCATGTTATATTGTCGTGTTATATAAAAAATCACCGCACAAGTTTGAAATGTAGTACCCTAAATACCAATGTTGTATCTATTTTCGACAGTTACTCTATATTATGTTCGACAATACTTTTAATTACTGGTATCATCGGTTACCAGTTATAAGTCTCTTTAGACATCAATATGTTAGGTTAATTATTTGTATTAATTATTAATTATATATTACAGAGGTGTCATAGAGGAAGCGAAAGCATAGGAAAATCAAAGATAAACCTAAAATTTCTAACGAATCGCGCGGCGAACTAAGCTTCATTACCCCCGAAATGAGCACAGAGCGTCCCGGTGGAATATATTAATTTACATTTTAGAGCTTGGTTTTTATGTGGCTCCCCCGGCCGTCACCTTTTTATAAATGTCTCTTCCAAAAAAAAACTTTTACTCCTAATTTAATTGAATAAACAGAACAAAAAAGAGGTCTTTTTCGTATATAAAATTGTATAATTTACTCTCGTTCGCGACAGTTGAAAGTTAGTTGAGTGATAAAAATTTATACAGAGATTTCATTCCCTTCACTGCAATTTTTTAAGATCAATGTCATTATATCTGTCATAATTTAAGTGAATCTTGTTCACTACACTACATTTAATCTTCGTAACTTCCGAATAAGTAATTAGTACGTCTTTAGTTAAAGTTGCAGCCTATACAATGCCTCACTGTTGACGTTCTCGTGGTTCTCTCTACAGAGAAGGCCTGGGCCCTAGTTTCTAAGACATGTAGGTTTCGTGATTAACGCTTTATTTTGTCGTGACAATCATGTTTTTATTTATATCGCTACAAATTAAAAAACGCCTTTTGAATACCAATAGAAAGCTAATTTGACGCGATGCCGAGACCGTAGATTGGATTTGAGCCAATCGAGGAATTGAGATATTATTAAAGAGAAAAATAAGATTTTTAGAAAAAAAATATTAGGTTTAGTTACTTAATATTGAAAATTAAAATTAGAAAAATTTACCTAATGGTTAAAGATATTTGTACGAATACGCTATAATGTATAAATTAATTTAATTTTGGGCCTAATGAAAGTCGAATGATGAAGTTATTAAACAATTAGCTACAGGGCAATTCATCTTAATACAATTTGTGTCGAGAGTTTGGTGAAATAACAGTGACTTAAGCGTCGATTTTTTTAACAGATTTTGTCTTAGACTATGTTTTATTAAACAATTAGCTACAGGGCAATTCATCTTAATACAATTTGTGTCGAGAGTTTGGTGAAATAACAGTGACTTAAGCGTCGATTTTTTTTAACAGATTTTGTTTTAGACTATGTTTTATTAAAATAATTACTTGGTGGTTTAAAAATAACACTTTATTGGAGGTAAGGCACTATCTAAGAAAATATTGCTTATTGTAATGTTATATGGTTTCAAAGTTATATAGATATGTTTATAAATTGTGTTATTTGAAATTCGCAGATATATAGATGATAGAGAATATTTGAAAGTCGCAGATGCAAATAAGTGTATAATAAATTATCTGTCAACGCCTCACACATTTTCACACATCAATAAACACTTTAACTTAAATCAACAAGATACTGCGAACAGCATATGTATGTTTACATAACAATCTAATTTTCCGCTTAACCAAACATTTCCGATACAGTGATTAAGTTTATCGTTTGAGAGAGACAACATATTGTGAGAATTGTAATATGCAATTATATTTAGTTAAGATGTTTTAACTGTGTGGGTCAGCCCAATTCTTTCGTTGTGACGTGTTGACGTCAAGATATTTGATGATCAGTAATCAGTAAACTAATAGTATAAATATAGTAAGGGTATAGGGCTTGCCTTACGAGGTGACCGCCATGTGTGATATGGATTTGTGGATCATTGTCCCGATAGTCGTTTCTGCGAACGGTCTTGCAGCGAAAAGTCTAGATCAAGACCTCAAGAGACTTTCGCTTGATGTCTGGGTCAAGGGTCAGATACAGAAGGCAGTACTCCTGGACACGGAACGCATCGTAGGGAGGTTTCGCTCTATGTCGCTCTAACAACCCCTTGCTTGGGTTCTGCTTTGTTGCCGGTGGCAAACTGGGTGAGGTTTTTATATTTTGTTTGGTGTTTTTATTTATTTTATATTATCTATTTTTATTTTAAAATTATAAAAACTTAACCAGAGTTTTAAAAAGAAATAAAGGTATTATCTAGTTAAATATATATGTCGGTGTCAGGTATTCGAACCTCGAACGGTATAAAAATAATCTTAGTATAGAGTTATCAATAATTGAATTTCTCTGTGGTTTTGTCTATAGTTTCACCTGTGTCTATGACTCGATTCAACATAGAGATGCGCGACTTGAGCGAATAATAGATAAGCCGTCTAGATTTTGAAGTTTACTATCTCCCGGCCTTATAATGCTCCCTAATAAGATAAAATAAAGGAAAAGGTGGCATTTTTTTCACATATTTCATATTGCTCTGTATTGATAACCCCACAATTTCTTTCGAAAAGTAATCGAACTATTGAAAGGACTCTCCCAAGACACCTATTGCGTAAAAAAGCTTAACACTTTTTTTAACTTAGATGTCTTTTACTTGGCGAAACAATATTTCTTTTGAATTTTTGTATTTAGTATTTTTGGGAGATATTGGGAACTTTGGGAGTTAGAAATAGCGTTCAGATTAAAATTGAAGTCGGAACACAAGGACGTTACGAAATTTTTTAGTTTTTAAAACCATATCATGTAATAATTCTGTGTTGTACTACGAGTAAAATTTAATTAATGTTATGGCTCGGATGTTATAGAAATCAAAGCTATTGTAGAAACGCACTAGTTCACAACAAGGTTTTTTGGTCAGGTTTTTCAGGTATAAAAATAAAAACGAATTATAGAACTATTCATGTGTTTATTCTGTTATGGAAAGATCTCTGCTTACTAAAATCAAGTGGCACGTCAGTTACACGTGTGACCAATATACATTAAAACTATCTTGAAATTGTATCGAACACTGTCATTGTTAAGATAATCGTGTATTGCGATATCATTGCGACATTCGATACTAAATAAAGAACATAATTATAAGCATTTCTTAGATGACTACAGTGTATGAACATACGCAGCATCAAAGTAGTTCTACATTCCTTATCGCCTCCGGGAAAAGAACGAGGTAGCTTAGGACAAGCCATATTGTGATTCAGACCTTAGTCCCCACTCTTAATATTATCAATATCTCGCCACATATGGTACTTAATTTTTAATATATGTTTGTGTTTGATTTCGTAGCTTTTCGTTTGTTACACGTAAATTAAACGAAACGGAAGTTAAAATAAAACAAATATAAGTTTTAAACTGTAGGAATTGGTAAAATAATGTTTTTATCAAGGTTCACTTAATGCCTATAAAGCTCTAACAATTGGATAAAATTTATAGTTCCTTTTGTTGTTTGATACAAAAGCTAATCTATTCGATCTCCCCAGAGAATGGCTTGGAAATAGAATCACGTGCAATAAAACAGTTGTTAGGAATACGGAGTACATCCGGAGTGAAATATCAAATAATATATAAGGTAAATATGATTTCGATTCAAAGCCAGGGTTTAAAGATCGTTGTTGATAGCTAGATACATGAGCTTTTTAGCTTTAAGTAATTTTGTCAACACAATCATGTTCTTAAAATTTAGAAGACGCTAGCAGATTTTAACGAGCTATATTAGAAGAACTAGTATGAGGGCTTTGGTGCGATGTTGACACAAGTATATTTATGAACAAAACCAAAACCCACTTCTAATGGAATTAAATGTTAAACGCTATTACACGTGGACGGGCGTCTTTGTATTTACGAATTATCGTGAGATTATTACGAAATGAAATCATAACCTAACCAAATTCTCATCAAACTACTCTTGAAGTACATCCTCACCATTTAAAAATGAACCGGAAATCGGTTGACGTAATATTGAGTTATTGGTCCATTTGCGACCAACATACGAGTACTTGATGCAAATTTAAAACATGTTTTTAATGGATGTCATTGTCGGAGTTGGACCAAGTCAAATAAATCATTAAAATCGGTTCCCAAGTTACGAGGTTAAAAACAAAAAAAAATACAGACGAATTGAAAGAACCTCCTTTTTTGAAGTCTGATGAAAAATGGCATGAAAGGACTTTTTTCATTCATGTATGTTGTCTTACTAAGGATGTTAAAGCTAAAAATATTTCGTAATATTTGATAGATAATATGAAATATGAGATCGTATTGATCTATTTATCTAAAAATAAATGATATTCCAACTACATTTATTCAAATTTCTGTATCATATTGACGAGATTTTACATGTTTCATTTTTAATATGTAACTTCTTTGGAATCAGCTGTTCATGTGGCTGCGGCGATCACCCGCGTTATTTGCCTCTTCTGGTATTGAATGGTACTACTCTACTCTTTAGGGTTAATTAGATGAAGCATTAAATTTATTCAACTGTAGAGAACAGTGTTTCCCAATTTGCATCTAATTCGAGGTTTGCGGCGAACCGGAAATTACCGCTGTTGCTAATAACAACTACAGTGTTTGTTTCCATTAGCCAATGATCAGTTACGTATTGAACTATTTAATCATTGTATATTAAAAGTCATACTTACGAAATTTAAGAAGTAATATAAAAAATTAGCGTCTGACCCAAGTGTCACTTAACAATCCCACAGTCTCCTGTTACTATTGTCTCATAATTAACGTTTGGTAACATAATAGCTGGTTATTATCGCTATTTTGATAATGTACGCAACTGCTTGGATTAGTGATCCCAACCGAGTGTCGTGTCAAGTCCTACAATAAGTTACCAGGCTTACTTCATCGATAATTGATTCTCCAAATATGTCCTTTCAAAAATGACAATTATCTCTCCAGGGCAATTCTATGTAGGTTATCCCTGCCATGGAAATACATTAGATTCTCACAGTTATGAAAGATTAGTAAACACGGCTATATTATTCGTTAACTTCATAAGTTGCTACTTGCCTGATCTTTGTCTCAAAAAGATACTTACGATTAAAATTTCCAATCATTTCACTCACTGTAATTTCTTCTGCATTTTCGTGCCCCTCAGAGAATCTGGAACGTGTAGCTTAAATCAATTTAGCTTAATTTACTATTGGCGACACACTAAGAGTCAGTGTATGCGGGACGTATCTACATGATAAATATTTAATTTGTTGTCTACACGGAAGCAAATTCTTGGCAAAGTTAAAACTTAATGCGATTTCAGAGCATATTGTTTTCGTGACCTACCCGGTACATGCTCATTGATTCGCAGTCTTTAGGTTTGAACACTGATTGCAATGCACTGTTTTTTATCTTGCGTAGTAATTTGTTTGTAGAATTATATATTGGCTTGGTATCCATAGCAAAACCAACTACTAGGCAACTAATCAAAACGACGCCGTAGTCACCGAATAGTTTCAGTTACCAATATAAACAGAATCTAGCGTGAAGTTTCGAGTACCAGCTTAAATAAACCAACAAAATAGTAGCTCAGTGCGCTTCACAAGAAGAACAATGCAGGCAAAGTTTGTAACTGCCTTTTCGGATTGTTCTGAACTTTATACTACAAGCGTTCCTGTGTTTAACATATTATGTAAAGCCTTATCTTTTTTTTTTTAATTTTGTAATTATTTTAGAGTATCATAAATTTTAAAACATTAAAGGCTACAACATGCGGACGACCACATAAAAGGTTTATTTAGTTTTCTCATAAATGCTGGTGTCAGAACCTAACCAAATGGGACCACACGGAAAGCACCAGCTTTCAAATAAAAAAAAAGAATTATCAAAATCGAGTGGGTAGTAGAAAGCAAAAAATTATTGGAGAATTCAGTACCTCCTTCTATTTTAATTCAATTTCTTTTCTAATTTATTAAATTTAAATGCACTCCTTAATTTACCTCACCAACCTTTATAAGTAATTAGTAAGCTAAACCAACAGCATGAGAATTGCACGTATAAACATATTCAAAAGGAATTTCAAAAATGTTATGTCAATAGCCGCTGTTACCTGCTACTTCGCGCATATCTAGGATTAAAGCTAGTCTATCTTTAATTTCTTGTTGACAATATATCGATATATGTTCGGAACGCCTTAATGGATGTTGTCAAAAGAGCACTAAATAAGCATATTTTATAGAGATTAGTCCGAATACCGCTGTTCATGTTTACTTTCTTTTTCAGAAATATTACTAACATTCATGTTAACTAAGCTTAAGCTTGTGCTAGGAGATTCACGTCAATAGCCGAATGTTGGATTCGAACCTGCGACATTTTATTATTTACATGCATTAATTTACTTCGTTTTTTATACATATCTACATATATGTAATATTTTTTTGATTGTGTATGTATTTATCTTTATATGTGGTTTATGCTATCTCACCCAAGGTTGTCTGGTAGAGAGTGCCACTAAGGCATTAAGTCCGCCTTTGTGAACCTTAGTTTACGATAATACATAAGCAATATACAATAAAAATAAGATAAAATTAGAACAATACAAAATTTTAATAAAACAGAAATGTAATATAATTTTGTACAATTTTGTCGCGCCAGCTGTAAGGCACAGCGGAACGCGGTCTTTGTATACATTTAACCATCGATCAAATTAAATCGGCACGCCGCAACCGCGCCGCCTGTTTGACGAGAGCGCGATTCGTATTTCATTTGTCACGGTCGTATTGATTTCAACAAGTAAATTTATGAGTAAGAGCAAAAACTGTCTTCAAATCGAAGAGGAATATTACGAAATAGAATTTATCAATCTACTCTTGAAGTACATTCTTTCCAATAAAAAATTAATCATCGAAATCGGTTGGCGTGATATTGAGTTCCTCGTCCATTGGTCGCGAAAGACAGATGTCGCGGAAAACACGGCAAGCGCTAGCTTTCAAATTAAAAAAAGAATCAAAGTCGTTTCATTTAGACGAAAGTTATGAGGTAAGAAACAAAAAAAAACGGACGAATTAATTGAGAAAAAGGAGGGAGTCCTTTTTTGAAGTCGGTTGAAAATGGTTGTTCTATAGTACAGAAAGTAAAATGTTAAATTATATGGTTGTAACAATACAAAAACCTTAAACGGCTTAAATATAACGGGAAATCAATTACCTCAGTTCCCGTGACCATAAGGACTTGAAAGTGCCCAAAACAACAGGATTTCATAAGCAAATTAATTTACGATGAAATGCGCACTGCTAGTTTTGTTCGACACAGTTTAAACGACAGTTTGATTTTAATTACAGTATACCGTCAACCGTGTTTAACTATCAATCAAATACGATACTCCAGCGGATATCAATTCATAGCAGATATGCGTAGCGCGTAGCAATGACCTGTCGTTATGTCGTTAGTTTCTGTAGTATAGTACTATGCATTTTTAACAAAATGGTATTATTAATTTAATATATAAATAAGCTTAAACGTCCTTTCAACTCTTCTCTTAGTTTAGTAGAAAGAGATAACGATCGCTCTCAGTGTTTCATAAAACTCGCTAGGCCTTATTTTAAGGTATAACAGAAAGATTATTCCTAAGGTAGAATCGCGTAGGCAAAAGATGTATGTTTCGTCTGTTTATCTACCATATTGATTTCCCACCACAGATGTGTCGCTGGTCCATATCTTACGAATTGCTTTAGGTTTCCAATAGTACATAAAAAAATCAATTTGTCAACAATTTGAAGTAAGGGTAGAAATAGTTGAAATTATGACTTCCACCACAACGCAACCGTGGTACGGCACCGCTTAATTGCGGGGGATAGGGAGAGTGACAACGAAACACCAACACTCCTCTTCCCCGCGACTCCTTCCCGGCTACGGATATCAAACAAACGCACCCCGCAGCCCTTCAACACACTTGTGGCGGTCTCAAAGGTCGTAAAGGGGCCCATCAGGTGCTGCCATCTCGGTCGGCCGTACCTCGCGGGCCGGCGTGTGGGTTCCTCTTTGCTTCACCGTGGGTATTAGGGGCCTTTCCACGGTTTCTGAACACGACAAGCCAGGAACCGAAGGTTATAATACCACTAAACTTATTATATTGTGTATACCATACTCTATTCTATCGCCCACGTATTAAATAAGTCACAATACAGTAATTATTAATGTGGCAAGCTGTTAATTTATAGATGTTTGTTGTCGTATCGTATTACTCTAGGATGTTCGAATCTTTTCTCAGTAATATTTCACGATTATTAAATTTTCTTAGTGGATGATAATAATTCTGATTTCAAAGTAAAGTACGCGTATAAAACCATAGGATACAACAACAAGACTTTATTTACAAGATATTTTACCGTTAAACTGGTTATTTATAAACGATCTTCTGGTAAACAAGATGTAAACGATTCCGTCTGAATAATTATTTTTCGAAAGCTGAAGGTTGTAAACAAGTTAATGAAAAAAAGTTTATGACGCAAACATGTTTTGACCTGGAAAATTTTAAGTTTGTTTATCATCCGAAAATTTGCAGTTCCTAATATGTGTATAAGTTTTTTTATGATTTCGTAAACAAGCTTTGGTCTCATTGGTATAGAAATATAATGTGCTTTATTGTTTTGCATATGAAACAAAATATACTACACAATTTTTGTCTTTTATGTGGATTTGTATGTGTTTTTATATATTTGGTTATTGGTTTGGATACTTTGCTAGGTAGTTGAAGAGCAAATGAGACATAAACAAAAAATCTTTATTTTAGTTTTTACTAACTAATAGTACAATAGCTTCAATTTTTTTAATTTTTACTAGAATGCTAGTAATTTTTTTTCACAAATATTAACATTCTTGTTAACAATTCCATCTAAGTTTAAGCTTGTTCTAGGACTAGGCTTGCGGATTCTAACGTAGGACTGTATATTTCGCAGATGGTGCTAAGCTATCAGGCAATTGACGCCTCTGTGTAAAATAATAAATAAAAAAACATATATTATGTGTAGTATGAAGCAGTATAAAACGGAGTGGAACAAAGTACGAGGTAGTGTGTAATAAATCGTCTGATCTTATCGAATTTGGATGTTATCGGTTTCAGAAAGTCTGCTAATCTCCGCTTATTCGGAGCTTCAGTGAATCTGTGAAAATAATTAATGTCTCAAGCAAACAACGATATTACTAAATAAATCGTGTTTTTATCGCGTGAAAAATGCCTTTTGTACAAATTTACCTCAACGTTACGTAACTTTCTGTATTTCATTAATTATGTTACTCTCCCTTTATTCGTAGCGCGGATAAATCGTTCCTCGAGCTACGCGCTTACGTAATGGAGACAGCAACTAATCGGAGGATAAAATGTGTTATTATTAAGTAGGAAGGCTTCGTTAACAAGACAGCTTCCGTTTTAGTGAAACTTAAATCTAAAATAATATCATTCCCCCTAATTGTAGGAAAAGGAAGTCACAGAAAATAAAATATAAATAAAATAACAAGAAGAAAAACAGTACCATTATAAACTGCTGTACTACGAGGCATGCAGTAGGTGAGAGATACCACCGTATTTGCTGTCGGGTAGGCACACAAAGGATCCGTACGGTGTGTTCTGTACAGTGAGTGTATGTTTAAACTATATGTTTTTGAAAATGTGGCTAAATTTTAGAAGATACAGTTCAAAATGTGCTTCGTTATTTAAATGTGCTGAAGATAAATCCGCGTTCTTTTAAACTGTAATGTTCAAAAGCGAGGATTCGAACATAATACAATTACTTTATTCTTATATTGAATATAGAATAGCTCAACTGTATGGGAGTCAATAACTCAATTATTGACTCCCATACACTTGAGCTTAAGACAAATTCTTTTTAATTATATATATGGATATAAGTTAGTGACTATTCACTTGAGTACAAAGCTATCTCTTTTGGCTTCAATTTTTTTCTAATAACTTGAATTATGAAATAAAACTCGTCCAATTTTCACCTTATTGCTTTCGACTGGGTGAACCGATTTTGATGATTATTTTTTTTAAAGGTCAGGTGCTTCTGGTGTGGTCCAATTCTGACGAATAGCGACTGATGAATAGCATCCATGAGAAAACCACATTAGTCTTACATTTGCATCAAGTATGTACGCGACAAATGGACGAATAACTCTATTTTACGTCAATTTCGATGATTCATTTTTTACTGAAAAGAATGTACCTACTTCAAGGTTAGTTTGAGAGTTTAATTAAAATTAAAGTAACAGTCTTAATATATGTAATATATATGTCCCACAGTTGGGAGACCTACTCTGTAACGAAAGTATACGCGGCCCTAGTGCGGATTGGCAGACTTTATATGCCTTAGAAAAATTTTCTGAGACATGTAGGTTTTCTCTCGTTGTTTTTCTTCTCCGCCAAGCGCGTGGTAAAGCAGCACATAAAATTGCAACAGCAAATTTATTGGTGACGCAACTTAAACCAACCGCCCGAACACTAACCTACCACGGCTCTAAGTTGGAGTTTAGTTAGGTTCTGATTAATTCTATTTCGTAATATTCCTATTTCATTTAATGTCGTTTGTTTGTCGTGTGTTTACTCGTAAATATACTTGTGTACAGACAACACAGCTTCCGACAAATAAGGACTTTTAAAAAATGACAAATGCTTGCCTGCGGGCACATCAGTAAGGAAACACTGAGAACAGTTTTAATATTTCATTGCCACTATGATATAGTCGTTTGTACATAATTTCATTATAAGTTCCAAACAATTGCGGTCTAATATCACAGTTTTAGATGACAATAATAGTTTGAAAATTAATAAACTTAGTCATTAATTTATGGTTGAGGAAGAGCGAGCTCGTTGTATAATAACTTTGTTGTAACAGGAAGTAGTACATGTAATTACATAAGTTGTTTACTGCGAGTAAGTCAGCAAGATATTATTACAATGGCTACGTACAGGGGATCAATGATGGACAGGACTTCACACTAGGCTAGAAAAATCATTCTGGTAAGATTAAAGCTTAATAACCTCTATAAGATTTTGTCGCTTTATCGTAGAGATTATTAAGGTCACAGTGAAGATAGTATTAGTGTCTTTCCGTGGAAAACTAACCGCACAAGTCGAGGTTCCCCACAACAGGGGGACCCTTATGTTACAACGAATAGAGGTTCAGGCTAGCGAGCTAAGAATTATGCCACCTCTCAATCCGGTGAAACAACCAACGTCTTTTATGGGTAATCGTGTTGGGTCGTCAAAACAAGTATTTACGAATTACTTTAGAAATATTACGATATAGAATTAATCAGAACCTAACTTTCATTAAAATACTCTTAAATTACATCTTTTCCAAAATAAATGAAACATCGATAACGGTTGGTGTGATATTGAGTTATTCGTCCATTTGTGGCGCACATACTTGATGCAAATTTAAGACTCATTTGGTTATCTCATGGATGCTATTAAATCATAAATGTGTTAAATTGTTGAATCAATTTCAAGATTAAATAACATTAATTACCGTCGTACCAGTAAGGATGTCAAGATATGAATACCTAATAATTTGCTATACCTTAAATATTTGTAGCTTATCCAAAAGGTAAATTTGATAAAGCCTTTCAAAGCGACAGTAAAGTGTTTCATTGTTTCTAATTCAGTTTAATATTGTGTGACACCGCCATTGTTTCAATTTGCGGGGCTGAAGCCAATGTATTGTTTATTTAGGAGCGTTTTAAATTATTTGAACAAAAAGGTCTACGAAAAAGTTATTTCGTCAAAAAGTTTGGGCTTATAAAATTGCGTAGCTCTTGATAAGTGAAGAACTTTATGTAAAAGATTTACAAATGAGTGTTCCTTGACAATATAAATTTCCAATTAAAACTTAAAAAAATAATTGACTCATTTAAAACAAATAGCTAGCACGTCCTTTAACCATAGCGGCATAAACAGAGACAACCTTCGTTTCCACTTTTACATCAAACTTATTTGTGATAGGTTGTCCTCAGATCGGATTGCTTACGCGTAACATAATAGTCTACCCGAGCCAATCGGAGGGAACCTTGTGTCGAGTTACTAGCGACTCACAGATCCACAAATTCTCGTTGAAATAGTGCAATATCACTATACATCGAATTGGTAGAATTATTCATACGGCATTAGAATTGGTAACTACAAATCACCATAGCACGATGCAGCTATCGAACGTATGTTTAAATTTGGAATGTTCGGATCGTGTTACCAGCCAACAATGATGATTCAAATGTAGTTTTTGCATATTTGCAAATATATTAGCTAATTGGTTATGAGAAAATAAATCATAAACAATACTACTGTAAAGCATCTTTAATAAAGTGGCTGGACGGTTTGGAGCACGAGGATACGGAGGCAATATTACGATACCAATTTCAATAATATCTTGCATATACATTTTTATCGTAATTTCACATAAACGCACAAATGCATACACACTGACACATTAGCACACTCTCACACACTCACACAATTATTTTATATTAATTAACTTAAAACGAAAAAACGAAATTTGATACAGTTAAGGAAGAGCTGTATCTTCTGACACCAAGTAATAGGTTGTCAAATATCTCCCTTCCGCCTTTTTGTCTTTTGAATTTCGCGGCTATATACAAAGCGCTACAGAGCTCGTATCTAGCAATACTATACATAATTTGAAAGGTCTTGACATAACCTACAAAACGACGCTATGCATAATTAGTTTGGATATTGCGTTCAACAGTTATAGACGTGTAACTGTTGAACGCAATATCCATTACACGCAGTAAATTTCGGCGTTATTGAACTCCATTCACTAACGCCGAAATTCGCGCTATTTTAAAGTTTTCCTTCGTTAAAGGCAAATCCGCTAGAGAAACGTTCCGTGAGATTAATGGTGTTTTGGGGATGGTACTCTATCACTTCGAACCACGGAGGAATGGTTTCGACGATTCAGAGACGGTGAAAACGACACCATGGATAAGCCAGCCGGCGGAAGACCTGTGACGACAAATACCGATCAAATCATGGACTACATCGAGTTAGACCAGCATGTGGCATCTCGTGACATCGCCCAGGAGATGTGAGTTAGTCACCAAACCATTTTAAACCATCTGCAGAAGGCTGGATACAAAAAGCTTGATGTTTGGGTGCCGCATGATTTGACGCAAAACCTTCTGGACCGAATCAACGCCTGCGATATGCTGCTGAAACGGAACGAACTCGACCCATTCTTGAAGCGGATGGTGACTGGCGACGAAAAATGGATCACATACGACAATATCAAGCGAAAACGGTCGTGGTCGAAGGCCGGTGAATCGTCCCAAACAGTGGCCAAGCCGGGCCAGACACTTAATTCTATCATCTACTGCGAACAACTGGACCGCTTGAAGCAGGCGATCGACCAGAAGCGTCCAGAATTGGCCAACAGGAAGGGTGTAGTGTTCCACCACGACAACGCCCGACCACACACTTCGTTGATGACTCGTCAGAAGCTACGGGAGCTCGGATGGGAGGTTTTATCGCATCCACCATATAGCCCGGACATAGCGCCAAGTGATTACCACCTGTTCCTGTCCATGGTGAACGCCCTTGGTGGCTTAAAGTTGAACTCAAAAGAGGCTTGTGAAAAGTGGCTGTCCAAGTTCTTCGCAAATAAGGAGGAGGGCTTCTACGAGGGAGGTATTATGAAGTTGCCGTCTAGATGGAAACAGATTATCGAACAAAACGGCGCATATTTGAACTAAATCCGATCACTGTAACACTGTTTATAAAGCATTGAATAAAGAGCAAAAAAGCGGAAGGGAGATATTTGACAACCTTTATATTTTATACTTAAAAGAAGATCCAATCATTGTATGCTTGTTTTGTATGTTATTTTTTTGAAAATTAATATTTTTATTATTATTTTATTTTCATTATTTTATTTTCATTATTTTATTATCTCTAGGCCGTTTTCTATATATTTTTTGTTACGCCTCTTTGCCTGATTAACTGTAATAACATATTTATTACTTAATAGGACAAAACGGAATAGCGGTAAGCTAGGTTTTTGGTATTCTCTCACGCAAGCCAAATTGTATATCACACTTTTTTGTGCTATAGAAAGTTGATACATACACTATGTAGAAAACCAATAAATTATTTCTTTACTTCCTCCTGCAGTAAAGAGTTTAAATACTATTTTCTATTCAATTACGTAAAAGATTTAACATGTACTTTTGTTCGTGGCATGTACAGACAAAACTACAGATAGGTCTTACAAGTCGTATTCTAAAAACCAGATTTTTAAATAAAAAATTGTAAAAATACATTCAGATTTTTGGTATATAATTTTAAAATTATATAAAACATTTCTATGTCGATTTGGACGAATGTATTTCTAATCGGACATATTTATAACATTTAGATCAGCCTTTTTGAAGTAAAACTACAAATTCTTGACCTGGGCAATAACCCGGTGAATGCGATACGAAAACTGTGATGGTGTGGGTTAAGCGATGTTATATGAAACATTTAACTTCGCCTGTAGGGGCAAGAGAAAGCAGTGCGCGCACATTTTCTTTCTCTTTTCAATAATTATATACGAGTATATATTATACAAGTATAAACATACACGTATACATACAAAGCTTTCGTGCCAAAGCTCCCAAATATGGGTCGATAATTATTACGTTCCTGGTCCTTGTTTAATTTTTTTACAGCGGACCCATTGCACATAAAAATAATGGTACAAGGGAATACTAAACATAATATGAAGCAGACTAAATGCAATGTAAACTCCCTCCTTTATTAAAACTTCTATTAAACAATATCTTACATTCAATTATGGCAAACCTTTCACCCGAGGCTCTGCTCGGAACGGAGCCGTTGTTTCAAGGAAATTTCCGTAAGCAATATTTATTCAGCGCCTGATTGTATCGAATAATTCTATTGTTACATTTCGTGTGGTAATTTTTTAAATAGTGAAAGCAGCGCTTAGCCCACTTTTTATCCAATATTCTAAAGTATGAGTAGCCTAAGTTACTTCTTATTACATCAGCTATCTGCCAGTGAAAGTCCCGACAAAATCGTTCCAACCGTATTAGAGATTAGCTGGAACAAACGGATAAACCGACAAAAATTGTAAAAAAATATATTTTGGTTTATATATCGTATTCATATGCATGTAGTAAAAAGCGAATATTTTAATATTACAAACAGACATTCCAATATTATTTATTTGTATAGATCAGATAATGATACCACGAAATATCTTTAATTTGACCACGAGTATGACTTGTGAAAAATGGATTCAATCAACATAATATGTATTATCTCTCCTATCTTTTTTTAATCCAAATCACAAAATTCTATTATATATATTATTTCTTATTATAAATATTATTATATATTACTTTTACAACAAGGGGTATGTCTACTATTCACTGTAGAAATTTCATTCAGTGTAGTATGTCATAGTTCAAAGTTATTAAGTTATCCCGGGTTAACTTCTTACAAATTTTGGCGATAAAAAGAAAAATGTTGTACGTTTTATGCCAAAGTAAGGCAGGCATATTTAATTCACCACCTCTGATCCCTATAATGTATGTGACAAAACTGTTTCGCTCACGTGCGATATTTACGTTTGCCTTGGCACCATGTGTGATATCGTTTGCGCATTCAGAACGCTTGTGTGTATGTCAAGATATGAAAATAGTTAGAGTGAATTGGAATACAATTTAAATTAAAAATAATAAAATAATTAATTCTGAGAATGAAACAGTTGCCCATGTTGAATTCGAGTATAATCCAATGCAATGCTACGGATATGTAAATCGACGTGGCCTTTTCAGTGTGGAAATCGAACTGCCAATGGACTGTTCACATCTGTTGCGAAATTGTCAACCGCTGGAGAGACCAAATGCATGGAATATAAACCAGTAGATATGAAATGTTATGGAAATTGCGTATCTGTCATATAGCTGTGGGTTGTGTAAATATAGACATTTTATTTATTGGCATTATAATATACAAACAAATTATACGCAAAATAAAAAGGAACTCAATTACAAAGAAAAAAAAAATTAACAAAATACAGTTAAAAGAATAAACGGACAAATAGGACGTGATGCCAACATTGGACATTGTCTCAGCATGTGCAATCAGCACAGCGGTGCCCAGGAATACCCGATGTCTTGCGCGCTCAATACTAGGTAGTATTGGATGGCATTTATACAGTATAATAATAAATGTATGATATAACACGGTCATAAATAGTTATTAGAATTTATTTATTATATACAATAATATAATAAATAATAAATAAATATATAGACAATTAAAACTTACATAGATGTAACCATGGTCACGTCACAAAGGGAATTATTACACTGTTCATTGTTGTTATTCACTTACGCGTGAGATTTTGTTTCTAATATATTTTAAATAAAACGTATCCTTTTACTGGTGAATCAGCATGGTTCCTAGATAGTGGTAATTATTTTGTTATTCAATATACTATTTCATACTGACCTATTGAGATCATCATCGTCAGCTTGTGTCTATCCACTGCTGGAAATAGACCTTCTCCAATGCCTATCCTGTGCTTTTCGCATACAGCCGCTTCCGGTATTCTAGGTCTTCGACCCATGACCGGTCTCCATTCCAATACTTTCCTCGTCGTCACTGACTCTGCAGATATGGTTTGACGGCCTACTGCCACTTCAACGTGATGATTTTAAGAGCTATGTAAACTACCTTTGTTATCTTTTAAATTTGTTTACATCGCTCGTTGTGCGTTTTTCAACTTTTCGGACCAGCCTAAGGCTCAGGGTCTAGATCTCTGCTATATCTTGGTGCTAATGAACACATTTCTAATAACTAATAGCTAATAATTGTAGTAATTACAAATTTCATAGATATTTTAATACAATATATTCGAGAACGTAACTTTGACAAAATGTCTTCTTTTATTAAATTGGTTCTACGTCTGTTGTTTAATATTCTCTTGACAAAAGGTCTTTAATAATGTTTTCATTATCCGCTAAAGATTGTTATGGCTTGTTAATTTAAATTAATTTAACAAACAAGCACCCTAATAGATCACAATGATTATATTTTCAACCAGCTATCGCGACCCTTTTCCCATAACGGGGTGGAAAGATGCAGTTATAATTTAAGTTGTCTGAACGCGTCCAACTATTTACTATCGATTATTTACATCAACTTCACTAGAGAACATTTACTAGATATCTTAGATGCTATAACTTACACTTAGTATTTCGGATGTCATCGTATTTCGTATTAACTCGTAATAGAATTACCGTTCGTTTTAACTAAGAGAAGAATATCATACTACCAAAAGTGATCTCACTGTATTAAACAGATGAATCTGATATGGTGATTTTATAACACGAGGTAAATTTTAACGAGTTAGGAATTAAAAAGAAAAAACTGCAATGATAGCACACTCTTTTACACACGTAAAAGTACAACGGTATATTTGCTCATTTTTCAGAAGTCATACAAATTTTCGCAGCTCATAAAAAAACGCTTATAAATAATCTGACTTCAAGAATCCGCAACTCGTCACAAGAACACCTTTCTAAAAAAAATGTTAAACTAAAATCAGTCGTGCATTTAAATAACCAGTTCATTTTTTTTCATTTTTTAATTCTTATTTAAATATAATATGTAAAACGCACGATTTACCAAAAAAAAATATCGAGCAAAGCTCGTTCATCAAGGTAGAGCTTAAGAAAATAGAACAGAAAACAAAACAATGTCTGAACTACGCCGTAACATACTCAGTTAATAGTATTCATTGGGTCGTCGGGCATGTCGACATTGTTGACATTGGCTCGACGCCAGACAGTTAAAGTAGCTTATAGCCATTTGATCCATGATTATGTCACCTACATGCTCACTGTGTAATCCTCCTAGTGCTTCTACTATGTGTACACGCACTAGACTTGAGGGAAATTATTTTAAGACGACACCGTGTTAGCGCAAATGAAGTTGGACGATTACATTTTTTTAATTAATTTTAAATTTGATGACATTTGTATAAAAACAATTCAACCCTGGGAGATAAATGGACTGTTTTGCTAGCATTTTGACGTCAACAGTCTATAGTTCAAATCTATTATTCAACTATTGCTATGAACTATTACTTAGTTGTTATTATTAGAAAAATTACAACAAATTTCGCTAAAATTTGTAAGCGTATAATAAAATGACAAAAAAGATTATACAGTACAGAATGGCCTTACTGAATACAGGGGGTATTCTTTTTTCTGAGATATTATTATTTCATAAAAACTAAATTAAATTATAAATTATGAAAAATGTTACTACTTTTCAACCGACTTCAAAAGGGTTATCAATTAAAAAAAGGAGGTTCACAATTCGTCTCTATTTTTTGTTTGTTACCTTATAGCTTGCGACTGGGTGAACCGATTATGATGATTCTTCCCGTGTGATCCCATCTAAATTTGGTCCAATTCTAACAATGGGATCCATGAGAAAACCATTTAAGTCTTATATTTGCATCAAGTATAAATGGACACTACAAATGGACGAATAACTCAATATCACGCCAATCCAATTCGATGATTCGTTGTTTATTGGAAAGGATGCATTTCACACTTTGATGAGTGCTTGGTTAGGTCCTGATTGATTCTTTTTCGTTATATTCTTACGATAATTCGGAAATACAAAAAAAAACGTCCGCGCGTTATGGCGTCAACGTTAATTCTATTTGAAGTCGATTTTTGTTTGTGCTCAAATTAAGTATATTTGAAAACTTATTCTTCAAACTTAACTTGAGCTTTCAAATTATTAAGTATGGAAATGTATTTTTCTTACTAAATAGTTTTAACCAAAAGCATCCGTTATTTGTTTTGTTCGCATAAAATCTAAAGCCAAAATGAACAGACTATAGCGTTGGCAATTCTCATATGTTGTATTTCCATACAAAACGTAAATAATTACGAGCGTTTCTTGTACAAAAGTATTTTACATTTTTGCTGACTCCGCGTACAATGGAACACAAAATAATGAAGCCTTGATTGTTGTTGACTGTTGCATGAATGCAGACATTGTTGAAACCGTTGTATACTATTTGAACTAAAAAAAGTTAAATCCTATGCATGTAGCTTACCAAATATTGCAAAGACAAAGGACATTTCTTCACATTGTCTATTATTTGGTAGGTCTCATCAATTTGTAATTAGCCCAATGTATCTCCACGATACAAACGGGACACAGTAAAATGTAAAAAGAAAAAAAAACTGAATGTTAATTGTTAGTAGCTAGTAACGTGATATATTATAAAGTAAGATGTCTTGCTACGTATTCACTTCAATATCAGCCCTGTAGTACTGGGCTCGTAGAATTAGGCTACGGCATCCCCTGCATGTCATGCCCCGTTAGTCCGCTACAGTGGACCCGGGTAGAAGGCGACGTTGGTTGGCCCGTGTCGCCTTGCACTGCGAGGGTGCTGGGGGAGGGATTAATCTCCCCAGGAACTTATATGTACTATGGAATATTTAATTTAAAAGATCTGAGACCACACAAGAAGCACCTTATTTGCAAATTCTACAATGCAAATCTGGCTCCCAAGATACAAACATTTGCTTAGTTTTAAAGTCATTCTTTTTTAATAATGTGTGCTACAATGGGTAATAAAAATAGCTAAAATGGTATTATGTTTGTATACCTATGCTACGTATATTCATTATATGCATGTAGTAAAAGCTGGTATTTTAATGTTACAATCAAATAGTCCAATTATATTTATTTATATACATAAATAAAATGTTTTAGTGATATAAATATATTGTTAAATCAATATATACAAGCGTGTATGTACTTTTTACAACGCTGTAAGTTTTAATATGTTATATTCATCATACGGCGGACATCCACAAAACTTATATTCCACTATGTAACTTGAATTTTTCATGACAATGTAAATTGCAATTTTCCGTTCTCATAAGCTGCTACGTAATCTCACAGACGTGACGTGAACACTTGTACAGTTGTGCACGTTAATATAAAGTGTTTTATATTTCCAGACGTCCAGACCAGGGTATTCAAATTTACATTATAACGCTTATTCATTTTATTATAATATTTAATTCTCCATATAATACTCGTATGTAAAAACAAAAACCGAATTCAAATCGAATCAAACGTTAAACGCTATTACACTTGGACGCCCTCTTTGTATTTAGGAATTATCGTAAGAATATTAAGAAATAGAATTAATCGGAACCTCACTGAATTATCGCCAAACTACTCTTATCCTTTCCTATATAAATGAATCATCGAAATCGGTTGCGTGATACTGAGTTATCCGTCCATTTGTGGGGTACATACTTGATGCAAATTCAAGACTTATACGGTTTTCTTATTGATCCCATTGTCAGAATTTGACCAAACGGAAAGCACTAGCTTTCAAATAAAAAAAGAATCATACAAAATCGGATCATCCAGTAGAAAGTTATGAGGTAACAAACATAAAACCATACAGATGAATTGAGAATCTCCTCTTTACTTGCGATATGTTCACACAGCAGAAATAGCGGTTATGCTGGTATTTTGTTTATTTGTATATAAATATTCATTTTGTAATGCTGCCTGGTATGTTTAAAACCTACCCGATAAGGTATCGTCCCTCAGGGTGCAGTAAAATCTTATTTAACTGGCAACCGTAAGTACCGCTTATTCGGGATTTGAAAATATTTCTACTATAAATACTTTGCATATATAAAGGTTTTAATTTGTTGTAAAATTTTTATTATTAAATCTTTGTATTATTAGTAAGAACAACCCACATATTCTAATAGCACCGGGCTAAAAATACGCACAATTATTTTGTCGTTGTAAGTTTATTCCCCCTTCATCGACAATTATCTTGTAGTACAAGAGTTTTTAATCAGTGATTTACCATGAATGTATTTCTTATGTTATCTCTTTTATCACAATGCAAACATGAGCTTTTGAATCATCCCTTGATAATTATTTTCAAACCCTCAAACCCAAAGAAAGCGCTTAGCTTCGTGTTTATTCATATAGCAAAGCAGGGGAAGTCTGTCTTCCTTTTCCGATTACAATGTGGGTGTTTTCCAGAATAGAGTGAATAGACATTTACTAAACTAGTGCGTCTTACTATCTTAGACTGCATGTGGTTAAGGCGTTTGAAAGAATAAAAAAAATCTTAGAGGCCTATATTTACGAGAATAAACAAAAACCGACTTCAAATCGAATCAAACGATAAACGCTATTATGTGCGGACACTCTCCAATTATCGTAGGAATATAACGAAATAGAATTAATCAGAACTTAACCAAACTCTTATCAAACTGCTCTTGATGTGCATTCTTTCCAATAAAAAATGAATCATCGAAAACGGTTATTGAGTTTTTAAATTTAGGACTTATATCGTTTTCTCATGGATCCCAGTGTCAGAATTGGACTAAATTTCCAGTGTAAGAATTGGACTAAATTTAAATGGGAACACACGGGATTGACCAGCTTTCAAATAAAAAATAGAATCATCAATCGGTCCGTCAAGTCGAAAATTATGCGGTAACAAACATAGAAAAAAATTGAATTGAAAACCTCCCCCTTTTGAAGTCGGTTAAAAACAGTGTAAGAGGTTGTCGTTACCCTTTTAGGTACCATGATCCCGAAACCTAAAGTAATGTTAACATTATCAATAAAGGAAAAGATAACAAAGGTTGTCCTCGTTATTATGAAAGTTAAACAATTCTTAAGTCCTAAGACATTTTAATTACTGTGGCGCCGAGAAATTAATTGCTAACTCGAACGAGATAAGAAATCCTTTCCCTACGCTTTGTCGGAAGCAAGGATGTTAGTTATCTGCTGTACAGCTGACAGCCAGAACGATTATCTAAAATATATTTTTATTTTAATTGCTATTGTACAAATACATTACATTTTTTCATACTTTCTAAGCAAGTGCTTGACTAGCTGATAGAAGATAAGGTGTACTCTACTCTTTGAAACGTCCACATTGTAATCGGCAGGACAGACACACGCGGGAAAACTATTCCAGGCCTTTGATGTACGAATAATGAAAGACGAATGTGGAATGGGAAGCCACATCTAATGGCTGTGTGTGTCAGTTACAATTTTTTTAAATTATGCATAAAAATGCATCAAATAAAAAAAACACATTACACACACAACCATGCGTTTGATATGTATAAACCTACTGTTATTATATGGTTGCTTGATAACGGTTACGTAACTATGATAAATAAGCACTGACAGATAATTTACAATTAGTGATGACAATGCTCCCATTTCTGTGTTAGAGTCAACTTTAGAGCGACCACTAGTACTTATAAATTCGTCAAAGAAGAGCGACTATACATACAAATTTATTCCAGAGTTAGCTATTTAAAGTGGATTGAACTTTCGTTTAATATCCATTCTTGGAATAACGCGGGGGACGTTTGTTTACAGTGGAACATTTGTATTCATGACGCGAGAAATTGAAGAGTATTGCGATAGCAGCCGAGCGCGAGATCTGCGCTCATACACACACATACACACAATTTCATTCCTTTATTGCACACGAAGTTAAATTGACTTAATTTTTTTTGTTAATATTTCTAAAAAAATGTATGAATGAGTTCTTGTGTATATGTCTGTATAAATTCATCATTATGTAAATCGTATCTAAATGTAACATCTAAAATACAAAGTACTAATATAAAATAACATAAACACTACCGCAATTATTACGACGGATTAGCACAGATCTCCGATTAGTTCGATCCCGCCACGCCCGTTTCCCTTCTACATATAATCGGTTACAGGTACTCCTTATCTGACCAATTTTCGGTAAATCGTCAATCTAGTCGATATACATTTTTGAACAGACTACCCACACTGGATTCCACAGTAGATATTTTATTCGTCTTTCATACATACCTGTCTTGATTGAAGTGACACTTTTCACTAATCACACAATTCTTTAACCTGAGTTAATTAATTCAGCTAAGTGTATTTTTATTATATTCTATATAAAGTCACGTATATATTATACGTGACCTTGTATTACGTTGCCGTCAAGGTAAGCCATTAATGTATCAGAAAAAGCTTAATTTGTTAAGGAAATTGGTAAACGTGTATACACATCGGCAACGGCTACTAAAGAATTGCTAGTGCATTACCAATCTTCTTAAAACTTGTTAGACTATCGGAAAAAAAAATCATTTCAATGAGGCTATTATCAAATTGGTAGAATTATTCCTAAACGATAGCTTAGCCTAATATGCATAGGATAAATAATAAAAAAATGGTGTAGTTCACCATTACAGAATATCAATGTAAAAAAACACTTTGCTGAGTAATAAAGCATTCAATCTTAATGTGTGGACACAGCGACGTAGGTAAAAGGCTGCAGTATCAATCAATGTCAGCAAAAATGTTCGCTCGATTGTGTAACCCTTTAATTCTATAAAAAGCCTATCGCTTTACCGAGTTAGTCATCGATGCGTTTCTGTTTTTGGTCATAAGACATAAATGTCCCTTATACTAAACATTAATAGTTGGGTATTTGAAGAATTTTCCCGACTTGAACGAAGGCTCTCAATTCGTGTGTATGTTATTTTTGAAAGCTGGTGCTTGCCGTATGTTCCAATTTAGTCCAATTCTAACAATGGCATCCATGAGAAAACCATATGTTTTAAATCTTTTTTTTTTTGTTAACGGGCCTTCTGGGGGGAAGGCGGCGGTTATGTGGGGTTTTTACCCACTAAAACCTCCCCGGTGGCCCTTTCCACGGTGCATGACGAGGGGCTCCGGGATCTCCAGTGGAACGCACCGGAGCCCCTCTGCACTGTGCTCAAGGAGAGCACGTCCCGGGGGGGGGGGAGGTTACGCCCTCCCCCCCTGTGCCCTCGCAGTGCAAGGCTACACGGGCCAGCCGATGGCGCCTTCTTCCCGGGTTCACTTTAGCGGACGACAAAGGCCCCCACCCTTGTCGCCCAGTGAACCCGAGGCCCCTTTTAGTCGCCTTCTACGACAGGCAGGCACCGGCCCGCCTGCGCCATCTCCTAACGGGATCGGCCCTCTCCCGATCCCGTTCGGCGGTCTCCTTCTGGGTCATTACGGACTCGCAGAAGGAGACCAGCGCCTTCCAATATGTTTTAAATCTACATTAAGTATGTGTGCGACAAATGGACGATTCACTCAATACCACGCCAACCGATTGCGATAATTTATTTTCATAGTGTCCTGGCCAGTGGTTGCATAGTGCGCTAGCATCCGAGTCCGATGCCCGGTGCCGGCACTAATGAATTTGTTTGGTGCAATTTTTAGTGCTGATTTACCACGCACATGGCCTTGAAGGTAAAAATCGTGAGGAAACGTACGTGTGTTACAAGGTTTTCTAAGATATGTGAAGTCTGTAAATCTAACAGTGGGATACATATACTAACTTAACTTTAACTTTTTTCACTTGAATAGATACAACATGTCGTTATTAATCAATGTTTAAACGGTTTACTAATCTCAAATATATATATATATATATTATACGTCTTACATAACACATTTCATCTTATATTCTATCATGTTTATTTGCTTATGGTAATTTTGAATTAAGCCCTAGACGTGCCTAAGTAGACGCATCTCAATAAATATGAGGCGTTATAAAGCGAAAAAGGAAACCAATGAGGATAGAAGATTTAGACCGGGTTGGGTTCGATGATGTATTTTTTATGTAAATTTCTTATCTATGCTCTTTGGTTCAAAAGTATCAATATTCTATAGGTGGACCCTTACATTACATACCTGTATAAATATAGGAAGGGTATCTGCCATGTTGAATGGAACACAAGTATTATATTATAATATTTTTTAATGATACATTTTTCAACTGTTGAGAAATCGTCGGGGGAGGCCCGTGTCCAGCGTTGGATGTTCTACGGCTGAAATAATGTATTATGTTATATAAAACAAAGTCCATCATGACTTTGTTTGAAATAACATAATACAAAGACAAAAAGCTTCTTGGAAATCTTTTCGAAACTCATATTGAGGAGTGTAATATTATAAGATACATGAACATCGTGACTGTAAAAGAATGTGTTAAAGTTCATAACGTGGTCGTTTATACTTTAGAGCAGAAATTTTAGAGCGATATTAAACTTGGAAGTTCACCTTAAAATGAATTTACGAGCACTCTATATAGAATGTTAGTGTATCAAGTAACAAAGTTAAAAATTGTAAAATTTTCCGCAAAGCAATTAACGCTAATACCTTCTTAGTTGTTTAATATTTTTAATAGACGAAATTCGACTTCTATAGAAGAATGAAATCACTTAACATCAAGTGGCTCAGGAAGTATACAAAAAATATTTAAAAATTAATAAAACCAAATATTGTTGCTGAAAGTTTTTCAACTACAAAATTCAACTCGTATTCAGATTTTTACCATCACGCCTAGTCAATCAATAATAGATATTAATTATTTTCAGTCCTAAAATAGCCTTTCCTCAATCCTTCGCTTTCTATATCCAGCCACTTCCGCCTATCCGTTGATTCATCTGGAGGGAGGGCTTCATTCCAACACTTCTGACTGATGGGGGACCATCTGACGTGACTGACTCGACCGATGAGGCCGGCCCACTTTCACTTTCCAACAGTGGATATACACAGTGATGATGATTTTGATTATTTATATTTGTATACTATATTTTCACTGTACTATTTCTATAATAAATATCAACAGGCAATGTTTTAATTATCTTTGATGTTCTCAATTTACGCGAATAAAAGAACCTTAAACTTTTTAATAAATTGAAAACAATAAAGGACAATATCGTGAGTTCTGTTGTCATTATTGTAAGCTTTATTACATTCTCATTGTTCTTGTTTTACCTACTAGAAAATTTAACAAAGGAGAATTCTTTGTATTTTAATTAAAGACAGTGTTGCCATTTGTATCAGATTTACATTTTTTGTTCTTATTATCTTTATAAAAATATATATTCATTCATTGATATGAAAAATGGCGCGGTGACTCATGGGGGCTTAAAGGTCTTGTTACCAAGCCATAAAATATTCATCAAAAAATTCATAGACATACGTATAGCCAGATAAATTCTGACGTTAAATATCGTATTACCTTTATTAATCCCTTTTTATTAATAAAGAGATAAGAGTTAAAATTTAATAAAATTGTAAAGATGGTGAGATAGTTGCGAAGTTTAATATAGTCCTTAAGTTGTAAAGTGCTTATGTAAAGCATCCTTATCGCTCGAAAGAGGGTTGTTGCTTAGATATAAAATATTTTAATAGCAAGAATAATATTTTGATTTCTTCAACATAAAATTACTTCTTGGGAATACAAAGAAATTATATTTTTATGCTTCCTTATTTCAAGCAAAGTTAGAAAATATTTAAAAATACTGTTTACCTGAACTGATACATAACTTTTTTTTATTCCAAAGTTGGTGCTTCAAGTATCGCCCCATTCCTATTTGGTCCAATTTTGACAATGACATAAATGTAGTTTGATGTGACTTTCCTTAGGTTCTGATTAATTCTATTTCTTTATTTTCCTACGATAATTCAGAAATACTAAGAGGGCGAGAGCGCGTTATAGCGTTTAACGTTTGATTTGATTTCCAGTCGATTTTAGTTTTTATTCGTAAATAGACTTATATTTTCGAAAATTTAAATAAATCGTTTTTAATCACGTGTAACACCACGGGGCGCGGCAAGTGAAAGATAAATATTTTATTTAGATTAATAATCATCCTAATAAATTGCCGGCGGCAACACGTTCTTATAAAGTAAATGGTGTAATTGAATTACGCCGCTAAGACTATCGGAGCGAGCTCTATAAGAAACTCCAATTGGGAATCGGGGGATGATCGATTTTGTGCTATTAAGCTTTCAACGGCGTATCCACCGTGAAATAAATGATAGAATCTTATAAATGGCGCACTAGTACCATAACGTACATTTTAAACCTCACACTAAGCAAATATTTCATATTCAATAGTATTATTACAAGGTCACAATAGACTTGATCGACGTCATGCCACAAACCCGCATGCTGCGATTTTGAAGAAAGCTTCCGATCCTAGTGTCCAGGGCTCAGTCGGTTGCTATTTCACGGATATTGTCGTGCTATAATCTAACGATGTAGTCATGGATTGTGAAACTACACTAGCCTTGTTACCGACTTGTCTTTTGACTTACTTGTCTTGCCGACTTTAACTTAAACATACTTGTTTCAAAAATACTAAGTAATTTAGCAAATCAATTACTTTTTTCAATTAATTTTAATCTTTCTTCTAGTTTATAGTAGAATGTGTTATTGATTTTTTGTATCATCGGAGGATTCAAATTAAATCATTCATGAATTTAACGTGCTGACGATATGTTTTAAGACATATGGTATTCTTATGGATGCGATTGTCAGTACTGGATCAAACTGAACACACGGGAAGCATCAACTTCTTCAAGAATTATCAACCGATTAGGTTTAGCCAGTCACAAGTTTTGAGGTAACAAATAAAAAAAAATAAAGATGGATTAAGAGATTGGTTAAAAAATAAGCGTGATAAAATGGAAATTACGTCAGCAAGTATATTTATAAGTTATGAAGTTCGCAACCACATCTTAATCTGGCTAAGTTAAGCCCTCAATGTACTCTGAGTTGTGCAAAATTAATGCAAAAATATGCTGACGTAAGTATATCGTTACTATCCCGTTTAAAACGTGACGAAGACTTTAAAAAAAGTTGATTTTTTGAGTTTAAAACAGCAGCTGTTTCTGATAAAGTAGAGTAAAAATAAATACGTATGAAGTAGCTAGCCTGCAATATCAAAATGAACGTGTCTTTGGTTACGCAAAAGTTATCGTTTGCATTGTAAATGTATAACTAAGTTGATAATGTACTAGAAATTCGTTGTCGTATATTCCTGCAACCTAGCACATTTTAAGGGATGTCTTTAACATCGTGATAACTGAATTATTTCTGTATCACATGGAATGACTTTTAGATATATAGATATAACTTTTTTGTACACCAAAATCAAACAGGAAGCAAAAAACAAACTAAGATTTATTTTTAACCAAATTAAAAAAAAATCAACTTTTTTTAATGTCTGTCACCTTCGACTGGGTGAATCGATTTTGATGATTGTTTTTTTTTATTTGTAAGTTTTGACAAAGATGAGAGAGAAAACCATGTAACAGTTAAATTTGCATTAAGTATGTGTGCAACAAATGGACGAATAACTCAAAATCACGCCAACCGATTTCGATGATTCATCTTACATTAGAAAGGGTGTACTTCAAACGCAGGTTGAAGAGAGTTTGGTTAGGTTCTGATTAATTCTGTTTCGTATAATTCCTACTACAATTCGGAAATACAAATAAGGCGTCCGCACGTAATAACGTTAAATTATTTTCTGTTTATTTAGAATTATTACAAAAAAAACTTTTTACCGTGAATAAGTTTTATAGTTAATAATGCTTATAATTTTATAGTTAGTGCCGGAAGCATTAGTTATTCTCACTCAAGAGACACCCCCATCCCCGCTCGTCGGCGCAACGAGCCCCAGATTTATATAAAAATAAATTCTATTACTGACTGAGTGCTCCGCGTACGATTCTCGTCACTATGATTTGATTATCTAAGGGCATGTCATTAATTTTTTGGGCATTATGTATACGTCGTCGATTTGACCACGATGGCTGTGATGGGCTCACGTTCTCCCATGAATTTCTTCGTTAAAATTAAAACCTTTTTTTTTAAAGAAAAAGGGTAAACGAGCTTGTAGTTCACCTAATTTTAAGTGATCACCGTCGCCTATGAACATCCACAATACGGGAGAAGCTGCAGGTGCATTGCCGGCCCCAAATCGTATAGACCACCGTTGATTGTTGATTCCACAGTTGACAGTGCGTGGCAGAAAGTTTTGCGAGAAACGATGGAATTTGGAATCGGTTCCTGTAATGATTACGAACAATTATTCAGAACACGTAATACAATCTACTAGATAATTTTTTTTTAAATAAAAACGTCTACCACGTCTAGTTATATAAACGAAGTAATAATTTAACAGGAAACTTCGGCATTCTCAAGTAAATATACCGAATATATTGTTACATGACGTTGCGGAAGGAGCAAAGTTCTAGAAGTGTCAAACTTTCCATAAAGTGTTACGAGTGCAGGCGAAAAGAAGATGTTTAACCAAACAGGATTTAATTAGGTTAGTCGTGAAATAAATAACGTTTTACGAAGATCTTTGCGGAGTTTGTGTCTGAGGATTTATTTCAGTAAAGATATTCTATCTGAATCTATTGTATTGCTTGATAGAAATAACAAAATCTCTTTCCAAACATTTACTTCTAGGACATTTAAAATTGGGTTTGGGTTTAGAAATTAATATAATATAATTCGTCTTCTCTTAAGAGCTGCTTGTGAGCTGCTTATTGGACCACCTTCGATGACAAGATAGAATTGCACAAATGGTCGTCTAACCTCTTACAAGAATTTATTCATCTCATCATAACATAACAAGTCATCATTAACAATGCTATTAGCCGAGTCAACGCTATTTTATCATGGAAAATTTTCAACAATGTAATTATCCACACGGTCCGGAATTGTCGTATAATAATAGCATTCTAAGCTACAACATTATACTAATATTTAACAACAAAGTTGTATAGTATTTGTTTGTTGCAATTTTAAGTATTGAGTTGCCACTCCAGTGAAGACAGATCGACAGTGAAGGAAAACATCGTAAGGAAACCTACACGTGTTAAATAATTTCTTAAAGAGGTCTGCACAAGGTGTGTGTGACGTGACGGACTATGCCGTTATACTCTCTTTACAGAGAAGGTCTATACCCAACTGTGATAAATATAATTTTAACTTTTAACATAAATCATTATGGTTTAGTTTCCGATACTTCAACTTAAAGAAATTATATGAAGATTTCAGTATAAGATCTACATGAATATCTTATTATATCTCATGATGTTGCGGATTCTGGCTACTTATTATTTTAAGCACTAACTCTGCGCAATGGAAATGCTAATTTAACATTTGAAAGTGTCCAATTTTAGAATATTTCGTTGTAAAATTCACAAATCCTTTTTAAAACCCGTGAAAGTAAAAGGACAAATACGCGAATGGCCGTGGAATTTTAAGCACCTCGTTTTACCGGATTAAAATGTAAGCTCTCTCGCGGGGAACTCACGCGGCATTCACGGAGACTTTTGAAAATGAGTGCTACAATAAAAAAAGTTGTGGGACATGAGCTTTGCAATTGGTATTATCATCATGCCCGTATCAATCTACTACTATAAATAGGCAAACCTCAACGCCTTGTCCCGATTCACGATCCTCCGCTTTCCGCATGCAACTACTTCCAGCTATCCTGATAAGGTAATCGGTCCAGGGCGTGCTACGCTTCTCCGACACTTGCGCGGCTCCATTCCATTCCAAGGCTTTCCTTCTCGCGCAGCCGTCACACTATTCGACTCAGATGTAGCTACTATTCCACATATTCACTTTTCAGTATTGTTTTTTAAATCATATTTCTCTTGTGATACCGAAAGTAAGAATTACGGTCAAAGATCGATTTGTTTTTAAAGAGCACAACTATACAACAAAATAGCTTCACACTTCAAGAAGCGTATTCAAAATTCACCTTTCAGATTAATTTGGCACCACTGGTTAATCATTTCCAAGCAAATAAATGTATCAGGTGATTCCTTCCTTCGTATGATGGCGAACTTATTGTTTTTTTTTTTTTAAATGTAAGTGACTTGTGATGTCATAAGTGAGAATGAAGTTTCGGAACACGAAACATGTATTATGCATACTCAATAATGCCGAAATAACAAAATATACACAAAGACTTTGTGTTAACTTTTATACTTTTTACTTGACTCTAAATATAATATTATGTGGGGATTCCCTTTTTGAGGCTGGCTTTTGAGGGAATTTTTTGCGAAAAAAATTGCACAGTAAACTTGGCGACCTAAATAGCCGGCTTCATTATCGTTATTACGCTGATGAAAAATAAAGTGTGACACAGATACCTTCAGAGCTGTTAATTTCCCCCAGGACTCTACACCTTAATAGAATGTTATAAAGTGAATGCATAAAATGTGTTAATACGTTTATTGTGATATGAATCTTAACAACTTGCTCTGTCAAACTTTTTATGATACTGAGAGCAAAATAGAGACGACGACGCAGTTGGTTTTGTTACTACCATCTCACTGCATATAGATATATTTTGTCGGTCACTCAGTCGGTCTTTATCGAAGCTGCCTACAAATGCGTGGAAGTAGCTCAACTTTAATTTATATATTTGTTTTCAGTACATCAAGCTGCTTTTTATTTGTTTTAATTTTAGTCATAAATCTATATATATATACATAGTTCTTACTTAGTTTTTATAACAAAAATTGGTTTATCTGTAACGGTGTTATGATTTTTGTTTGTTGTTTTAAATAAATAAGTCATCCGTATTCAGTTTTGTTCACAGATTATTCTAACTTATATTCACTAACTTATATCTCTCTCTTAACAAACTCCTCGACCAATCATACTTTCGAATATTATTATACGACGTGTGTGTAATGATATTCCTGGAAATTGTCCATGATAAAACTTTCACTCAGCTAGTAACATGGTCGTGTATTCCAAGCGTACCGTTAATGTAAAAAACTTTACGTAAGAACCGAATTAAGCTTTAATCTTTTCCCCGAGCGCATAACACTCTTATACTTGTGAACTGTATTTTTCTTATAACTTTATACTTCCAATTATTATTACAAAAGTTATCACAGGAGAGAGCCCACAAAATGAAACAGCAGCCTCAAATAAGAGAATAATAACTCTTGTTATCTTTTGATGTTATCTTAGATAATTGAATAAGGAAGTTCCGCAACATGTTATCCTAATCATCCCTCTGGATCCGCAACATGATGGAGGTAAACATTTGATGTATGGCAATATTTACCCTGTTTTAAATATTTGTTATGTTACATATCATGTAAATAAGATGGATGGAAACAGTAAAGTTATACAGGGTTTCTAGTAATTCGAAGTATATCCTGATCTGATTTTTATTTTTAATAATTTTAAGGAAATTTTAAAAACGAGCTTAGGTTTAGTTCGATTACGAATTTGCGTCTGCTTCCTTTGTGGTCCTTTTTTTTCAGTTGCTTTGCAATAAGTGCCTTGTTATCATAGATTATTGGAGAGCTAAGAAAACGGTTATGTTTTCAAAAGATTCTGCGAGCAAGTTTCATATTTTTTTTTGTTATAAGGCATTTCAGTTGAGATAAATCTCAAAAATATATATATTTGTTTATCTCACATTTTTAAATGTAAAAAATATATGTAGTTTCAATATTGATATATGGCTAGTGTTTAATCCTTTTTATATATCAAAAATAAAAATAAAAAGTGATATTTAAATTGACAGTTTTTAATAAATTTTTGAAGTTTTATTTCCGACTTAGATTAGTACATCAATATAAACCTTAAGTTTAAGTCCAATAAGTTGATTGATCGAACCAACAGCAGCTTTCAACAAAATCGGTACAACCAGTCGAAAGTACTGAGGTAACAAACATAATAAAATACAGGTAAATTGTGAACCTCCTCTCTTGAAGTAGGTTGATATGACATATGTAAACAAGACAGAAGTATATAATGCACAGATGAAGCACCTACCTTATTTTCTTTCATCATGGATTAGTGTTGGATGTCGAACAACTGTAAGAACAAAAACTAAGTCTGTTTACAAAAACTTTCACAGAGTATCGGTAGGCATTCCGTTACATAAAGGAAAACACTTCCAACGTTTGACTGAATCCATGAAACGGGCACATAAAAGTCATGTTATGGAGGTCGATAGGAAATCAAAGAAAATGGAACTCATAGAATAGTATTGCTGCCATTAGATATCTGATCATGTACAGAGCAAAGTAGAAAAAAATATAAAAAATAATACTACTAAAATAGTGGTAAGCTTGTGAGTTTATTGGCCGGGCTCGGATTCACGGCGTATATACAGTAAATTATAAATTACTTTTGATTTTATGAGTCACGATACGTTCGTTCTTTCATATTTTCAACCGACTTGAAAAGAATACTTAATTCTCAATTCGTCCGTATTTTTTATGATTGTTACCGCATAACTTTGAACTGGGTGAATTGATTTTGATGATTCTTTTTTTTATTTAATGGCTGGCTTCCCGTGTGGTCCCATTTAAATTTGGTGCAATTCTGATAAAGGGATCTATGAGAAAACCAAGTAAGTCTTAAATTTGCATTAAATATGTGCCACAAATCGCCACAAATGGACGAATAATTCAATATCACGTGAACGGATTTTGATAATTAATTTTTTTATTGGAAAGGATGTACTTTAAGAGTAGTTTGATGATATTTTGGTTACGTTCTTATTAAGATTGATTTCGTAATATTCCTACGATAATTTGGAAAAACTTTTTTGATATGACGTGTGGTCTGTTTGAAGTTGTTGAACAATTGAACGTCATTCTGGTCAACCAAGATTTTATAAAATCTGATTTTAATATGAAATTTTTTTAGTTTATTTTACGTACTAGCATCTGTCAGTACCAACTCAAAAACCTTCGTAGATTCATGCACAACACTTTGCCTGTAAAAGTAACATGATCAAATGCATAATTTACGAATCCGCAAAGGACATGCAAACAAACATTCATTTTTTATTTATGTACATTATTTATATATAAACTTTACACAACAACACAAAAGAGCTGTTTCAATTGTAGCGGGTCAAGCGCTGCCAGCAGCTATTGTTGAACGGAGTTCTGAAATATTCAGTGGTAAATTTGCTACAATGTTCTATATCATCTTACTTATTAATAAAGGCGTTTAGTTAGGTTATAAGACATAATAAAGTGTTATTAAAAAGCTCCTTTCCTCCAAGCTTGTAAATATTTCATTATTTTATTTCACATAGAAAAATGCAGACTCCTTCGCTCCTTTTGATAAATGAAGAATATTAATAATACGACGTAATTCTAAACAATTTATAATATGTAAATTCTTACATTCTGTATTTCACGCATAACGTCGCTTTACAAACACGGCACAGGCGATGGCACTGATATCGAGTAGAATAACAATATATTTCTGCAAAATATCTTGACAGATAAATCCTGAAACGGGTATCATTTATAGGAATAAAAATATCATTTGACGTGTGTGGATAAATTGATGTTATTGTTGACTGACTGGCGGATTATATAGAACGACAGTTACGACTCAAAAAGTTGTGAAAGAAATAACGTATGACTTTTAAACGTTTCACTGTTTTATAGATGTAGTGAGAAATTATTTTCCTTCGGAAAAACTCGGATCTTTATAGGAATATGATGACACTCGAACTGTCAATCAATGATCGTATTAAATGAGTGACATTTTCATCCTGTAATATGGAGCTATTTGAGAGAGCACAATAAATACATACTTTTTTAAAAATTACGAAGGAAAATCTTTTCCCACTACATCTATACAGTGTTTTGAATTGTTGTACTTTACCTGCCTAATCCCGTAATAGAGTAAACTTCTAAAACTCATATTAAGATATCAAATTAAAATTGTATTTGTATAAAACAATCTTCCATTATCTTAATAATCAGATCGAAATTCATAACTAAAAGTTACATTTTTTTTAACTTTCTAAGCAAGCTTGACTACCTGATGTTGAGTAGAAATGCAGTCTTAGATGGTAAGGCGCACTTTTTTTTTTTTTGTTCACGCGGGGGAATCTTTTTATAGACCATCCTCCGGTACCCTGGGTGGGCCCGGAGGAATGTGTGGGACTCGGCCTGGGCAGCCCCTACCCACTAAACCTTCCGCGAATGCCATCAGCCGTTATGAGCGGGGTGCCCCTGATCTGTCAGCGACAGGACACCCCAACGACCGGCCGGTCTCGGCAAAGACCGGACTTCATCCTCAAAGGGGACTTCTCCGACACTCAGAGAAGTCCCGACGACGCCGAAGCATGCTGGGGCCAGGTACCCATCCTGGCCCCGCTTCGGATTACGGGGGCGGCAAGAGGAGGCGTTCGTAACGCCTTCTGCGCACCCCGATACGTCGCCTGCGGAGGGGGGGAGCCTCTGCGCTCCCCTCCCTGACCCGCTCGTCAGCCTCCTTCTGGGACATGACCGTCTCACAGAAGGAGGCGAAAAGGCGCACTGGCGTAGTGAATGTCTATTCACTTTACTCTTGGAAAACAACCACAATGTAATTCTAAGGTAACAGACAGACGGGCAACTGAAAGACGGAGTAAAGCCCTTCGTTTTGTACAATGTTCACAACGAAAGGATGAAATCTAGCAGTGCTTGAATACGCAAATGAAAGCAGTCCAGATTAATATAAGGTCTTAATTTCCCGTAACCTGTTCAGTCTTGTTGTCCAATGATAAATGGCACTTTAAACTAAAGTAACACTTCTTTAGCTCCATCTATACGTATTAATACATACATATGTTTATAAGTGTATAATATATTTACTAAATATACACGATTGTTCAAGAGGGAAACAAAATGTGCGCGTACGCAGTGTGGCGTATCTCCTCTCTTACTCTCACGGTATGTTAAAGACAATAGGCCTGCACTGTATCTTTATACGAAACGTAACTCAGTCCCTTTCTATCTTCGCTTATATCTCCGTCTCAACCTTCGTTCGTCTCGCCCGATCTCAATTTTCGTAACGCATTCACCAGCTTACTCCCAAAATCAAGCGTGCGTAAAGAAGTTTTACTTCAAAAATACATAACGGTGCATTCAAATAAGACCTACGTATGTATCGCCTAGCTGATATGACAGGACATTTGAGGCCGACGTCAGAGATATGGTTCTTCTCGAAATATATATTGCGAGTAACACAATGAACAGCATTCACCCGCATCAAATTATGAAAATTTATTCACGAAAGCGTCGGCGATATGTTGCAGATATCATAAAAGCAAACGTGCTATTCTTTTAAATGGGATTCAATGTCGTATTGGCAGCTTTATAGATAGAATGTTGTTCTTAAATGTGTGTATTGTTTTTCACTTTTTGTTCATTTCGACTGATCAAACATCAGCCATATCGGGAAGTTTTCTTCAAATAATACTAGTTGATAATGGGAATAGCTGTTAACATACTGGATCCATCATTGCCCAGACAGCAGAGTCACCTAGCGCCATAATTTGATTCAAATAATGTAAATATATTAAGGGTTGATAGACCTACTAATTACCTACGAGAGTATCACATTTTGATACCATTTTGTAAACTACATTAGCTAGGCATAATTTTAATATCAACTACACATACAAAATTCTGTCGGTATCAAATGAATATTCACCACACCCACAAATATCTGTCAGTACCACTTCAGAAAACTTCGTAGACTCATGCACAACACTTCGCTAAAGATATACGATTCAGACTTGATGACAATTACAGATTTATAAACATTCATTTCATATATATAGAAGAGACATCAAGCTTACGCCTCACCTGTTCTTAAATGGTGATCATTTTCAACACGGCACTTTTTTATTTGGATCACCAACGATTGTTGTTGACACGAATAATTGAATGATAAAAATGATAAGAACTTTGCAGCCTGTAAAGCAACGGGTAATATTATAATTCTATATAATATTATGGGGTAATATATTAAAATTATTTTATTAAAAAATAACATAATTTTTGTATATTATTATATAAATATAGTTAATTGATTTAAATGTAAACATTGTTATGATTAGTGGAGTAAATTTTATCAACTAATATCCATATATACGTTTGAAATCTAAAATATAACTCCGAATGTAAAATTGGCTTTCTGCCGAGGTTTTACCGCTGCGGTACAAATTGCAACGGAAAAAATACGTAACCCTTTTTGTACAGTGATGTATTGCATACTAGGATGTATTGCGGATTGATTTTATCCGATAGCAGTTGAATAATTGTGTGTTTTTCATTTAAACATCAATATGTTTTCGTTAGGACCAATACCTATATCCGAATAAACTGTTAACATACACTTTTTGATTAATGATAAATGTTTATCTGGCCAGTAAAAGAGGAAACGTAAAATTTGAAATTGTCTAAATATTCAACAATGGTTGCATTGCTACCATACAGTTACATATTAATAATACATATAGTATTAGTTATTTATAATGTTACTAAATCCTACTGTACTAAACATGAAATAAGACTGTAAAAGTCAGTCAGACATTGAAGCGTCAATAGCCTAAATAAACTATTAGGGTGAATTCTGCGAATCGTAAGATTGTAGGTTCGAATCCATAATTCGATCATTGATGTGAAACATCTCCTAGCACAAGCTTAAGCTTAGTGTGGTTAACAAGAATTTTAATGTTATTTGTGAAAAAAAAATAACATTCTTATAATAATGGTCATCGATAGTGTGTTAGGTGTAAGTTCAGGTTCAACTTCACCATATTACCTAGGACTAGAATGCGACTCGATTGAATTCATGTACGAACTTGTATCTTACTGAATTTTATCCATAACAAATCCTCACGAACAAATGCGAGCGATATTTATATAAGCTCGTTCAAACAACTTGCAAATTTCAAACAAAAAGTAAGGAGAGTAGACAATTTATTCATCGTTATCCTTCTAAAATGCGCAGCTTGCCGCGGTATTGTGAGGCGGGTCGTTGGTAAAAATACTCGCTAAGAAACCGGAAAGAAAATATGTTTTCTAAATACATTTGTATGTTGAAAAAAATATATTAAACATACTTTTCAGCAGTATTACTTGTCAAGTTAACAATATTTTATATCACATAAATCCCAAGTCACAATCATGAATGATTTTTTTAAGAAAAAAGACAAACGAGCTTTACGCCTCACCTGTTCTTAAATGATCACCGGCACTTTTTCCATTTATTTGGATTGTTATAATAGTCGACGACTTAAATTTAACTGCAAAATCACTTACAGGTAACCCCAACATTTAACACAAAAGCACATTAACTTAATTATAATAACATAACTCAAAAATAAATTTAAAATAAAAATGAGAAATAATTGGTACAGAAGCTTAAAGTCTCCGCGAGTGGCCCGGCTGCTGTGAATATTCGTGAGCAAGTTTTAATGACGCTTCTTCGAACTTATTATGAAGATAATATCGCGCCATTAGAATACAGCGACCTTTCACCTTTCAAATTTATTAATTTTTTTTACACAAATATGATAAATATCACTTCTTAAGGCTCGTCTAGTTTTATAATTTTTTTTTATTTATTTCCTGGCCTACTGCCAGGGTCCGCTTCCCTACTTTACTCCACTTTTCTCCATTCTACATTCTCCTTTGTTAGAAGATCACCTTTGAAGATATGCTTTCGACTCTGTTTAAAATGATAATCTTGTTAGTTATGTTTTAATATAATATATTCGGGGATATGTCAAAACTCTTTTCCACAGAACCAGCGATATCCATTTGTTCCTCGTATGGCTAAGCGTGAAAGCTTGGGAAAATACAAGATTTCTCCATTTGATTCCGCATCTATGCATACCAATACACTTAACTTTTATATTTTGTTCAATGTAACCACACAATTTTATTAAAGCGTGTGGGTGAGTATTATCTATATCAATTCTGTTTAGTATTAAAATATGTATGTAAAAATACCTGAATCCTGTGAAACACTCGAAAGAAGGCGTCCACGTGTTAATAGATAGCGTTTACGTGTAATTAAATTTGAAGTCGGTTTTTGTTTTAACTCGTAAATATACTTGTAAATATGAATTCTTATTCTATCATTTAGAGCAACGTCTAATGAACTTTTTAAAGAAAAAGTAAAAAAAGCTCTGATTTTATTCTAGCGTGCTTATATGCCTACAGTAGTAATAAACATCTTGTCAAATCTCCAAGGACATCATTCACACGGACACATTTCAAACTAATTATCGTATTCCCTCTACCGGCATTCAAAGCGTTGCGAGTTTCTCACATTGTCTCCGACGTGATAAGAGACGTGACATCATGTCACAAAGTAACAAGATTGTACGTGAATACGATTTGAGCTGGGAAATTGTAAGCCGGCTACAAACAATACTCGTATGGTATAATTTCTCCTTGAAGTTATCAGATATGTCGGCGCAAAGGCATTCAAACCTCAAACGATTAATAAATATCGCAAAGTAGGGTACAAAAATATCAGTGATATCTTAGTACAGAGTAATCAATAACTGACATTTGTCTGTGCCGTTATCTGTGGCTTCACTTATGTTTCGGTCTATGACAAGATACGACATATTGGATCGGATTTATTTCTGTATTCTGTCGCACACTATACATCTCGGTACATCTATCCGCGTCAGATATAGAAAGACAAGATCATTTGATTGATTGATGGTAATTTTTTTGCAATAAAGCGTAACCACAGACTTGTGTCCGTGCTCTTTTCTAATGTACTTTAATTGTTCCTTTGTTTTATAAATAAAAGTCCTACCTCTACACTTACTACATTTTTTATGCCTGATTTTTGAAGGTGGTGTTGGTGTTGATGGTAACTTAGCATCGCCTTTCATGAAAGCAACCACTTATCAGGTAGCTGATTGAGATTATTATGGAGGCTTCGTCAATAAAGGTCTTTAAATCGCTTGTATCTGAATAATTTTCTCTCACACAGTTAAATGTCAAACATATATATATATGTATATATATATATATATATATTATCGTTTATTTATACTATGTATACGTATGTCATTATATTTATATTGACGTATCTATGTTTTCGTTTATTTCTTTATCTACATAAGATTTAGGTTAGTACTAAGACAGTTAAACCATTAACTGTATATCTATTTCTAGGACATAATGATGATTGCACCAAAGTGGATACCGGAATACACACGGTTCTAAAGGGTTTAACGGATAAAGTATCAACGAGGAGAGTGTCTGTATGCAAACGATTATTCTCTCTAAACCTATCATATCGGCGATAAAAATAACGTATAAAGGTTTATCCGACCTACAGTCAAGTACTTACCATAATCATAAATGTATATAGCTTCCTAAGTGATAGTCAAGTATATGTATAATCATATACTTAGAACTACTAGGCTCATTAACTTAGAAGTTTTCGATCTTTGAATCAAACAAAATTCGTCTAGTAAGTAATCGCCACATCCGTTAAATTTATATTCTTACAAAGTGTTAGTGTATTTCTTGTTTTTTTTTTAATTTATAGCTCGGTTGGACATCGAGCCTTAGGGCCCACATAGTGGCAACGTTTTTTTAAAACGCAACTGAGCAATCGTTAGTAGAACAGAAGGGAAGTAAAATTAAAATGCTTCTATAACAAAAACAAATTCCCACCGGAGTAGAAGAGTTTTTTGTTTCAGGCATCATTCAAAGCGCGCTTCGTCCTGATTAATTTCTTTGTATTTATTTTAGTTTTGCGCCATATTTTAATATAGTTTTAAATATTTACATTCTCATCATGGAAATAAACGATGTCGTAGATTTTTCACTACAAAAGAGAAATAATCCGGACGTACAAGGTACTATTTTTAATATTGACAACTGGAGTAAAATAAAAAATAGTTGTATTTTTATTTTACTACAGTTGTCAGTCAATAGCCTAATGGTTTAGGGTACGGTCTGCGAATCGTAGTCATTAGTCGTACTTTAATCTATACTGGTTGATGTTGTTTGCCTTTACAAGTGGTAAAAGCTTAATTTAGAAAAAAAACATCTTTTTTTTGACTCTTTTGTTGGATATATAACGTTTTATGTCGTATTATGGGCGTAGAGGAACAGTTTGGAAAGAAAGATTTTTCTCAAAATGAAATAAGCTAAGCGAAATTCGATCTAATCCTGAAACCGACGCGTGTCGATTAGTGAGGTGACCGTCCTCAAAAATTACAGGTTTCATTAAATTCATTTTATTTTACGGACTATAAGTGAATCTTAAATTTATTTTTAATTTCCCGATCCAAGCTGTCTAATTAGTTTTATTCAAATAAGTGTTTAATCTTCGTAGCTTCTAAGCAATATATATATATGCTATAACTTAATTATATAGGTATATTTAGTATAGATTATTTTTATATGCATAGATTAGTATATTATTTGTATTTGTACGCCATCGCCCTATTTGTTACTATATTTCCTGTCCATACAAAAGTTGCGTGGACGAGATCGCTCTTAGCGATAAGTTCATTGTACAACGAATTGTAAAGTGTATCTTTGTTCTGTCATTTTCAATCTATCTATATATGCTATATCCCCCATAAATTTACCGAAACAATAACAAGGGAAACATTTTTTCTATTTTTATTAATAAAATCCTTACAAAGTACGCGCGTGCCCCGGTGAAGGTGGCCTCACTTTACATTAAACCCACCCCGTGTCATGCACTAAGCTTGATATACGATTGCCTCCTTCGGGTTTGGATATTTCTAAGATGGAAATGCAGGAGTTTGGCAAAAATACTTTTTTTCTCCATTTATTATTAACACAAAACCTATCATAATAATATTGTAACAGTAATCCCATAGTAAGTACTTATAGTCAAGAAGGTAAGAGCTCGATTTACAATATTATAGTCTCGGGGTGACCCTTCTAGGTGTAAAGTGATGGTTTTTTTTATGACGAACTACATACTGAATGGCCAGAGAACCAGGCCTTGACTGCTTTACCGGATTGAGAGGTAGCATAGCTCTTAGGTCGCTTAGCCTGAACCTCTACCGCTAGTAACTCGACACAAGGGTCCCCCTGGTGAGGGGTAACGTCGGCTTGAACGGTGACTTTTACTATGTTACGCGTAAGCATTCAGATGAGTGATGGGCTCACCCTTGCCATGTATGGGCTAGAACAAACTGGGTTGAAAGAGGATAGTGAATGGGGATTCCAATCTACGAATTTACGTTTCGCAGACCGTATACTAAACCAAGATATAAGCTAAGATATACAATACAACATTCAGTACCAATGTTTATTCAATCGTTTTAGGAACTTATTTCGGTGAACGAATGTCGTATAATTTTAAACGCATCATGTCTTTTCAACTGAAATCAAAAAAGGAGATTCTCTATTCGTCTGTATGTTGGTTTTTTTGTTTGTTACTTCATAACGTTCGACTGGTTGAGCCGATTTTGGTGATTTTTTTCACTCGAAAGCTGTTGCTTTCCATGTGGTACAATTTGGTCACATTTTGACAATAGCAATCATAAGAAAACTATATAGACCCTTAATTTGTATTCGGTTGAAATGATGAAGTCTGTTTTTACTAGTAAATATACTTATTAATGTTTTAAATTTTCTGTAAGATGAGTTTTTAGTTTTCCTGAATCGTCATTTAAGACTATTTATCGCTTTGTTGTATAGCAAGCTAAAATACCACTCGTAGAACGTCCAAACGTAGAGTACAGAAACGTAGAACTCTCCAAATAAACATTTGGACATTGATTCAATTACATGTTGGATTCACTTTGTTATCTGTTGAAAAACATTACTGAGATAGACAATATGTCTTATATAAATTGTGATAAGATTAAATGGTAGTAACAACATACATTTGCTAGAAAACAGTCATTCAAACATATCACTTAGGCTTATTATACCTTTTCATTGATTTATCAAGCCGTAAATTATATAAAAAACAATAGAGACAAAAAAGGGTCCGAATTCAATATTGTATTATGAACTAAAACCTTTCTCGAAACACGGTATATAAATAAACCTTCACGCCTCTTTAACCCTAGTGGAGTAGACAGAGACAGTTTTCGCTGTCCGTTTTTCATCAAGTTCAGGTCCCATATTTTGAAGGTGGTGAGCTCATCGCTGTACACTGACCACAAATTTGCCCTATTACGTGGACAGGAATGTGGGTTCCTTTAGGCTTACCGCGACGTGACGAGACGCCACGGCTACTGAAGCCCAGCACTTTTCTACGTGACTTGAAAAAAAAAATCGTTTAGCGTCCTTCCGCTACCGTTAAGTTGCGAGTATTGTTATCGCGATGCCATCGTTTTATGCGTAGTCCCTCGTTAGATGTTGAGCGTGGCTGGAGTTTCTTAGTCCAATTCTTCTTTCATCGCCAACGCTTCCCGAAGTGGCACTTATAACTACTTAGCTATTGAATATCTTGATAATTTTCCGATAGAAGCTGCCAATCGAATCGTGGTACGGCCCTTTCAGGCGCCCTCGTGTCAGAATGGTATCGCGAATAGAGTAACCGCCCAAGCTGAATCCCTTCTCAGAAGCCCTTGCGCCCAGTTACCTTCTAAAGAGGTTCAAACTTTACGAGTAGATTGCAGCCTAGCTGATTAGCATAGTACGTTCAGAAAAAAGAAACAGAATCTAATCCGTATGTCAGACACACTGTCAAGCGCTTTTCATAACATAAATATAATATGTTTTTATAACCAAGATATCAATTTTTATTGCAAGGTCTTTGCACGTGTTACGATAATCCGAACTAAACATAAAAGATCTCGTATATGAAGTGGGTCTAAAAACGTCATAAATATTTACGACGAAATGCATATAAAGTATTCAATATCATTTTTATATGATACGACACATACAGGCGCACATATTTCATTTATCAACCGACGTCAAAAACGAGGAGGTGTTCTTTTGTTCGTATGTTTTTTTATAATAACTCATGACTTTCGAATTGGTAAACCGATTTTGATGATTCTTTTTTATAGAAAGCGAGTGCTTTCCGTGAGTCCCATTTAAATTTAGTCCAATTCCGACAATGGCATCCGTGAGAAAGCCATATAATGCATGAAATAAGAGCGCACTTATTAAAAAAAGAATCATTAAAATCGGTTCAATTAGTAGAAAGTTATGAAGCAACTATATATAAAAAAAAATCGAAGTCGTTTAACAATGCATATAACATCGTAAATTAACTCGCCAAACTCAAATTGAAATGAGAAATACCATAAATGGTATACAATATTAATTGTTGTGGGTAAATCTCATTAGTAAAATTCGATTAGTAAAATTGCCTTGCCATTCAACTTGATTGGAGTTATTATTAACCTACATAATAACTCGCAGATTTGGAAACAAATTTACATTATTTTTCAATTATTATTCGTTACTATTTTTTCTGTATTACTTATTTTTTAAGGACAGTAATCAGAATACGGTATTTATTTAAGTGATATTGTTCAATTCCTATCAAACTATCCGTCACGATCAATCATGAAATGCGACATTTCCCAGAAGATTTATAGGGGAGTAAATAGTTAGCCTAACATCCTTAATTTAAAACTAAACTCCTCCTGAGAAAATAGATTATTCTCATATATATAAACTAAAAATACAATTACACTATTACGTTCAAACTCACCTGCATACAATACACACACACACAATGCACACAATACCTTATACACTGCATGCACTCACACAAGCACATTGACAAATGAAGTAAAGAAAAATTGTTAGTTACGAATAAGCTATCTGCAAGCAAAAACGTGTACAGTGTTTCTTGTTAACCACCGATACTCTACATACCAAAAGCTTTTTTTTTTGTAAACGGGGAGGAAATCTTCAAAAAGATACCCCGCCTTCTGGGGGGAAAGCGGTGGTTATGTGGGGTTTTTACCAACTAAAACCACCCCGGTGGCCCTTTCCTCGGTGCATGACGAGGGCACCGGGATCTCCAGTGGAACGCACCGGAGCCCCTCTGCACTGTGCTCAAGAAGAGCACGTTCCGGGAGGGGGGAGGGAGTACCTCCCCCCCTGTGCCTTCGCAGTGCAAGGCGACACGGGCCAGCCGATGTCGCCTTCTTCCCGTCTACCTTTGTAACCCGAGGCCCCTTTTAGTCGCCTTCTACGACAGGCAGGGGATACCGTAGTCTTATTCTTGAGAGCCCAGAAGTACAGGGCTGTCCATACCGAAAGCTACTTTAACGTAATCAACAAAATGCTAGAAATTAGTGTTGAGATTTTAAAACCCATACAAAAAATCTCTAACTTATGTCTTAATTTCAAAATAAGCGTAAAACAAACCGTAGGATTTTATGATGCTAATATTTAAATTATTTCATATTAATCAATAAGAAATATAAGACACGTTTATATAAATAACTTTTCGCCAATATCGCTGCACAATATGATATCGAATCCCATTTAAAAGAAAAGCACGTTTGGTTTTATGATATCTGCAACATTCGACGGCGACGCTTTCGTGAATAAATTTTCGTAAGTTGACGCGGGTGAGTGCTCTGCATTGTGTTACTCACAATATATCGGTTGGAAAAAACCGTATCTATGACATTCTCTACGAACTCTCCAATTATATCGAGTAGGCTTCCATTTGGTATATTATGTGAAAGTACCTCTGTGTATTTTAGTTGTCCATCCGTTTTTCTCTCAATAACAAGTGCTTCTTATTAAATTTATCAAGTCAAATTATGGAAATAGTTTACTATTTATAACAACAAATGTAAACAAAAATTCGTGCTTTTAATTTCATTGAGTGTATTAGGTTCAAATCTGACGACGACGGAATTCTGTCGTTCAGTGGAGAATTAACTGCATTCCCTTTAACATTTTAAATTTGAAAATTAAATACAGTTTGGGCTAAAATGCGGAATTTAAAACAGGAACCTGGACGACCGGTAACACGATTTTGTTTGTGGTAAATCGTGTTTGTATGGAAAATATATTTAGATACGAACTGAATAATTATGAAATATAAGTAACATTATTGAACCTATGGCCATATAGTGTCTTTCCTCGTTCTCGTTTGCTTTGTCAATAATTGAAAGACATCATACGTTACTCGTGCGTACATAAGTGTGTAATTTTTAAATTTACCAATTTATTTTTAACAATATTTTTATATGACTTCGCAAATTGAAAATTAATAATTCATCCTTGTAAGATGCTGGCGGGTTCACTTTACCATGAAGTAATTGAATTACGTCTCTAAGACTATTTGACCGAGCGCGGTAAGATCTCCCAGTTGGAAATCGGACGATGATTGATTTTCTGTTATAACGTTTTCAACACCGCATCTATTGTTAGATGAACGATGGAAAATTATTAGTGCCACCGCCATTTGCCATTCAATTTGCATTACACCAACCTAAAATTGAATAAAGAAGTGTGTGCTTTAGACCATACGACGGAAGCAAAACTTCTTTAGCTCCGTCTAATTGTACGTATATGAATATGTTTATTTATGTATAATATATACACGATTGTTTAGGAGGGTGAGAAAATGTTCGCGCGCACTGCTCTACAGTGTGATAAAGACAATAGGCTTGCACTGTGTGGTCGCAGCTCTCTCTTATCACTACAGTAATATACGAAACGTATCTCACTATCTTAACTAACTTATCGTACGTCTGATCACACTTTTCGTTACGCAATCAGCTTTCTCGCCAAGTCAAAAGTCAGTAAAGAAGTTCTTCTAAGCGTTAATATACTCCAGTATGTTCATATTAATGTTTAGAATGTAATTAAACTTTAGCGTGGTAACAAGTCACACATCTACAAGGGCAGGGTAGCATGGAAAGTGAAGAGATACCAAGTATAGCGCTCCTGCCTTTAATACTAAAGTCCTTTTGTGCTACGTGATCTTTAAAGCCTCGTTTTAATTAATTGTTAAGCGGAAAGCTTACCAACGCAAGTAATAAACTATTGGGTTATCGCTGGATTAATTAAGGGAATCGCTATGTAATTGAATGTTATTATCTGTTATTTTACATGGCATCACGAAAAGCAGGATACAGCGCTTATTAATTAAACGAATCTTACCAATTTTATCTCGATTTAATTGTTACGAAATAAAATGAGAATTAAAAAATGAATATACAGGAAGTCCCAGAAAGTTACGATAACGTCGTATTGGAGGAAAGAACCTGTTATGAGGAGCCTGTCAAAGGAGCGTTCTTCACTCAGTAGTACTCAAGCAGCAATCATTTTTTGAAACACTAAAAACATAGAATCCGGAATGCTATTTTGACTTTATGTTTAGAGATTTCATTTGTTTGTAGTATTTCAAACTAGTTTTTACTTATATATTTACATATGTAATTAATTTTATTTTAAGCCTAAATTCGAATTTCCCATCAGTAATTGTTTTTGTATGGACGTTCGATAAGGCCCATGACCACAAATAAGATGGTATCACATTGTTGAACAATAAGATAATTTCGATATTGCTGCAATTTGGGGCAATACACTTAAATGGTAATTGTTGCTATTATACTTAAATAGATGATAAAAAATACTTATTTATTTTTTCATTTTTCCAGGTACGCGAGTCAGGTGAGTGATTTTTTTTAATAATGTTCTATACATATTCTAATAATTAGTACAATTATTAACGGTAACGCGTAGTAAAAGTGAAAATGGTTCAATTTATTTTTCACTTGTTTTGTATGTCTTTCAAAACATTTTTCTTTATTTAAGAAGACAAATTAAATTCTGTTTTAAATGCATTGCAGCAATTAGTGAACTTTCAAAGACATAGCGTTTAATGAGCTTCTTACTTCGGACAGAGACAATAGTTAAGCATTGTCTTTGGACTTTAAACATTTCGAATGAATTCATTTTAAAATCAAAATTTCTTAAACTTTTAGATTATTAATACTCAGGTTCACTTCCTGTTTGAATAACTTAAACTTTCATAACTTTAATTCTGTTATTACGAAGTCATATCATCTCCTATACTGATTGCGCCATTTAAAGATACATATCGTAAATAACAACCTATATACACACCTCGATATTCTACTTTTGGAGTAAGTTCTGTAAATTCTTCTGGTGTAGTGCAGGTTCCAGTTATGCCATTATTTTAGTATTGTATTTCAATTTCAATTTAGCTTATCTTTTAATTGTGGAAAGTTGAACTAAATTTGAACACAATTCATCACGCGGGCACGTATTATGCTTGTACCAGTACATACTTATTCATCTTCACATACATAATTATTTTTTTATACAAATTAATGAAAGATTCAGTAAACTTACGGAATGTTTTACTTCTCATTATATTGTTCTACTTAATTGTCTGCTACAGGGCCTCGAGTTTGCTATTTTTCAGTGAAGTTTCATTATGAAACCGCTATCACTTAAATTATCATTCCATCATTACTAAATCGTCAAATACTAACACATACTTAATTGTTGTGCCAGTACGATACGCCATTAGTAACCCATATCTCAACAATGATCTAAGACTACTAAAATTTTAAAATTTCAACCACTACGATACCAATGACGGTTCTTTTTGTACACAATTTGGCAGACTCGAGACCCAGTATGATAACTGACCCCTTACTTCCGACAAACTGTAGGGAAAGGACTCTTATCTCGTTTGAGTTAGCTATTAAGTTCTCGACCTTTTGGTAATTAAAATGTTTTCACTTGAAAAGCGTTCAACTTTATCAATACCGGAGATAACCGTTGTTATCTTTTCTTTACTGATAATTTTACTTCACCTTACGCGGTTTTGGGTAGTTGAGTTTATGAATTATAAAATAGAACCAGTGAAATCGGAAACCGACATTTCTACTTTAAATTATTTTTGTTCTAATTTGGAAAGAATAACAAATATAATAAGGCTACCGCTATCTATAGTTAAAAAAGTTTTGGTGAAAAGATAATTTGGACTTTGAGAAATCGTAATAATTTTAGTATTGCCATAGGATAACTGTTAGATAAAGAATTTCGTGTGTTAATTTTTTTTCCACCATCATATTTATGAAAATAAATCATTATTTTCATAAATAAAACAATCCAATTTTTTTTAAATTTTAAAACTTAATTGAAAATCTGTGGATTCATCATTGTTCCATTCATTTGTAAAGTTCACTAAAAGAAAAAAGACATTTGCATAGCCGGGATAAATTTTAACACATTTTTATATGGCTATCAAAACTCACTCAAACAATGATAGTTCAGAATTTCCTGACGATCATGATAGTACATTTCATCTATTTGACTACAAAAAAATTAAAAGGACGGTAGACCTTTTTATCACATATTGTAATGTATTAGTGTTATTCTGCTAAATTATTGTAACAATTAAGCTGATCGCATCAAAAATGTCAACACTGAACGTGAGTTTCCATAATAAAACCAATAACATTCTCACCCGACTCGTCAAGTGTAATTGTCATTTTAACTCATAAACTTCACTAACTGATACGTTCCAACCCTGCGGGCGTTATGACCCTGTTTATAATTCATACAATGGTTCACTTTTTCTTGTTTTATCGAAGGAACAATCACATTTCTCCTCAACCAACTTAAAAAAAATAGGAGGTTCTCAATTCATTTATATGTTTGTTCTACATATTTTCGATTGGGTGAACCGATTTGGATGGTTCTTTTTTGTTTCGAAAGCTGGTGTTTCCAGTGTGGTCTCAATTGATCTATTTCTGACAATGGCAATTCCTACGATAATTTGGAAATACAAAGAGGGCGTTTGCTCGTAATACGTCTACGCGTCTACCGTTTGATTCGGTTTGAGGTCGATATTTTTTACTCCAAAATGTATTTGTTGTTTTTCCTATCCTACTCCAAATTTTTGTACTTATTCATACAAATACATACATAACTAAAGAAGTTTTGCTTCAATTGTGTAGTCTAAAACATACTCGTTTTATTTTAAAGGTATATACAGTTAACATAGGCATAATAAACAGAAGCATAGCAATTCAAGTTAAGAGAACTGTATATCCATTTTTGTGCACCAATTGTATAGTGCTCATTATTACTCTTGTAAAAAAAAATTACGCAAATTACAATTTCCTTCACAATATTTATACATAAAACATCTTACACAAGTAGAATTTTGAGATCCTAAATAACCGGTACTTACAGCGGTTGCCAGTTAAACAAGATTTTAGCGTTCCCTCAGGGGCGATACCTTATCGAAACGGGGTTAAAACATGGGGCAGCAATGCAAAAAAGAAAATTTATGTACGAGAATTGACAAACCAGGCTAACAATGTTGTATGTTTTTTCGGTAACCTATTAGTGAGATATCTCAGGGCAGCTCTCCAAACATCGGAAGTCTCTCGGCGAAATAAAAAGTGGCTAATTCCAATTTTTTTTTGTAATTTATATACGAGTGATGTTATTTATTGCAAAAAAGCAATTGTAATTTACACCACACGACTGAAGTAAAACTTCTTTAGCTATTCTATATGTAAGCATATAGAAGTTTTCTTCTACTATTTCTTAAATTTCCAGAATAAAATCAATAGTCCTTTGGCTTTGCCGCACCATGCTGTAAAAATATACAGTAATCAGTGGCAAGTTATTTCAATATTTTATCGTATCTTTTTGAAAAAAATGGTTTTTATGGAATTTTATGATAAATGATTTTTTAGTAAAAAGCTTTGTGGTATATTTTGCTAGAGTACCCAGCCCTCTTCGACGGGCTAGATTTTTCTTTATTTTATTTTAACAATAAATTTACATCATGAAATATTTAATTCAACTCTCACAATACATCAAAATATTCATTCTCTTCTATTCTCTTCTTGAGCGGGTGAAGATCATTACCTTCACCCATGTACATATCAGTAAATACAATATCATACCCGTCATAGTAGTATCATAGTAAATAAAAGCTGTATTTGACAGTTCAAGTTTAAGTGCTCCGATCGTCACCAAACTTTACAAGATTACTCGCCAGGTTAATCCTGTAAGATTCCCTGAAAGTTTCGTTGTTACGGGTCCAACCGTTTCGGAGCCTATATGGAACAAACCCACACACATTCTCTTTTGTATATCTAGATATGTATTAATGTGGATATGTATTCTCGATACTCGAGTTATGCAAGCTGTGCAGATTTAAGTAATCGTCTTGCTTGCAAGTGGTTTCATCAGTCCACAAAATTCTGATCAATCCAGATCTTCATTATTTTACTCTAACATTTGCTACAAACTTCGTCATCCTTGTCTATGGCTTCAGCCGTCCATACCTCTATAGCCTATCCCTCTATGGCCTCATCTATGATCGGGTTCGGAGTCAAATCGTAACGTTAGTTTCTACATATTTTTCTTCTAAAAAACCCAACATTTTAAATAGAAATTGATATTGTTAGATATTTAAATATTCTGAAGCTTTCTTAATAATCAATCAGTTTAACAGAATTAACAATTTGTAAACTGTATTATTTCTTAGTTTCTCTTATAACTTCATTTAATATTAAGGAATAATAACTTTTGTTACGAAAATGTATTAATATTGGTAGATTCTACGCTTGAAATAATAAGAATTTTTCTTTACTACAGTCACGACAAAAATAATGAAAAAATGCTTTGATATCAGCATTACTGAAAACTGTAAAATAAAACATACGATACTTATATATTCTGTCGTTGTAGTACAAAAATATACAATATTTTTAAGTACTAAAACGACAGAATGGCTACTTTTGGCGACAAATATTTTTAATTGGAAATGCAGATAACTGCGCTATCGACCACAAGTGCAATTAAAACCAGACATGTTATTCTTTTTTTTTATTAGATGACCTCATTTGTGGTCCTGTGTCCCAACATGGGTCCTATTATTAAGTATTACCTATTTTTTGTCCCTTCTTCCGTTTCGTGCATTTTCTTCGCTCTTCCTTTTGCTAATATGTACCCGTTGGCTTTTGCGGATAAGGACATGACAAGCACGCAATATTCAAAAAATTATTTTCTGATAGGTATGTAAACCAGAAATGTTGCAATAACATAAAAATATATATATATATATTTGTTATGACTTTTTAAATTTTTACCATTTAACTGAATTTTGCCCCGTAAATAATATTTTATATCTAACAATAATATGAAGCAAAAGTTATGAAGTAGAATCGAGCAATCCCTTATTCAATACGTGCGTGCTTCATTCAACTCAGAATTCAACCGATTTCGACGATTCATTTTTTAAGGTAGTCTTCAAAAGTTGTTTTTAGTTTGAAAAGAGTTTGGTTAGGATCTGATTAATTATATTTAAGTAATTTTCTAAGTCGGTTTTTGATTTAAATTGTAAATATATACTTTTTTAATACAATATTTTGAAGGTATCAAGTTAAGCAAGTTATTTCGAAGAGGAATTATTGAATGACTTCTATTGAGTTGAGAAAGCTTTATAAATTACCCTTAAAACATTTCAGCCTTTAAGTATATTTCTGTATCCGAAATAAAATCAACGTACGACTCTAGGAGTATTTCCAACCACTCGCTCCGCCGCTGTCGCAATTCCCTTCAATTACTCCCGCCTGGAATATAAATGTTGGTTGCTAAATAAATCTCTCTACTTTATTCAAGCAGCTCGTATGATATGAAAATGTGGCCTCATATTAAAAGACAGTGACACGTTGAATAAAAAAATTCTCTCATCCCTTGCATGCTGTGATAACCTTTTTGATCGTTTATAATAATAATATAATGTCAAATAAATATGAGGAATGCGATTGAGAATCTTTCGTAGTGCATGCAAGTTTTAATTTTTACACACATTACATAATCTATATTTATAAAAGAGAAAGTGTGTGGGTTTGTTCCTTATAGGCTCCGAAACGACCGCTTGACCGATGTCAATGAAACTTTCAGGAAATCTTCAGATCGACTTGGCGTGTAATCATGTATAGTTTGGTGACGATCTGAGCACTCCTCTTTTTGAACTGTCAAATACAGCTTTTATTTACTATGATGATATTCTATTGTTTTATAACCCAAATTTGTATTGACACATGCGTTGTGTATATTTATGTCATTATGAACCATATTGAAGTACAGTGGAGTATATTGAAGTATACTGCAGTATTTTAAAGATAATAATTAAGGATTTTGAAGTATTCAAGTTATAGCGCCGCGAATGTATCCGTTTACTGATGCTGCTGATATATACCTGGGTGTAGGTAATGATCTTCAACCGCTCGAGAAGAGAATATATTGTGAGAGTTAAATTAAATATTAAATGATAAGTTCATTTTTAAATAAAACTAAGCAAAATCTAGCCCGGCGAAGCGGACTGGGTACGCTAGTAATAGATAAATTACTTTGCTTTGTTGTTCATACTGTACAGCACCGGAGTGGAATAACTTAGTTTTCAACCGACTTCAAAAAAGTAGTAGTTCTCAATTCAAATTCAAGGTGTTGTCAAATTGTACTAAACAAGTATATTTACGTAAAAGTACTACAATAAGCGACTTCAAATTGAATCAAACGTTAAACGCTATTACGCGAGGACGCCCTCTTTGTATTTCCGGATTATTGTAAGAACATTACGAAATAGGATTAATCTGAACCTTCAAACTCTCAATAAACTTTTTTTTTTATACTTTCTAAACAAGTGCTTGAAGTACATCCTATTCAATATAAAACGAATTATAAAAATCGGTTGGCATTATATAGAGGTATCCGTCCATTTGTCGCGCACATACTTAATGCAAAGACTTAAATGTTTTTACCATGGATGGCTTTGTCAGAATTGGAGCAAATTTAGACCACACAGGAAGTACCAGCTTTAAAATAAATAAAGAATCATCAAAATCGATTCACCCAGTTGAAAGATAAAAAACACACAGACGAACTTAGAACCTCCTCTTTCCTTGAAGCCGGTCGAAAAAGATAAGTGTGTCGGGAACAAGAAATAGTAAATCCAATAAACGCGTGCATATTTTGCCATTCTCATAATGATACAATTTTAAGCTTAAGCTTGTGCTAGGAGATGGTTCACGTCAATGGTCGAACGTACCTTGCGATTCGAAGAGCGTACCCCAAACCATTAGGCTATTGGTTATAAATGTTTTGTATGGGAGGAAATGGTTTTAAATAAACCATCGCTTTAGATTCTGACAGCATCAAGTCATTGACGTCATAGTACATAACTTCCAGCAAATGAGTGATAGGCCATTCATTTGAAACTCGGTTTAACCACAAATTTTAAGACTGATACATCGATGAAAGTACCCACTTTAGGTTTTATATCTTCAGTCTAAGTCAAGACACAAGGTTTGTTTGTCGCATAGGCGATAGAACAACGCTAAGACTCGTTTCGATAGGACATTGATCAAATTACCTTCAGCTTGATTTATTGTACGCTGGCTGCCCACTACAGTGCTGTAACGTATTCGAATGAAAATTGAATCTTTTTACTAATTTCACTGTTTGTATTATTTTGTTTGTTATGGCCTGACTCTGTGATCTAATTAGATTATGTTCTGTTGGATAACGAAGCGCCTAATTGTTTATTTAATTTAAATGACCAAGACATAATACTCAGCGGATAATGAAAACAATTTTGAAGGCTCATTGTTTTGAGAAAATTTAACAAAAGATGAAATACGTTTAAATGAAACAAGACGTTTAGGCAAAATTTCCTTCTAAAATGTCTTGAAGAAATGTCGACACTAATTATTGTGCTGTAGATTACATTTGTTTCGCTCTTACAAACAATACTACTGGTAGTTTTATTAGTTATAACTTCCGTTTTAAAGTATTTACATATATTACTAACGTTCTTTTTACTCTTTCCAACTAATACTAAGCTTGTGCTAGGAGATAGTTCACGTCAAAAGTCGAATGGTGGATACGAACATATGACCTTACGTTTTCAGATCCTATCCTGACGCCTAGGTTATTGACACCTTTTAAAAAAGTCTACTTTTAGTTATTGATACTGAGTACACGTAATTGTATACAAATATTTTACAGCGACCCGATACTCTAATAGGATAGTTCAGTGCCATTTAATTTATTGGATAGTGTTAACGATAGACGGAAATTTATTAATCACGGAATGGTTATGTACATAAGTATTATATCATATGACAATACCTGCGTATATGTACGTATCAATAAATTAGAAATATATGTAACTATACATTTGTCAATACATAGATCTAGATGATAGATCTATATATATATGGATATAGATAGATGGATAGATAAAAAGATACATTTAAAACAGTTCTTTGATCGGGTGTTTTTGTGATATATAAAATATATTACGATTCACTGCAACTAATTTTATATCATTACATATAGAGAAGTGTTCTGAATGCGGATGTGACATCACATAAGTGGATAGAAAAAGGTAAATATCGTTCGTGTGTGAATCAGTTTTATCACGTACATCATAGGGATCAGAGTTGTGAATAAAATATGCATTAGTTTGAGCAAAGGAATGGCTTTATCTTCTCGTTTATCGCCAATATTTGTAAGAAGTCAATTGCTAGAAAATGTGGGTGTCACATTATTTTAGAAATCGTATAATTTGTTTTTTAAGTAAAACTCCTTTATGTACACCTAACTTGGGGAGAAAGCGGGTGAATACGTAACGAGACGAGAGCGTTACGAAAAAGGGCGAGGCGAACGGAAGTTGAGAGGGAGATATATTATATTACTGTAGGGAGAGAATAGAGAGAGGTGCGTGCACACATTTTCTTTCGTTCTTTCTCTTCTAGCTAGGTACAGAAAACACTCACATTATAATCGGAGGGAAAGATGACAACAGGATAGATGCTGGTAAACTATTACAGTTCTTTGCTGTACGAATAATGAAAGACGAACTAAAGCGTTTTCCGAGTACGATCATGGGGGAATTAGATTATATACGCCCGAAAGGCTAGCAGCCTTAAAATATATATTGGCTGTATCTATTACTTAGACAAGGATACCAACCAGCTGGTATTTCTATTTAAATTGTAGACTCTAACCATTCTAATGGATTAATGAAAGTATGGTGACAATACCGCGGGGCATTTGCTTCTAAGCGAGGATGTCGCAATTTAATAATACCTGACTACAGGAATGGGGACAGAACTATTCGATACAATTCAGTATTGAATAAATATTGTTGGAAGAAATCTCCTCGGAATATTGTTTCCGTACGGAGCGGAGAAACGTTCGCCGTAATTGAATGTAAAAATATTGTTTAATGAAAATTTTAATATAAGAGTAAATTTACATTACTTGTATCGTGCTCTACACTGGCAGTATATCTGTATATCTGTATATATTCGACATCGCGATATTAAAACATAATTTTCATAAAACTGAAAATATATATATTTGTATAATACATGTTTAACAAAATCTTTGCACGTCCTTTTAATTCAAGCGGGATATATAGACTAATTCGACTTAACAATTTTATAGTCAATTTCAGTTACGCAAAATCACTAGCTCATATTTGGGCCAGAATATACCGATGGGCCCTACCCAATTTTTATTTTTGACAATCTATAAAGATTGGCCAGAGAAGTAGACCTTGACTGTTTCGCCGGATTAAGAGGTGGCATAGCTCTTAGGTCGCTTAGCCTGGACTCTTATAGTTAGTAACACAACACAAGGGTCCCCTCCCCAATCACATATGGGCTCTAATAAAGTGTGGAGAAATCGTGTTACTATTTCTATGTTTAACTCTCTAGTGTAAAGTTAAAAGGTTTCAAATTAAATTTAAATAGAATTGTGTTTAGTTTGTAGTACGAGCGACTTGATTTCGTAAGATAAGTTATTAAAAAAAAATTCTTGTATCGCCTCGGGTCTTTTAGGTATTTGAATGGAAAATTGTATTTACAGGAATTCTTGATAAAATATTCATACCTTGGTGTTTATTTTAAATATATTCACTTTCTTGTAGACTTTCTTTTAGTGATGCTTAGACAATTAGGATATGGTATCAAAAATACAAATTTTAGAAAAGACTTTATTGAAAATAATCGAAAAATGGTAATTAATTGCCACAACCTGGGTTTCGAAATGCCTACCATAAATCGGAAAATTAAACGCTTCGTCTATAGAATATATTGCGAAGAAAATTAAATAAATATTAGACTTGAGCTATATCTCATGCGAATGTCTCCACCCGCAGCTCGTCGAGTGTTCCAATTGAATTTCTCTCGCAAATGACGCCTCCTAAGTTATTGAATTACTCTCTTTATAGGCGATGCCGATTTAAAACTACACATTTGTATAGAAACATAAGTATATTTACGATTAAAAACAAAAAGCGACTTCAAATCGAATATTACGAAATAGATTTAATCAGAATCTGACTAATCTGTCATCAAATTACCCTTGAGATACATATTTTATGATAAACAATGAATCATCTAAATCGGTTTTTGTGGGTACTGGGTTATTCGTCTATTTGTGGCGCACTACTTCATGCAAATTTAAGACTTATATGGCTCATGGATGCCATTCCCAGAACTGGACCGATGGGACCACAAAAGAATCACCAGCTTTCCATAAACAAAAGAATCATCAAAATCCGTCCATCCAGACGACAGTTATGAGGTAACAAATTATTAAAAACATACAGACGAATTGCCGAGAACCTCCTCCTTTTTTGAATTCGTTTGAAAAATAAACGAAAATCAACGATCATCCCCCCTTTATATTAGTAATTCCAATAATAGATTAAATATATAAATACTCTGAATTTTTGATTTACTAGCTCATATTCTAACATACGAATTTATACAGTTCTACTAAATGAGAAATTAAACACGTTACGAACTAAATTACAGACAATATAAGTCATTTCAGTGTGTCACTAGTCAAACAATATGTGACAAAACGCCAAATAAAAGCCAACAAGGAAAACGGTTGACTAATTCATTCAATGTTGTACCATTGATTTACTTGTAAGGAACTTTGCCGTTTCCCTGATACCGTGCAAACAAAACGAGTGAGTCAACGGGACATTTTCCGTAAATGGACGTATAAGTAATTGACAACGTCTGCGATCATTCAGCAAATGGAGTATTTTCGATTAAGTGTACAGTATCAATACTAATCATTTTAAGTAAACTTTTATTACTTAGCTGAGTTTAAATCGTTGGTGTCGAAATAAAGAGCTGAGCTGGCTTAAATGGGACACCCAATCACTTCAATATTGATCGATAGTTATTAATGGTTATCGATAAAACAATAAAATTACTGGAAAGGGATAGTCAACGTCATAAGGGCAGTCAATAAAGTTTAATTTAAATTTGAAAAATTAAATATATAAATTGTAACTGAAGGATTGGTGAGGAGCAGATGTAGGAGCAAATGACGCAGTGGAGAGTGGAGGAAGCGAGCGCGGGGGATGGGGCGAGGAGAGGAGAGGATAGAACGTAAAAGTGATTGTTGGTGGAACTTCACTTCGTTGTCAGTAAAGCAAAAAAAATATGTGTTCATAATATTTAAGTGCGTTCTTTTCTTTAAATTATTAAATATAAAAAGACAGACGTTATAAAATATATATTATATGATATTACGAAGTATCATTATAAATCGTACCTGTTGTTATTGTTTGTAGCAACGGCGGAACGTTTCTATCTATCTATAGGTTACTGCGTAACTACCCACCCAGAGGAAATCCACACACTAACTGCCCAAACTCAACTATTGAAAAAATCGGTCGGGAATGGCTATTAAACCTCAATATTATTCACTCAAGCGTGACTAACCTAGTCCCGGGTCGACATAGATTAGATCATGGATTTACATGGGTGGAGGCCTTTGTCGTCCGCTAAGGTGGACCCGGGAAGAAGGCGACATCGGCTGGCCCGTGTAGCCTTGCACTATGAGGGCACAGGGGAGGGAGAATCCTCCCCCGGTACGTGGTCTCCTTGAGCACAGTGCAGAGGGGCTCCGGTGCGTTCCACTGGAGATCCCGGAGCCCCTCGTCATGCACCGAGGAAAGGGCCACCGGGAGGTTTTAGTGGGTAAAACCCCACATAACCGCCGCCTTCCCCAGAAGGCGGGGTATCTTTTGAAGATTTCCTCCCGTTAACAAAAAAAAGATCATGGACCAGCCCTGTAGTTCTGGGCTCTCAAGAATAAGACTACGGTATCCCCTGCCTGTCGTAGAAGGCGACTAAGAGGGCCTCGGGTTCACTGGGCGACAAGGATGGGGGCCTTTGACGTCCGCTAAGGTGGACCCGGGAAGAAGGCGACATCGGCTGGCCCGTGTAGCCTTGCACTATGAGGGCACAGGGGAGGGAGAATCCTCCCCCGGTACGTGGTCTCCTTTGAGCACAGCGATTTATTTAGAAAATGATACACCCCCAGAAGGCGGGGTATCTTTTGAAGATTTCCTCCCGTTAACAAAAAAAAAAAAGATCATGGACCAGCCCTGTAGTTCTGGGCTCTCAAGAATAAGAGTAGGGTATCCCCTGCCTGTCGTAGAAGGCGACTAAGAGGGCCTCGGGTTCACTGGGCGACAAGGGTGGGGGCCTTTGTCGTCCGCTAAGGTGGACCCGGGAAGAAGGCGACATCGGTTGGCCCGTGTCGCTTTGCACTGCTAGAGCACAGAGGGGAGGGGTTAACCTCTCCCCCCCCCGGTACGTGGTCTCCTTGAGCACAGTGATTTATATAGAAAAAGATACACCCCCAGAAGGCGGGGTATCTTTTTGAAGATTTCCTCCCCGTTAACAAAAAAAAAATAGATCAAGGACATAGACACAACTGAAGCCAAGCCAAGCTATAATCACGGCCATAGCCATATACAGGGTTAGTCTCTGTGATTGATTATTCTGTACCGAGATTTCACCAGTGACTCACTAATATAATTCTCGTACCTTAGTTTTTATAATTTATTAAATACTTGAGGTACAAATACTGTACCTCGACATACAGTATACGCCGACAAGTTATTTAGTTTAATTAGATATTTATCTTTTACTGCGACGAGGGACACAGGTCCGTGTGAATGTAACGCCCTAGTCGCCGTCCTATCACACGCCCTTCACAATTACCTCCGTCAGAGAGTCGAGCAACCTGACAAACAACCTAACTTCGTGAACAAACGGCTACATAATCAGACTGCCACAGAGTTAGATGCAAATAAATTTACAAGGAACATATTTATTGTGTGTAAATTACAAAATTCATTTACTTCCGCTCAAGTCTCACATTTTAGGGGAGAGATTCAATTTTGTTCATGGAATAAATTTTCACTCGACAGATTTATTTCGGCGGCAGACATATCTGATCAATTTCTTCCGCTGTGTAAACCCTTTTTACGAATTCAATGAAGAAGTCAACGCCGTCGAGTCGAAGATACGATGTCATTTCTGAAATATGTTCAATATAGTAACAGCCTATCTCGCATGAGTTGGGTCGAAATAACATGCAGTCTAATAAAGTTGTAATATTTCTGACGTTATAAAATGTGAATTGGCATATATAATCAACCTCGAATTTTGTAGCACATACATGTCCATACTTACATATTTACTTTGATAACAGCTGTTATAGTGATTGTATCCGATCCACTTTGTAAGAAATTCTTTGTAGTTAAGTAGTGGGTTAAGTGTACTTGAGTATAGTCAATTCAATTAGTTAAGCGACAACAGCCAAAGGTGTTAAAGGGTACTGTCTGCAAACGTAAGGTCGTATGTTTGATCCACCATGCGACTATTGTCGTGAACCATCTCCGAGCATAATCTTAAGCTCAGTTGTAACGGTTAAAAAGAATGAACTAATACACTGACATTTTATTCAGGCAGCGTAACGTTGTACAAGGAAATATTTTAACGAATACCATCATAATGGCGCGTCCTCACAGTCTTTATACAAAATTAATTAGAAGTCAGATTACGAACTAATATAGTTAAAATATCCTTTATCAACGCCAAATTAATATAATGATTAACTATTAATTATGAATTAAAGATACAACAAGGTACAAATAAATCACTAAGATATCATTTGAAGTAGTTATTATACATAACTTATATGTGCTGCTAGTTAAGATAATATTTGTGAAAAAAATATTGCTAGTAACGTTTTTTTTAAAAAGAATTCGATTACCTGATAGAGTGGTGGTATCATTAAGTGAGGACTTGCCGGTAGCAGACAGTGGATACTATGATGATGATCTTGAGTAAGTAACAGGTCTTGTTAAATTAACCTTCTCGATAATACCACATTTTATCGTAAGATTACTATCTGTATCCATTACGTACGCGTGTTGCTCGAGCAACGATTTATCGGCGCCATGTAAAAGGCGAGTAACGTAATTAATGAATGACATAGCGTTAAGTAACGATAAAGTGAGTTATAGAGATACATTCTGCTGCACGAAACAGTTCATTTTATACTCATACGTTTATTTATGAATATGGGGAGTGTGTTTCACGATTTTAATCCCGAATTCTCGGACGAGGCGTTGACGATGATTGTTAAATAAACACTAATTAATACAGACTTGCAGAACAACCGTCTACCGTTAAATCTTGATAGAACTTCCCTTCCAATGCACATTGAACTATGTGTCATATTATTAACACAATAACGCGGAGCTCTTATTACCACATCGTCTTGTTTAAAATATTGACAAAAACAACATAAGGAGACAGAAATGGTATGTGGATGGATCCCAAGCTGTCCGAACTTCGGCGTTCCAACTTCCCTTTTCTACAACCTTTTTTTCATCAAAATCTTCAAAAGATACCCCGTCTTCTGGGGAAGGCGGCGGTTATGTGGGGTTTTACCCACTAAAACCTCCCGGTGGCCGTTCCTCGGTGCATGGTGAGGGCTCTGGGATCTCCAGTGGAACGCACCGGAGCCTGCACTGTGGTCAAGGAGAGCACTTCCCGGGGAAGAGGTTACTCCCTCTCCCCAGTGCCCTCGCAGTGCATGGCGACACGGGCCAGCCGATATTGCCTTACACTTGTCGCCCAATGAACCCGAGGCCCCTTTTAGTCGCCTTCTACGATAGGCAGGGGGATATCGTAGTCTTACTTTTGAGAGCCCAGAACTACAGGTCTGCGTCCCTTTTTCTACAACCTAATACGATACAATGCAGATGTGCAATGTTAACCCGAACCGAACTGTTAACTAATTTTAACCATACCAACCAACCAAATTTTACCATTCAAACTTAAGCTATTTAGCGTTTTCTTATCATCCACGATACTTATAGATTTGAGGAAAGGACGTATGTAGTAGTGTACCAGGAAGATAGTTAAAATTTGGAATCATAATGCAACTAGAATTAACTTTTCAAATTTTAACCAGTATTATAGATAATGACATTAACACGGCATCCAAGTAGAAACACAAATCGTGGTTGAACTCCGGTTACGGTAAATGAACAACGGCGACTTTCATCGAATGTTGAACATGGCACCTGCATTTCAATCTTGCAAAACGAGATTAGAGTTTTGATACTATCACTACGCTTCATAACTTCTACAAAAGTCTAATTAGGCTAAATTCAATATTATACCAAAAAAAACTAAACCTAATTTTTGTTTAAAACCTACTTAGCCTTACGAAGCGACATGAGTGACCTTGCTACGCGTTACGCAAACCGCTGCGAACACAAAACAGCGCTGGTATTATCGTAACCAACGTACCGGTTTAATTGTCTTGTATCAGCAATAAATGTATTCATATTTTTAATCCTTTTCAACCGACTTCAAAAAAGGTAGAGGTTCACAATTTGTCTGTATGTTTTTCTTATGTTTGTTACCTCGTTACTTTCGACTTGATGAACCGATTTTGATAATTCTTATGTTATTTGAAGGCTGTTGCTTCCCCTGGTGTGGTTCCATTTGGTATAATGGTATCCATAAGAAAACCATATAACTTTTTGCATAGCATCTCTTGCATTAAGTGCGTGCGCGAGAATAGGACGAATGACTCTGAGATTCATTTTTATTGGAAAGGATGTACTTCAAGAGTAGTTTGATAAGAGTTTCGTTAAGTTTCGATTAATTCTATTTCGTAATATTTCTACAATAATTCAAAATACAAAGATGGCGTCCGACTTTAACTTCGTTTAACGTTTTGATTCGATTGGTAGTCGGTTTGTTTGATTCGTACTAAATAAACTTAGAAATATTTTAAATCAACAGTCTTATGTTGGATTCGAATCCCGACCAACAACACTTTTATATTCAGACTCCATATGCCACCTAGTCGTCGGTGTATAATATAAAACAACACAAAATGTTTTAACACATACATACACACAACCGTAACATAACACCAAGAACAGTTCGAAGCGACGTTTGGAAACTGTGCCTGTGTCGTGAAGTACCGTGAACTATTGTTTTGTCGGTTTATATAAGCTGACACCCAAAACTTGTGGCTGTTCTGTTAACTCGGTTGACTAAACCTAATTAAGAGCTGCCTACTGGATTAGTGGCCGGATTTAGTATCGGGTTTAAACCAATATTTAAATCTAATACTGAACAGACATTAATACTTTTACTATCGTTGTGTCATAACTTCCCCGGTATCCGTTATCACCGACGCTTATGTTTTAATTTAAGTAAAAATAAAAACCAAAAATAACGAGAACGTATAGTTAAGGTAAAAATTAAAGGTCCGCGCGTTAGGACGCTCTTTTTTAATTTTCGAATTATCGTAGTAAAGGATGTACCTTTTCAGTTATAAATTAACTATCGAAATCGGTTGGCGTGATATTTAGTTATTCGTCCATTTGTCGCACACATATTTATGCAAATTACTAACATAGTTTTATCATGGACACCATTGTTAGAACTGGAATCACTAGTTCTGTTCACCCAGTCGAAAAATACAGAAAAATTGAAAACCTCCTCGTTTTTGAAGTCGGTTAAAATATATATTATATTTTAATTTGATATTTCCCTCTAAATACCACATTACAAAAAGACGGCGTAGCATAATAGCATATACAACACCGAAATAATAATATGTGTGAAAGGAATTTACACTCAAAGATTTCCATGGGGTGCGTTATATTATATCGCGTTTCTTATCATTGCTTTATTTGCTGATTATAAGTAAAAAGGAAACCGTTAGTCTCATTATATAACTTATGTATACACTAAATAGGATTTGCTTTATTACTGATGCCTTGATAATCCTTGATTTGGATTTTGATGGCCCTTTTGGCTAACTTTGGCTGGTTTTTGTTAATTAAATTCACCTTTTTGGTTCATTGCTCTTTGAAGTAGTTTAGTATTCACGGTTCGACATTTTATTCCGAGCCCTGTCCAATTTATCCCCGTATTTAGTGAACAGGTAGTGATTCAATTAATTGAAGTTACTTGTTTTAGATATAAAACTACACGTTATATATAAAAACTATACTATATTTTCAACCGACTTCAAATTATTCTTTTTTATGTTTGTTACCGCATAACTTTCGACTGGTAAACCGATTTTGATGATTCTTTTCAAAATCTGACAAAAGGTTCCATGAGGAAACCGTATAAGTCTTAAATTTGCATGAAGTATTTGCGTCATAAATGGACGACTAGCTCAATATTACGTCAACGGATTTCAATTATGTATTGTTTTATTTGAAAGAATGTTCTTTAAGAGAGATTAGTTTGATAAACGTTTGGGTAGATTCTGAAGTTTAATTTCTTAATATTTCTATGAAAATTCGGAAATACAAAGAGGATTTCCGCGTGTAATATCGTTTAACGTTTGATTCGATTTATATTTTAAAATAAATATAGTTGTCAATAATACTATTATGGCTGTTTTTGTATTGATTGTCGTTGTGTTGATGTTTAATATTATCAAAGTGCAAGAGTATTCTCTGGAAATTACTTTTAGTATGTTGTAACATTGCCATGAATGTCCTGAGTGGTTCATAAATTTAAACAGCACCTTTGTCTTATACGCGTCGACCGGATACCGACTCTTGATTCATTGCCAACGTTAAATTGATGTAAGTTTTGTTAACCCACTCTGAGATCTTTCTTAAACAGGCGTTAGAGAAAAGTGGAGGTGTTTTGTAAATTATCACATTTCGAAATATATATATCTATATTTATTAAATTATCTTAAATGTTTAACATCATAACGAATATGGCAATGGACTCACAATTGTGATATATAGGACTCAATTTCGGTTAAATTGACACATGCACATACAACCATCAATTTTAGTTCAAGTAATAAGTGTCAACTTAATTTATGTCACCTGCTTTAATACACCGGGAGCAGTAAACGAGATCGTAAAATTCGACAGACATTTTCAGTTCACTGTTGTTAATTGTCCTTGTGGAATTGAAAATTGTTTCCATTCAATTAAGTTTGTAACGTGCTGTCTCTTAGATGCTAATAGCTTTTCAATATGAAGCTGCAACCGTGCATTTTTAATTCGGCCTTTATTTATTAATTGAGAATTTTTCCAACAAACAAATATTGTTATAACTGTTATTATATATATATGTCCCATTAATGGGCATAGGCCTTCTATATGAATAGAGTATACTCCATAATGGCTGCTATGGTCCATAAGGCCAAAGTCCTCCGCATGTAAGGTCCACACAAATTTTCCTTCACCCTGCGTGGTAAATCAGGACATAAAATGCAACACCCAATTTGTCGGTGCCGGCATCGGGGATCGAACTCGGGTTGCTAGCGTACTATGCAACTTGAAGCAATCGTCCGGACACTGAACTACCGCAGCTCAGATATAAGAAATATGTTAACGCCAATATAACTTAAGTGTTGTTTTATATAAAAAATCTACGACATCTAGTTTGATGGATTAATTACCAACGATACAATTAAAAAACCTAATACAATACGCAATTTTACTAATGTAATAATACTAGCATATCGGCATATTCATTGAAGTAAATGAATAAATATTCAATGATTCCATTTTTCTTTGGAAAGGATGTATTTTAAGGGTAGTTTGGTGAGAGTTTTGTTAGGTTCTGATTAATTCAATTTCGTAATTTTCCCACGATAAATCGGAAATACAAAGTGGGTATCCGCGCATAATAACATTTAGCGTTTCATACGATTTGAAGTCGGTTTTTTGTTTTTATTCAAAAATATACTTGTTGTGGTCTTTAAAAGTAAATAATTTTCCTCACGAACTCTTGAGCTCTTGGGAAATTAACGGCCACTGCGGCTTAAATTGATCTGCTTAGGATGGAAAAAACTCAATTAATTTGCCGGACTTAAGCTTTATGAGATAATTTGATGTTGCAAGATCAAGTGTTGCCTATGGATTACTATGGATTATCACTATAATCTAAAAATTTACTTTTCAAAAAATGATAATTTTAATGGCCACTGAGCAGTTGACAATGCAACAAACAAATCAGTTTTATTAAATTATTTTTGTTCTTTAGAAATAACACCAACCTTGCTTAGGGTCTTTGTTTATTTACCTGCAGAATTATGTTTTACCTTTACCACAGCGGGACAGATAAGCCATATATCGGGTACAAATTCTTGCCAAAAACTTCATTGGAACAAGTAGAGTGGGATTCGGAACCCGCTATAATCAGATTTTAAGTCGAAGCTCACAACAACAAACAGAAGAGAGAAAAAAATAAATATACAAAAAACACTTTACTGACTTTTCCTGTCCGCAGTTTTATATGTTGTGCAGTATGATTTGCGTAATGGGATCGTATTTCACGTCGTTCTTTAAGTGTGGATTATGTTAAACAGTAAATTGATAGAAATCATCTGCTAACATTTGTGCCTTGTGAATAACAACACTAATTTACAAACTAAATAACTAAAAGCTAGTTAGATAAATTCTTTAATGCATAAAAATATTATATGTACAAAGGTGAACTTAATGCATTTTCTTCCAGCTAACCTTTATAAACGGTTAAAAGCAGGCTTAGAGTTGAGCCGCATAATAGCGTTTTTCGCAAAATATAAATATGGATAAATATACATAAAGATGTTGATGAAAATCGGATATTGATCATCTCTTTCTCCACCGCTATGGTCAAAATTACGTTTGTATTTCCTTTTTTGCGACTATAACCACGATACCCGAACGAAATATTGATCATATTTCGTTCGGGTATCGTGAAATTAAGCGAAGAATCTGGTATTGTCACCAGATTCATCGGATATTCAACATTGATTACTTTCATAACATTCTCGCTTGGTGCATTTCTATTTGTGTACTTAGCTTAGGGTACGATGGGACTGACATGTCAAAATAACGCAAAAGTCCCCAAAAATAAGAAAAAAAAATAGAAATGGAACTTCAATACCTTTATAATATTAAAATATCAGTATTGTTACCTGAAAATCGCGCTGCCTGTTTATATACGACATAATTTAACACTGAAAACGAATTACACGTTGATTACTTTCCAAACTCATTTATTTCATACGTTACGTGCACGTGCACTATAAATGTTCGGAAGTTTGCCGTGTCGTTAAATATAACGGCTTGATTGTGTGTAATTAATGTAAAACGAAATAATATGTAATCAAGATTTTTTTAGTTATAACAATGTTTTTTCCACAAATCTTACTATAAGCTTCTGTTACGAGATGGTTCACGGCAATAGTCAAATGGTGGAATTGAACCTACGACCTTAGGTACCTTAAACCATTCGTACTTGATTGAGATGTTCGGACTTTTATCGTGACATTAAATACAACGGGTTCATTATGTGTTATGAATACAAAACGAATTATTCAATAATCAATATATATTTAAAAAAATATGCAAACAATATTGTTTTTTTTTCACAAATATTACTTTTCTACATCCTTGTTAACCATTTAAACTAAGCTTAAAAGTAAGCTTAAAAGCTTGTGGTAGGAGATGGTTCATGTCAATAGTCGAATGGTGGATTCGAACCTGAGACCTTATGAACATACCGTAGACCGTACCTAGCTTTGATGCTTCTATTACACATAATATGTTCCTACGATATTTTATTTAACAAAAAATTCCGACAAAAAGTAAATGTTATTAAAAAAATAGCAATCCTTTAAGCCGCTTTACGCCGCGTTCTACAAATAAGATAATGGATTCTGGAGTACCAAAAACAAAATTAGGGTTCGCCTCAAATTTTCTCATCTCACCGTAAAAGATAAAATATTGGTCTGAATTTTTTATCACAACGCACTAGTTATGTGGCTGAGTAATGAACAAACACAGGCGTAGGTAAGGAGAATGACTTTACGAGCTTTTTTAAAAAAATACTTTATATCTTACTCGCCACCAATTTTCATTATTAGTTACTTTCGATGGTTGAAACTGGTATATAATATGGTCCTTGCCAGTACATATTTAAACGCAACTTTTCAATTGAAGTGGAGTGATATTCCTACCTACATATACGTAGACGATTATCAGAGATCGGGATCGTAACATACTTTGTATCCCTTACAGCTGTTTCAACGCACCAGATTATCTAATCGTGTGTGTTCTTAAAAAAGATCGAATACATTTATTTTGTATCGAAAAGAGAAGTGAACACTGTATATTATTAAATTATGTATTAGTTAGAAATATACGTCCAATTGAGCATCGGTTTAAAATTCACACAATTCGTACCAAAATACAAAAGTTTGTTGTCTGTTTTATATAATCAAACTGTCCTTGTGTTGAGGAGGCCTCCTGTACTACATAGTGACATACTAATCTGGCTCTAAAAAATTCCCTCCCTGGCTTAAGACCCAAGACAAGGGAGAGTATAACATCTAGAGACATGGGGGAGTGTAAGATTTCCCAGGGTGATGCAGAGGGCAGATCAAAGTGGATAGCGTCAATCTCAATCAACAATCAAGCGAGAGAAACTGTCTTTTTGTTCTTTGTTTCTGTTTAAATATACTATCAAAATTTTTATGAATCTATATAATCTCAATATAACAGTTATAACATGGCTGATAACATACACAGACGCCTAAACTGTAGGCATTGTCGGACACAAGTGACTCGCCGAGCTCCCCGGACACTATAATAACTTGGCTCGAGCTCACTCGGGTCAAGTTATGTCCGGGATAAAGGTCCAAGCTGTGGTCCCCTTAGAGCAATCCATGCGCTAATTACAAGTTCGGTCGAGTGCCACAAGCGCTCTGTCTAATAATGGCTATAAGTATGAACTAAGAAAAGGTATAAAACGACGAGAGATAGTAAAGCGTGGTATAATATCAAATTTTCTTAAGTGCTTGTTAAGGTTTATAGAGTATATTGTTGAAAACCTGCAAGTCGTGTCATCTCCTATGTTCTCTAAAAAATGTTCTAATGGCTTTATAAGTGATGAAATTGTGCCTCGTTTTGTACAATAGAAATATTACCATACCATATTTATATACAAACATGTACAACGCATTGGATGGCGTGAACACTTGAAACGATTTTTTCTATGAGTTATGGTTCAAAAACCACATTTAATTTAGTTCGTGACGATCTAATTACAGAATAGTGAGTCTTATATAACTTTGATTACAAACATTTTTTGTTCGAAAATGAAACAGTTATAAATATGACATGACGTTATATAGTATGAATTAGACTATTAATAAAATATTTATGTATTGTTGCTAATAATATTTGTATGTATAGGTAAATAAGTATAAATATTAGGTATTTTTTTTCTTCAGATAAAATCACAGACCCACTTAAAACCGTTCTAGAAAAAAAATTCTGTCCATCCAAAGGATGTCTGGAAAAGATCGTGATAAGACTACCCAATGCTCTCTCTCTCTTCCTTGCAATTGGTCCCACATGGTGGTGGGCTCAGCTATCCACCTCGCTCTGTCCGACATCATCTTGCACCCACCCCTCATGTCTCTCGAGACTATACTCTCCCACGTAATCTTCGGATTTCTTCTGGTCCACCTAATGCGCATGCAATTTTTTAAAAAGCTTGCTAACAATATTTCTTTTTTTTTGTTCAGAAATATCACTAAAATTCTTGTTAACCATTCCAACTAGGCTTCAGCTTATGCTAGGAGATGGTTCACGTCAATAGTCGGTGGATTCTAACCTACGACCTTACGATTCGCATACCGTGTCCTAAACCAATTGGCTATTGACGCTTTGTCGTATTGTGTATTCATTTTTTTTTTTTTTAAAAGAAAGCTAGCAATATTTCTTCTCAATATTCATTCATAAACAAGAGTAAACTACGCACACTTTAACCTACACTACGGATTTTTTTCGATGAAGCCTATCTTCATAAGAACATACTGTAGTTGTCACTATGGTGGAAGTCGTCTAATTGGAAACAAACAAACTTATAACTGAAATAGAGTTAACGTTCAATTATATAAATTGAATGCGTTACTCTACGACAAAGTTTCCGCAGCGTGGTTTGCATTTTCACTATGAAATTCACAGACGATTGCTTTTGACGCAAAACTTTTTACGGGCATTTGCACACTCCATATGCCTCCTGTGTCCTAAATTTGATATATAGAGAAAATGAAAGATACCACCTCGACTATACAAGACTCGACTATTCACTTTTCCTTAATTCATTCGCGATATATTTTTTGTTTTTGACAGCTTTTAGAATATAGTCGAATCGGAAAGTAATGCTGTAGTGTACCTTATTAAGTGAATAAAATCATAACAATTATCAATTATTTAAGACGTAAAAAAACAAAAAGAATTATTATTTAAGACGTTTAACCATAACAGCGTAAAAAAACAAAAAGAATTTAGTTCGGATCAGATGTAACAGCAAATGAAAAATAAAGAATCAATTTCTAGCGTTAATACATTAATAAAAAAAATAACACAATCTGAGAACACAGTCAAGCACCAAGTAATTTATTCAACGTCAAAGAACTTATTTATTTGAAGACTCGCAATTGACTCAAAAGCTGTCGAAATTGGTATATTTTTAGTTAATGTACCAGGGAAAACAAGAATAATTTTTAATATCTATACTTTCTTTTTCCTTGTTAAATGCTACTAAGGTAAGAACTTATTTATTTGAAATAGCGGCGTTAATTCGAAGGTTAGTTAAAAATTTAAGGCCGTTGAAGTCCTTTATAATAAAAAAAATAATCATCGAAATTGATTGGCGTGATATTGAGTTATTCATCCTTCATCATTGTCGCGAATATATTTAATGCAAATTTAAGACTTATGTTCATCGTTTTCTCATGGATACCATTGTTACAATTAGACCAAATTGCATTGGGAATTTCATATAAACAAAGAATTATCAAAATCGGTTTACCCAATCGAAACTTATGACGTAACAAACATACAAACGAATTGAGAACCTCCTCCTTTTTAAGTCGGTTGTAAAATGACACACAAATGACGATAGGTGAGTTGCAGTGGCCCTGCGTCGAAGCTGACAGCAAAGCCTGGCGCCAGATTCAGGCGCTCTTCGATCCTTTCCGGCCCGCTGGGTCCGAGAGAGCACCTCCCAACGATCGCACTGCGCCAACCTCCTGCGGTGGCGGTTTCGATCCTGGCGGGAGATTACGTGATCGTCGTGGAACTGGCACTGCCCCACAATGTGTGGCTGCGGGTTATCACGCGGGATTGTCGAGTGAGTCTACTCCAATCCCGACGACGACACGAGCAGCGCAGACGTCCGAACGCGCACCAGAGTCTTCGGATGATCTTGCACCACTGGCCGCTTCTAACCCTTTGCAACCAGAGCTGAAGAGGTTCAGCGGGGAGAATGTAGACGACCGGCCAGTTGATCGAGCGAACCCGGGAACATAATATAGTTTATATTAGTAAATAAGTGATTTATGTATAAGTTCCCAGGATTCGCAAGCATATAATATTAAGGTAAATTGTAAATAGTTCAGCATGAGACCGATCCGAAGATCGGTCTCATAAAATTGTATAGAATCAAAGATAAAGGGGTTATTGGGCATATTGCTCTATATTGCTGCCATTAACAATTCTACAGCTATAAACGTTGCAGATGGCAACGTCAGGCATTGTTTAATATTAGAAATGCCGAATTCAATAGGTACTGTTATTGGAAAGCGTCCTTTTCTGAATTCCCGCTTCAGTTAATTGTATTTTTTATGAATATTTTAACTATGAGACGGAGCGGGGGTAGAGCCCATTTTGGGTATTTAAGGTGGTGCATAGAACCTGTAAGCATGATTATTAGTTTAAACCATAGTGAGACGGTTGCTCTGAACCTCAATTGATAGAACGTTTAAATAGTAAGCAACGTGTAGAACGACCGTTGCTCTGAACCGAACCTTATTAACAATGTTGTTATGATTATATGTTGAACTGTGAGCTGAACCGTTGCCTTGAACCGAACTTATATATACAGTCCACTGAGCTCTCAGATCGAGAGAGCGAGTGCGCGCGCATATGTATGTATGCGTGTGCATCTGAGCTGTCCAAGAGGACCACTGTTGTGCGAGTCGCCTACAATGTCCTTGCCGATACATATTTAAACGCAACTTTCAATTGCAGTGGAGTGATATTCCTACCTACATATACGTAGACGATTATCAGAGATCGGGATCGTAACATACTTTGTATCCCTTTACAGCTGTTTCAACGCACCAGATTATCTAATCGTGTGTGTTCTTAAAAAGATCGAATACATTTATTTTGTATCGAAAAGAGAAGTGAACAATGTACATTATTAAATTATGTATTAGTTAGAAATATACGTCCAATTGAACATCGGTTTAAAATTCACACAATTCGTACCAAAATACAAAAGTTTGTTGTCTGTTTTATATAATCAAACTGTCTTTGTGTTGAGGAGGCCTCCTGTACTACATAGTGGCATACTAATCTGGCTCTAAAAAATTCCTCCCTGGCTTAAGACCCAAGACAAGGGAGAGTATAACATCTAGAGACATGGTGGAGTGTAAGATTTCCCAGGGTGATGCAGAGGGCAGATCAAAGTGGATAGCGTCAATCTCAAGCAAAAATCAAGAGAGAGAAACTGTCTTTTTGTTCTTTGTTTCTGTTTAAATATACTATCAAAATTTTTATGAATCTATATAATCTCAATATAACAGTTATAACATGGCTGATAACATATACAGACGCCTAAACTGTAGGCATTGTCGGACGCAAGTGACTTGCCGAACTCCCCGGACACGATAATAACTTGGCTCGAGCTCACTCGGGTCAAGTTATGTCCGGAATAAAGGTCCAAGCTGGGGTCCCCTTAGAGCAATCCATGCGCTAATTACAAGTTCGGTCGAGTGCCACAAGCGCTCTGTCTAATAATGGCTATAAGTATGAACTAAGAAAAGGTATAAAACGACGAGAGATAGTAAAGCGTGGTATAATATCAATTTTTTTAAGTGCTTGTTAAGGTTTTTAGAGCATATTGTTGAAAACCTGCAAGTCGTGTCTTCTCCTAATATTCTCTATAAAATGTTCTAATGGCTTTATAAGTGATGAAATTGTGCCTCGTTTTGTACAATAGAAATATTATCATACCATGTGTATATACAAACATGTACAACGCAGAGCATGGCGTTAACTCTTGAAACGATTTTTTTCTATGAGTTATGGTTCAAAAACCACATTTGATTTAGTTCGTGACGATCTAATTACATAATAGTGAGTCTTATATAACTTTGATTACAAACATTTTTTGTTTTAAAATGAAACAGTTATAAATATGACATGACGTTATATAGTATGAATTAGACTATTAATAAAATATTTATGTATTGTTGCTAATAATATTTGTATGTATAGGTAATGTAATGTACGAGTATAAATATGTAGAATTTTTTTCAGATAAAATCACAGACCTACTTAAAACCCTTCTAGAAACAAATTTCTGTCCATCCAAAGGATGTCTGGAAAAGATCGCGATAAGACCACCCAATTCTCTCTCTCTATCTTCCTTGCAATTGGTCGCACATGGTGGTGGGCTCAGCTATCCACCTCGCTCTGTCCGACATCATCTTGCACCCACCCCTCATGTCTCTCGAGACTATACTCTCCCACGTAATCTTCGGATTTCTTCTGGTCCACCTAATGCGCATGCAATTTTTTAAAAAGCTTGCTAACAATATTTCTTTTTTTTTGTTCAGAAATATCACTAAAATTCTTGTTAACCATTCCAACTAGGCTTCAGCTTATGCTAGGAGATGGTTCACGTCAATAGTCGGTGGATTCGAACCTACGACCTTACGATTCGCACACCGTGTCCTAAACCAATTGGCTATTGACGCATTGTCGTATTGTATATTCATTTTTTTTGTAAAAAAGAAAGCTAGCAATATTTCTTCTCAATATTCATTCATAAACAAGAGTAAACTACGCACACTTTAACCTACACTACGGATTTTTTTCGTAGAAGGCTATCTACATAAGTACATACTGTAGTTGTCACTATGGTGGAAGTCGTCTAATTGCAAACAAACAAACTTATAACTGAAATAGAGTTAACGTTCAATTATATAAATTGAATGCGTTACTCTACGACAAAGTTTCCGCAGCGTAGTTTGCATTTTCACTATGAAATTCACAGACGATTGCTTTTGACGCAAAACTTTTTACGGGCATTTGCACACTCCATATGCCTCCTGTGTCCTAAATTTGATATGTAGAGAAAATGAGAGATACCACCTCGACTATACAAGCTTTTCCTTAATTCATTCGCGATACGTTTTACCGTATATAGTACCACATGCTATAAATTATATATTTTTTTGTTTTTGACAGCTTTTAGAATATAGTCGTATCGGAAAGAAATGCTGTAGTGTGCCTTATTAAGTGAATAAAATCATAACAATGATCAATTAATTAAGACGTAAAAGTATCACGTTTAACCATAACAGCGTAAAAAACAAAAAGAATTTAGTTCGGATCAGATGTAACAGCAAATGAAAAATAAAGAATCAATTTCTAGCGTTAATACATTAACAAAGAAAGAACACAATCGGAGAACACAGTCAAGTACCAAGTAATTTATTCAACGTCAAAGAACTTATTTATTTGAAGACTCTCAATTGACTCAAAAGCTGTCGAAATTGGTACATTTTTAGTTAATGTATCAGGGAAAACGAGAATATCTTTTAATATCTATACTTTCTTTTTCCTTGTTACATGCTACTAAGGTAAGAACTTATTTATTTGAAATATCGGCGTTAATTCGAAGGTTAGTTAAAAATTTAAGGCCCTTGAAGTCCTTTATAATAAAAAAAATAATCATCGTAATTGATTGGCGTGATATTGAGTTATTCATCCTTCATCATTGTCGCGAATATATTTAATGCAAATTTAAGACTTATGTTCATCGTTTTCTCATGGATACCATTGTTACAATTAGACCAAATTGCATTGGGAATTTCAAATAAACAAAGAATTATCAAAATCGGTTTACCCAATCGAAACTTATGACGTAACAAACATACAAACGAATTGAGAACCTCCTCCTTTTTTAAGTCGGTTGTAAAAGACACACAAATGACGATAGGTGAGTTGCAGTGGTGTGTCTGAATTGGCCAAAAGCCTAGTAGTTGTGCAACACTTTCAATAAATAGAAGCCGAACGTTTCACGCAGCCGATTCAATATCGTGGTACCTAGCTCAAGCGATGTATTCGCTAGGGCGGACGTGTTCGATTGAGCGTAGAATTTGTATCCGTTGTTGTGCTAGAGGAGTGCAGGAGAACGGTCACTACTCCGGTTTAATCTGCTCTAATACCTTTATGAGAATATAACATTAGTAACATAGCATATAGTGCATTTATTTATACAACGTGCAGCAGTAAAATAATTTTTGAAAATAAATCTATTAGTAAAACATACATTACAATTGATATTTAAACTACACAAACTATTGGACAGTACTTAAAAAAAATAACAAGCATACATCTCTTTTTTTCATACAGCGTCAAACGCTAAAAAAGCTGATATACGGTTTTTTTTTATAGAAAAAGTCAAAAAGACAAAAAAGAAAAAATCAATGGGGCCCACGTTTCACTTCCATCCACCTATAAGCGTATTCTATATATAAACATAAATAGTAATAAAAACATTGTATACAATAGAATATTATCTGCTTTATAATATATAAATAAAACTACACATGCACGACTTATACAAGCCTCAGCCTTCAATGGACCACGAAATAATAGAACCTTGTTGGACTATTGTTCGAAAGCAGTCACTCCATCAAGCTATTGTGTGGTATTACAACATTTATTCTTTTTTTTTGTTATAAAAATAATTTGTTGCCATTTAAAATAAGTTATGTTTATCGTCACCTGTTGTGAACTACGACGAGAAATAGAATCACCAGTCTGTAGTACTGTGTTTAGTTTTTAAGACTTTATCACCTGAAGCAGCAGTCGCTATTTTGATTGTTTTTGCTTAAGTGGCAAGATCTCATTCCTGCTCGCCAAAACACAGCGCGTGTGGCATAGCCCCGGGTTATCATAGACGTAACATTTTTCAAGATTTAAAAATATAAGTTCAATGCAGATATTCAAAAAAAATCAAAAAATTGTTAGATTTAAACTTTACAATACCTAGGGCAACAAAAAGAATTTGCCATATATACCAAAATTTTAAAACGGCTGCCGCCATACAAGCGTATTGTTTTTACTTCAGAAGCGAGATTAAGAGATTAATGTCATATTTGTCCAGAGCACCACAAATATTTAATCCCACATTTTGTCCTTACATGGCAAAACCGAATGAATCAAATACATTTGACGATTGATGGTAGAAGACAATCAAAATGGTATTTTGAATATTAGAACATTATATCATAGATATAGTTATATAGAAGCTTATATAAACAGAGGAATCGTAGGGATTGGCATAATAATAAGCCATTCAATTGGGTAGACAAATTTCAACGCAAATAAGCGAATAGAATACTATCCAAAATAATAATAAAAAATCTAAATATATTTTAAAAAAAAGCCAAATATTTTAAAGACCAAAGCCATGTGTTGCACCGAACCGATTGGGTTAACTGCTCAGCATGATTTACAAAAGAGTGTAATTAGCGCTAGTACTATGAAGAAATCTCACACGGCCGAAAATATTAAGTTAATTATAATCAAGAAAATGCTCGAAACTAAAGTGACTCATTAATAACTATGACGATTTCTTGAGTACAAGAACATCTATTAAAAGTACGTACAGCAATTTAGGTATCGTCGGACACTGAATTACCATACTAAAATACGTGTAATGTATTCGAATAATAAATACTACTCCATACGAGACGGCGGTCTCTCTTTTAACATATAAAGCTTCTTTTCAAAGTGCCATTAAGGTGAAATACTACGCTCTTAATGTAAAGGGAACTGCACTTTAATTTAAAGCAAGCAGTTCGTTGTAACGCTTCTTTATAAATTAAATGTTACGATGGACGAGTGGTTGTGTGATCTGCCAGTGGATCTCAAAGTATTCAAGGGGTCGTTGTACTCCTCGATCATATTGTGTACTCAGCATCGCTATCTTATAGACCGTAGTATTTTACTTGCAACGAGATAGTTCATTCCAGAAAACGTTGACAACCACAATCAGTTAAGTTAGTACATTTAAAAAGTTTCCTTCTTTTTCTTTTGTGTTTGTGCATTTACCATTGGGAATATTCTGAGGAATTGTTCGGAATTATCCCAGCTACCGTTTTCATCCCGCTTTCATTACCGCACATGTCAGTAGAATACCAAATTACATCCATCTTGATCTTTGGCGTTTTTTCAGTTTGTTTCTTGCTCAACTTTCACGCACTGTCAACCAGTGCAACAACTGTAACCAACGGTGTTTCCGAAGCTATACGATTTGGGAACCTTCATCGAGCCTACTCCTTTCTCAAAGATCGGCAACGCACCTGCAGCTATTTCGGTGTTGTTATGTTCATGGGCGACGGTGATCACTTAAGATGAGGTAAGCCGTACACTCGTTTGCCCTTTTTCCTGTAAAAAAAGATAAAAATATATATATTTCATTCTGATATATAATAACTAACTCTCTTTAAGTACAGTCACGTCATCCCCATGGATGGAAACATATTCCGGTCGCTTGTTCGTTCAATAACCGAGTAAGTCGTTCGGCACAGATTTTACGGTCAGCTTTTATTGTACGCTCTATTCAATTGCAATCCTATACGATGCTTTAAAGGTTTATGAGAGTTCACTTTACTGAATAAGTGTTATTCTGGACACCTGTATATATTTTTTATACTTATAAAAAAGCCTTATCTAAGTGTGATTGTGTTGACGAGAAACTCAGAGAGACGGTATGAATTGATCCCTGCGAGACAGGTTTTAAATATAGGTGTTAAGATAAAATATTTTTATTAATTTATTTATATTTCATTATAAAACTTAAATGAAAGAGGATATGTTACGTAAAATTGGATAATACAGTATTTTTTATTTAAATTTTAGTACTTAGTGTTGCCTCCATGTGGCGATGGCATAAATAAACTAATAAAAATATTTTATTTTAAGGATATTTCATTGACTATCATGCACAATTTATTTCAGTTAGCTAGCGATTTTATCTTCCGAGATATTCAAACTTAACCGACCCTTTATTTTTGCTCACGGCTATATTTCATATTTCACGCATAGGTATAATAAAGGAAATCGAATAATTCATAACTGCTACCAGACCTCATCCTTGGTATGTACAGCACGTCAGCCCTGCCGCCAGCATCTCGAAACAGTCTTGTCTATTCTACCAATAAAAAAACCATCAAAGCGGTAAGCGAATCGTAAATACAATTTACACAAACTTTTACTCTTCCTAAATAGATGACAGTTCCCCAGTTGGCTCCTGGCCAAGCTTCAACGCTCTTCGGCGATTGTGGCTTTCTGTTGCTATTCAGAAGACGTTTCGTTATTTTCGCAAAGATAGATAACAACATGATTGTCATAATAAAATAGACGTTTGATGTGGACACGGACGGACATTCTGTTCTTATTTATTGCTAGGACAGCCCTGTGGTCAAAAAGATACCGTCTCTTGCTTATGAGCGATTAGATTACAGATTTACGACTGCTTTGAGTGAAATAATTTTTCAGCCGAAGTAGGCTTTTGAAGTCAAAGAAGGAGATTCTCAGTTCGTCTTTTTATGTTTGTTACCATAACTTTCGACTGGGTGGACTGTTGGAGAAGATGTTCTTCAAGAGTAGTTTGATTAGAGTTTAGTTAGGATCGGATTAATAAAAGAGCGTCCGCGCGTAACAGTGTTTGATTCGATTTGAAGTCGGTTTTAGTTTTGGCTTGTAAATATACTTGTCGTTTATCAAGAATATACGTAATCTCTATAATTTCCTGAACTTCTTGAAGCCGGTTTCCAAGATAAAACGTAAGTCGTTCATAAAACAATCCCGCCACTCAGCCTGGCCCCGTATTTAAAGTTGAAACTTCAAGGCCTCGTTAACTCTTATCCTGTTATCGAAGCTCTTGTAACTGAAATTACGCTGAAACGCCGACTTTGTCCTTCGCGATAGCGCTGTTACGTTTTAATTAAACTTTAGCTATGAATGTTTTTCAAGGTTTTAAAAGTTATACTTAAACAGAATAAGGGTGGGCGGTATTCGGAAAGTTCCGCACCACTCTCACTTTGCAAATGACTCAATGACTGAAGACAAGTCTTAACCCAGTGCGTCCACCCAGCTATGACCATTTCTTTCCGCTTCATGTTTAGCACATTCCCCCATTATGTGGTGCATTTTTTTTATCTTAGGTTAAGTCTTTACAATGTTATTATTTTTAAATTTTAAATACATAAAAGGACCACGCAAAATATAAAATTATTACAAAATCCTAATCTCCATCTATTGTATTAATAAGTTGTAAAGGCCTTACACTATATACCATATGTCTTATAAAATACTAATCGGATCCAACGTCTTATTATCTTGGTTTCTCTAATATTATATAATGTTCGCAATATCTCATAAAATATCAAGTATTTCCCCCGACGCTGCTCCAGATGTTGAAATAATCAAAGAACCCCGTCGACCCTTAACTGTCGGTGCTTTGAACTGATTTGAATCGATTGAAATGAAATCAAGAAGACTCGAGGAGATTTAAGCAATTAGAGGCGTCATAACCAAAACGTGACTTTTTAAAATATTTTTACAAGTTTTAAGCTTTATGTTACTTGAAGTACATATACAAATATCCTGTGTTTTATTTTAATTGTACGATTAGTTTTTATTCATATCAAAACGACATTTGTGTCTGTTATTTTACGTCATAAATATAAAGTATTTAAGGTAAGTCTTAAATCAATAATAACGACAAAATTCTAACTTTACCATTTTAATGAGTAATGCCTCAACGGTGTTCCTGTATTCATTTCATTTAGTATCCCGTAAGAAAAGAACTTATCATGAACTGAAGTCGTCATAGACTTATATGCAACTATTGTAATACTATTTTCTAAGCACCTATTCTTTCATCTGCACCAAGCCCGCTTTCGTCGAAGTAGAAACGCGTTTTTTCATAGTTTACTTGTAATAATTTTATTGAAAGCACTTATTAATCTATAACCATTGAATCTTATGTTTTTCTTCACACTTGGCCACATTATTTTACAATATTATAACTTTTCGCATGTGGGTTAAAGTAAATTTGTCCGTTTGTCCCTTGTTCTGATCTTCGCTATTAAGACAACTTTACTTTAAATAAACAACCTTTGTATACTCTCATTTTTATCTAATTTAAGCATATAAAAATAAAATCATCATTACATTGTAAAACCAATATGTCACAAATCAGCCACTAGGCGATAATTCGAACGACTACAAAGTTTAATGAAGCGTAATACTTCTCGGGGTACTGTCGCTCTCAGCTAAATTGCACAGCCGATAACTTATCTTGTAGAATCTTCTTATTCTTTTTAATGCCACCATCAAATAGTTTGTAATTGCATAGGTTAAGAAAGATTTGGCGATTTCTTAAACGATTGCCCAGAATTACCGCCACCTATCGAGCACTAAATGTTTGTCAGAGAGGACATGTTGCCATTATATATAAGCAAAGTTTCATATCCTATACAACATATAAATTCTCTTTTATTTATATTATAGATAATGGTAATATTAACAAACATTATAAATGCGTTACAAAAATATAGAAATACATTTATGTAAGGGATAGTTACAATAGTATCTCAACGATTCAACTGACCTAATTTCTTCAGGCTAACTAAATATTTTTTCGTTTGAAAACGCCAACGTTTAGAGCTCGCAAGTTTTTGTTATTAATTATAAAACGCTTCAGCTGTAATAACAAATCCACCATCAAGTACGCGCTCCGCCGCCGTCGCAATTCTCTGCAATTACCCGCGCTATGAATATAAATGTGGGTCGGTAAAAATCCTATCCACGTTGAGGCAAATCAAGTTGTAGGCAAATGTGAGCACATATTAAACGTCGAGTCATTGAAAATGATATAACGTTAACGGCGTAATGGCTTCAAATACGGTCTCCGACAAGAGACGTAGACTTTAACGTAGACAAAGATGTAGACGTATCGTAGACGTGTAAGTAGGCGACGACGTAGCCGTTCACTTAGCCGTAGCCGTATATGAAGACACGTAGACATAGACACACTTTCTTCATAATCACATCATACAAACACATTACCAAACGTGCTGGCAACGCATCTTAGCATGTTAACATAATTCATTAATAAATAAATGGAAATATAACTTTAAAAGATTTATATTTTAAATATACTCGAAATATCAAGTCTTTACTTATAAGCTTTTTCAATTTTAAAGAAATTCTACCGGTACCTACTGTAGTGACAGCATACTATTGCGCGAATGTACCAGCTGTAAATAAACTAAATTTTAATATATTACGTTAAACTAGTTTTATTGCAACGCTCATTTATAATTTTAATATCTACCTCATTTGTATTCCATTCGTAAAGGAATCCAAAATTTGAATTTGAAATTTCATTAAAGGGCGTTAAAATTATGACAGGCTACCTATAGGAACTGCGAAATTCGATTTGAGGAAAACTTAACAGGTAATTGATTTCTTTGAAATTCGATATTACTTTTCAATGAAAATCTGTTACAGACCTACTTTTAGACTTGGGACTTAATTTTTACCATTTCACTGACGTAACGTAACTATTAAGGGGTAAGGTCATAAATGAAACAAATCAAATAATTTGTACCTCAGTGCAACCTTTTTTTAATGGCTAAACGATGGCAAATGGACCAAGACAAGACTCCACTTTGTTCTTTACCTTCGATCCCGCCAATTTTGAGCTCATAGCTAGAGAAGGTCCTTCAGAACTTCATCCACCCAGCTAGCTGCTAGCTTTTCGACCGAAAAAAAATGGTGAAGTTGTCTGTTCTATCTTTCATTGTCTCAATATTTTAACAAATATATGCACAGTAATCCCCCTACAACATGGTACTCTTATAACGCGTTTTCAATCCCACGTATAATACGAGTATTCCACCATATAGCGTTGAGATTTCCCACGTTATATTTCTGTACTGTGAATTGATTGATGATTTTTGCATTTCGCAGTTGATAGTCATTATATCATTTCGCGTATATTCGCCGCATAAACGCCGTTTAGGGAGATAAGTAAAGCGTGAATTATTTGTACGTACACAACGAATATACCGTTTTATAGAGTGAATTACTGTACATACACATATGGCCGAAACAATAATCTTGCAGAGTTGGTTTCACCGATGGTATTTGGTTCACCCACTAACTACTTCTTCTTGTCATCATCAAGTGCCACTATCTCTTATCGTTAATCAGACCTTAATGATATTCTGTGGTTAGTAAAAAAGAGTACAAACATCATTTATAACGAACGTCCAATAAAATACGTAGCTCTAAAAGTACCTATATTATCTTGAAGATAACTTTTCAAGAGCTTCATTAAAACTTTATCTCCGGCAATGAATCCAGCAGCCGTCGCTACACGCGTTAACTTTTAACTTTTTTCAACAAATGTGCGCGATGCAGCATTAAGTAAGACACTTATTGAACTTCTCATGAAGTTTCTTTTAAAATAAAAATAAAAGAATATTAAAAAAAATATTAGAAAGATTTTCAATATGTTCCATGTTTATGTAGATTTTAACTATTATTTAAGAACAAGTATATTGACGAGCCAAAACAAAAACCTACTTCAAATCGTAACAAACATAAAACACAGTTACGCGCGGACGCCCTGTTAGTATTACCGAATTAAAAGACATGATTTCTATCATTGATGATTTTAGAATAAGTCCGCTATGAAAGGGCAAGATTTTCTGACACTAGTATATTTTCTTGTAGAAGATTTGAACCTAATTTTATTATGCTAGTCTACACTAACGGATTAAAATAAACATTTTTATTTTTGCTGTCCGTTTCGTCTACGCGGCTTAAATATATCATCATTTGTATAATAAAATTATTACAATCCCTGTCATTAGTACACATCGGATTTCATCGATAAATACCGGTTGTTTGATTTCTTACATAAGAAAAACATAGCTAAAATTTGTACCAACTGATTGTCGATATGCTAAACCACCTGTAATATTATTTTATATTATATATTTTTAATATAATACTATATTAGATTTCAATACCACACAATCGCCTTAAAAGCACTATACAGTTCAATTTAAAAGAAAGATATTGCAGGTCAAGCAGACAGGGACCACTTCAATACCGCAACGCTCCGAGCTTTTGTGCAACAGATACAAAGTAAAATATTTCTCTTTTCTTAAGTCTCAAAAGCTCAACATTTTATACGCTCGCCAGAGAGAAATAAACAACACGTTAATTTTCGTACAGGATAGCGTTATTCAAAATTGAACCAATACATGTGGCTTTATTTTTAAAATGTTATAATTACTTTAATACGTGTCAATAGCTTGGCACGGTTTTTTTTGTTTAGGTTGGTTTATAAAAAAAGGTTAACATAAATTTATTTAATGCCCTATCGCTGAAATACTAAGTAACACTATTTATTTCTTAGAGAAACCAGATCATTTATTAACGTTCACTGTACTGGCAGCCAACAAAAGGATTCACAAATAATTCTTAAGACTGAGTTATAAGTGAGGTTGTCAGTGATACCTAGATATGAATGAAGGATATATCAATGTAAATTATCATGTACAATAGCCGAAATGAGTGATCCATCTAATGAAAGAGAGCATGAATGACTTTGGAAGTGCATTAAATAATGCTTGATTTCGGAATCAGAAGAAACTAGTTTCTTCTGCCAAATGTAGCCCTGATGGTTCATATTACATAGCTGATCTACATAGAAATAACATGGTATGAAATGGCCAAGGTATGAAACTCGTTGAAGCTTACATTATAAAATATAGTGGCTTCATTTTCTGAACGTTTCATGTCAACCCTGCCTCAGTAATTAGTGGAAGTTAATTACGTAAGCACGTTGACGCAGTTCCTGTCCTCGAAGCTCATTATCCCAACACCTCAAATATTTCATTAGGCACGTTGCATAGCCTGCAAGCATCGCTTAATTATCTCGGAAGTATCATTTTCAATTTATTGGTTATGAGAACAGCAGAAGTTTGAATATTAGCACAGCCAATTAGTGAGTCCTAAATAATTTATTAAATTTTTTTTTATGCTTTCTAAGCAATTATTTTACTACGATCCCACCTGATTTTAAGTGAAAATCCAGTCCTGTATGGTAAGGCACACTAGCTTAGTAAATGCCTATTTACTATTTACTAAGCTAGTGTGCCAAAGTTGCACGACACAAAAATATTTACGAGAAAAATCAAAAACCGACTTCATTGAATCAAACGTTAAACGCTATTACGTGGCCATCTTTGTATAACCGAATTATCGTACGAATATTACCAAATAAAATTAATCGGGACCTAACCTCTCATCAAACTACTCTTAAAGTGCATCCTTTCCAATAAAAATGAATCATCAAGTCCATTGGCGTGGTATTGAGTTATTCGTCCATTTGTAGCGCACACACTTGATGCAAATTTAGCACTTACATGGTTTGCTCATGGATGCCATTGTCAGAATTGGACCATATGGGAAGCCAGCAGCTTTCAAACAAGACAAAAAGAATCATAAAAATCGGTTCACCCAATCGAAAGTTTTGAGGTAACAAACATAAAAAAGATATACAGACGTATTAAGAACATCCTCCTTTTTTGAAGTCGGTGGAAAATTGTATCTTACTCAGATTCTTGTCTGCTGGAGTAATACGTATATCAGAATAATATATAAAACATTGAAACAAAATGATTTAAAGGCATATTTTGTTTGTCTAAATAGCCACCTTCACGAGTCCACGGCTTCAGGCGCCCGAGGGTTTGGGAAGATTACTTCAATTTTGCGGTTATCGAGGTCAGAGGCCGGCCCACCTCAATTACTCGTGCGAGCATTCTGAAACAAATTAATCTACGCCTATCTGAATAAATCGTCTTGTAGCGAGCAACATCATTTTAATCAAAGTTTTTAGATAGCTCAAAGGATTCCACTTATCATGACCTAGCTCATGGTTTAAAAAAAGGGGAAAAAATATGACTATATACACAAACACATTGTCTCTTATACAAAATAATAGGTTGTCAAATATCTCCCTTCCGCCTTTTTGTCTTGAATTTCGCGGTTCACTAACGCCGAAATTCGCGCTATTTTAAAGTTTTCCTTCGTTAAAGGCAAATCCGCTAGAGAAACGTTCCGTGAGATTAATGGTGTTTTGGGGATAGTACTCTATCACTTCGAACCACGGAGGAATGGTTTCGACGATTCAGAGCCGGTGAAAACGACACCATGGATAAGCCAGCCGGCGAAAGACCTGTGACGACAAATACCGATCAAATCATGGACTACATCGAGTTAGACCGGCATGTGGCATCCCGTGACATCGCCCAGGAGATGGGAGTTAGTCACCAAACCATTTTAAACCATCTGCAGAAGGCTGGATACAAAAAAGCTTGATGTTTGGGTGCCGCATGATTTGACGCAAAAACCTTCTGGACCGAATCAACGCCTGCGATATGCTGCTGAAACGGAACGAACTCGACCCATTCTTGAAGCGGATGGTGACTGGCGACGAAAAATGGATCACATACGACAATATCAAGCGAAAACGGTCGTGGTCGAAGGCCGGTGAATCGTCCCAAACAGTGGCCAAGCCGCGAATTTCGGCGTTAGTGAACTCCATGTTTACACGTCTATAACTGTTGAACGCAATATCCAAACTAATTATGCATAGCGTCGTTTTGTAGGTTATGTCAAGACCTTTCAAATTATGTATAGTATTGCTAGATACGAGCTCTGTAGCGCTTTGTACATAGCCGCGAAATTCAAAAGACAAAAAGGCGGAAGGGAGATATTTGACAACCTATATTTAAAATAGTAATTTCAAAGAATATTATAAATTTATTCCAAAAATATATCAATTGATTTTAGTAACGGATAAGTATAAGGGTAATAATATACAGGTTGTCGCGTAATTCAACGTCGATGACAACCTCGACAAAAATAAAAAATAATTAATTTCAGCGGGATAGAAAGGCCGGCCCTGGTTTAAAAAGACGTATAGTTAGCGTTTTCTGTTTCTTTTCACCAAACATTTTAGCAAAGTCGCTGGCTAAATTGACTTGACTAATTTATGTCCTTATCTTTGTATGTAAATTATTTGTGTGTAAGGTTGGTTTTGTATATATTCTTTTTAAAAAATATTCTTGCTTTTATTTATGTATTTCTTGACTTTTCTTACTACCCTTTCTTTATACTATTTATAATTACTTATTTACTTCTCCTGTCTTACAGGGTTGTCTGATAGAGATCGCTCAAACCTTATTTAGATACTATACTGTTATTATAAAAAAATGTAAAACTTTTTATTGAAAATGTAACAAAGTAAAATTCACTGCTCGTTTAATTACGCGCGTTAAATTAAAACCAATTAATTTAAATTATACCGTCTGACGCCTTTAATACTGCGAAGCCGCTTATTTTATTTGTAACTATATTTTAATGTTTCAATTGCTGAATAATTTATATATATCAGAAAATTATGTTTTCTTTATTTTGCACAGCTACATAGATTGATTCTTTATTGCTTCAATTTTACAATGATGACAATCAATTAAATTAACGTTAGGTGTTATAGTTATGAGAGATCTCTTGCAGGCAACCTTGTAGGACATGAGAAGTAAAATTCATAGGGTAAAAAGAAAAGTCTAGAATAATTAACAGCAAGAGTTATTTATAAACAGGACAGAGCTCTATTTTAATTAGAAATAAACATAAGCAATACATACAGAAATATAAGTTACATATAAAAAACTTACACTATATTTAAATTATTTATATAAATATTTAAATAAGATAAATAGTTAGTATAGCAAAAGTGACTTTGCCTTTCGAATATCAGAAGAATATTAGTTAAAGTTAAAATTTCAGCGTTTATATATGACCCACTGCTGGACACAGGCCTTCTCTGTAAAAAGAGTATAAGGGCACAGTCCGCCACGCGGCTCTGGTGCGGATTGGCAGACTTCACATGTGTTAGAAAAAAAATTCTAGTACATGTAGGTTTCCTCACGATGTTTTCCTTCACCGCCGAGCGCGTGGTAAACCAGCACATAAAATTGCAAGAACAAATTTTATAGGTGTCGGCACCGGAGATCGAACATGGGTTGCTAGCAACTTGAGGCGACCGCCCGGACACACGAGCTACCACGGCTCTGCCGTATAATAATAATCATAATAATTCATTTATTCAAAAGTAACCAAGACTCATCACTACTTCAAACAACTACCAAACTACCGTAGGGAATTAAATTACCATTAGGACGAAAGAGCTTAATATTAATTCATTAGGAAGATAGAAGCGCAGATGAGGATTCTAAATACAATGACATATCTAAAATTTTGGTATGCGTTTGTATCGACAACAACTCAAAAGCCATGTTGTTGACGTTACTGAACACCTAACTAGAATTTGCAGCCTGGTAACTTTTCTTGTGTAAAGGAAAGATACGTTTAAGTAACAGTCCTTCCAAACTTTCGGCCGGCAGCCAACACTATTGACGTGAATGTCTAATTTTCTAACTTTCTTAAACTTGGTATGACGGGTGACATTGTTATATTATTGTTCTGTTGACTGCACCTGTAGTTTCGGTAAATTAAAGAAATTATTATTTCTGTTGGTATTATATAATAAACATAATGATTAGAATATCTTAAGTAGCAAGCATAATCTTATTACTATAGGACGCCAGTTCCACGATCGACTCCGAGTTCGAGAGAAAAAGTTTGCGTTAAGTTAAAGTGGTGCGACCTTTGAAAGCTGTTTTCACGACCGTAATTACGGCGATGAAATATAAAATGCTACTAACGCAGAAGATAATTTAGAAATTAATTTTAATTTCTTACAGGACCGTAGTCTGTTATAGAAAGTTAGATAGCGGAAAACGTGAAAAGATCAAAAAATTTCATGGGACTTTTGACCCCATAAAATATGATTATATACAGAAGTTTCTCCTTGTTCCGTAGACCTTAGAAACAAATTACGATCGTGACCCTATAACATTGGGTTTTTAAAATATATTTGATTTGTACAGCTTTCATGTCAGTCTACTTAACTAGGTTTAAAACTTTTTTTAAAAAAGACTTTTTTTCAGAAATTTTACTAACGTTCTTGTTAACCATTTCATAATCTTAAGTTTGTGCTAGGAGATGGGTCACCCTTTCAGCCGAAGGATTAACCTCCTCCCCGGGTCGTGCTCTTCGAGAGCACAGCGCAGAGGGGCTCCATTGCGTTCCACTGGAGATCCCGAAACCCCTCACCATGCACCGAAGAAGGGCCACCGGGGGCTTTTAGTAGGTAAGAACCCTACATAACCCCGCCTTCCTATCTTGTTGAAGATACCTTAAATCAACAAAAGAAAAGGAGATGGTTTACGTCAATAGTTGAATGGTGGATTCGAACCCTAAACTATTAGGCTTATGAGTATCACATTTAACATTGAAAAAAAAATTACATTGGTTTGGAAACACCACTAGTGACAGTTGAGTCGCAAATGCGAATTCAATATGATGGAGTTTGGAATTCTGGCAAGATGTATGGTAAGGAAAATGAGTAGCTTGGATAAACAATTTCACAGAACAGAATTCATAATAGAAGAAATGATATCATGAAATTTGTCTGCCTGTCAAAATGTAATGCAGAAGAAAATTCAGTTTTATTTTCATTTCAATTATAATTTTTAAAAAGTACTTGGCTATTTGAATTTTCCTTATCCATAAATTGTCAGTTCGAGAGTTCCGTTAACTCGAACATTGTACAACGGTTAAACTCCAACGTTTTATATTTTTCAATTTATCGACCACAATTTACATTACCGGGAATTTTATGGACCATTAACTCGACAAACAAATTTAAATTCAATTGCTGGTCCCGATAAATTTAGCTTTATTACTTGCATTACGTAGCATCAGAAAATATTCTCATTGAAGCTACTCGTAGCACGGCTGCGGTCTCATTTATTGGATTATTTTAATTTGAAAATTGGTTTACGACTTCTGCGCTTTGATTTTATATAAGTAACTAGCTTACCCCACAAACGTTGTTATGCCGTATAAATTACATCTATCAATATATGTTGTTTTGTTACGTAATAAGCAGTAATTGAATATGATTGACATTTATGATATGACGTATGGTCTGTTTGAAGTTGTCATTCGTTTGCTGAATAAGTGAACATTATTCCGATCAACCAAGGGTTTATAAAATCTGTTTTTAAAAAAATCTTTTATTTTATTTTACATACTAGCATCTGTCAGTACCAACTCCGAAACCTTCGTAGACTCATGCACTCTTTTCTGGAGATCATCGCATGGTCAAATGCATAATTTACGATACCTTCTACTAATGTCTACTACTAATTACGCGTGGACACTCTTTTTGTATTTCCAAATTATTTATTTATTATTTTACAAAATCAACAGCTTATGAATTATTATAAATATTTCGGTCATTATTATATGTTATATCATTATATTATCATAAGAATATTACGAAATCAAACTTAATCAGAACCTAACCAATGCAAATTTAAGATATATGATTTTGTCCCAGATCCCACTGTCAGAATTAGACTAATCTTAAATGGGACCACCCGGGAAGCACCAGCTTTCAATTTAAAAAAAAAGAATCATCAAAATCGGTTCTTCCAGTCAAAAGTGCGGTACCAAACATACAAAAAAAAATACAGATAATTGAAAACATCCTTTTGAAGTCGGTTGATGAGAAGATTGAAGGTAAGCGGGAGAGTTATGTTGGCCTACAAGAGGTCCCTACCGACTAAAACCTCCGACCTGATGAGGCGTGATGGGGGGTCGCTTTAGCATTCACCATCTAGCCCCGAACCGTTCCAGGGACTAAGACCTCCCCCATTCCAAAAGTATTTCCAAAAAGACGGGTTGTGAGAGGATTACATCTAGCTGCTTTATCTTAATGGTGCTAAATAATTAATTGTTTTAAATAGTACACACATAACCTCTTTGAAAGGTCTTTCTATGTTTCAAATTGTGTCATTCAATTACTCAAATCCTAAGCTTTGTATTTTTAAAACATTTAGATGCGAACTAAACCGGCTAATAATTCTTTTATATCACTGCAATACATTAAGGCTCCACGTCGTACCCATAACCCATAAGCCGTTTACGTGGTGGAAAGCCATTGCAATATTTTTGGCTATAAACTGGCGTCACGACCAGTCACGGAAATCAAACTAAATAAATCTTACGATATAGGTAGTTTGGTGCGAAATAGGTTCCCTATTTCACTGTACGATTTTGAGCTACTATTTTAAACTATTTGTTAAAATGGTGGCAACCTATATTTTCTTTTTTCATTATTATAGTTTTTCAAACTTACGACCTATCTCTGTTAAAAAGGTAATCACTTTGATAAGCTATTTCCATCCTAATATCTTTTAGTACAAAAAAATGTTCTTTAATGTTGGTCTAAAGTAAGAATAATTTACGTCACATTGACAAAAATATTATATTTACTAATTCAAATAGAATCTACCCGGACCGTTTATCTAAGGTATTAAAAGGTGTCTTTATAAAAACATGGAATTCAATTTACTTAATTTTTATAAAAGAAAGCTAACAGTAATTTTCTTTCATAAATTTTACTACCATTCCAACTAAGCTTAAGCTTATGCTAGGAGATGGTTCATGACATGACATGTAACAAACATTAAAAAAAACATAAACTAATTGAGAACCTCCTCCTTTTTTAAATCGGTTGAAAATGCGTATTAAACTCATGTAATTAAATCTATTGTCAAGTTAAAATTATAAGCTATCTCACAGCACTATCCGATACGAATTAATTTCCTTTAAGTAAAGTTTCTTGAAATAAAAAAAACAACAGTAAAACATTTCCATGCAACACATGAAATCTCTGTGATTATGCGTAAATAAATTTTACCGAGTACACTTCTTATATTACTTACTTAGTCGAAAACGGTTACACGTTGTATTAAGCTTGTTTTAACGCTGATTAGCAACTGTTAAAGTTTGGTGTGAAACATTCTGTAACGAATAGTATGACCAGCTGCGAAGCCAACTTACTTTTTAACAATAAAGAAGATTCCTTGGAGAATACCGCCGTAAACTGGCCGTAAAATTCAAGGAGTAATGACCACTCCACAAAACCATGGCTCATATTTTTTGTACGTATCACTTACAGGCACATTGACATTAATGTTTATTAACTTAAATTATTATGGTATATTACGCTTGTATTACGTACGCTGTTATAACTAAAAAGTACTTACGCTATATCCAATTAAAGTAGTACAACGAGCATTAAATATAGGCACTCAGAATAGGAATGTAGAAGATACGCTACTTAGTATTTTTTTTGTAATACTACTATAGGTTGTTAGTTTTTTAACCGACTTCAAAAAAGGAGGAGTTTCTCAATTCGTCTGTATGTTCTTTTATGTTTGTTACCTCATATTTTTCGACTGGGTGAACCGATTTTGATGATTTTTTTTTGTTTGAAACCTGCTGCTTCCCATGTGGTCTCAATTCGTCGGTGTCAATTCTGACAATGGCATCCATGAGAAAACCACGTAAGTATTACATTTGCATCAAGTATGTGCACTACAAATGGACGAATAACTTAATATCACGCCAACCGATTTCGATGGTACAATTTTTGAAAATGATATACTTTAAGTTTCCTGCGATAATTCAGAAATACAAAGAGGGCGACCGCGAGTAATAACTTTTAACGTTAGATTCGATTTTAAATCGGTTTTTGTTTTTGCTCGCAAAATTTTTATAACTAACTAATACTATACGGAAAATATTTAAAATAAGTACCTCTGAACCCAAAATTTTGGTAATACAATGATAGTGAAGAGCTTATTTTTATACCAATATATTTACAATATCTAATCTATTCAGATAAATAAAATTGGAGTGTCTAATTGTATTATTAAAACAACCGCTTTTTTATATACATATTAATATACAGTACATATACTAACAAAATAACATTTTTTACAATTTTTGTGTGTCCGGCTTATCTCGGGAACGGCTAGACCGATTTTGGGACTTTGACTGTCAGATAGCTGATGTAATAAGGAATGACTTTAATGCTTTAATTTTAGAAAATTTCTAAAATTAAACCAGCCAATTTAGCAGATAGCATTGATTTTTTTTTCATAACTATTACTAATAGTCTTGTTAACTATTTCAACTTAATTCACGTCAATAGTCGAATGGTGGATTCAAACTTACGGTCTTACGATTAGCAGACCGTACCCTAAACCATTAGGCTATCGACGACTAAAACAATACTAAGCCAATAACTTAAAACCATTCCTTGTAAATTGCTGCTAAAAATGTATTTGTTTCGCTCGCTGGAGGTTATATTATCAGTTATATACACATGACAGATGTCCAATAGATTAATGGAATCCTGTCATAGTGTCCACGCCTTATAACGTATCCTCCACATTTATGTTGGCTTCTTTCCAGTTGTCACTTTTGATTTTGTACCAACGCTTACATTGAAAAATCGCTGAAATTTTAACTATTAAGATTTACTTCTAGCTGACCTCGCAAACATTGTTTTACCATAATTTATTTCTATCATTATCTAAACAACAATAAATAACATGAAGATAAATCTCTTAACACAAACACCATTTGAAAAACCGTATTTCTGTTGCGAAAGAAGCAGTAATTGTATATGATTGACATTTATGGTGTGACGTATGGACTTTTTTTATAGGAAAAGGCAGGTGAGCGTAACTCATACGGCTCACCTGCATACAACTGCTAAAAATTCCCTATGACCATGACAGTATTCTTCTCAAAATGCCTATCAAACTAGGGAACGTTGGCAGTCAGTTCACCATCTCTGTCTCTTTCGAGGGGAAACAGATGGGCGGCACTCGCAATTCTTGTCCACTCTATCATGTTAGGCAGCCATGATTTCTTTTGCGATCAACGACCAAGTGCTTTTGCCAGCGACTTGCCCAGGAATATAAGTTGAAAGAGGTTATCTCTCGTGACAGAGATACTATACTTTTTCGTCGTGACGTTCTGCAATAGTTTGCGCTTCTCATTTGACACTTTCGAAGTTTAATTCTTAAAACTGTAAAACCACGTCCATAATTTTTCAATATGTGTCCCAAGATCATTATTTGGATAGTACAGTAAATATCAAACTACAATTGTAACAGTTAAAGTCTGTACGGCTTAAAAACAAAAGTGATATAGAGTTATCAAAGAACTTTTACTAAACATAAAATATCCATCTAAATATTGAAAATTAATTATGGCAATCAATCTGTCTTGTCTTGCTTCACTGATAATTTTCAATTCATCTATTCCCCTTTGAGTTGACATCGTAAATCACTTCGTCTCATTCGAAACGAAAACCCTCGTGAGAGACGCTAATGAAAAGTTTATTATTCTTACAGGAATAGAAACTTTACAATTTCAATGAAATATCAGAGTATTTCATAACAATACCGATTTGAAAATGTTTTAAAGGGTCAGATTAAGGGATGACCAAAAAGTATTCACCTTTAAAAAGATAAAAATAAGATATGAAAACTATATATGTTACAAACAAACAAATTATCTTAGTTTACTTTCTAATAGTAACGGTGTCGTACCATAATATCGCGCACTCCGTTCTTTATCGTCATTACTATTCAAATATTTGTCCAAATTATGTAGTACGAAAGATAAAGTTTATGTACTTTAAATACTCGAAACGATAAAAGGAGTTATTTAATTTGTTAATACTAAATGTGCGTTCGAAATAAATTATCAATATTTATTGTATTTATGGTCCAGTATTTTGGTGATAATGTATTACACATAAAAAATATACCTATGTGCTGTCGTGGGGTTTTTTTAGGACTATTTAAGATAAACAATTCCATCATTCATTATATACGTGTAGCTTCAACGGTGTTTGAATAGCGCGCAGATGGTCGATTTTTTCCCACTTCATAGTTTGGATAATACACTATATCTTTATAAATTATAGCCTTTGTGTTATTATGATGTATAACCTATATTATTGTAAAGCTTCATCAAAATCCATTCGGCAGTTTTTGCCTGGAAGAGTAACACTTCACATACATCCATACATTCGTACAAACTTTCGCGTTTATAATATTAATAGGATAGGGTAAACCGTATAGTATTATGTTACGATGTCGGCCAGCAGACAACGGCTGTGTAAAATATACTTGAGTGCTTTTACTGTAGTGAGTGTCGGTCCCATTTCAAGTTGTACACAACGCTGTGTTGTTCTCTAATCCTAAATTATTGTACTATATTCCCGTATTTGTTTTGTCCTTTCTCTTGGTACTTTATTTTCAGACTATTTCTTTTTCAGACGTAAATAATTTGTTCAGAATTAAAGATACATTCTATATTTCTTTCTCACTGCTGGACGGAGGTTATCTTCTCCGTAAAGAGAGTATAACAGCATACTCCGCCACGCGGTCCTAGTGCGGATTGGTAGACTTTACTAAAGCAGGCACTACAACAACTAACAAACGCAGGTTTCCTCACGATATTTTCTTTCATCGCCGAGCACGCGATAAAACAGCACTTAAAATTACAACAAGAAAGAGTATAGTAAAATTCCTATAATGTTTCAATGTGGTACTATATTTTTGGGCGTTCTATCAATATTATCATAAATGCTTGCTTCTCTAACAAATCACTTCAGAACATGGTCGATTTCTCTTGACTCGTCAACAACCAAAGTTTTTCCCATTAACCATAACTTCTCGGCATAGTTTGGTGTCTACACCATTACTTCTAGAGGCGTTTCATACATTCTATCGATAATTTAGAACGCAAGTATATTTACCAGTAAAAACAAAAACCGACAAATAGAATCAAACCTTAGACTTTATTATGCGTGAACGCTCTTTATGTATTTCCGAATTACTGTGAGAATATTACGAAATAAAATTAATCAGAACCTAACCAAACTTTCATAAAACTACTCTTGAAGTACATCCTTTCCAATAAAAATGTATTACTGAAATCGGTTGCCGTGATATTTAGTTATTTGACTTTTATGAGCGCCACACATACTTGATGCAAATTTAAGATTTTTATAGTTATCTCATAGATCCCACTGTCGGGATTGGACCAAATTTAAATGGGACCACACAGGAAGCACAAACTTTTGATAGAACAAAAGAGTCATCAAGTTCGGTTTACCCATTTAAAAGTTTTTGCGTTACCAAACATAAAAGAAATACTAACGATTTGAGAACTTTTTGAAATCGTTTGAAAATAATCATTCATATTATTTTTCACACTCATTTTTTGTTTTCTGCAGTACTAATTCATAACCTTCATATTACCGTTGAAATCGACACAGTCTCGTGGTTATATATCCATTTATGTTCGTAGTTATCACGATATAAGTTCAGGAAAAGTTTTACGCAACAATAGTTGTACCCTTGAATTTCCATAAACGACCATCGAAAGTAACCTATTTTCGACGCAGGATTTACGGACCATTGCTTTCAACGTCGCACGTTTTACGACTCCTTACACATAGTAAATGGAGCCCTCGTTTCTGGGAACGACACACAAAGGAACCGAAATAAAAACCATGCTCTTATCGACACTTGACATAGGCATGAATATAAATAGAAATCATTATTTCACTTTAAAACTATCAACTACAACAAGTACATTTACAATACACCTGTAATCATTTTTACCGTTTGCTGATTAACGATAATAGATTTAGACTAATATGAAGACACTCCAAAGTGTCAGATTTCTTATGCCTTAAGCTATTTTTTATGCACAGATAAAACGACATTTTCTAAAAATGAATCCTAATCAGATCTATTTATTGCCACTGAAATTCCGTGCAAACTAAATTTCGTCGAATGACGAAAACGTAGTCTCTTGCATTGTTATTATAATTTCATTCGCAAAATATGTGACAACAGTATATTTAGGTAGGCACGTAATTCGCTCAGAGGTAATTAACAATCTAAACGCCGATACGCAATGAATAGCAAATTAGGCAACGTTATTTGACTGACAGTCGTGTGCATCACACACACAGACACAATACACACGTTTAGCTCAATTATATACAGGTGTCTCGTAATTAAACGTCCAACGGTGAGTGTGTTATAGGTGACTGACAGCTTCGAAAAAATAAAAACAATAAATGTATTTTTTTTTACTGAATAAAAAGCTCTTATAAAAAAACAGATATTTTTAAGTACTTTAACGGCAAATAGGCTAGTTTAGCTAGCTATTTATTCTTGAGTGGCAAGCTCACATTTCTGCCCACCAAAACAATCTGCGCATGTTTGTACACACACACATTCCGCAGCTATTTTTGACGTCAGTTGAAAAGTATATTGAGATAAGTAGATTGAATAGACTTGGAATATTGTTCTATTTTATAAACATAGACATAATGTATTTATGTATTACTCATAATTATTAAGATTCTAACAAGAAATATAACATAAATACACATGTTCCGTACAAAAATATTATAAAATTGCAGTTTATAGTTTTTTTGTATGGTATTTGTACTCTACAATGAACACTCTAGGAAATTGGCAATAAAAAGTATTTGCCACATACACCAAAATTTCAAAATGGCGGCCGCAATAAAAGCATAGATATAGGCAACATAGTATTGCGGATATGCAAAAACTTACGTTTAACTCAATCTTATTCTAATTTCTTTTAGTTCTATATTTATTCAAGACAAAAAAAGAAAATGCCAATAACTTATAGCACAAGGTCGCGTTCTTGTCGTTTGAAGGTTAGGCCGTTGAACAATTTATTCACGAATCTACTTAACGTGCCATTGCTCGGCGCTCTGTACCTTTTTTACAAAGAATAGCATATATATGACAAATTATAGCAATCTCATTTTAGTTTATTTGAAGAAAAACAAGAGTAATTTACATTTACGTACGCAGCTAGTTATAAAAATTTCTGCTGCAAAAATGAGTTAAATATCTTCATAAAATTTATCCTCCCAAGCTTATGCCCTTCCGTCGTGTCATAGCTTGAGGCGGAGTCGCCGTGCTCGGTTCTATAGCTAAGAAATTAGATGAATTGTGCTTAATTTTTAATGGAAAAATTAAAGAATAATTTTCTTGTTCAGGATATTTTCATGAGTTTTGCCCCTAGCTATTACGTTACGCTTCAGTTAAACTCAGAAGATCTAAAATGAACTGGATAATCTAAATTGGGCTAATATTAAGAATAAATATTTGCAATGATAGTTTTATAAATAAGTCTTGATTTTAAAACGCAATAAATTATTATAATAAATTAATTTTAAATAATAAATAATTAAAATTATATAATCAATAAATTAACATATATATTTTTTATTATACATATACTTAAATATGTAAAAATATTAAAAAATTAGAAATTAATAAGAAATTCACTCCTATCATCATAATCAGCTTAGATAGAAGTCATCACACAGTCACATAAACATCACAGGGGAAATCGAAATTGAATGATATTTTTGTATCAAAAGAAATTTTATTAAGGTTCATGATTAAGATTAAGCCAATCGCAATTGACGTAATTCATTCAATAAAATACCACATCTAAAGGTGGAAGATGCACTGTGACTAACATAATAAACAAAATATTACGCTATGTAGAGTTGATGCAACTAAATTAAAAAAATAAACCACAAACCTGTAACGGTGGTAGAGTGACTACTACCAGTACTATCATTTCAGACTTAATACTCATTCCAGAACATTAATCTATAAAAACTCCTTCGGACGCTTGTATAAGTCCTCAAACACCGTCCTAATTCTATCTATATCCTCTACCGATATACGTGAAATCGGCAAAGTTCAATTAGCTTCATACGCAAACATAATTAACTGGACCTTTTATGTAGTCGCTAACTTTGTTAGTTATTAACACGAGCCTCGGCGGACGGGGTTAAAAGGATTTCCCTACAGAGTTGAGGTCATATATTTACTTATATCGCCTGACGTAAGATGTCTTTTAAAAAATAGTACAAGATGTAATAAAGGCTGACATGTAATACATTTTAAATAAATATATAATAGAATTATACAATAAAATTTGCAGTTGATAAAGTGTTAAAATTTGCAAAGAGTAAAAATTTTGATGATGATTTGCTTTCACCATGTATCAGAGTAGCTTTAGTGTTACACTCGTTAAAGTAAACTGAGTTGCTCTCATTAAAAATAGCATTATTATAGGCCAATAGATGTCAGGAAGTCATAAATACAGATTATAAATATGTATACAAAAATTGTTTGTTAAAAGGTATTAGATGTAAAACTGTATACGTACACAACTTGTATCTTCATTAAAAAAATGCTAACTGACAATATACACTCAAAATACATTTTGTATAAATGATCATTCCAACACAATTTTAGAAACTTATAAAATCTTGATCAGAAAGCCAAGAACTGTATTGTATGTGAAGGAGCACAGCTGTTCAATAACCTACCTAATGTAGTTAAAGATTGTCTATCCGTACATATTTTTAAACAAAAACTACAATCAACATATTTTGGACAATATTTTTAAGGACCATTAAGTCATTAAGTATTTAAGTCTACACTTAGTTATTTGGTATAAAGAATTAATTCGTACTTTATATTTGACTAGTATATGTTTCTATACCATATAGAAATGTGGTGAGATATGACTATATTTGCTTCCAAATCTGACCACTGTAAAAAGTATTTAATTCCGTAATTGTACTGTATACGTAATATTAGCAAATTAGCTTTCAAAATTAAACAGGGGAAGGGTCTTTCCCGGGGGCCCTATTGAATCAGCAAAGCAATAACACCAACTATTTTAACCTTTATAAATATTAAATTAAACGGATAACATGCTTCCATATCAACTTTTACTATTAGCCCTCTCGAGAGTCGAAGTTGGAAAATGCCTCGAACTGGTTTTGTTAAATTATTCCCTTCAGTAATTTAGGTTATTGAAGTGTTATTTTAATAGAATTATTAAACAAATATTTCTATATCCAACAAGTATATTTACGAGCAAAAATAAAACTGGCTTTAAATCTAATTAAACATTTAACGCTATTACGCGCATACGCTCTCTTTGTATTTCCGAATTACCGTAGGAATATTACGAAAAACGAACCTATCCAAACTTTCATCAAACTATTATTGAAGTGCATCCTTTTTAATAAAAAAATAAATCGTCGAAATGGGTTGGCGTGATATTAAGTTATTCGTCGAGTTATCCATTTGTGGCGCACATACTTGATACAAATTTAAGACTTATATGGTTTTCATACGGATGCTTTTGTGTCAAAATTGACCAAATTTAATTGGTAGCACACGAGAAGCACCAGCTTTGAAAGAAAAAGAATGATCAAAATCGGGTCACCCTCTCAAAAGTTATGCGGTAATAAACAAAAAATACAGAAGAATAGTGAACCTCCTCCTTTGAAGTCGGTTGAAAAATAAGAGCTTTCAAGCTTTCTTTTGAGTACTCTTGGGGTGGGGATACGAAACTTATAAACAATTTCTGCATCAGTATATTATTTTACAATGAAATTCACTAAGTAAACAAGATTGTTTAAGTTCTGTAGCCAATGTTACGTTTTTTTTTAATATATAGTGTTAGTAATATTTTTTTACAAATTTCTCATTCTTGTTTAACCATTCCAACTGAGCTTAAGCTCGTGTTAAAAGATCGTTTACTTCAATATCGAATGATTTATTTACGTTTAGCAGATCTAACACTTAAACATTAGACTATTGCCGCTTATAATTAATGTCAGCTTCATTTCAGCCGCAGAACATCCACTGCTGAGCATAGGCCAAAATAATAATAATTAATGTAAACGAAAACAATCATGATATTAATACTTGAAGGTCAGGAAGTCTTTGTGCATACAAAATGCAGTAAATCAATAAAAAAACGATACACACACTATCATCCGTTTGATACACACACGCAGACATTATACGTTTGCTTGGGGTAATGTAACTATGATAAGTAATGATCGACAGATTCACCGAATAAGTTACTGGTTGCGAATTATGTGTGATTTCAATGCTCCTATTCCTGGGCTAAAGGCGACCTTCAACTTTAGGGTGACCACTCATACATACACACATAACACACGTACACACACCAATCAACACTTCTTCACATCTTCCGATGACCTCATTCTAAACTTAAAAGTCAGTCTTAAGACGAAAATGTGAATCCCTTTGTTGGCTGTCAGTAAGGGGGGAACGTTGATATATAATTTACTATAACCTAAGCGCTGTGGATTCTGTAAATAATAAATAAGTATGAAATATTTTTTTTCATAAATTAATGTGAAAATCTAAACATTATTTAATTTATTTTTATAAATAAAATTTATAGATCTGTGTGACGGGACGCACGTCTAAACAATACAAGCATGTAGTCATGCTTTCTCTCAGTAACCTCACATTAACATGGTATGATAAGGTTTTAAAAGAACCGTATCCGGTTTAATCAACGCTCCAGGCATTATATTTTTGAGCTCCTTTCAAATTGAGAACGCTTTAATATCCCGCGGCCTCATTCAATTCTGTGTGCTTTAAGCAAGCACCGATCTCTCGCATTTTAATCGAAGTCAATGTGAATTTCTCATTATGTGTGAGAGGTTTCTTTTAAGCTCCTAAGTTAAGGAAAGTCGCCTACGTTCCGCTATTATGTGTAATTTATTATTTCACCTTTCACAGTGGTTCACCCTCAAATCACCAGTCCTGAAGTGAAACTTCTAACGGCAGGTGCTATAGATTTTCTTTCACTTTACAATGTAGACACAAGAATGAGAATAAAAGGAAACGATAATAAGATAGAAACTTTAATAGTAGGAATTTGTGTGGAGGAAATACGAAGAGGTTTTGATTAGTGAGAGTAAGACACAAAGCCGTCACGCACAGGCTGTCTTATATGGTTTTGCCCAGAATTGTACCAAATTGGAATGGGAATTATAACTAGTCTTTTCCAAATAAAAAAACCTACAAACAGATCTTTTGTGTACCCGTAATGACACATGTTCAATACCGATGGCACGCAGCTCTGTTACGTCGATAAAACTGTAAACTGAAAACAATCGTCGGTATTGCAAGGCCGTCGATCTTTATGCAGGACATGTGATTCGCATAAATCAATCACGGTACTGTCATACTGCCCTCGCCGTAAATATACGTTTTGACAACCGCATTACTGATTTGTCAGTACGAGATCGATACGAGCGATTCGATGCAGAGACAAATTGTGTGAATCTATACTTCACCAATGCACTATTGTATTTTAATTATTTAATCTTGTGCTTTGGTTATAAATAAAATTAAAAAATACACGAAAGTAAATAGTCAATCGACCTCTGCCAGGCAACCTTCGTATGGAGAGGAATAATAAACTAGACGGGACTTTTTAATCTCTAAACATATATTTAAATACTTATTGTTAATATATTATGTATATATTAAGTGTAATACAGACATAAATATCTTCTGAGTGCATATATCTACTAGGGATGTTCATGCTAAAAATATATCGATATTTTTTCATATAAGCTAGTGCGGCTTACCATCCAGGACTGCATTTCCACTTAACATCAGGTGGAATCGTAGTCAAGCACTTGCTTAGAAATTATAAAAAAAATTATTTCGAAATTTGTTTATAATTAATTAGCGCTTATATATTAGAAAAGTTTGGTGCTAATAGAGTATTAGTTTTTATTAGTAACTGAGAGGTTCTCGCTTTGGATACCAGTCCAGACTACATGCATAGATTATAAAATTTATACAACGCCTCGTGAAGAGTAGGAATGTAGTAACATACTACATTACACTCTTCGTGATGACAGCGTAAGTAAAGCTTTTTTTATTTAATTTCTTACGATATTTCGTATATCGTATCAAATATATCGATATAAATATCGATATTAGATGATTCGATAATATCGGTTTTTTTATGCATATATAAACTAGCGCTTGACCACGATTGAAGCGATATATCCTTATCCGTCCTTATTATATAAAATAGATATTTTATATAATATCGATATCTATCGTGCACTCCTAATATTTACACATAGCATAAAATATAGTAATAACTATGTCCACCAACTAACAATGATTGAATCTAGCTTGAAGTCCTACGTCTACGTCTCAAATACGAAACCTTACTTTGAAGTTGAAAGGAATTAAGTCAATGAAATACATGAATATATTCTTGGTTTTCGAATATTCGCCGTAACGTGTAAATCATCGTTGTAGTGTCATATATTAATTTCTTTGAGCATCAGATAAATAAGAAGCGGACGTAAAAACGTTGCTCAGTTGTTTCTTTGTTGCAAGGAAGGAAGGTGGATTCAACTTGGAAGTCAACAAATAGAAATATATTTTCGCTGCACTTCGATAGTACAAAAGCTCGTAGCGTTGCGCCGCTGAAGTTTTCATTGTTTGGACACGCTGCAATATCTTTCCATGTTGACTCCCACTCGGTCCACTCCAACAACTTTTTATTTGAATTCTTTTAAGAAAAAAAGTGTACGAGTTTGACGGTAGGATTACTTTCAACGAAAAATCTAAAATATTAAGGATCAGAGCGGCAATACAGGCTAACTGTACCTATCACAAGCCAAGATTATATATATTGTGATAACTTGTAGGTCTTGTGGAATGAAATAGTCCAATAACTAATACAGTCGCTTTATTCATGCGTAACGTTGTACAAGGAATTGTTTTAACGAACACCGTACAACGGCGCGTCCTCACAATCTTTATACAAAATTAATTAGAAGTCAGATTACGAACTAATAAAATTAAATTATTGTTTAAAACTCCAAGCTACTATGATGATCAACTAAATTCCAAAAATCCGTGTCGTGGTTCGGCCCTCTCGGGCGCCCAGTGATCGGAATGTTTACGCGTAACATAGTAACCGTCCAAGCCAAGGTTACCCCTCACCGGGGGTCCCTGGTATCGAGATAAGAGCAAGAGACAAAGAGCTGTACCACCTCTCAACCCGGTGAAGCAGTCAATGCCAGCTTCTCTGGCCAATCTGTGTATTTTGTCAAAAAAATATATACAAGAATTAATCATTTAAAAATATTAGATACTTTACCATAGACATACACTATTTTAATGTGTATTTATTCCACTGATTCACAGGCGATGAACTTGTGACCACACTACTACACTCCGTGTAACTTAATGATATATTATAAGTATGAATATACGATGTCAGTGAATTATAATTTATCTCGTTCAGAAAATATGTTACGTGCCGCATACGTAATTGTGCATCGCCATTAAGTTCATTACGAAAATGACAGCGTACGAGACTTCGGACACTGAATAAGTAGAATTTTAATGTAGAAAATTCTCTTTTTCAGTGTTAATTATTTATGTATATATCAGTTAGATTTAATGTTTTCAAATTTATTTAAAATATCTCGTAAATAGAATATTTAGAAGGTTTTATCACGTTTTAAAATTAGTTTTGGATTCTCGACGTTTTGTAGCGGCGGCCATTTTACGGGAGGAAAAGGCGTTTGGCATCTTTAGAGATAGGAAGAAGGTTAGAAAAATTAGTTTTATACAATGAGTAATATGCGTTTAAACATGAAGAAATCAGAAACAGATTTAGATTTCCTCACGATGTTTTCCTTTACCGCCGAGGTTTTACCACGCGGGTAAATTAGCACTTGCAAGCACAAACAGATTCATTGGTGCGACACCGAACTCTGGTTGCTAGCGTACTATGCAACTTGAGGCGACCACTCAGACACTGAGCTACTACGGCTCATATGTAAATGTGGTGTTCGCCCTGCACACAGATTTACATATTTACACAAGTTTAAATTGCAAGCTGAGGGTGTCCGACCAACTGGATCAGTTGATTCAATTGATTTACACATACTAATGTTTCTATATATATTTACAAGAATCTGCCAGTGTGTGAACAGAACATAATTATTTATCCGAATTGGAATGAAATGCAAAATTTCAACAGTAAATTTACATAAAAATTGCAACATTTATTGCGCCGCTTTGTAACCACCTGCAGTAAATGGGAAACGTCATATCTCGCGAAAGTTGGAAATTGCAATCATTTTTTTTGCAGCGCAGGTGCTGTTACAACATTTCCGCTTGCAACTTGTACTGTTTACACATACTTTCGAATTTCTTTATGATGAACATCTGATTTAGGGAGACAGCAATCATCGTCGTCTTTCGCCAGAATTTAAAGTCTACAATAGCCTAATGGTTTAGAATACAGTCTGCAAAATATAAGGTCAAAGTCCAATCCACCATTCGACTATTGACATGTACCATCTCTTTTTTATTTTTTTTGTTGACTGAGGAAATCTACAAGATACCCCGTCTTCTGGGGGGAAGGCGACGGTTGTGTGAGATTTTTACACACTATAATCGACGGTGGCTATCCTCGGTGTATAGTGAGGGGCTCCGGAGTCCGGGATCTCCCGAGGAACGCACAAGTGCCCCTCTGCACCGTGCCGTGAAGCACGTCCCGGAGGAGGTATCTACCTAGCCCTTGAATAAATTTAAATGAACCATCTCCTAGAATACGCTTAAGCTTAGTTGGAATGGTTATAGGTATAAACATTTTGTTATTTCGAATATTAATAGCCTATCGGACTGAAAAGCTAAGCAATATCGTTTTATAAATTAAACGTTTAAACAAAATTTCATAGTCAATAATAAATCCAAACGGAATTAAGATTAAATTATGTCCTATATATTAGCTTCACTATGGTTGCTCCAAATAACGTTCGTTTATCTTCATTGTGCTTATACGAGTAAAGTAAAGCAAATACGTTAACAATTTTTGAGCTTATTATGAAATATTTAAAACATACATTTAAAGATTTAGCATAAAAATAATTGAAAATTATATTCCAATGATTACTGTAAGTGTCATTAAGATAGGTACAATTGCCTTTAATCCATCAAGTGGCAAAATCCCGCTCCGGAAGGAAAAAGAAATATTATTTTATGGGGCTGTCATTTCTATATCTTCGTTGCCAATTCCCTAGGGTACTCGTTGTAAACTGAAATTTTCTATTTTTTGTATGGAACATATGCATTTAAGTTATATTTTTAGAATAATGATAATAATGAGTCGTGACATAACAATGTTCCAAGTCGAATATTTTCCAACAGTTAAAGAAAGGTTTACTCCCGGAGCGGGACTATGCCACAGGCGCTGATTGTCATGGCTGGCAGGAATGGGAGCTTGACACTCAGAAATCAAATCAAAATGCTGCCGCACTAGGGGATAAGGTTAAATTGTCCAAAAGTGGTATAATAAATTCGATCACATGTTTTTTTAATTGATCTACATGTAAGAATTAGAGCATTTAATGATTTTCTGTTTGTAGCTCGTAGCAATAGTTAAGTGAACGTCGTGTCGTAATTATGCCTCGTAGGTATTCAAGCTGGGGCGGAGCTGTGTTAAGTGTCGACGGGCCGCAACGTTTTAATTGATCTACATGTAAGAATTAGAGCATTTAATGATTTTCTGTTTGTAGCTCGTAGCAATAGTTAAGTGAACGTCGTGTCGTAATTATGCCTCGTAGGTATTCAAGCTGGTGCGGAGCTGTGTTAAGTGTCGACGGGCCGCAACGTTTTAATTGATGTCAAGGATATGCTCCTTTTAAAATTATATTTTATAGTTCAGCAACGGCAGTGATATTACGACACTTTTAATGGTTTATCAGCGGATTACAATCATTTTTAAAAGAAGCATTAAGAAATTATATAAAAGTGTTTTTTTATATTGTTGATAGACAAATTGCTTTGACAAAGACATATTAGACAAAGAGTAAAGCTAAGGTCACATATTTAATAATGCATTGGTTCCAATAAATTCTGTTGATACCTGTTGGAATCGGTTGAATTGTTGGAATTAAATTTCATATCAGTTATAAATATTATAAATAATAAACAAAAGAAATGTGGTTTTATGGAAAACCAGGAACCAGGAACTATATAAAAAAATATTTCTTAATTTTATATATTTTTTTGGTTGTTTAACTGTTGCTGATTAGTTATTATTTTTTATTTAAGTACTGAATGTAGGCAATTAAGTATTGTATAAAATAACAAATAACGTAAAAAAAAAGAAATCAACCAAAACACTAGTCGTTCAAATTAAAAAAAAAATAAAAAACGACAACATAAAATTACGTAAGTAAAATTAATTAGTTAATACGTTATTAATAAATCAGAGAGTTAATAGTATATTCTTAAAAGTCACGCTATCAGCTGCCGTGTATACGAATATAGCACTTTCGTTATATTTTTTTCTTACGATTTTAGTCTCATCTTTTACAATTCAGTCGCGTAGCAAAACCCCTGTTTCCTCCAAGTGCCGTAAGGTTCGTTTCTCAAAAACAACTGCCAAAAATTTTCATAAACTGAAAAACAAATACAAGATTTGTATTGTCGGAGTTTACGAAATCTTAGAACCGTCTACGAAAAACGTAACCGAATCTTTTATCGTAGCATACCGTAGATTCAATTGCGTAGCGATATTGAACACGATATTGTGGCTAAGTGAATTGAGATTTGCTAACGCAATCAAAAGAAGCCTTCTTGTATTATAGTCGAGGTTTTGTGTATTCCGCATTGTCCTATAGTAAATAAACGAATAGAGAATGAGACAACTGTTTTCAATCGACTTCAAAAAAGGAGAGAATTTATTTGTATGTTTTTTTTTTGTTTTATGTTTTCGAAGTTCAATCTTAATGTTATGGCCATCTTATTACGAGTAAAAATATCATGTATTAAATATATAACGTTGTCACACAAAATAAATGTTGATCACATTTAATATGGGCAAAAATTAAATAATAATTTTATATAAAAATTATTAAATTTAAGCTCATTATGGTACTGAAAAATGTATAAATTAAGATTATATACATCAATTAACAAATCTTTTTTGGTAATTTAATAATTTTAATTGTCCCGCTTCGCCACACCGCACCCATGTCGGTCACGCGTCCCCCTAAGATTTCCCTTGGCAAAAAGTGTTTGAAGTCGCTTGAAAATAAACATTCCAGCGTACTTTACAGAAAAAAAATACAGTTTTCACTTCTATCAACAGTCCCTATAACTGCTATTTCTTTTAACAGGTTCAATGAGTTTAGTTGGTAGAGTACAGAATACGAAAAATAAATCGTGGTACTCACTCTCCGCTAAGGTATATTGAAACAAATGTGTTCGGATATGTAACACAAGGCATGGCGCGTGACGCAGGTATATTTCGTATTTTTGTAGCGCTCACCAAGCAAGCAAGGGCATTAGTTACGGTTTCTGCTTTAATAGCAAAGGAGTATTAATATTAATTGTATAGTGGTTAAGCTTCTCACATAATATAAGGTTTGAGTTTAATAATAGAATTTAATATGGTTTTATTTAAAAAAACTAGTAATTTTTTTCCGAAATATCTGTTGAACGCAATATCCAAACTAATTATGCATAGCGTCGTTTTGTAGGTTATGTCAAGACCTTTCAAATTATGTATAGTATTGCTAGATACGAGCTCTGTAGCGCTTTGTACATAGCCGCGAAATTCAAAAGACAAAAAGGCGGAAGGGAGATATTTGACAACCTATTATTACTAATATTCTTGCTAACCATTCCAACTAAGCATAAGCTTATTCTAGATGGTTCATGTAAATAGTCCAATAATGGATTCGAACCTACGACCTTACGATTCGCAGACCGTATCCAAAACCTTTAGGATATGACGCTTTGAATCTTTTTCTTACCTACGCGTCAATTAATTCCTAAAAACAAAACTGAGCCGGATGTTGTTTGGTTACAAAGGAGGGAGGTGGTTCACTTAGCTGCGTTTTAGTAACCGCACCGTATTTAATCATTATAGATTTCAAATTTGATTTAATGACAACTATTTTAGAAAAATTACTATTTTGTCGAAAATACTAGTAAAATTCTAGTCATAATGATCGAATAATAGAAAACCGGCTCTATTACCCCAGTCCCACATGGTTGGTTAATGTTGGTTATAATCAATCAAGTGAGGCGCCGGGATTACCTTATTTTCATTTGGTGACAGCACGTGACTTTATTATTATAGATTTCAAATTTGATTTATTTAATATTACTAATAGCAAAATGACCTTTCTAGGCAATACGAGTACAAATGATATATTGTAAGATCAAATTATTGAATAGCGCGTCTATTATCCACGTCCACACATACTATCATCTCATATTTACATAAATATCGTAGACACATTTCGTTTTTATAAGATTTTTAAAAATATTCATAGCACAGACTGTAGCTCTATTAAAACAGAATTTTAAGATTGCACAAAGGAACTGAGCGTTCTATTAAATATTCTAGAGTTTATACTTACAATACCGCTCGACGATCTCGCTTGTCCGTTGCATGTGATGCTGATTATATTACTAACTCAACTCTCCAAATTAAAATGTAATTAGATTTATGATATTTCATTTAATTATCGTATTTTTACTTATAGGTGTATATATTTGATTACATTTGAAGTTAAAAAGTTTTTTTTTTATATTTTTTTACTGCTTTTCCACGGACTGATCGTCCGTGTTGTCTTTTTTGTTTGTCATATTTGCTCCATTTATAACGGAGTTTGAAGCATGACGCCAACACCTTTGCTTGATTAGCGTGGTCTATCGCCTTCGGGTCCCTGTTCCGAAACGCGAAACGAAAGTTAAAAAGTTTTAGTCACTACCTATATATACGTGCCGTTGTTGTCCTACCGCGTTTTAGCGAACTTTAAATGTTTAAAAAAAATCTAACACAAATATGTTTCCTCATGATAATAGCTTTGATTTATATTTAACTTTAATAATATAAATTTACTAATGTATTTGTACTTACTGTCGTAATCTTTATTTACTTTGCTCTTCTTAATAGCGTTAATATTTCCATATCGCTTGAAGCGTACAAATGCACACAGGCTTATTTGCCAACCAATACGGTTTATATTCATGACGTGAGTAATTGAAGGGCGCTACAGCGGCGGAGCGCGAACTCACTTGAGTGAACTTCTTAATTTGACTTTGTGAATGCTACCTTATGAACTTTATACTGTTATTTATAATTTTTTTTTCATATAACTAAGTTACAGCTAAATGTGGTCAGACTTCTAAGATTTTCTTATTTCAGATTTTCTTCCAAGCTTTTATTGGATGCGTTCGTATGCGGAGAAAACCGCACGATGCCTGGCTGTACGGAGCCATTACCTGAGCAATTTTGGTGTCCATTCGATCCAAAATAATCAGTCTCCAGTTTTGTGTCCAAAGAAGTTAAGGGATATTTAGCGACAGATCTCGGAGTATCGTGTGGCTACTTCAGTATGAACTTATTAATTCACGCAGTCTTGTGGACTATACGGAAAAGCTTTTACCAACACCACGTCTCGAACACCTCTATAATAGGGCTATGACCTTTCATTATATAAATCTCGAAACCATATAATTTAAATATCTAGTATCAAATCTCGGAGATCGTTCACGTGATTATATTTCAAAAGTTTTTAGGGAAATAGTCCCCTTCTATGCCAACAAAATTCATAAGACACCTAATCGAAAGCATAGAATTGAAAAAAAAGAAATTCGAAACAGGTTTTTTTAACTACCCTATTATTTTCCTCCCTTCCAAAATATCCAAGAGCGAAGGTGTTTGTGATATCGGCAACGCCATGAGTTATTCAAATTAAAGTGATTCACTCGTTTGTTTAGCTTTCTCGCGTAACGGACAGCACATTAAACCATTTGCAAAAGCACTTAAATTATGAGATATTTAAAAAATAAAACGAAGAGGAAAATTACAGATAAAAAATCCATTAAGCGAAACACGGTAATACGGTTTGTAAAAATTGTCGTCTTTAAATTTTTCATCATGATCTATATACGGTAATGATTAAATATTTCAGTGCCGTTATTTTAAAAGTCACACAGTCAGGATAACACAATTGTTAAATAAATAATATTATTCATAGGGCAACATTCAGTTTGATGGCAATACTGGCGCTATGTCTTTGGCCTCAGCCAGCCTATGGTCGATTTCGGAGTGGGATGGTGACAATAGCGAGATGGGAATGGCGTTCCCAGCTCAGCTTGGCTCAGTTGTCTTGACGCATTTAAACTGTAGTGTCTTTTAGAAAGGATCAGTGACGCCGTGAGGCTATATTGGAAGAGAAGGGCGCGAGTTATTATTGTCTTTCTCTACATCTATAAATGTATTATTATTTGTGTCCTTAATACTTTGTCGTTTGCTATGCTAGCGTTTTTCTTTTTTTTCAGAAATAATACTATAATATTCTTGTTAACCAATGCTTAACTTTATGCTTGTGTTAGGAGATGGTTCACGTCAATAGGGGATTCAAACTCACGACCTTACGATTTGCAGACCGTATCCAAAACCATTATCTTGTTCTTAGGTTATTGACGCCATTACATTGATTTGATATTGATTACAATATTGTGAATTGCCATTGGAGTGTTTTAAATATTTACATTTTTTTATTAGCTGTAATTGAAGCAACCTAGCAAGTTGGTAATTAACGTTTCCAATTTTAAAATCATCTACATCTTTTCACATGAGCACTGATAAAGGGATTTCACACTCGCTGATTTCATTTAACAAGCAAAAACAGACGAGAAAAAAAAATTGAAGGCAATACGATGTGAAAGCCCCTTGATGTTTTATAAATGTACGCTTCGTCGCTCATACGAACTGTGCCCTCTTGCTCTTTAGAATATTATCCAACGTACGTTTTAAAGTATTGCAAAATTTCCAATAGTTATTTGAACATAAGTAATTCAGTTAAATATAAAAACAAGTATACTTACTAGTAAAAACATACACAAACGCAAAATTAAAGCAAGCAAGTTGAAGTGGCAGCGGGCCGGCCACATCTGCCGAGTCAGTGATGGTAGATGGGGGAGGAAAGTCTTGAAATGGAGGCCGCGCATGGGTCGGAGAAGTGTAGAGCGCCCTCCATCCAGATGGACCGACGACCTTGTAAGGATAGCCGAAAGTGGCTGGATTCGGAAAGCGGAGGATCGTATATGATGGAAGGCATTGGGGAAGGCCTTTATCTAGCAGAGGGTAGACACAGGCTGATGATGATGGTGATGAACCAAAGTAAAAACTCTTAAAGTCATACATAGTCATCCATTCCAATAACAAATAAATAATCGAAATTGGTCGGCGTGATATTGAGTTGTTCGTCCATTCGTCGCGCACGTATAGCAAATTTAACACTTATACGGTTATCTCATGAATGCCATTATTAGAATTGGACCAAATTAGAGGCATCGACTTTCAAACAAAAAACAATAATGAAAATCGATTTACCCAGTCGATGAATGAAGTAACACATTTAAAAAAAACATACGAATTGAGAACATATTGAACAATTATTACTAAAATATTGATAGCTTAATTATATATTGATAAAAGCGATTGAAGAGACATTATGGCGTGAACAAAAAGCGTTTAGAAGTATCAGTAGAAGATCGTAACAGAACGTATCTGTTAGATCACGCTTGGCTTGTGCAAACGGAAAATGCAGTTTACAATGCCTCGAGATTGCATTAGTGCAACTGGAATGTTCACTGAATCAAACACAGACACGTCGGATAATATAGATGTACTGAAATCTATGAAAGCATTCCTTAGATGCTCGTTAGGTAAGGTATTTTAATGATTTGGATATTTGTTGAAAATGATAATGAAAATCATTGGTAGGGATAGCATGGTATAGTGTCTGAGTGGTTTTTACTGTTTATCAAATTATAATGATACTCGTATTCATGGTTTCAAATGTCAGTCATACCCTCTTTCCGTTTTTAAGTAAAAAATATGACTAGCTAAAGATTCCTTGCAAATGTAGGTCCCACTCCATAGTCTATCCCGTTAAGATTGAAAGGTCCTGAGAGCTTATTTTCAATTGACTTCAATAAAGAAGGTTTTTAATTCGTCTGTATGTTGTTTTTTATGTTTTAGTATGGGCGACTAAATCATCACGCCAATCGATTTTGATCATTAATTTTTATTGGAAATGATGTACATTAAGAGTAGTATGATGAGAATTGGTTAGGTTTTGTTTAATTTAATTTCGTAATATTTAAACGATGATTTTGAAACATAAAGAGGGCGCCTAATATTTCAACATTTGATTCGATTGGAAGTCGATTTTTGTTCTCTCGTAAATATATTTTTTTATTTTTCCACTTCAAAAAATGTTTTTGAAAAATATAATTTTTTATATACTATTTGAATCTCTTGAATATTGTTTTAAATATTTGATATTTATTTTTAGCTTTAACACGGAAGTCTCGCTAATTAATTACTTTTCGGCTTTGATTGTAATTAATGAATGGAGTTCTAAATAGCTTAGTATAAGGCGCTGCCATTATTTTATTTCCCAGCGGCTTAAGAGGTCGACAGGAAATTCTAAAGAATTCGCAATAAAACTTTTGTACATTTTCTCTTTTCGTACCTTTTCCTGAATAAACTTGAAATCGATTCATGTTTACTTTATCAACCAACTTCAATAAAAGAGTAGGTTCTCAATTCGTCTGAATGTTTTTTATGTTTGTTACGTCATAATTGTCGACTCTGTAAACCAATTTTGATGATTCTTTATTGATTTATGTTTTTTTTGAAAGCTATTTCAAGTCAAAATATATACATTCTATTTGAAGTCAGTTTTTGTTTTTACCCGTAAATACACTTGTCTATGCATAAATACTTTAAAGTACTGCTTATACTGTATTGTTTATGTCGCTTTGTAGCAATCATTAATATGAAATATCAACCATAAATATTTGTACAGTATAAATCAGGTTAAATACGAGTATACTTTGACCCCGATACAACTTCGGCACACAAAGTTTGCAGTTAATTTTCAGTACTGACTGTACAATACAGCGCCGTTAAATTTAACTCCCCGTCACGTCAAACTTTATTGAAGCAATATTTTCGTCGTGTTTTCATGTTACAGATATGTAGCAATTTTATTACTAGCGTTTATTTCTGAATGTAGCATTTTTATTTATGTAGGCGCCGCCTACGAAGAAGAAAATATTTCTGATATCTCAAATTAAGAACTGTACGTAAACCGGCTGGCATGTTCACCGATTACCCAAAGCCATACGAGCAAAAACAAAAACCTACTTCAAAACGAAACAAGCGTTAAACGCTGTAATTGGCGGACGCCCTCTTTGTATTTCCGAATTATCATCAGAATATTACGATAACAAATTAATCCGAATCTAAACAAACTTTCATCCAACTACTCATAAAGTATATCCTTTCAAATAAAAAATGAATCATCGAAATTGGCTGATATTGAGTTATTGCTCTCTTGTGGCGCACATACTTAATGCAAATTTAACACTTGGTTTTCTCATGGATGCGACGTCCCATTTCAATTTGGTCCAATTCTGTCAGAATGGACATGGGAATGAATGAAAAGCACTAGCTCTCAAACAAAAAAAGAATCACCAAAATCGCTTCAGATAGTCGAAAGTTATGAGGTAACAAACATACAAAAATACAGACGAATTGAGAAATTGAGAACCATAGGTGTTTAAGTGCACGAGTATCGATATATTTGGATCGCGTATGCGATACGTAAGGTCGTAAATTCGATTCCACGATTCGACTATTGTCGTGCACCACCTTTTTGCAGAAGCTTGTGCTTAGTTGGAATGATTAATGAGTATGTTAGTATATTCGATATTAAAATATTATTAACATGAATGATTACCCTTTAAGTACGTGTCCGTTACTACCGAATAAGAACTTACACAGCTCTGACAGTAAAGGTAAGTCCAAGATACATATATCCTACTCACGCTCCCTTTATCGCCTTTAACGATATCCACGGGATGAAACGGGGTAGATTTATTCTACTTGTCTACGCCGTTCAATCGCCAGTGACACCTGTCGTTGACGATTGAACATTTAAATGACAAATAAATGGCGTAGAAAGCAAAATGTGTTCTCAATTCTTCTGTATATTGTATATGTAGTATATTTTTTGTTTGTTACGTCATAACTTACGACTTAGTGAACCGATTTTAAGTTGAAATACATTTAAATTTGTTCAAATTCTGACAATGCCATCTATGTACGGACGTTACCTGTGTATATATATATATATATATATATATAGTATATATTATTATTTATATTCCAGATCAATTAGGTCTCTGAACCTTTACTCTAAATAAGTCCATTTCATTCACTCATCATTCAATTTTGTTTGCTTACATTTTGTCAGACGTTATGACCGTCTATCTTGCAAGCAGATCAAGTGACTGGTTAACAATAAGATAAAAAAATATTATTACACTAAATCCATACAGATTCTACACTAATTCTTTTATCGAGAACGTGAACAAATAATTTTAAAGGGCAACTATTTGGATGTACGAACAGAGATAACCATATTAGAATTATTTATAAATAACTTCAGTTGGCCCAGGTAAGTGATTGACCCCGACCCTTCATATGTAAAAGCTTTTAGCCTTATTCCGGTGCTACGCACAAAAACAGGATGAACCATAAAACGGTTCGGCAAATAATGTTCGGGAACGAAACTAATTGAACCGCCGCAACTAAACGAAACGTTTGTACCTAACATTTCTGATTAAGTAACATTGGAGAGGGACTCCAAGTATATGAGGGCGAAATTAGAATATGGAATGGTGTTATATTTACCGTCACACTGGACAAGTTCTCACGAGCTAAACTGCACGATGAAACGATATAGTGGCATGAAGGGGAACACAAGCGAGATCAATACAGATTGCAGACGCGTTACTAACTACTACCCAAACTTTATTCACAGGCACCTCCGCCATTATGTTAAAATTTATCAATTGTCAATCAAATCAATTTTTCTTTATCTGTAGTTGTATATATTACTAGCGGACCCGTTAGACGTCCTGTACACACATCTTAAATATAAAAATTCCATTTTTATATTAAACATTAAAAGTTTTCATTAAAAATTTATTGCAATATCTATCTTTAAATATATTATATATATAAAATATAGCCGTGAGAAAAAATAAAAAGTCAATTACACATCCTTAAAATAAAATAAATTATTTTATTATTAAAAGAATAACTCAATATAACGCCGAATCACTTCGAAAGGATGTATTTCAAAAGTCGTTTGATGAGAGTTAGGTTAGCTTCTGATTAATTCTATTTCATAGTATTCCTATGATAATTCAGAAATACGAAGGAGGCATCCGCGCCTTTAACAATTGATTCGATATGAAGTCGATTTTGTTTGTGCTCGTAAATATATTTAAAATAATAAAATTTTAACTCTAATATACAACTTTGCAACTGTTCTTAGAAGTAGAGCTAACTTAAATCCTCCGAACCCCGTTATTCATGTTTTTACTTGTTGTACACTCATAAATAAGGAACGTGACTTTTGAACGTGACGCGAAGAGAGCCTCATCGCTGCCACAGGCATAGAGACGTTAGGAGCTTATTTGATAAGGTTTATATATCGCATACCTTCTTCATCCTTTTATCTTTGTGTAAAAACTGACGGAATTTAGTACAGAAACGCTTATAAGTGGTGGCACATACAAGAAGTTTGTTATAATGTTTGGTGGTAGTCTCGAAAAACCGTCAAGATGCCTGCTTAAAGAATTGGGCTATTGTCGGTAACCCCTTTTTTTTGTTGAGGGGGCGGGGGGAAATCTTTAACAAGTTACCCCACCTTCTGGGGGGAAGGCGGCACTTATGTGGGGCTTTTATCTACTAAAACCCCCCCGGTGGCCCTTCCTCGATGCATGTTGAGGGTTCCGGGATCTCCAGAGGAACGGACCGAAGCCCCTCTGCACTGTGTTCTTAGGGGAGCACGTCACGGGGGGAGGTTACTCCCTCCCCCCCAATGATATGATGTTTGAAGTTACAATTGTATTCTTTATTGACCGCACCATAAGCTGTTATTTCCTGTTTATGTGAGTACAAAATTAACATCAGAGTTCTGAATTTGACTATTTCTTCGTTTCTAAGAGATTATTCCAATATTTGAAAAAGACATGCGTATATTTTCACTAACTTAGATTACATCTGTTCGTAAAGTGCGTACGCGAGCGCGTGTACCAGCGGAGATCTTGTCTTTGCTTCACATTAAGCCTCACACTTACCGAGTAAGCTTGATTTATGTGACAACGTACGTGACCTTAATTCTGTGACTCGGTTTTCGCCTTTCTATTGGTCGTGTATTAATTACACGAATCAAATATATAAGATTATATAGTATCTGTAAGCTATCGTCCTGTATTATTCACATATTTTCTGTCATTTAGCGATAAGGTTGGTTAGGTAAGGTTAAGAGGTACACCCTGTGGGCATGTCGTGCCACCCCCATCCACCCGTGGAAAGCTCCCCGCCCAACCCCAACGGGCCGGGAGCTCGAGGACGTTAGAATGTCGGTTGATGGCCAGACATCTCAATACTCAAACGAACGCCAACCACCTGCCGCGGCGCAGGATCTCTTCCTGCAGTCCATGGCGGAGGGGCGTCGATCTCGCGGTGATGGCGGAGCCGTACTTCGTCCCTCCCTTCCTCATTGGGTGGGGATCTGGACGGCTCCGTTGCCATCACCGTGAGGCCTGGAGTAGGCCCGCCCTCGTCCCCAAAGCGAGGGCCACGGGTACGTGGCGGCGGTTCGGGGAGAGGTGGCTCTGGTCGAGTCTACTTCTCCCCGAACCGCGACCTGCCGGCCCTCGAGCGGTTTCTCGACGCTCTTGGGCCGGTGGTGGGGCAGCTAGCGCCCCTCCAGGTGTTCGTGCTGGGGGACTTCAATGCCAAGTCCACGGCTTGGGGCAACCCCCGCACGAACCCTAAAGGGAGGGAGGTGGAGGAGTGGGCGCTAGCTGCCGGGCTGTCCCTTCTCAATGTTGGGACAGCCCACACATGCGTGCGGCGGTCGGGAGGTTCAGTGGTGGACTTGTCGTTCGCCACTCCGGCCGTCGCACGGCAAGTGGAGGGTTGGAGAGTGGAGACGGAGGTGGAGACACTTTCGGACCACAAATACATAAGGTTCGAGGTGTCTCCAGCCTCCGGACGTCCGGCGTCGAATTCCTGGGGTCGAAGCCGGTTCCCGCGTTGGGCGCCAACAAAGCTCAACTGAACTGGTATTAGAGGCGGCCATTGTCGGCCGCTGGGGCCTCCGCCAACAGAAGACGGGGTGGACGATGCGGCTGGCCGCTTCTGCGACGTTTTACACAACGTCTGCAGAGCGGCCATGCCCCGCGTTGGGCGTCCCCCCTAGGCGGGCGGTCTTCTGGTGGTCGACAGAGATTGCCGACTCCGCGTCGCCTGCAACGGGGTAGAAGTAGAGCTGACTTAAATCATCCGAACCCCGTTATTCATGTTTTACTTGTTGTACACTCATAAATAAGGAACGTGACTTTTGAACGTGACGCGAAGAGAGCCTCATCGCTGCCACAGGCATAGAGACGTTAGGAGCTTATTTGATAAGGTTTATATATCGCATACCTTCTTCATCCTTTTATCTTTGTGTAAAAACTGACGGAATTTAGTACAGAAAGGCTTATAAGTGGTGGCACATACAAGAAGTTTGTTATAATGTTTGGTGGCAGTCTCGAAAAACCGTCAAGATGCCTGCTTAAAGAATTGGGCTATTGTCGGTAACCCCTTTTTTTTGCTGAGGGGGCAGGGGGAAATCTTTAACAAGTTACCCCGCCTTCTGGGGGGAAGGCGGCACTTATGTGGGGCTTTTATCTACTAAAACCCCCCCGGTGGCCCTTCCTCGATGCATGTTGAGGGTTCCGGGATCTCCAGAGGAACGGACCGAAGCCCCTCTGCACTGTGTTCTTAGGGAGCACGTTCAGTGGGGAGGTTACTCCTCCCCCTATGATATGATGTTTGAAGTTACAATTGTATTCTTTATTGACCGCACCATAAGCTGTTATTTCCTGTTTATATGAGTACAAAATTAACATCAGAGTTCTGAATTTGACTATTTCTTCGTTTCTAAGAGATTATTCCAATATTTGAAAAAGACATGCGTATATTTTCACTAACTTAGATTACATCTGTTCGTAAAGTGCGTACGCGAGCGCGTGTACCAGCGGAGATCTTGTCTTTGCTTCACATTAAGCCTCACACTTACCGAGTAAGCTTGATTTATGTGACAACGTACGTGACCTTAATTCTGTGACTCGGTTTTCGCCTTTCTATTGGTCGTGTATTAATTACACGAATCAAATATATAAAATTATATAGTATCTGTAAGCTATCGTCCTGTATTATTCACATATTTTCTGTCAGTTTGCTTTTAGCGATAAGGTTGGTTAGGTAAGGTTAAGAGGTACACCCTCGCATATAATCCACGCACACTATTCTTTATACAGGATGTGTTAGTTTATGATTATTCTACCGACAATCTGAGAAAAAAAATGTATATATAAAAATTAATTTGTATGTAATAAAAATGTGTGTGTGTTTGTGTAAAAAATAAATATATTTCATTTCAAAGATTTTTATTGAGAAACTCAAGAATTATACAATTCACTTAAAAGTCTAAAATATTAACAATTATTTAACAATCTGGAGTAATCGCAGAAACATAACAAATTAGCCACACATGCAGGCAATTATGAACGAACTCGTTTATCTACAAGCAATTAACCCAACTGAATATAGCTCTCAACGTTATCAATTTTAATTTTATTTTGTAGGTTTATTTTTTTAATAAAAAATGCTCGCTTCACACCTTATTGTACTCGTAGTGAGTGTAGTTTAAACGCCGTTAGCGAACTGCGGAACTTGAATGACGTTACGTGTTAGCAAATGGCTTGTCTAAGGCACTTCTGAACGGCGCCCAATAACACGCGATGTAATTGCAGCAGGGAAACTCCTTGTTTTGGTATTTTGACCCTAGTGCAGTGTAAATTAACATTTTGCATAGAATTATATCATTAATTATAACCTTACTCACGAGTTCACCGCTTTATGGGTTGTGAAGGCGACAATCATTGTCCCGATAGTCGTTTCCGCGAACAGTCTTATAGCGAAAAATCGCGAACTCGACTTTCGCTAGATGGCTGGGTCAAGGGTCAGATATATTTCTAAACATGGCACACATCGTCAGAAAATCAGGTTGAAGAAAATGCTTAATAGCATTAAGTTCGCCTTTCTGCATATATTTTGTTGCAATAAGGGATTTATCTATCTATCTATCAGAAGTTTTTTCTTTATGTCCCCTTATCAGGTACCAGCGGTTGCTTCGCTCCCGGCGGCACCTGAGTTAGGTTTTTATATTATTTTTTGTATTTTTATGTATTTTACAGTTGTAAAAATTACCCTAAGATTTAAAAATACATAAAGGAAATTATCATATAACAGAGCAATATAAGCAATATATTTATTAAATAAATTAATGAATGATCTGCATCCAACTTGTCGTCCTTAATCTATTTCTCCTCTTGTTGTATATATATATGTATATTTAGTATTAGATGGAAAAATTCTCTTGTAACGCAATTTCGTCATACAAGAGGTAAACTGGATAAATATTTCATCCCTTTTTGTATCGCTTAGAAAAGAATTTTATTGTTCAATAAAACTTGCTACGTGCGGTATGCTAAATAAAATATTTTTAATGCTCAGTATCGTACAAGGATCCTTTGAATTTAAGATAAAGTATTACTACGAGTATATTGTTTATACAAAAATGACAACTACGGCTCTTGCTTGATTCTATTGAACTATAAAATGCAGGATTTAAAATCAATTGAGGTGTCACCACAGAACGATAATAAACAGTCCAACACAGCTTATATTTACATATTACATGTTACCTTCTGCTTTATTCAAGATTTCATTTCATAGGTGAGTTTGAAGTCCTTTTCCGCAGGTACCTTGGTTGTCTTGACGCTTGAATAAGTATTGTAATGTATTAGAGACCTATTCAGAGACAAGTGTTATAAATAATAAAAACAACAGACTCAAAACTGTTTTCTTAAATACATTACTATATTATTAATTAGTTCTTGTAACTGAATTTGATTTGCAAACAATACTGCAAAAGTTGCTAAATTAAGAAATACCTGCACAATAATTGTTATTAATTTTACCACATATTGTTGCATTTTTAGACATAAACGTGTATATTTAGGCTAAGTTTTTTTAATGAAATAAATATTATTATTATTATATATTACATTTATTATTAAACAACAAGGATACAAGTAGTGTACCGTACCACGCCGGCTTTCTTATTACGTCGCGAAGCGGGAACAATCGGATGACGCGTTAGGTGGAGTCGTGCTGTTAACAATATTCTTACTAGGCCCATACGACCGCTAGGTGACGCACTATGTGCCGTACCGAACCGCTCATAATCTGTTGAAGACGTGTAACCATACCAACCTAAGCTCACAACTGCTTACTTGTCATGGGGGTATTAAAGCATACCTCCACAGGTTTAAATTAGCCACGGATCCATTTTGTGTTTGCAGTGACGTGTGCGAAGAGACGCTTGAACACATACTCACTGAGTGCCCTAAATTTGCATCATAATGCCACGACTACGAACACAGAATCAACACTTCCATCACAAAAACTTCTATAGTCCCAATTGTGTGCGACAGAAACAAAGGAAGGATGTTTTCCAGTATTGCACCGAAGTCATGCGAATGGCAGCCATGGTCAATGGGTCCACCGCAGTACTATCCATGGCCAATAGTTTAACTTTTATTTTTTTATACAATATACTGTAAACCAGGCTGCTGCAGAACAAATAGCAGCAGGTTACAATCCTAATTATAAAAAAAAGACGCACCATGTGAATGTGGCGTGTAGCACATTGTTGTCAATTTCCTGACTAGGCTCACACCGTCGTTTACTAATTACACCGAATACATTCTCATAATTGAATTCGGGTTCCAAAATTAAACTCCTTGCATTACCATCGTTCAATAAACTGTTAATGATGCTTCTAAGATAATTAAGTGATACTCAGAGCCAAGCAACGAGCGTAATGAAATATTTGAGACGCAGGGATAACGAGCTTCGAGTAAGTTGAGTCAACATGCTCAGGTTCGCTAATTAAATACATAAGGTTGCCTGGGTATTCGTTTTAATTGAGTAATAAAATATTTACTAACGGCTACCTGGATGTAATTATATTGTACTCTCTTCCTCATCTGTGTTTAAAAAATTTACTAGTTTGTATTGATGAATATCACGAAATAGTTCTAATGACGTGGACAGAACAGTAGGCCCTGGTTACATTGTAGTACGCTAGTAACTAAATGAAATTGTTTGTTGAAGTTTGAAGTGCCGATTTACCACGTGCTCTGCAGTGCAGGAAAATATCGTGGGGAAACCTGTCTTAGAAAAATTTCTATGGTTTCGAAGTTTACCAATCCGCACTATAGGACCTAATTCTTCCATCACGTCACCTCAGAACCGTTAGCGCAGCTTTATTGCAGTGGCACATTTTAAAAAGATGCCTCTATGGTCGTCGTGCCGCACAATATCTCAAATATAATATCCACTCATATAGTACCCAAAAAACCAACAAATGAATGATAAAAATACCATAAAATTATATTAAAAAATAATTATTGAATAGTCCCAACATTGCTGCACGATCAATGGCGTGGCAGACAATGCTCTTAAACTCTCTTCACAGAAAATTCCTTTGCCCAAGAGTGGGCCATTTGTTGGCTGTTACTGTTGCTTCATGCGTCAACATTCAACCAAATAATATTTAACAATAACATATATTGTTACTGCTTACATGTTGACCATTGCTTCGTCTATCCTATTTGAATGCTATGTCATCAACATCATCATGTCAGTCGTAGAACATCATCTGTTCGCAAAAATTCAAATAGAAGATAATTTATAAACTAACGCGAATTAAATAAAAGGATGCATTTCGTGAGCATGCAATACGTTGATTTCTATCATCATAAAACATTACGTCCAGTTTGAAAACCATGATTAACAAGTAATTCATTGGTTTATCTTCGCATAAATGTGAATTTCTGTTTAACATACAAATCTCATGTCCCATTTGAAATCCGTGCGGCTCTGGCGCCCGGTCCTATTTAACCCGGTCGTAATGGAACGAGCTTCTGAATGGGGATTTATGCACATAGCGCCCCGCTCACGTTCGCTGCCCATTCCAGTGCGGAAATTTACAGCAATTGTGAAACAGTATGTCTGTTTTAATAATAAGTATAATAAAAGATATAAAGTAAGAAAAAAAAACTAACTTAAAAAGATAACCAAAAAACTGTGCATACAACTAAAGTTAAACTTCTTTAGCTCCATCTATATGTACTCGTACGAGTATATACATAGAATAAATTATATTCACAGTGTCATACAGACAATAGGCTAATATAGGTGAATCTTCTTAACGCACGCTTAACTAGGGGAGTAGCTTACTCGTGATGATCGGTGATGCGTTAAAGAAAGTGGAAGCGAGGCGATTGGAAGTTGAGAGGGAGATATAAGTTAGCGAAGATAGAGAGAGAGAGGGAGAGAAAACTAGGAGCAAGTAATTTGTTAAAATCAAATTCGTAGTTGTTTGTCAAGATACAAAAACAACTATGACAATTGGATGTTAAACATTTTATTGACCATTGGGCAAAGGGTTGGGAATTTAAAATCAAATTTAAACCGCGATAAAATACCGTCAGACTTGTTTTATTTCAATGTTTATTGTTGTCATTTATGATTGTCGATTCCTTCATGATATACGTACCTCCCTACATTCCATAAAAAACGATATAGATTATCATAATCCTTATTTGCAAATTGGAGCGACATGTAGGTCATGAGAAGTCCACTTAAATGTCCTTTATTGTCGTTGCGCCAACGTATTAAATATATTTTTCTATTTTGTTGAACTGAGAGTCATACATATATTTCCATCTGTTGTTGTAATTAATGAATGGACACCCAAGGAGATCCATTACCTTTACCATTCACTAATTTCTCAAGGGATGCTCCGACACATTTGTATAGGAGTTAAAAACAAAACTTTTCTTAATTTAGCGTAACTCTTTAAATGTGACTAATTTTTCTTTAGATTAACGATGAAATATAGGCAAAGAGAGTATAGCCATTCATGGTGTTTTTTATTAAATAACCGAAGAACGCAATTTTATTGTAAAAAGTATATTATTGAAAAGTATAATTAAATGAGAGCCGTGGTAGCTCAGTGTCCGGGCGGTTGGCTCAAGTTGTACGCTAGCAACCCAGGTTCGATCCCCGGTGCTGGCACAATAAATGTGTTTTTTCAATTTTATGTGCTGATTTACCACGCGTTTGGCGGTGAAGGAAAATTTCGTGAGAAAACCTACATGCCTTAGAAAAAAATTCCAAAGCATGTGAAGTCAGCCAATCCGCACTAGGGCGGCGTGGTGGACTATGTCCTTACACTCTTTTTACAGAGAAGGCCTGCGCCCAACAGTGGGACATATATTTTATATATATATATAAAGGCTGTAACTTTAACTTTAATGTTGATAAATCCTATCTTGTGCGTGCGCTACTTGCGCATTACATAATAAATAAACTCTCTTTCCGTAACCCTAATAGAGTGACGTTGTGCGTCCTATACTAGGCATGTTAAAAATGTTGTTTGGTTTACGTTAGCTTCTTAAATATCAAGTTTCATAAATAAAGACTTCTCACATTCATAATAACATGAGCGACGGTAAAAAGTTACAGATAAAATGAAAAATGTTGTAACCTGTAATTTCCCTAGAGGTGACAGAAATGAAATGGGTCCAATAGGCGTGAAATTGTTTTTGAGCTTTCTTTACACAAGAGACAGACGTTTTTGTTGCAAAGGATTAGCTGCGAATGAAGAATTTCTTCGAACGAAATATGTGTCTAGGACTACTAGAAAAAATCAGCCGTAGGAGATCCACTGTTGGACACAGGCCTCTCCCATCGATTACCAAAAGCACCGGTTGTAAGCGGCTAGCATCCAGCTGCATTCTACGAAAACATACAATTATGAATACTAAAATAAGAAAACTTAAATGTCGATATTGGACTAAGGCTAAGCTTTAGATACTTGTTCCAATCTAACTTCACTTTTTAACCTCAATTTTTTATAGATATCGAACTAAATTACAATCTGTATGTGTCATTGACTTTAACTATGCAATAAAACAAAGAAATATCGTTTATTTAATAACTGTGATGGACATAATCCTATATGTTAATTGCCGTCACTTTGGCGTAAACAACTTCCAGAGAAAATCCTTGCCGTTTAGGTTTGCTAATATTTCTTAATTAATCCCGTTGTTTGATTATCATTTACTGTACGTGTTATATTTTCCGCCATTCCATTCGAAGCGACGTGTTTACAGTTTTCGGTCACGTCTGCATCGTCACGCTGCACGTGGACCCATCGCACGTAAAGTAGAAAACGCAGCGCCACATATAAAGTGAGAATAGTAAACGATAAGCGTGAAAAGGGTAATAAAGTTATTCACTGCTATGTTTGTGTGTCGCAGTTGGCAATTTCTAACCGTTGAAAATTCTGTAGTAAGTTGCTTTAAGGTTAAAGTTACAAAAATATATATTTGTCCCACTATTGGACACAGGCCATCTCTTTAATGAAAATATAAAGGCATAATCCGTCATGTGGCATGAGTGCGGATTGACAGACATCACATGCCTTTTCATTTATTTTTTCTAAGATATGCAGGTTTCCTCGCGATGTTCCTACACCGCCGATTGCGGGGTAAATGAGCACTTAAAGTTGTCATAATTTCATTGGTACCAAGATATACCTCATGTTGCTAGTATACTATGCAACTTGAAGTGACCGTGTGACATGACATGTTTTCTATGATATGTAGGTTTCCTCATGATGTTTTCCTTCACCGCCGAGCGCGTGGTTTATCACCACTTAAATTTGCAAGAAGCAAATTCATTGGCTAGCGTACTATGCAACTTGAGGCGACCGCCCAAACGCTGAGCTACCACGGCTGTTGAACTGATTTGGTAAAGTTACACGAAAATAAGGCGTATAAATAAACTTAAGATTCTTGCTGTGACAACGAAAGTATGAATTATCTGTGTAACAACTCAAATTCAGTCCACAGATAGGCACCATTCATCTGCCGAAACTTCAGCGCCGACATCGAGCACAATTCCCCGCACATTAATAACGTTTCTAATCTAGTCAGCAGTGAAGTGCGTCGTTTGTCATCCGCCGCACCTCCGGCCGACGATCCCGAGACGGTGTTAATGAAACAAGTGTCATTATTGTCCTGACAACACAATGAGTTTTCATATTTAAAGTTTGCTCATCAGCTTTCTTAATTTAGTTTTTAGTTTAATACTTAACTAGTATACGCTTTTTAAGTTTCAAGTTTAAACTGTCCTTAATTACATTCTTCAACCGACTTCAAAAGGAGCAGCTTCTCAATTCGTCTGTATTTTTTTATGTTTGTTACTGCCTAACTTTGGACTGGGTGATCCGAGTTTGATGATTCGTTTTTATTTGAATTTATGTCATTTGTAATTTTTTTATCATGAGAAAATCATATACATCTTTAATTTGCATCAATTGTGTGCGCGTGCGCAACAAATGGACGAATAACTCAATTCCAACCGACTTCTCTTAAACTTCTATCAAATATAAAAAAAATAAACGTACTCGTATAAAGTTTTTATTATATAGCCGTGAGCAAAAATAAACATTAATACTTAGTGTTGCCTCCGTAATATTTAATGAAAAATACTGTATTATCATAGTTTACGTAAGATATCCTTTTTCTAGTCTATTTTTTTTAATGAAATATAAATAAATAAATAAAAATATTTTATTTTTAGTATATTTCATTGTCTATCATGCACAATATATTTCCGTTAGCTAGCGTCTTTATCTTCCGAGATATTCAAACTTTCTTAACCGACCCTTTATTTTTGCTCAGGAGTGTATATTGAAATATTAAAAATATTGGAAACAACAAGCCACCGACAGCACTGGGATAATAGTAGATTAGATTATGAAATTCTGATTGAAATTATTTAGTAGGTTGAAAAAATCTTAGGTGATAGTTGAATATAGAATATTTATATCCAATAAATAGTTACATTGAAACGTATTAATGAAGAATACTAATTAATTTGAAATTCAGTTGCGAAGAGCAAAATTTTAAATAATTAACTTAGCAATTGTTTTAAATATTCGTTTTATTTATATAGATATCAAAAGAAATCATAGGTATAGAAAATAACATTAAATATAAGCAATTGGTCGTGGGACTTCTCAGCTCAGAGAAGAAAAATTGGAGAGTTAAAACTCAAGGTCAAGCTAGACCCCACAAACTAGCAAGCGGTGGGCTGCCATAAAGTACTCTGCTGCTGCTATACCACGAATTTTGCCAGACTATTGACCCTTAATGTGAGCGAATAATTTAACCTGTTCGATATATCAACGTGAGGGTTCTGTATTATCTGTAGTAACTTAGAGAGTAGAAACGAGTAAATGGGTAACTACATGCTTAGTAGACATTGAATCTAGGCTTTTTAGCTTATATACTATTACAAATAACTTCATGTAACAAAGATTGATGACGTTCATTTTCCCTCGAACAATTTCTTGACCAATACGAACATGACGTTGACAAATTATAATTAATGAATTGTACTAAGCTGTCCTGTCCAAGCAGGCAATTTCAACTAACGATAATCGTCAATTTTTATATATAAGAATACCAAAATCGATTACAATTATTAAATACATGTTCTGTGCACAATTTAATTCCATCGGGTTTCGTTCCATGGTTTTTGTATATGCAGAAAAATATTATTCTACGCTCAGCATATGAAGAAAACAACAACCCGAGTTCGATCTCCGGTTCCGGTACCAATCAATTTTTTGTTGCCATTTTAAGTGCTGATTTACCATGCACTCGGCGGTGAAGGAAAACATCTCGAGGACTACATGTCTTAGAAAATGTTTCTAAGACATGTAGAGCCTGCCATTCCACACTAACACACACACTTTCATATGACGAAAGCAGTAAGATGGCTTATCCGAATTACCTGAGTTGAAAATTGTGATAATATTGTTTTGTCATAAACTATGTTTTCCGTGTTGCTACGGTAAATAGATACATATAGATTCTTCATAAACAACATGTTAGATTATTTACACAGCTACCGAGGGTCGGTATCATTTTTGTTTACAAAGTTGCTAAGGCCTACATTTCTTGCGGGGATTTTTTACATTTCACATTAGAAGAAGAAAAATGCGTCACGTATTTATCTTTTCTGGTATATACTTTTATTATATTTATCTTGTATTCTTAAATATATTAATAATCTAGCTCCATATGAAGAAGAATAAGAATATTTCTACGCAAATATGAAAAATACCGCCTTTATTAGTATATATCACATGTGTCGAGAGAAACCACGAATGAATTTTGACGAATGATTTGTTTACATAAGAAATTGAAAGGCGGAAAGGAAACTTTAACGTATTCCATTAACTTTATTTATGAAATTAATCTTGTGTAATAAATTTAAAGTAAGATCAAGTTTCACGTTCTTTTCGAAGTAGGGAGGGCCAAAAAAGTGCTCGGAATTGTGCTTTATGTGTATAGTTTAAGGTGGTATATATGCTAGAAAAATTACTTGTAAGTTATACCAAGATATACCTTCAGAAAAGCATCTACAACTCCTCCGGAGACAATTTTCCATGCAACCGTAATCTTTAAAATCAAACCGATTTTTTTAATAATATTTTTGTAATAAATTTACGTTATAGAATAAAGGATTAGGGAGGTTAAGAAATTATAACTCTAAACCGCCAAGTGTAAGAGTATAACTAAGAATTTATTAAAAATATTATTTCCTTATACTATATTACTTTTGTAGACTTTGCCTAGTTTTGGTACGGCAAAAACAACCTCGTAGCTCTCTCACATATATTTTTCTGTTTTTGTTTTAAATTATATGATGTGTGTTATTGAATTTCGTAAGATATGATACCATGATCTTTGGCATTGTATGAAGACACACAAACCAAACGTATTACACTATTTAATATTCTTTTTTAAACAATGCTTACAATATTTTTTTCAAGAAATACTACTGACATTCGTATTAACCATTCCAACTAAGCTTAAGATTGTGGCATGGATACGGTTCAAGTCAAGAATCGAATACTAGATTTGAACCTACGATATCATGTTTCGCAGACCGTAAACTAAAACATCATAGAAAAAGTAAAAAGCGTAGAGTAAGGTAACAAAATGTAAACCCTTCAAGAACATAAGTATATGTGACACAGTAAATATAATAAAATATAGATAAAAGTAATAAATAGAAATAAAAATATAATAATATAGTAAGTGAATAAAATAGTACATACGTAGATAAAATATAAATCGTAGAGAGTAAGAAAAGAGAGAGAGAGAAATGGAAGTAGTGTAAGGACGTGTTGACGAAAGAGAAATAGAAAATAATTTCCCTGACATTCATTACTTGTTAAGGATACGAATTAATTAATATATATAAAATAATTAAACCATTAGGCTATTGACGCTTTCTATACCTTGCTATTTAATCTATAATTAGATTTTGTATATACGTGTAAATTCAACGCTAGTTGACACCGTAACGCTTAATCCGCCTCTGGTTCACAAGCCTGTAAATAGTTGGCGAGATGCCAAGGTTTTTACGTTTGTCCATTTACAGAGGTCAAACGTTTATGTTACAAATACAAGTCGGTAATATATCTGATACTATTGTCCATAAAACACATGTTCTATTATTAGAAGCTATAGTTAAGAAAAGAACTGTCAAAGGGTACAATAATAAAGTGAAATCTCGTTATATTTATTCATACCTATTTTATTTTAAAATCTAATATTCTATCCATTATATCATATTCCATTTATTCCGTATAGGGATATGATGCTTTATAACTACACTACATAGAAAATTCATGGAAAATATCCATGTTTTTTTATGGCCGTAATGAAACTAAACATTTTCTCAGCTTCATTAGATTGAAAGGTTGCCGAACTCGAGCGTTATTTAGCCACGTCCGCACCAGAAAGAGTCGAATTCTTTAATCAGATTCCTAGACCTTCTTACATTAACACTACTTCGTAGCAAGTCTTTTTTCACCAAGTTCAATAAGGAAACCTCCTCCCTCTAAATTTTTAATGTTCGTTACCTTCTATCGACTGGGTGAACTAATTTTGATGTTGTTTTTAATATTTGAAAGCTGGTGCTTCCGGTGTGAAAACAATACAAATCAAACATTTGTATCAATTGTGTGCGCCGCAAATGTACGAATAATTCAATATATTACCGATTTCAATGATTATTTTTTATTACAAAGGAGGTACTCTCAAGAGTAGTTTGATGAAAGTTTGGTTACGTTCTGATTAATTCCGTTTCTTAATATTCCTATGATAGTTCGTAATAACAAAGAGGGCGACCGCTCGCAATAGCGTTTAATGTTTGATACGATTTGGATTCCATTTTTGTTTTTGGTCGTAAGTATACTTGTTACTATTAAAGATTTTTTCATATATTTCAAGCATTTACGCTAATTGTAAACACCTATCAAAAGTGCTCTGTTGGATCGCGGCCATATCTGTAAGCCTTTATTATTCTGAATGTCCATTGATATTCTAAGAACGTTTTCGTATCTCCGACGGCATAGGTGATATTGTGATTGGCTTGATAGAAATATAGATTTGTATTATTCATCTAGCCGGGAATTCATGAAAGTTTTATGACATGTACCCAGGTCAAAGTAACGTGATTTATGATCTACAATTATATTGATTCACCACGTGTTCGATGGTGAAAGAAAACATCGTAAAAACTTACATGTGTTAGAACATTCTTTAAGAAAATGAGGTCTGATTCGGTATGGCCGAGTAGCGGACTATGCACTGATACTGTCTTTACAGAGTAGCTTAACTATTAAATAAAAGATATTTTAAGTTTTTCATTAAAGAAACCAGTATGGTAATTAAAATATTTTTAAAGTACAGAAATTAGTCTAAAATTATAATTAGTTATACAAAACAGTACAAATATTCACGCCCGTCAGAAGCAGAACGAGAGGCTGATATCACGGATTTCCAATTATTACGATTGTCACACCTCTACAGTCCCGACCTCAGTTACATACTTTCAAAATAAGTACACAAAAATTCTTATATTATACACGACTAATATAAATACCTTGAAATACCAACAGAATTATTAAGTATCGTAAAATCGTAGCAAACTCATACACTAACATATTAAGGTAACCCACTATTCTGTTCTTGACATCATTTTGCTCTCGTCTAGAAACTATCTTAATATATTTGAAACTGAAGTCTTCATCGCTGTGGGATAGTTCTTAAGCTAGTACAAGGATCATAGATCCAAATCTTCATGACACGCGAATTCTATATTGTGTACCTTTAATATGAAACTACTTTTGTAACCTTGCTATGTAATTAAATACTGTCAATTGTCTTTGTTCAATAGATAAATAAATAAATATCATCATTCAAATAAATCTCCGTTTACTTTTGACAATTCGTTTTAGCGACGACCACGCAATTAGTCACGAATCATTCGAATGAATGCTTTTTACGATCGATCAAATTTAATTGACTTTTACTGTTACAAGGAAGGATTTTTTAACAAAAAATACATTATGTCTTTGTAGGTAATGCAAAGTATACACATGTAGGATAATATTTTTGAAGGAATTAAATGGGAATGGGAAATTAAATTCTAAAAAACGCAGTCATTTTGAAATAAATAACATTTAAGAGTTGACTTCTTTGCATTTCTTCTATGCAAGTATGCTATGTTCCCAATATTTGAAGATGTAGTATCCGATCGCACTATGATATGTCCATTCTCCTTCCTCTCAAGTCAAGTCCACATAGGACCACCACCAAGCATCCATGCAGGATGTACAGCAACGGAACGGAGCGGTGTCTGCTCGCAACAACAACTTATTAATAACAACAAATTTACCAACTGATTACAAAAAATAACTGAGGACCGATTCTTTATGAACTTCTTAACATGGGTGGTTGGTTTATCTGTTGTTTTATTATTCACTCTAAGAATAAAAAGATCTCATACTAGTATATTTACGAGTTAAAACAAAAATAGTTTTCAACGCCGTCTTTGTACATCCGAATTATAGTAGAAATATAAATAAAAAATATACACTACCTTCGAAGTAACCTTTCCAATAAAATATAAATCATCGAAATCGGTTAGCGTCGATATCGATCAATCGTACTTTTGTCGCGCAAATATGTAATGCAAATTTAAGACCCATATGGTTTTCTCATGGATGCCATTGTCAGAAATAGACCAAATTTGTATGAGACAACACGGGAAGCTTTTAATTAAAAAATAATCATCGAAATCGGTTTACTCAGTCGAAAGCTCTGAGGTAACAAACATTTAAAAATAAAAAAATACAGACGAATTGAGAACCCACCTCCTTTTTTGAATTCAGTTGAAAATAAGATCGGTGTTAAGGTTGAAATGTACGGATGTCATATACTTGGATGGTCAAATACTTGGATAAATAGAAATAAATAAATCCATATCTCTGTGACAAACTTATTCATTTTTTATGTTTTAATAAAGTTGCGGTCGGACAAAAAACATTTTTAATCTAAAAAAGATCAATTCGATAAAACTAATCCGCAATATCCTACGCAATACTTCACTATGAAAAAAATGCTCCAATGAACTTTACAAAAACCTTTTGTAACAATTTTTTACTGCAGTGAAAAAAACTCCGCACGGAGCCAAATTTTCAAATACATAAAATTCTGAAACGTATTTCTCGCCGAATGATCTTTCAAATATATATCTGAATGAATTTCAATTTAGTTAATGTAATAAAAATAAACTATTATGTCCATTCAACACTATAACACAGACAGTAATCACTGTCGATTTTCACCAACTTTGTTAAATTCAATATGGTACAAATACATGTGTGTGGGTGTATATGTGTGTATGTGTATCGAAAATTGTTTTATTAGCCGCTATGTTCTGCTTATATGCTATTTACTCTTTTAGTGTCTGTACTTCAGCCGCTCTGGTAACCGTTTCGTAGAACATAAGTTTCAGGACACATAAAAGAAGCAAAATATTAGAAAGAAGTAGCAAATAATGTAGTAGAAAGAAATAATTCGGAGAAGTGAGACAAGATATAGCGAGGGAAGCGAAGAAATAAAAAGTAATTTAAGTAAAAGTTGAACATAACCCTAGGCATTGTAAAAAAAAGCTGTATGAAAAATTATGAAAAAATATACAACAAGCAACAGTGATAAGCTGTTAAGCTAAAGCTCTTAAATTGGTATCCAATAATAAAAAATAGAATACTCTCTTTTTAAAATTCTCGATGTTATAATAATGTATTTTTCGCTTTCTACTTTGGTGAGTGCTATTAAATTTGCTTTAAGAGCTGGCATACATTTGCACAAGCAAAACTGATAAATAAAAAAAAATCCTATCTCTTGACTTGTCAGGGTCAAAAACAACTGTCATATAGTCGTCTTAATCCTTTATTCTCATTTTAACGACATCAAAAGGGGAGGTTCTCAATTCGTCGTTATATGATCGTCTCATAACTTTTGATTAGGTGAACCGATTTTGATGATTCTTTTTTGTTTGAAAGCAGATGGTTCAATTTTGTCTAGTTCTGACAACTATGAGGAAACCATATAGTCTTAAATTGACATTAAGTGCGCAACAAATGGATGAATAAGTTAATATTACGTCAACCGATTCCGGTGATTCGTATTTTATTGGAAAGGATGTACTTTAAGGGTAGTTAGATGCGATGCGTAGTTTGGTTAGGTTCTGATTAATTCTGTTTTTTAATATTTCTATCCTATTTGATTTAGATCTTTGTTTTTACTCATAAATATAGTTGTATTTGTACCTATTAATATAACATTGAGAATATTAACCTTCGAAAGACTTCACATATATATTTGGTCTTTAAAATAGGCATAAATTAAAACTGCCGAGATCTTATAATGTTTTAATTGATGATAATATTGTTACAATGACTGAAAGATTCGATAACGCTTCCGTTCTAAAAAAAACAACCTTAAACATTTATTTACAATTACATTCCTTGATTATGACCTAACTTATAATAGAATCAGAAGTTATTAACTGTCACACTCTCATTTCATCTATAGCTGCCTGTGGAAGATTTGATGAATGCATAGTTTTTCCTCTTCGAAGTGTCGCATGAGGAAGTCGTTCTTCTCTCCCAGGCGACGTTGCACCATTAGGTGGGTACTGCTGATGTCTTAACTCTTGCAATTGCGGAGAATTGCAGTATTGGTTCATGTTTTTGGGCATAGTAGGATACCCTCCTATTTGTGGATAGTTTACATTTGGAAGCCTAAAACTATTGCTTCTGCTACCAAGTTTGCTTGGAAGCATCATGTTGTCTAAGCTTAACGTTGGACTCGGTGACTTCCTATCTAACGGACCCTTGAAATTTAAATTCGCTATATTAGGTTCCGTTAATATTTTCTTCCTGTTCTGCCTCTCCATATCCACCACCAAACTGGGTGCTAGCGTCGGATCTATGTGGTAGTGGGAATGCTTTCCTGATATGGTTTCGAAATGCTTCTCGTTGAACCTCGGGTGTTTACCTCTCGACCGGCTCTTGTCACGTTGATAGTAAACTCCGGCAAATATGAGTACGTTAAGAATAAGTAACGAACATCCTATTGCTATGGTGACACTGAGAGCTGTTGAATACGCGGCATAACCAGCTGCCTCAAGATTTGCTATAGTACTATCTGTTGTATTTGCTGCGTGCACATCTCTTACATTTGGTAAGATTGTTACACATGTAGCCATTATAGTATCGACTGTGGTTAGAGCTGTATCACTATACAAAGATCCATTAGCCCGTCGTATTTGATCTGCATCACCACTACGAGATAAAGGATCAGGTCTAACGATACCTTCGTATAAATCTTGTTCGTTGTGATTTCTAAACAAATTATGGCGAGCTGCGACGTCTTCCATTCCTGCTCTGTGTAATTCAGGAACGAGTCGAAGCCACACTGATAATTGATGAGCTCGAAAGTGGTTCTTCAGTCTTGGTTTCACACCTGGTCCGGACAAAATTAAAATAACATTAAATCCGATTCATAGAATCTAAATAACGGTGGGTGTATATTTGGATGTTTGTACGGAAGAAGTCATACTTTAGCGTAATATAAAAAATGTTTATTATACCTCTCTTGTCCTACAGGGTTGCCAGAAAGAGATCGCTTATAGCGAGCATATAAGATAGCGATAAGGACAACCTAGTCCACTTTTGCATTAAGTTAGGCATTGTACCTGTTTTCTGATGTGAGCAATAAAAAATTATCTTTCTATGCACCTAAAATTAACTATCAATAAATATCATTTACATATAATTTTACAACGTCATATAAGATATAATTATGAGTGATAAAATTTTATTACATAATTTTAATTTATGGGGGAAATAAATAATGTAATTTCAAAAAGTTTATGTGAAATAAAGATAATTAAAATTATGCTGAAATACTGAAATATTTATCATTGTAAATATATAACTTATTGAAAGTTCAAGTTATTGAACGCTGTGGTAGCTCAGTGTCCGTTGTGTAGTATGGTAGCAACCAGAGTTCGATCCCGGTGCCAGCACAAATTAATTTGTTTGTTGAAATATTAAGTGCTGAATTACCACGCATTCGGCGGTGATGGAAAATAATGTGGGGGAAACCTACGTGAATTTGAAAATTTATCAAGACGTGTGAAGTGGCTGCATGGCGGACTATGGTTCAACAGTTGAACATGTAACTTTAACTTTTAGAGAAAATTAAAATACTAACCTATTTCTAAATATTTCTGATGCGTTGAATCATACTCTTCCCAACTTATGCCACGAAACTTATTCTTGTCTCTTGACGCGGGCAACAGCACTTCCTGCCGGCTTAAATCATTAGGGTTGCTGAAACAAAACTTTAACTTAAGTCCCGTAGCTTTCATGAGGGACTCTTTATTTATAATTACCACCATTAATAGCTCTTGACCATTAAATTTTAAATTAATGGTTACAAAAACATTACATAAAACTCTATATAAATATAAACATTATGGAGCATAAACAACTATAATATACACTCGTGAGCAAAAATAAAGGGTCGGTTAAGAAAGTTTAAATATCTGGGAAGATAAAGACACTAGCTTACTGAAATAAACTATGCTTGATAGACAATTGAATATCCTTAAATCCTTTTTATTTATATTTCATTAAAAAACATAACCTAAACGAAAAAGGATATTCTACTATCGCCACATGGAGGCGACACTAAGTACTAAAATTTAAATTAAAATAAAATTTAATGAAAAATACTGTATTATCCAAGTTTACGTAAGTACCCCCCTGCCACATATGGGAAGCAAAGAACTAGTAGAAAGAAAAAGTAGCATTGATTTTTTCCTTCTATACTTACCCTGTTTTGGCAAAATTGGCTATCGAAAATAGTATAGACTCTGATAAAGCAACTTCAGATTTCGTATAATTCTCAGGAAAGTGGCCAAAACCGTCGACCAGTGGCGCCCCAAAGATATACGGAAGCTCTTCTCCATGCACAGCTCCCGTTCGCTACGAAAACAAAAACACATAAAGTTCATTCATTAATATATACCTAATCTATAGCTTTTTTTTTGTTGACGAGAGGGAAATATTCAACAAGATACCCAGCCTTGTGAGGATAAGGCGGGGCATCTTTTCGATGCATGGCGAAGGGTTCCAGGATTTCGAGTGGAAGGCACCGGAGCCCATCTGTACTGTGCTCAAAAAGCACGTCCCGGGGGAGGTTAATCCCTCCCTTATTTTTTAACGGTAAGGATGTACTTTCATGAGTAGTTTGATGAGAGGTTGGTTAGGTTTGGATTAATTCTATTTGGTAATATTCCTAAATTACTTACACTACTACGATAATTCGTATATACCAAGATGGCTTCCGCGCGTAATAGCGTTTAATTTTCGATTCGAATTTAAGTCGGTTTTTGGTCTAGTACGTAAATATATTTGTTTTTTCATCCCTACATCCAAGGTATCATTAGTACTATCGTCTGTCTTCGTTTTCCGAAGCGATCTCCTAATAAACTGTATATAATTGTGTATTTTCCTTAAGCAAGTGAATTTTATGTTATTTTTATTAGGGAAATAAATTAATCAAACCGTATTTGCAATAACAATAAAATGAGTTATATTTAGCCGCCTTTTGGTATGTACTACTAAAGCTGGAGGTAAACAAGGTATAAATATTTTATGTAATATTTTATAGGTAAGCTAAGCCACGCTCGTACATTTTATTACATGCGAACAATAAATATCTCTAACGCTACACGTAACAGTTTAAAAATAACGGCGATAAAAGCATCATGTCTGACCTAAAAATGAAAATGGGTTTCGCTTGACCTAAATTTAATCTGCTATCCTCTATTAACTGACGTAAATATAAAAGTGTTGCTATATTTAATAAAATAACCTTTCAATGACCTTATTACCCTAATGGGGTGACCAGCTTTTACAGACTAACGTGAAAAGGTGTGAATCAATCGTTAGTGATAAAAAAGATACTTTATTTAACTACATAAAAGATGATTGGTTCTCGTCTCTCGTGGATAAATATTAACCGACTACATTTGTAGGTGAATCATAATAGTTCAACAGATAAAAATATAACTTATCACCTAAACCATTTACCAGAATCATTAAGTTCTCGCCACACCAATACACCAATATTCTATCAACGAAGGTGTGCACTAGCAAAGCCGGGCTAACGGCACATACAGCATAATTATGTTTCAAATTAACGGTCGTAAAGGCAATGTTGCCTAAGATATAAATATCTTACATATAAAATCCTGAATAATTTTTTATCATTACGAAAACGACGAATATCACGCATCATAAATAGTAATAATATTATATAATATAAAGCCGAGGGACATACACAAACACAAACACAAATTTACACATACACACACACATTTATAAAATATTGTTATGATTTGTTATGCTCATATTTTATTGTGCTTTTCAAATGGGAGAAGACACTGACCCCTGAAACACAGGTCCAATAGAACCTAGCTAGTCAGGGACTTCATGTTTCTTTGTTTAAACATTTTCTATGGTGACTAATAAAGATTTATTTATTTATTTATTATAGTGGTGATTCAAAAAAGACTTCAAAAAAGGAGGTTCTCAATTCGTCTGTATGTTTTATGATTGTTACCTCATACCTGGGTAAACCGATTTTGATGGCCTCTTTTCAATTTGGTCCACTTTTGACAATGGCATCCATGTGAAAACCGTTTAGTCTCAAAATTTGCATTAAGTAAATTTCGATTATCTTTTTTCATAGGAAAGAATGAAACTTCAATAGTAGTTTGATGATAGTTTGGTTAGGTTCTGAGTTCCTACGATAATTCGGAAATACAAAGAGGGCGTCCGCGAGTAGTAACGTTTAACGTTTGATTCGATTTGAAATCGGTTTTTGTTTTACTCGTAAATATACTTCTAGAAATAAAGATTTAAGTTGGTTTTTGATGTGAAGGTATTTTTACTTTCTATTTATTCCCTGAATAAGATATCCGGCATTAGCCTCCATTTTATTCCTTTGCAATTTCTGAAGGATTATAGCTTTTAATAAGCTTGGTGATGCAAATATTCATGAGCAACGGTGATCACTTAACGTCAAGTTTCTCGTTTGCCCCTTAAACAAATGCATAGATTTTATAATGTTTTATAGATATAAACGAGGCTAAGCCAAACTTTATACGCACTTGGGGATAAAAACCGTCCTTTGTCTGATAATCAAACACATAAAAGTAAGTTTTTGTCGGCCGCCTCGGTCCGTCCTCGTCACTCAACGTCGGCTTCGGTCCCCCGCTCAACAAATCTCCGCTCTGTATCAACGGCGCCACATATTGAGCGTCAGACAACGCCGCGACTGTAGCGTCTCTTGTGCTTATCGGATTCTGCAACAATGGTATGCCGAAACATATTATGACAGGAAATCTCCTATGAATGCTTTACACGTAAGAATTGAGTGATTTTACAAATGGGAATATTCTTCAGTTATTTTGTTCTGAAACCTTGTGAATAAGTGATAGTATTCGCCTAACGCCTCAAAGGTGCCTTTTGGTGTTTTACGGAAGACATTTTGGAAAAGAAAAGAAAAAATGGTGTGAAACCAAGTGCAGCATTAAATAGTGCTGGAGATTCTTACTCAAGAACATAATACGTTGGCTCAAACAGCAAACAACGATAATTTTACAGAACTGCGGTGCAAATAATGTTTGTATGCCCTTCCCACCCCTTCTTTAACAAGGATGTTTAACTAGGAAATTCAATCAACAATAATCCACCTTTTTTATTTATTTCTAAACAAACTGTTGTACGTACGTTCTCACCTAATCTTTACTGGAAATGTAGTTTTAAATAACCGCTTACCAGAAAGAGTTTTACGTTACATCAGCTTCCCTTCTCCGTATGGGGTCCAATGGATTACACAAAAAAGCTTTTATATGAAGTAAAATAATAATATATTTACCGTTCGCTCCCAGTCGGTGTATTCGTTTACTATTGTGTAGAAAATCTCGCTCAAATGGTACGTATAAGCATTTCTTACGTATGTTCTGTAATAAAATTTTCAATATATATTTTGTGTTATAACAAAAGAATTCAGGTTGCGCAAACAGAAATGACACATTTCAATACAACGTGCTCAGAGCACATATAAACTAAATAGGCCTACCGTAATATCCGATCTCTTTTATCCGGCTCTATTCCATTCTGAACGTCGTGCGCTGAAAATGTCCACAGCGCCTCGCATGTGACTACACCGAACAGCAAATCGTATTTGTTCTGAAATAGTCTCCTTCCGTTGTCACTTCTCTTTGTATGAAAATTGTTTTGGTTCATGTTATTCAATGGACCGAAACTGGGAAAGTCTCCAGTCGAATACATGGTTAGGAAATCTTTGCTGAAATCCGTTTTTATAACTACCCCGTCTATGGATGGCCCGAAAGCAGTCAAGAAGTTCGGTGGCGATATGTCTACTGATAATAGTTCCTCTATAGAAATTTCTCTCAAACAGTCTACTATAACTTCGTGGTCTTTGTTCATGTCGTCTGGTATCGTGCAGTTCATATGTTTTGCTAATTTTAGAGAATAATAAACTGGATCGTCAACAATAGCCCACGAGCTTAAAGCAGATCCCGACATTAGGATAGCTCTATGAAAAAGACCTAAAAATTACGAAAAAATTGTGTTACAATTATTTATATGTTTGTTTCTAGATGTCTCTACAGTTATTTTCTCTACTTTTTTGCACCCTTCACTTTGTATATAAGACAACTCACACTTTTTACGTTGTGCAAATAAATAAATTAGTTTAGCTTAAACAATAGATGTTATATTTTAATAATTTCTGTATGGATTTCATCGCACATTTGCTAATGTTTTAAAATTTACAATATTTTTATTTTAATAGACAAGATGGCTGAATTAAAATAGGCAAATTACGATCTAGTAGCACGTGTCGTGGTGAAACAAACGAACGGGAAGACGAAGCGCGCGCAGCCTCACGGCGTCGGACCGTTACATCGACAGCCGTGGTCGCCCGATTGCGCCCGAGCAACTTACCGTTATCTCGATTACGAGCGGCGGCTGAGAACGCGCGTATTCAATATAAAGTAAAATAATAAATATTTAAAATATATTCCTACAATATATATTTTCTGAAAATTTGACAAGCTTGGGTAAATATTATATAATATAATATATATTATGTAATCGCACCACTGCCACTATGTTATATTACTGTAGATGTAAGTTTTAACTATTTTATTATTCAAGTACCGTCAAAATTACAGCTTGTACCAATGATTTCTTGTTAACTGTTTTATGTCCTAAGAAACAGTAATATTTTAATTCTGACTAAAATTTGAAACAGTATATGGCGACGGGCTCATGTCTTATCACATATGTGAATTAACAAACTTGTTGAAAAGTCGTGACCGATAGCTGTCTCTTTGTCTGTTCCGGCTCTTTGGATGTAAAGTTACAGCTAAGTACTAACTTTATTTGTGCTAGTACTATTTATTGTAGACGAGGAAAAAAAATAGTGGCTCTTTTTTTTTGTTTGAAATTTTGCAAATTGTTATTTGTGACTCTACCGAATCCCTAGGTCACCCCTGCGCTAGGGTAAAATGGACGCTACAGCTTATGATGAAATTGGTTTTACCTGGCATAACTGTGGGTGATATCATCAGGAAATTGATACAAGCTGCACCGGAACCGTGACCCATGAGCGTTATGTTAGTTGGATCCCCACCAAATAGCGCTATGTTCTGTTGAACCCAGTGTAGTGCTGCTATTTGATCCATAAGACCGTAATTTGCGACTCTGGCTTTTATATGTGGGACTGGATTTGCGTTAAGAAACCCTGCAAATTGATGAGTTAACACAGCCTGACATGACATTTAAGTTACAATTTAAATATTTCCCACTTTTGGGCAGTATAAAGGCATGCACCACCACACGGCTCCAGCACGGAAAGGCATTCACATCCGTTAGAAAATATTCTAAGACATGCATGTTTCTTCACCAGGTACTTCACCAGCGTCTGGTAATTCAGCACTTACAATTTAATCAATTTATTGTTGCCGGCGCCGGGGATCGAACTCGGGTTGCTGACATATTATGCAGCTTAAGAGGATCACCCGGAACTTGAGAGCTACTATGGCCTTACCATGGAGATGTAACTAAACGGCCTGAATATTATGCCTTTCCCATGTGTTATATGCATAGCAAGAAAAATAACATACTCGCTATTTAGAAAACATAAAAGTAGAATGTAAATTTTTGCTATTATAATTCGAGGGCCCAATAACCTGATGGTTTACAGTACGATTTGCGAAATAAAAAGTTTTAATTTAACTTATACTATTTAGTAATTGAATGAAGGTAAGCTTAATGCCGTCTAAATTCGTAATTAAGAAGTTTACTATGGAAATTTTAACCAGATTAATGATTAGCATTAACTTATTAAGAACGGTATTCTTCTGTCTTTCCGGCATATAGAAAGGAAGAAAGGAAAATAAATAACTAGAAAATTTATAGGCCCTAGAACGTAAATCGACCAGACTACCCGTAATGTATGAGTAGATGTATGGATGTGAATGAAACAAAAGAGGTGTATCATGATCGTTCTATAGGAGAGTCCTGTGATCGCTACTGGGTGGCGATCAATGATGTTTGTGTCACGTTCTAATTAATATAGATCATATAAACAAATATAACCTAAAACACCAAGTCTGAAGTTTAACGTGACTACAATTAAATCAGTGTAGCTTGCTAGGACTGCGCCATCGTATGGATTCCCCGAACTCCACGAGTAACTTTCACCATGTATATATACTAGTACCGGAAGTGATAACTTCGACTCATCCACTGAAACAAGCAAATCATATGTTATAAATTGAATTAAATTTTGATTGTAATAAAAAATTGTCAAGGGAGAACTGGTACTCATGACGCTTCATCACCAGACTGTCTACCCACTGCTGGAAATAGGTCTCCCCAATGCTTTTCACCACATACGATCCTCAGCTTTCCCCACCATGATGCTTAGTTACATTCTTACCCTATATATTATTTTTACTCTACGACGTCTGGAATAACATCGCTGATAACCTAGTATTAAATGCATTGTTTATGAACTTCTGTACGCCAACGTAATGAAAAGACACACGTCACTATTCAGTATTCCACATGCCAGCACGACCTATGGGGAGAGCTCCTTAGTAAATCTTACTCTAAATAAATATAACAAGAAAATTTCAGCATCAGTTGACATATTCAGACCAGAAAACCTACATTTAAGAAATGTGTCGAGTTGAAATGGCCTCCATTGCTAGTACATAGCAAACACACACCCACACCACATACAAAATATATACGCATGTACTAAGGTATCACTGACGACCATTAAAACTCAGTCTTATAAACAAATTGTGAATCCCTTTGTTAGCTGTCAGTACAATGAACGTTGATATGATATATAATGTATCATAACGTAAGTAAATTCTGTAATAAATAAATAAATATATATATGTCCCACTGTTGGGCGCAGGCCTTCTCTGTAAAGAGAGTACAACGGTATAGTCCGCCACGCGGCCCTAGTGCGGATTGGCAGACTTCACATGACTTGGAAATTTGTTCTAAGATCTGTTGGTTTCCTCACGATGTTTTCCAACACCGCCGAGCGCGTGGTAAATCGGCACATAAAATTGCAACAACAAATTTATTGGTGCCAGCACCGGGGATCGAACTCCGGTTGCTAGTGTACTATGCAACTTGAGGCAACCGTCCGGGCACAGAGCTACCACGGCTCAACATGACATGAAGTCTGTTATATGAAACTTCTTTACTCTGCTAAGTTATTCTTTTTAAAATGCAGTAATAGTCTGTTAAATTGATATGATCGAGGGATCAAATACCAGCTGGTTTGTTTCGTTTTCCATCCCATATGTGTATCTTAAAAGCTTGGTAAGAAGAAAATATTACTACTAGTCTATACCACGTGGGTTAAAAAGACGAGGGAACAAATTTTAATTATCTTTTTCTACACTTCGGTCATTTTATATTTGAAATATCTGTAGTTAAATAAAACTAACTTCTTATTAAATTCTTGAATTTAGATAAATTAATTATTAAGGCTATTGCATTCGTTTATCATTACTCACTTAAGTAAGTGCTTGTAATCGGCTGATAGAGAGACAATCCGTATTAAAGTGTAAAGGCTTAAGAAAAATACTTACTTTGTAAAGGAGCAAAAATGTTTAAGTAAAGGCAATCTTCACTTTGATTCTTAAGGTAGGGCATCAGTCTTTTTATATAATCTAATCTGCCTTTAGGCATTTTTTCTAATATGGTCCTCTCGTTATCAAGGTCTGGTAACTTTTGTGGACAAGCGGGACCCGGCCTATCTGACACTCGAACACCATCCCAGGGCGACGGCGTTCTTGTTGGACTGAACCTGAGCAAATTCAAATTTCAAAACAAAATCGCAAATTCGATGAAACAACAAAAATAAAATCTGCATAGAACTGCCTTTGAATTTAATTTTTATTTATTGAATTTTGATAAAATTTAATCAAAATATTTTTCGGTAACAAATCGTTTTTACCGTTCTTGCAATACTGAAATCACTCAAACCCTTTATTTCATAGGTTTTACAATAATAAATTAGTGAAAATTCGTAAAAATTTATTACTGACCCGATCAAAGAATTACCACGACCTTTCCAAATTTTTGTAAGGTTTTTATGTATAAGAGCGTTTTTATGTATTAAATTAAAAGGCGAAGATATGACTTACCAGTTAAACTGCTGGTATCTTTCCCCTTTTGCCAACCGAAATAGAGAATATACTGTTTAGTTACCTCTTGATGTCTTCACGTAAAATGTGGTTAGTAAAATTACTTAAGCAATAGCGCCCCTTCGCTTCCCGAAGTGGCATATAAGTTAGTTTAGCTTAGATTGTCCCAATAGATTTTGTTAATAAAATAGCTATCGACCGAGTCGTGGTTCGGCCCTCTCGGGCGCCCTCGGATCGGACTGCTAACGCGTAATAATGGTAACCGTCCAAGCCGAGGTTACCCCTCGCCGGGGGGACCCTTGTGTCGAGTTACCACCTAATAGAGGTTCAGGCTAAGCGATCTAAGATCTCGATTTTTTTTATTGGAGAATGAGATAATCCCGACCCCGAAGGCTTGGGTTGCCGGTGAGAATTTATACTTGCACTTCACTTGGCATTCTGTGGTGTGTGAGGTGTGGTTTGGCCTGTGCCAGAAGTAAATGTGTACACAACGTCCACTTACCTATTGGATCCAACGGGCGGTGTCGCATAAGGTACACCGAGAAATACTTCGAGCGGACTTAAATATCTATGTTCATCCATTGCAAGTACTATGCCCTGTAATTTTCCGTATTTGGTTTGAACTATCTTACTGCTAATCTTAAATTTAACTTTCGATCTTGGAACTGGGTTAGAAGGATTCAAATAATATCGCTTATAGTCTCCATAGTTGCTGTAAGCATTGCTCTCTGTGCTGTCAAATTTTTTTGATACAAAATCATCGCTATCATAATAGGGATTCTTTTCAAAACTGAACTTTGAAAAAATATTGTCTGCCGTTCGTATATTTTCATGAACACCATATTCAATGTTTTCCGGATTACTGTGTTGTGAGTTAAAACCAAAATTGTTGTTGACATTTCTATCGTTGTGTCGATTCATATTGGTCGTGTTAGAATTTACCGTCTGCAGACACAAGCAAACAACGAAGACGAACGCGTACAAATTGAAGTAGTGTATGTTTTTGGAGCTATTTAATCTTCTTTCGTGTATGTTTTTGTCATAACAACACATGCTCGCATCGATTTTAGTCCGTGATCTGTGGAAATATTCGGAAGGAAGCATATTTCGTCATGTTATCATTTTTATTTTCTTCGATTGTTTATGTTTTCTATCTTGCATGTGATCTGAAACAATATTAAAACTGCATTAATTCAAATAAAATTTGATATATTTTCTATAATTAGTTACATCATATATATGGGCATAAGCCGGGCACTTTTTGTAAATGATTTTTGGAATTAAGAACGGGAACTTGTATACAATTTATCAAGTAGATAAAAATGAGATTGTAAACCCAAATGAGTAGCCCTTAGGCTTTCCCTTTCTATATTATTAACTAACTGCGCCCCGCTGTGTAACCCGTGACTAAAACTATTTATATATTTTTTTTTTTTTTAAATAAATGTAGCCTAAGTTACACCTTATAACATCAGCTGTCTGCCAGTGAAAGTCCCGTCAGAGTAGGTCCGACTATTCCAATTGTTGTAATCCGTTAGCCGTAGTGGACAAAATTGTAAATAAAAAAATGGTATGTATACCGTACGTTTATATATATATATATATATTGATATGCATATAGTAACAAGTATATTTACGAATAAAAACATCCACCGACAAAAACCGACTTTAAATCGAATGAAACGTTAAACACTTTTAATGCGCAAACGCCCCCTCTGTATTTCCGAATTATCCCAGAACCTAAACCAACTTTTAACAAACCCTTTGAGTACGTACATTCGAAAGTTATGAGGTAACAAAAAAAAACAGACGAATTGAGAATCTTCTCTTTTTGTGAAGTCGGTTGAAAAGCGGTTATTTTAGTATTACATACACTCCAATTTAATTTACTTGTGTGTATAGATTCTTGAATTGCCCAGTACTAATTTAATAATGAAAGAATACATTAAGGGCCAGTCACCGACATAATATTGCTCCCAATTTCACCAATAACATGCCAGGAAACTTTGTACTTAAACAATACGAGCTTGTAATCAAGGGACCTTAATCTATATAAAATGTACACAAGTTAAAAACACTCACATTCACATCACACCACGCTACGCGCTATGAATAAACGATAAAGGAAACGGAGGGGAAGCAATTTCGTACGCTGAAAAACACAATAGTATCTCAAACGAAATTGTCCTTTATAGGAATGTCAGCAAAAATTCCATAGGAAATAAATTGAAGACGTGTCCCACGAAAGGCGATATGTTGAAAGGAAAGTTATTTCTTGAATTATTCTGGTGCGATTTGGTAAACATAAGTAAATGAATTCGAATCTGGAGTTAAACTTTTGTGATGAACAAGTTTATTTACGAAGAAAAATCGACTCCTAATCGAATAAGTCGTTAAACGTTATTACGCGCGGACGCCCTCTTTGTATCAACGAATTATAGTGGGAATATCACGAAATAGAATAAAACAGAACTTACCAAACTCTCATCAAACTACTTTTGCAGTACATCCTTTCCAGTAAAAAATTAATCAGCGAAATCGGTTGACCTGATATTGAGTTATACGTTCAATTGTGGAGCAAATACTTGATGCAAATTTAAAACTTAAATGGTTTTCTCATGGATGCCACTGTCAGAATTAGACCAAATCCAAATGGGTGGGAGTGCACGATATATATCTAGCATATTACATAAAATGTCGATATATGAACCCGATGTATCACTTCAATCCGATTATGAATCAGATATTATGAAATCACCTGATATCAATATATTTCATCCGATAACCAAATATCGTATATAATATGTTAACTACACTCCCATTCTCAGCGATGGCAGTATTAATTTTAATAATTTAAAATATATTTTGGGTTAATTAAATAAAAACAAACGATAAGATATATTGAAAATTTAGATATATTTATACAATATATCGCATAGTATCGATACAACATTACGATATATTATATAAAAATATATTTATTATATATTCTATACTTTTGCATAAAAGTTTATGCCAAAAATTTATTATATTATTTATATATCTTTTTAAATAAACCCCCCCCCCCCTAAAATGGGGCCACTCAAGGAAGCACCATCATTCAAATAAAAAAAGAATCATCAAAATCGGTTCACCCAGTTCAATTTTATGAGGTAACAAACATACAAACGAATTGAGAAACTCCTTCTTTTGAAGTCGGTTCAATGAACACAATATAAGTCTAAATTTTGTATTTAAAATAAACTTAACCGAAATAACAAGTTACTAAACTAATGTACAGTGAGAAAAAACATTAAGTCGCAAAGTAACAGTCGTGCGTAGAATTGTTAAGGTCTCTACAGCTACAGTGTTATGGGCTCGACCCTTCGAATGGACATCGGCTTGTATAAGTACATGTACAAAGTAAGCAAGTTTCATAAACACAGAAGTTTTGTTTGTAAATTTTGTAAACAAGCTTTTAACTTTTTTATTTCTGCGATTGTGCGAGAAATATAAATTATAATGGTTTTATTTATTTTGATCTCCTCCTTTAAGGCAAAATACTACGTTGCCAACTACAGAAATATACTTATACGTTCTAGCACTCTTTAAACAGTTTTTTAAAAATCTTGTTAAGTAATAAAAAAACTAAGTATATATAATAATTGTTGTAAAAATAATTGTTGAAATAGAAGTGAAAATCAGATTGATGTTATTAATTTAAACTTATATTTGATAAAATTCATGAAACTTTTTTTACTAAAATCCAAACTTAAAAACAAAATAAAAATAATCTTTAATACTAAAATCCTATTCGAAAGTTATAAGCTTTCATTTCTCGATAGAAGTCAGCAGTCCCTATGAAAGCCATTTTTACTTCTACTGAAGTCGGCGTGACAAATGAGATATGACAGTAACAGTATAGTATATTATATAAATTATAACTTTCGAATAGGATTTTAGTATTAAAATTAAAAGTTTCATGAATTTTATCATATATAAGTTTAAATTTATAACATCAATCTGATTTTCACATCTATTTCAACAATTATTTGTACAACAATTATTATATATACTTAGTTTTTTTAATACTTAACAAGATTTTTAAAAAAAGTTGCTAAATTAATACCATCAATCTGATTTTCACTTCTATTCCAACAATTATTTACACGTTTATATGGTTTATTTATAATTCAAATACATTACGGGCTGTACAAGATCATAACAAATTATAAATACCTCATTAGCATGTCGGTGATACATTCTCATAAGATTTTCCCCTACCAAACGTTCAACGCGGCTAAGGAGGTTTTCACTTCAAAAAAATAGCACAGCATTCATTTATTAAAACAGCATTAATTCTGTTATAAACACTGGCAAGTATATTATCAGCATGACTTAAATAATGATATAAAATTGCAAATGACATCGGAACTGCCATTTTATGACTCTGATAACCTCACCAGTCTCATTTGTGTAATGGACGCACTTTTCGCTTTTATTGCGAGAATTAACTTTCATGGCTCGAGCATATAAAAATGGTGAATATATTTCGAACATTAAAATCATATTTACTCAGTTACTTGTATATAGATAGATAGATAAATTCTTAATTGCACCAAAGTATACAAAAACGTGTACAAAAGCGAACTTAATGCTATTTAGCATTTTCTTACAGCTAACCTTTTGGTAGTTAAGACCAGGCTAGGGGTAAGGATACAATTGAAATGAACTCCTATAACAATAAGGACATATTTAAATGTTTATAGATCGAAACAATTCGAGGGCTCTTAAGAGGTAATATTTTAGATTAAAACCCCCCAGATTGGACTCAGTTGTGGTTGTTCTCAATTGATAAAAAAAATATTTAAACTGTTTCAAACATTTTTAATAACATAATTACATAGCTAAAAGGAAGATGCTGTCCTTTAAGCAACATCGATAATCAATGTTAAAACGTACTAACTTAAGGACTACAAACCACTAATATACAGATGGTTACATAAATATAAATGATTACGTAACATTTAACGGTAAATGTGCATATCTACAGAGGACAGAAGCCTGTGCTAACGACTGCAAAAAGCAGGTCGTTCAGACATTGAAACATGTGCAAATGCAAATGCAGTGATCTTGCATAGAGAAGGGTAGACGTAATAGAAATAAATTTATCAAGGCTAGATGACGAGAACGATAGTGCTAATAACCATATAGTACAGAAGGCCTCACTAAGATAAATAGAAAGGAAAACAATTCATCAGCAAAATTTGTACGAACATTAAGATAAGAATAAAATTGACTTGACGCTGATTAAATTTAACCATAAACGTCGGATTCAACAGGGACTAATATTTGATTACGTATTAAGCCACTAATATTGGATTAGAAAACGGGATACTCACTAACAGTGGGTCAAAAGCAGAAGTAATCTTCTATCATCTCAACACCGATACCAATGCTTGATTAATAATGGACATTTTAGCTTGACATTTGAAAAAGGAGAATATATAAAACACGATAACAAAACTGCAAAGTTAACTTTATATCTCGATCCCGTACGTGCACCCGTTGTCTGACAACAGTTTAAAAAAAACGGTTAAAGTAAGTTTTTTCTGTTACGTCTAAGAACAGACGATTGCCATTTTCCTGATACACAGCAATATTGATAAAACCTGTTTTCATCATCATCATCATCGTTTCAGCCGTAAAACATCCACTGCTGGACATAGGCCTCCCCCAACGATTTCGAAGCGGCCCGCATCCAGCTGCGTCCTGCGACCTTGATGAGGTCGTCAGACCACCTTGCGTGTGGACGTCCCACACTACGCTAGCTGGTCCGTGGTCTCCAATCGAGAACTTTTCGGCCCCTCCGTCCATCTGTTCTACGCGCTATGAAGCTGTTTTACATAAAAAAATAAAAATATTGTACTGCGCACGTTTTTTAATAATGAAATCCATTAACAGATTAAGGGAAGAGAGTAAACAGCTTTAGATTAAAGAAAACGTCGACCCCAACTAATGAAAACGTGTAAAACAAAATACTGTAATGTACACTTCTCTTTCCTGATTCCAATTCCCATTTGTTCAATGACCATTTTAATGTTACGGACGCGTTAAAATGGTCATTTTTGCCTTTTGATTTTGGCCTCCGTCTACAAAATTGGTAATTATTCAAACTGAGTATGTATATGTTAGTTATTAGGGGTGGTTTTAATGACAATACAAAATCACATATTTATTTTACATTTCTGTACTAGAACAATTATTTTACTTTGAAAAGGCACTTATTTTCCTCTTCTCTTGAAGACACACACATTGTGAGTGGAGGGAATGACTGAGATGAGCAATTTATTCCAATAATTGCTTAATGGATAATGCTAGTGCCCCATGTCCATAACAAAAGGATGAAAAACCTGTGGTGCGTTATAATGTTCAGCGGTGAACTAGACAAAATAATATATATTTTTTTAACATCAATCTAGATCATCATGATTACATTTACTAACTGTTGTTAAAGTTAAAGTTACAGCGTTATTATATATATCTGTAAAGAGAGTATAAGGGCATAGTCCACCACGCGGCCCTTGTTCGGATTGGCAGACTTTACATGTCTTAGAAAAACTTCTAAAACCTCATAATGTTTTCCTTCACTGCCAAACGCGCGGTAAATCAGCACATAAAATTGCAAGAGCAAATTTATTGGTGGCGGAACCGGAGATCGAACTTGGCAACCCGAGCCAACAGCGCGGACACTGAGCTACCGGCTCCATTAACTACTAACTGTTGTGCTTCTTTTTAAATCTTCTTCGTAAAAGTTGTTGTTTTCCTGTAATATAGCATTATTATTTAAGTTTTTTATATAATAATTGTGTATATTCTGTCGTCCTTCTCTCCTAAAAATATTGATATTTTAAAACGAAAAGGTACAGTAGTGGAGCGTGTAACACACAAGTACTCGCTGTGAATTTGTCAGCTCAGTTGTTTGGTCGGATGGCAATCAATATTTTCGCTAGGCAAAAACGTGTGGCTAAACGCCAAATTCCGGTTGGAAAACAGCCAAGATAAGAAGTATCGCTAACGATAATTAACTTAATATGAAGGGGTGTAGGAGGGAGGATTTCAGATTGTAACAAACTTAGGATCGATGGAAATATAGTTGATTATTTCTATTTTAAACGTCAAGCGTTAACGTTACGTTACGTAATGGATAGTAAGCTAACCAGGACTTTTTTTAGAGGTTATTCCCCCCCCCCTGTGCCCTCGCAGCGCAAGGCGACACGGGCCAGCCGATGTCGCCTTCTTCCCGGGTCCACTTTGGTGGACGACTCAGGCCCCCACCCTTGTCGCCCAGTGAACCCGAGGCCCCTTTTAGTCGCCTTGTACGACAGGCAGGGGATACCGTAGTCTTATTCTTGAGAGCCCAGAACTACTAACCAGGACCTTGCTTAAGATAACTAATGGTTTGCGAAACAAAAGATCCTATATTACGTTACTTCATATGAAGAAATTCAAATTCTTTCTTCAAATAGAAATTTGAGTGTCTACACAAGTAGACAATAAAATCATAAGTCGACAGTATACATTGCTTTTTTATTTCTTACAATATAACCATAGCTTACAAAAGAGCTACACGAATAAACGCCATTATTTATAAAAACTTGTACAAACAAAAGTGCTTACAAAATTCTGACAAAAAGAAAAGCCGAGAATTTATTCGCTGATATCCTTCTTAAGAGCGCAGCACGCTGCGGAAAATAAAACGGATCATTTGGCTACAAATATTCGCGAGAATGAAAACGTAAAGTTATGTAGAAGGAAAAAAGTTATATGTTTTTAAGTCACTTTGTCGTTAGTAGACGCACTGGCCGAGATCTGAAGCATGACAAGTAAGTCTACCTGGCGCTTACAGCATCAGTACATGAGCCTGACCCTAAGTTCATTTTACTACTGGGAACGTTATTTGTGATCCAAAAGAAGCTTTTGCGTCTTTGGATATAGCTTAGCGTGGACTTCTTCGAGAGACCCTTACGTCACATCACTACTGGAATGTTATTTTTGAACCACACATAGGTTACTCCGTCTCTGAATGTTCTCAGTTTATATCTATATTTACAAGTTCAAGAATCCGACGATACAAAGGTGTAACTGCCCGATATAAAATGCTACTTCATTGGAGCTTTCATAAAATATCAAGAATTCCAGTACAGACCCACCGTTCATGAGTTCCAAGTATCAGATTAAATTATTAATTTATTATATATGCTCTAAATAAAATGTATGTACGTATAATGAACAAAAAGCTTTGCTTCATCTTTCATTCTTCATTCTATCCCTTCGATTTCAAGAGATATTTAGTGTGAATATGCATTTACTAGCCTTACCATCCAAGACATCGTCGTCTAGCGCTTGCTTTGAAGTAATAAAAATGTTATTTAATTTGTTAAACATTACATACATAGAAATTTTCTCACTTTATCCTCTACAAAATTATTTGCATCTATAATAAATTTCAATGAATTCGCTCAAAATTGTAATTTCACTAACAATACAAGAAGACAAATCTGTAAAATTACAGGTAAGGACAAACGGGTGCACGTTTTAATGAGTTTGACTTTGTGCATAACATTTTAAGACGAGTCCAACATCATACGTTAGCAAAGGGGAAACAAAACGACGAGAATGCTTGTCTGGCTTCAAGTGGACGAACTGCACTCTACGTGTCGTTTCCATATTATAACTCCGACTCTGACTGTCTGAGGAAAAGTTTTTAAATTCTTTTCGTTACGTCGTTACGAGTGAATTCCTTTCTACAAAACACTGTGTCAATGATATAATATGGTATTATCATAATAATTTGAATGTTAACTACTTATCAATGTTAAAATAAACATTTGCATGTCACTTCAATAACTACACGTGTCATTGTTACTGTATTAAAATTAGAACAATTTAAAATTATATCTGGTTTAGCTATTGCAAATAGAAATTATTATTATTTATCCATGTCCATTTATGTATAATAGGGTAAACAAAGATTTACATATTTACTCACTTTCTTAACGAGAATGTTATATAAAAGTGACTTTTAAGTCCAAATTTTTGAATTTACCGAAAATGTACTAAATATTATACACTAAGTTTTACCATTGTGTCATACACACGGAGTTATTAGTATATAAAAATTTCTAAAACATATTTTAAAATTGGAACCTTAACGTCTTATTTGATTAGCGGGTGGGCATTAATAGCAGGGACAATATCCGCTTACTAATGTTGATATTATCGTTCACTAGAATTGTACTGTATGAAACTTTGTTTTGGTTTTAAATAAAAAAAAATATTATTTAAAAAAAACACCAGTGTGTAATTTTTCACTTATACTTGAACTTTATATAAAACATTAACATTCTAAGAAGTCAAAATGAATATTATACCTAAAAGACAACTGGGCACAAATATTGAAATCATTGCGTCTACCGGCACAGAAGTCAACGAGAATTCGGAGATGTCAAACAACTGTCTTCGCATTTGGACATTTGTTAGTATATATAATAAAAAAAATCTAACAGTGCCACAAAATGCCCGGCGGCGAGTTCCATGAATTTAACGACAAGATAAATACGATGCAGACCAACGTAAAGTGAAAACATACTATACTTCTATTTTATTGTGAGTGACACACAAGACTCTACAACATGTTACCTTTGCTATTGAGTGAAAATCCTACTCCGTTTGAGCTGAAAAGCAACAACAAATTGAAATGCAAAAATAATTTCTCATTTCTACGAAGAAAGTGCAGGTTAATTTTCATTCCCCGCAAAGTTTATGAAACGTCGCGCCTTAATTTGCAACGAATGCTAAAGCCGAAGAGAATTGTTTATTTTTGACTTTGTTAAAACTCTATTCCAGAAACAGGAAAATGTAACAAGCGCAGATTATACATACAGTTGTAAGTTGTTATTTTTATATATCATCATCATCAGCCTGCGTCTATCCATTGCTGGAAATAGGCCTTCCACCACATACGATCCTCCGCTTTCCGCATCCAGCCACTTCCGGCTATCCTTATAATGTCGTCGGTCCATCAGGAGGGGCATCCTGCGCTTCTCCGGCCTATGCTCGGCCTCCATTTCAAGACTTTCTTCCCCTATCTACCGTCGCTGGCTACCCGTCTATTACCGTCGTTATAATACTACCATCATTATATAACGTTTTTCTTTATGGAAACATTATATCTTAACATACTTATACTTAACGAAGCAAGGATAAATTTATTAGTATAGAGATATAACTAAGAAATAATTCTACAATAATAGCCGAGCTGTATTTGTTGGCCCGTATAATATTAACAAGGATTTCTTATATCGTTGGGATTGTTATGTTTCTTGAGCTAAAATCGGTGTCAAGTTTCATCGCATCTATACACATTATGTTTCCACTTCTAATATACAGTTTCGATTGGATGAGAAGCGGTTTGTACCAATGAGTTTCTATTTTTTGCATTATTACGTAAAAAGTATCTACTAAACTATAATTTGCTTGTAGTGCTCGGCTATAGGAACAACTGCTGTCGCGTTGTGACAACAAATTCAGTGAAAAGTTCATACAAATTGTTACTAGAACACAGTGCATACAAACTATTATTTACCGTAACCCTATTTCTTTATTTATTTACCGTAACATATCAACCAACGTGGTCTATAATTTTGCGGATGATCCGCTTTTCCATTGCTAACTAACTGAACTTGTGGGTATTATAAAATTTAGATCCACATAAACTTTGCGATATCATCATCATCAGCCTGCAACAGTCCTTGCAGGACATAGGCTGGCAAAAGCATGCCACTGAGTAGCCCTTGCCAGCCACCTAATCTCAGCGCGTCCCACTCCGTGTTTGCCTTGCTTCTCCACTCAAGACCTCGTTTCACCGAATAGTTACCCGTTCAAAGCGCAAGGGTTATCGCCGAAAACCCTTACGTTTAAAAGTATTTGCAACCGTTTCAAGCTATACTAATGATATATATATAATGGAATCAAGAATAAAACATTACCGCTGATAATGCGAACATTTACGTGTTAACTGTGCCCCTAATCGCTAGTCCCAGATGTCGAATACGAGCTTTGTGAGACAACATATGACTCTAAATTGCCCTTGTAAATTTATATGTGAGGGTATTATTGCAGAGATAATGTAATTGAGCGGGACAATAGTTATAATAAATTGTCTTGTAAATTTCCTTCTAAATAAAACAGTTTTTAAATAACTCGTATATTTGAATAACAAGTATATTTACGAGCAAAAACGAAAACCGACTTCGAATCAAATATAACGTTCCACCAAACTAACTAGCAACACACAAACCAACCAGTTCTGTTCCTGCTTATAATCGTCCACTCCTTGCCTACTGTTTCGATAACATCATCAGTCCACTGTATGTTTGGTCTGCCAACATTTGTTGTCCCCTCTGGCCCCTCCCATTTTGTCGATGTAATTGTCCACCGAGAGACAGAGAACCATGGTGCTTTCCTGATATTTAGTATGCTCCTTTACGCGTTGCGTTGTTATTAGCATGAAAAAATAATTGTAATTGATACCTGCCTACTGCTTTGTTTGTTGTATGCGTGCCAAACTTGGACTTTGACAAATAAAGCTAAGCGTAAAAATATTACGAAATAGAATCAATTAGAACCTAACCAAACCCTGGGACTATCCCATTATACTCTATTTACAGATAAGGCCTATGCCCATTATACGAGTATAGGCTGTTAATTCTGAATTAGTATGGTTAGCTGTTGTGGTTTCTATATTTCACGCTTTCAGTAGACAGGTAAGAGTAAAATCAGGCCGCTGTTTTAGTATCTCGTAGAACTAAAAGCAACTGGTGTAAATTTAAATTAAGGCCAGGAGCGCTCCTAACATTTACTAATTACTGTTTATGGGTGAATGGACCTAATAGTAAAGAAACTTGTTCCATAAAAACTAACTTTCCACATCAAAGGCGGCTGTTGTCGACAAAGAAGTTCGAAGTGCTCGAAGAGGAGATCGTTTAACTTACTATAACATTTTGTACAGAAGCTTAAAATAAATGTTTGACAGCGAGATATTCATGCTAAAAAATATTGAAAACTATATTGATACTACCGGATAGATACGGGATTTTATAATCTAGGCTAAGCATCATATCAACTATAAAAAAGAAACTCTCACAAAACTTATTAGTACCAATATGGACAAGGTGGAAAGTTCATTTCTTTGTTAATCGTCGCTACAAAAGTTCATAATATGGGCACCGGGCATGAGATGGGGAAGAAATCTGTTCGTTAATATTGCCGAGTAAATCTAGCAAAATTTGTTCCGATTGTTGTACATGTTTACCGCGCTAGAAAAAGGTTTTTTTATTATGGAGCGTAAATACTACATCATAGACTACTTATAGCAATTATATAATATAATAACGAATAATTTCCCCAAATATTAGGATATCATCTAGTCAATTATTAGAGAATAACTTAAGAGAGCATATGACGTACTCAAAATTATAATTTTATTGCAACGTAGAGGATTTTTTCTCGAATAAAGAGCTTGCTCCCAACGTTCATTACGTAATTAAGGACAATTAACTTTAGAAGAAAAGATTCTAATGAAGCTGTGCAGATGCGAAATGGACATTCCAACAGTCTGTGTAATGTCTTATCTTTAGTACTTTCATAATTACTTTGTAGATTATCAAAGATAGCTGCTGTAATTTTTGTTTCTGGACTGAATCAATTAAGTTAAGCGATGATAGTCTCAAGTCAGTCTGAAAAACTTAATAATTGGGTCTATTGTACAAGCTTTTGCTTTTTTTTAACACAACACAAAGGATAGCAATCATTCCTCTCTTCTCCCTTAATTAATATGGTCCCAAATATGACGTGGTAATAAGAGCTCAACCAAACAAGCTAGTCAGTCCATTCAAAGGTTACGAAGAAAGTTAAGGTTATTTAATTTTTAAATTTAACTTTAATAATTATGATTTAACTTAATTAGTTATGATAAATTCCCCCACATCATGTTTTTGTGTTGTATTTAAAATCATCTGATTCTGAGTTTGAGTTAGTACAATTAGTGCATTTTATTTGCGTTCTATAATGGCGTCTAATGGGGACACGTTTGGAGCACTTCCTCAATGCGGGGTTTTGCTCCAAAACATACAAACGACAAGTTCCCCGTTTGGTCTATTTGACCTATTAAATTCAAGACTAAATCAACAAATAAAATTCCACCAAACTGCAATTGAACTCTCAAAATATATTTTTCTTGGAATAACATTAAATAAACCGTCCGCAAGTCCGGTAGAAGCAGGTATCCGAAATCTTTTTACAAATGCGAATGGATGGATAAATTACTAAAAAAATCAAACGCTCAATCAACTCTTGTATAATGTGTTCGCTTTAGTACATTTTTACAACTAAAGCCTATAAAAAGCAGGCTCTGAAAGTCTATGAAGAGATGGTAAACCTTTTTTTTAGTGGCTGATATCAGAATAACATAATCACCGCGTCGCCCGTAACGCTGACAGTTTAAGAGGCTCACCAAATAGGATTACGTGAGATTTAATAACTTTCCGAGGGCGGTTTGCAGGTGCGTCGGACGCAGGTTCTGCCCTGTCAACTCGAGCCTTTTTTATGACTTCTCTCTTACGCTAAATTTAAAAGCGGCTTTGTCGTTATAGATATCGGGCTTTTCATCGTTATTTATTAAGGCTTTTGTTGTGGTTTTTTTTATTTCATTACTAGCTAGCGCCCCGCGGTGTTACCCGCGATTAAAAACTATTTTTATTTACATGGCTTATGCATGAAAGATATACTCGTATATGGATTTTTTAAGAACGAGCTTAAGTTTAGTTCAATTACGAATTTCCGCCTGCTTCCTTTGTGGTCTTTTTTTTCTGTTTCTTTGAAAGAAGTTCCTAGTTGTTGTGCATTGCTGGGGGGCTAAAAAAACGGTTATGTTTCAAAATAATCTGGCAGGCAAGTTACATACATTTTTTTTGGAGAAACAATGTTGTTGCATGATCTTCAGAACTCCTGCAATTAGGGATTACTATAAAAAATATAAATATTTGCAACAAAAAATTTTGGCAGCATTCTTTTAAAAAATTATATAACCGCATTATATCTAAATACATTCTTATAACAATAATATCATGAACAGTAACTTAAGGAAAGAAAAAACAAAAGGCAGCTTGGGGAATAACTTTTTCGCCTTTCACTTAATTGTAAAGGGTGAACAAAAAGACAAAATATGACTGATGGTGTATATCAAGTGTCCTTCAGTTTGACAAATGATTCGGCTGTAGACGTAAACAGCATAATAAACCCGAATATGAAAATAAACTTGGAGTCGGTATCGCTCAAACCCAAGTATATAACGGCACAGAGCAACAACAAAATCACTAAGCATTTTTATATAACCCCTTACGTCCTTTGACCCTACCGGAGTAGACAGAGACAGCATATACTGAGCCAACCCCGTTTAGGCACAGGTTTTGATAATTTTAGTTTTTTATACTTGTTTAGTTTTCTTGTAAATATATTATGTATTTTGTATTTCAAAATCAACATTTAAGTTTCTTCTTTGTCTGCTTAGAGTAATTTCAACTCGTGCCAGGAAAGACTTTCTGTGATCTATTTCTCCATTTTGTCCGATCTTTGGCATCTATCACTATCATATTTTTGGAACTCGTCTCCCTTCGCCGCTACTCAACTCAGATAGCGCCAATTTAGATGGCTCATTAAAGAGAAGATTTTATCTCAAAGTCCAACCAAATGTTCAGTTTCAGCATGACTCAGAGATGTTAGCCATATCTTGGGTCTGGTTGTAAAAATATATATTCCGGACAATAGATTAGTTTCTGAGTATGATTAGAATATTGTATTAAAATGTTATATAAATCACCTAGAGTTTCGAAAAATAATACAAAATTCATCAATCAGTGGTGAATAATGCTTCATAAGTTAAGTCATTATCATCAGCCTATGTCTATCCACTGCTGCAAATAGGCTTTCACCAATTCTTTACACCATATACGATTCTTTGCTTTCCGAATCGATGAGCTTTCTCATTCCACTACATCAAAAATAACACTTAACTAAGCGTAATATAGACGTGTAAGTCATTAGAAGCATAGTTTGTATAGGTGGAGAAATTTATTCAAGAATGCTTTAAGATTAATTGAGGTGAGCCGTTCTCTGGCTCGAATGAGCTCAAGATTGAATAATTTTCTGTAACCCTTCGGTTTACGACCTGCAAACTTATCTGGGGTCATTTACATACAACAAACTGTGTAATCGTGACGTACTTGATCGTTATTTAGGTTCACTGTACGTTCAATAAACTACTAATAGCATCAAGATAGTCAAAGTGATTTGGAGATACTCTTATGATATGATTATGATCCACGTGATGAATGACTGTAATTGCTTGTAAAAGTCGTTCGTCCTTATTGTTTTATCATAAATATTACTAACATTTTCGTTAGCTTAAGCTTGTGCTAGAAGATGCTTCACGTCAATAGTCGAATATCAAACTTACGGTTTGACGATACGTACCGTAAACCATATTATATTTGTTTAACATTTATTTTCACACAATAAAAAGAGTACAAAAAGGCGGACTTAATGCTAAAGGCATTCTCTACCTTAAGTTTGTGTAGAGATAAAGTAACGGGTACAAGCTAGATGAGAAAAATAACAAGTAAAAACAAACTATAATTAAATACAAATAAATTAAATAAATAAACGTAATAATTATTATATTAATAAAACGATACTTATAAATAAATACGTATGGAACAGATAAAGGGAGATTTATTGTTGGATAAAGCCACGAAGGGCCAAGAACCAAAAACCTTACTTTGAGTTGAGTTGACCGGCACAAGATGTAGATCTTGTGCCGGTCAACTTATTATCATTCCTCATGAGTATATGAAGAGTAAAATGTCGTCAATGGTCTATAAATCGTAACAGAAGCTAACGAGGTCTTTTAAAGTTACGTCACGTAAAAAATATAAATTATTAAAATATTTAGATTAAAAGGGAACTTCGTTTCACGGATACTAGGATTATTAATGCAGTCACGCCAAGGGAATTTTTATAAAAAGGACATTAAGACGGAGTGATTTAATTAGAATATGATTTACGTTGTAAAATTATGTCTTCACGGTTGATTTTGCTATAAAGATTGTTTTAAAAATGATGTCGAAGAAAAACAAAGAACGTAACGTACTAAATTCTTTATTTCATTTAGCATCTATTTTTGTTTTCTCAAGGAACAAACGAGCTTACGGCTCACCTGATCATAGTGATTACTTGTGGCCATGAACACATGCACAACGCCGGAGAAGCTGCAGTTACGTTTTTTTGTAGCAATAGGCTTTTGAATCCTGAATTATATAATCACAGTTGTTTACCCTTTGTCATGTTTGCTCTAAGTATAGCTATTACCTTTGCTATCTCTAGTTCCCCTTGTCTAGGACGGTCAGGGCCTTTCAATTTTCTTCGTTTCAATTTCCTTCCTTTCATACATCATCTATTTATTAATACATACAATTTTACATTACTTTACGCTTAGCTTATTACATATCTTATCTATTTCTTATTCTACTTCTCATTTTTAGTTCCTATTTTTGCTAATTTTCTTACCTAGTAACAGTTGATTATGCAGGTTGACAGTGCGTGGAAGAAAGTTATGCGAAAACCGTACTGTCGTGCAACGAATACCATCAAGATGGTGTGACGTGCGGTAACGGACATCTATAACTGGGATGATTTCTAACAATTCCTCAGAACACTCCCCGTGGTAAATGTGATAGAGAGTGCAAAGAGACCCGATATCTCATTGCAGAAAATGAAGTCGAGATGAGTCTTTAAGTCTGTGAGTCCATCTAACAGCTACATTAATGTGTCTCTAGCATATTTAACATGAACATAAAATAACTTACAATTGCCAATGGAATTCTCAACAAAATCCACACACAGGTCGTTATTACCAAAAAAAACAAAGAAATATTAAAACAAACATTCCATACCAGATTAAAAGCGTTAAATTCCCAGTTAAGCAAACAAATTCCCCCGGACTTTGCTTGTTTTACATCAGCATCAAGAGGATACGATCCCGGCGATAACTTGTTACAAAATATTTCTCGTTATAAATTCGAATTACACATTTATTCGCATGAGTTTAATATTGAACGAGTTTCCGAGAGTTCCGAGTGTGATTTTTGGTAGGTTACGAAAAAAGTTAAAATTATAGTCGACGTGGTCATGTAACATATAACATTTCGACACGTATTTTTGTTACATTTAACTGAACAAGTATATTTACGAGTTAAAACAAAACCGACTTCAATTCGAATAGGAATATTACGAAATAGAATTAATCAGAACCAAACCAACACTCATCAAACTACCCTTGATGTACACCCTATCCAATAAATCGGCCTGTGTGATATTGAGTTATTCGTCTATTTTTCGCGCATATACTCAATGCAAATATCAGACATAAGGTTTTTATTGAAGACTATTGTCGATATAGTATTTTTTTATTTACTATTGTAAGAACTAGCTTTCAAATAGAAAAGAATCATCAAAATCGGTTCACCCAGTGGAAAGTTATGAGGTAAAAATCATACCGACGAACTGCGAACCTCCTTCTTTTGAATTTGGTTGAAAAAGTACAAAATGGACGGATTACTCACATAACCATTTTTTTAATCAAAAATCTTTACAAACTCGTTGCATTGACTTGGAATTGTATTGTTTATTGTACAATTTGATACTAGGTAAAACAGTTACAAGAAAAACGGTCCGGACCTCCAGTATTTTATACGTAAGCGAAATATTTAAAACCGTGCAAAATAGTTATAAATATAAATACATATAAAAATATATACGCATCACGTATCGTCGCACATCTCTAATGTCAATTTAATATAAGGGTTGTGTTCAGAGATGGCTAGAAAAAAATACAAAGCTATTTCTGTCTCAAAGCGTTCACAGCGTTCGTTGTTTGTTTTTCATAACACATTCAGTTTGTGAAGGTAAATTCGTTTGCCTTTCAACGAATACGCAAGGGAGTAGCAACACCTGGTCCCAACCATAGAATTTATTAAAACAGAGAATACGTTATCACGGGACTCCGGCTTGTCGAGGTGAAACGCCCGTCATCTGGTCGAGTGCTCGGTACCAGATGGGACACGTGCATGCAGGATGTGTTCTTGGCACTACTAATCAAGTTTCAGTAATTTATTTTTAATTATTGAACAGTCGGGACCGTAGCCACCCCCTATTAACTCTCTGTTTTCTATTTATTCATAACGATACCATATATTACACATCGTAGTAGAATGTGACAACACATTCAAGAGTAAATAAAACAATCACGTATGCCACCGTAAAGTATCAGCGCGTCATTTAGTTTAAATAACTAGAAGTCAATCTCTACTTCATACAAGATTAGAAAATCTATCTGTGTGACTTGCCTGTACATAAGAATTAAAAAACCGGAAACTCTTTAATACAAGAAAACATGGGAATCTAATGTTTTGTGTTAAATGTATGTCGCACTGTTGGGCATAGTCCATCCTCAGTGCGGATTGGCAGACTTCACAAGTCTTAAAAAGTTCTAAGTTTCCTCACAATGTTTTCCTTCACCGTCGAGCGCGTGGTAAATGGACACTTAAAATTTAATTGTTGCCGGCACCGAGGATAGAACTCTGGTAGCTATCATACTATGCAACTTGAGGCAGCCGCGCGGACACTGAGCTACCGCGGCTCGTAATTAATTTCAATCATTAATAAATGATTTAAATTAATTACAAAGTTTGTAACGAGACCTTGAATTAATCATTGAAAGTAGAACAGTCACTTTGTAGGCATGAATAGTACGACAGCTCAAAGAGCGTCGCGGCAAGAAGGCGCGGAGAAATAGAATCGTCTATTGATCCAGTCACGAGAACTGATCCAGTTCGCACGAGTTTATCTCACAGAGACGTCGTGTTAATTAACTTTGTAATCATCAACAAAAGAACATCTAATTACTTCGGCTACATAGCGTTTAAATTCACATTGTGTATACAATACGAGCACATTTCATTCTCACATTCTCACATTTCAGACACTCATTTATACTTTTTTGCCACTTGTTAAAGACAACGAAGTCTTTGTTATTTAATAAATATAAGCTGTCACATTTTTTTAATTCTAGCGGGGTAGACAGAGACAGTTTTCATTTTCCACATCTCACTGAGTTCAGGTCGCTGTGTATCGTACACAAATTTTTAGCACGTGTTTTTTTTACTTAAATACCGACAAAATAGCAATTACATTATTTGCATTCATTCCTACTGGTATTCACATCCACATATCCACATAACCAGTAGATTATCGCTGCTTTTTCAACCGATTTCAAAAAAGGATGTTACTTCGTAACTTTATGATTCTTTTTTATTTGAAAGCTGATGCTACTCCGGTCCAATTCTCCATCCATGATAAAACCATGGGTTATATTTGCATTAAGTATGGGCGCGACTAATGGACGAATAACTAATATTACGCCAACCCATTTCGATGATTCATTTTTTATTGGACCTTTCCAATGATATTCAAAGGTAGTTTGGTGTGAGATTGTTTAGGTTCTGATTAATTCTATTTTAGATAGATAGATAAATCCTTTATTGCACCAAAGAAGATGTACTAACGCGAGCTTAATGCTATTTAGCGTTTCCTTCCAGCTAACCTTCAGTGGTTGGGAGCAGGCTAAGAGTCTATTTCGTAATATTCCTATTTTATTTGAAGTCAATTTTTGTTTTTACTCGTCAATATACTCGCCCTATATAAAAAAAAAACTACGTACATCAAAGTGTATATGTACGCACATTAAGCAATGAGATACGGAATTGTTGTCCTTGTTAAAAGTTGTTGTACTTACGTTACGAGACAATCTTGTCCTTCCCAAGGAGTTCGGCAACCCTCACTCAAACTTTCTTAATTTAAACAAGTTTAAGTATCATGAACAAACCCGATTGCTGTTATACACACACACATCTTCTCCTACAAGCCCTAATCACTTTAATTTGTTCTTTTAACTTACTCCACTTAAATTTTACTGCCGGTTATTTTCATGAGTTAGGTTGTTTTTCCCGAATGAACTACGCCGAGGTTGCCTCTCCATTTTCACCGGGTTCTTGTGAACTGCGAGCAAGTGCCACCGAAAGGGGATCTCAGCTTGGGCGGTTTCTCTATTCACGATAGAGAAGCCACGGACTCAATCGGTAGGTTCTCGTGAAGAACTTACTATAGAAGTGATCCTATGAAGTAAGGTCTTCAATCGGTAAGTTTTAAGCCGACTTAAAAAAATAGAAAGTTCTCAATTCGTCTGTAAGTTTTTTTTATGTTTGTTACCTCATAACTTTGTACTGGGTGAATCGATTTTGATGTTTCTCTTTTAATTTGAAAGCTAGTGCTTCCCATGTAGTCTCATTTAAATTTGGTTCAATTCTGACAATGTTACAATGTTCATAGTATGTACAAACATTAAATAAATACGGACGAAATTTAATATTCATAAATTAAATATGAAGTTCCCACGAAGAAGCGGTGAGTCTACGAAATAAAATCCTTGAAAACTTCTATTTTATCTGAATAATAAACTATTTACAGTACATAAGTTGAGGCATAACTCTTGTATTTTCCGTCAAATATTTTAGCGTTCGAAGTTTAGTTCTAAATATTTAATCATCACTTCGGATTGAATATCTCAACCTTGTTCGAATAATTACCTATTCACATTCTTCTATATTATATAACAAAGCCCTTTTTATTCATACTGCAAAGAAAGAAAGGAGCCGTAGTAGCTCAGCGTCCGGGGGTTGGTTCAAGTTGCATAGTAACGTTGGCAACCCGAGTTCGATCCCCGGTCCCTACACCTATAAATTTGTTGTTGCAATTTTATGTGCTTTTTTTACGCTCTCGGTGAAGGAAACATCGCGAGGAAACCTACATGTCTTAGAAAATTTTGCTTAGGCATATGAAGACTCCATCGATATCAATCATGCATTTTACTGAACTATTTTAAACTACTATAAATAGCCAGATATTTGATGGTAGTTTTTTTTAATTATGTAGACGTCAGCAATTTGTGATGCTATCACAATTGGGTCTCTTAAGGCAATTTAAATGAAAAGAGATTCCATCTAACCACTCCCTGTCAAAATGAGTTCCTTTTTATAAGTTATGATTTCTCACTGCCACCGCGGAACGCTCGACCCGCAACTAGGTTGCTACATTTGCCTAGGGTTACCATATTTCAACTGAAATCTTGAGAAATGGAAAGGTTAATTTTCTTCGAGATTTCAATTCTTATCCCAAAGTATGTGACCATACTTTAATTAAAATTATCATATTTTTAGAAGGAATGTTTCGCTCTTTCCTGAAAATGTCATTAGAAAACACGGATAAAGCTGGAACAAAACCCGAACAAAGTGCTTTGCTTCGTCGTCTTTCAATATTCACGCAAAGACTGGGGAATAGTGTTCCCGCATCAGTCTTTTCTCTGATTACAATGTGGGTGTTTTCAAGCGTAGAGTGAATATGAATATAATAAGCCTTCACCAGGGCTGCATTTCCACATTAGGCTGGATTGTGGTCAAGTACTTGCTAAGAAAATATAAAAAAAATTGTTGTACGTACACCATTATATAGTAAACCTAGAAAATATGTCGTATGGCAACCCTACACTCGCCCCGTTTTCCCTTGGCAACGTCCTCTTTTAGGGTTATGAGAACATCCAGAGGGTTTCAGCAAGGATCAAACGTAATGTTTCTGTATGTGGAATTTACGGTTCTTTCTTGTGTTTTAGTTTTTTTTGCTGCAAATTGATATGGGATAACCGTTTTCCTTTGAGGTTACTGTAAATTTATATGATAAAATATCGATTTCTTATTTTATATTTTAAAAATAAATAATGTTATATAACTAAATACATATAACGGGAGCATATTTAACAACACAGATTAGTCAGAGAAGTTAGCTTCTGACTGTTTCACTGAAATGAGAGGTGGTATCGTTCATAGGTCGCTTAGTATTAAAATATTATATAACGGTACTACACACGGATGCTCGCTTTTATTTCTCAAGTGTTATAGTTGTATTACGAAATTTCTTCCACATTCATGCTCATTGTAGCTTAAGGACTACGATTGTCATAAATCTACCAATATCCCAATCTACAGATATTATTACATACATTATTAACTATATATTCCCTGGTATCGGATCGAAACCCAAGGTTCTACAAAATTAATATCGAATTTAATTGACGCTATACGTGCACAAACATAAAAATAAAGAAATATTTTGAAATCGGTTGTATTGAAAAAGAAAACACAATTAAAGGTAAAGTTTGTATATTTCTCACTATTGCGCACAAGTCTACAAAAAGTTTTTTATTTTATTTTATTTTATTTTAAGGTAAGTTAAGGTCGTAGGTTCGAATCCACCATTCGACCATTGACGTGAACCATCTCCTACAACAAGCTTAAGCTTAGTTGTAATGGTTAACAAGAATATTAGTATTATTTACTGAAAAAAATATTTCACGCTTTCTTTTTTTAAAAAATATATAATAATATAATGTATGCCGCATGCCATACTAATGTAAATTTAATTCTGTTTTTAATGCTTAAATAAAAATGAATAGGCGTTTACGAAGCGATTGCGCTTTACTCAGAATTGCATTTCCACTTAACATCAGCTACGAAAGTGATCCAGGACTTGCTTAGAAATCTTCCACAAACCGCTTTTCACTGCGTATTCCATAGCGAGTCTTGTCACTGGTTTCAACCCTGGGACAATTAAGAAATGGAAACGTTGGTATGAATTTTTAATCCCTGCGTACCGCTCCGAGTCAACTTTGAGTGCTTTTATTTTGTGATAATTTATTTATTTATGGCATAATTATAACATCGTTACAGATGAATCAATACGATGTTATAACTAATTAACATCTATATATTTAGAAAAAAAATCTCAATTTAATATATAGAATATAGGTTTATAAGAGCCTTTCACGTAATTTTATGCAGCTTCAATAAATGGGGATTGACTGCACATGTGATATGGTATTAACACATAAAACTGCGCGCAACAGCGGAGAACTCTTGGACAAGTTAGTCGTAGGAGCAATGACTCCATACGTATTATCATTTAAAAGCGGACGACTTCAACGAATGAGCTTCTGTAATGGACATAAAGAATGTATGAATGAGGAAAGTATACCGCGAAAGAGATTGGTAGGGACAGTGGAGATAACCCTAGAAGGAAATATATCGCCAGAAAGACAGATAGGAGACGTATTCAAAAAGGGGCAGGTGAGGAGTATTGTAAAACGACGATTATGTATGTTCGAAAGTGGAAGTCCGTGATCTCTGTCTACCACTCCTGGCGACGAGCGTAAGTGTTTATATTATATAGTTCTATTTAAAAATGTATAAATCATTAAAAGTGAAATATTGTTGAAGAAGAAGCGTTGTGTTTGAATGTTAAAAGGTTGTTTAAAAATGCCTCCGTGGATTGGACATGAATAACGGATGGATAAGGAAATAGACGAAGAAACTTCATCGTGCAAAATATTGACAGTAGAGGGCGCTCTAGGCGAACATACGTCCTGTTGTTGACATACTTATAACGAGATTATTTACAAGTAAAAACAAAAACCGACTTCAAATCGATTCAAACGTTGATTGCTATCACGCGGACGCCCTCTTTGTATTTCCGAATTATCGTGGGAATATTATGAAATAGAATTAATCAAAACCTAACCGAACTCTCATCAAACTACACATTAAGTACATCATTTTAAATAAAAATTAATCATCGAAATCGATTGGCGAGATATTGAGTTATTTCGTCCATTTGTCGCGCACATACTTCATAAAAATTTAAGACATATGGTTTTCACATGGACATGCCACTGTCAGAACTGCGCTAAATTGGAATGAGATAACACGGGAAGTGCCACCTTTCAATTAAGAAACGAATCATTTATATCGGTTCACCTTCGAAAGTTCTGAGTTAACACAATTTATAAAAATCTAATGGAGAAACTCCTCCTTTTTTAAGTCGGTAAAAATGCAACATGACCGGAGGTCTCGAATTAAAATAGTCGAACACGTTGCGGTTGATGTCTGAATTTGGCATTAGAGAAAAAAATATCGTTAACTTATATAGTTTCTCACCTTACTTAACTACACCCAGTTTTATAATATAATATTCTCTTAATTTATTTTTCTAGTTATAAATACCTAAGATTATTTTATTAATTTTTCATTTTATTAATAGCTGTATCTATGATTATTTTCATTCTCCTTTCAAAAGTTGAATATTTGATCACTCTTTGATCAAAATCAAGAATAAATAGAGTGTAATGTGATTTTTTAACAGTAACTAAGGCTAGTTTTATATCTATCTATAAATTAAGAATCATTAACATACTTCAACTGTATCTTCGACCTTACTATTGTAAAAACCTTTTCCAATGTCAAATGAAAAGAAAAATTTCATTAAAATATTTTTCAATAATGAACTTAAATTATTGAATTTGTTTGAATAAGTTTATGATAATCACAGTATAAAGTATATTTGTTTATGTTTGTAACACAATTTTAAAACACGTTGTCAAATGAATTTTTAAAAGTAACATCTTTTACTGGAATTAGCAAAGATATTAAAAGTCATAATTTAAGGAATTGTAATTTTTTAATTAAGAAACAGAAATTTATTTCATACTTACATTTCATAAAGTACAGGATTCATTGAATTTCATTTTATTATTACAATTAGTAACATCACTTAACAAAGATTAAAAAAAAACACTAGCAATAAAACAATCACAACACCCTCTTACAATATAAAAAATAACTTCACTTAATTTTGATTAAACTATGATATCGAAAACATTCAATTTATCTAGCGCTCGGACACCTCGTAGCATTCGATTACCAAATACATATTCTCCCATACACACGTCTTCACCCTTTCGCGCTCACACGGCAACTGAAATGAGTTTTCAAAATAAGAACCTAATTTCCCGGGGACGGCCACATATTGGGGACTAGAATCCCGTCAACTGTATTAGTTCCGTTTGATTGGGATAGATGGCACTTTTCACAAGTTACTAACATTTCTTGTTAATGCTATTTCTTATATTATAATCACGTCACTATTGGCGTTAATTCGAATATATATATTTTTATTATATTCTAGAAATATCCAATGAAAATAATTTAAACTAGTGTAATTAGTCCTACAGATAATCGTATATAATAACTAATGTTTAGTATTGGCGCGTAGTGTAAATGACAAATATTTGCAGGAAGTTCTTTGTCCGTAACACAGGTCTATGACCTAGCACGGCGGCTAAAGCTAGTGGTAAGAGTAATCCTGTATCGCTTTGCATTTGTATTTATTTTCATTCATTTATTTATTCAATGACAACTTCTAAAAAAATGTTTTACAATTTTGACATATACCACTAAATCTTGTTAAGTTGTAAAAGTCAAATATTAATAGAAATACAAAGCTGAGAAAGAATTTTCATTCGATTACATCAAATTACATACATTTTTTTTCTCAAATTGATGATATTCATGGAAAGAAAATAAAGTAACAATTTAACCATATTGACATTTCTGAATTTAATCACATTTAATATTTTACCAACCATAGATTTGTTATCCTGCAAAAAATATTATATTTTTTTATTTAACTAACCAGAACAGGAAAAAATAAGTTTAAAAATTTTGTCAGAATGGAAAAGAAATGGTCAAGACATTAAGGGCCTTAAGAAAGAAGAAAACACCTCGAGTTGCCAGTGTCTTAGAAAGGAAACTTTGGTGGCAGTTAATTTTATATTTCGATTGTATGTCTTTGCATATTATGGAAATTGTAAGGTCGTGGGCGGTTTTTTAAACTAGTTACATAAAATTTTACAAAAATATTATGTAATGTATTCTTATAAACTACTTCAATGTGTAGGCATACAGTTGCCTGCCAGTTCTTTTCCATTTGTAAAAACAAGACTTTTGTTTGTTTCTTCTGTTTAAGTTTTGTGCTTGACAATTTCTACGGAACCCTAATGTTTAATATTTTATCGTTACGTTTCCGAAAGTTTTCTGGATTAAACGGTATTGTTTGGATCGTTATCTTTTATTGCATCTTTGTATACTTTCCCTGTCTCAGGATTGTATGAAGCAAATAAAAATATTTGCAATTTTGGTTGGATATTATGCCGATGGCCTGGAGGAATTTGTTGTAAATCACCGATTTGAGCGCTAACACAGTGTATTTGCCTGGACTTCTATTTTGCATAGCCAAGCACAATATTCCATGCATGCAGGCGAGCCTCGGCTAGCATCGTAACTCTAGCGCGATAGCATTCTAACTTGTTGCAGTCGGATTAAAATCTATTAATTTTTCAGATGACACATGTAGGTAAGCACTAACCAAAATTTATGTTAAACAGAAGTTATCCTAGCCGAAGCTTTAAGGAAAGCTGCTGATTCACTTATCATCCAATCTCTTTTATCGGTAATCCTGGTAACCTAAAATTTGCATAAAGATTTATTGCACGGTTTGCGATATCCCCAAAGCTCCACAAAAAAGGGACGTGAAATTGTCGACTTTTGTAAATGTTTGAAATGATACAAATACCTTCCTAGGTATAGGGCGCTTCACTTATCTATCGTCACTTCTATCACTTCATATTGTTTGGGCTTAATGTCACTTATATATTGTTTAGGCAATAAATACCTCAACATTAAGTATGTGTTCGGCCGGTTGCCTCAAGTTGCGTATTACGCTAGCAACCTGAGTTCAATCCTCAGTGCCCTCACCAGAAAATTTGTTTGTTTTAATTTTAAATGCTGATTTAACATGCGCTAAGCGCTGAAGGCAAATGCTGTGAGAAAACCTATATGTCTTAGAAAATTTTCTAGATATCGCACACACATTTACAGACATGTGATGTCTGAAAATATACATTAGTGTCCGCGTAACGAAATTGTACCCTTACGTTCTTAACTTGGAAGGCCTTGGTATGCCCGACGGTGGGACATATACAAGACGTCCCGTAATTCAAAGTGAGTGTTAAGTGACTATATGGCAGCCTTGAATATTTTTTTTTGATACAAGTGTAATACGACTCACGACGTTTTAGTATTTCTATTTTTTAAGTCAATAAAAAAATTATATGCATACAATTTGTTTTCAGACTATGGCGTGGCAGTCTTCAGGTATGTGCTCTCTTTTTCTCCCATAATGATTTATTAAAATATTATGTGATATTATTTTATCCAGAAGATCCTTAACTGTGGCATTATTACTTAACACAAGTACCTCAAAATTTTCGTTGACGACGTCCTCATACCAGTTCTTAAAGGGTGGAAATTAAATTGATTTGTATAGGATTCGAATAGCACATTAGTTCGGATGGACGATTCATTTTATTTTAGAAATGAGACAAATTTTATGTGAAATAGGTCTAATTTTATACACATCAGAGTTACAAGGGAAATTGAACTTATTTTCAATAATGTAAGGTCGAATAGCGAATGCCAGTTTCCATCACGGATAGAGAAACACTGTGACCTAAATGAGTAGTAGGTGAGGCGGTGCTCAAAGGTGTGACGTTAGAGGATAGAAGGCTCGTAGAACGACACACATGTGTTTCTATTAGTTACGCCACTTGCCTTCTCGTTATAGACATGAAATGAATGCAACACTTTACAAAGCTTATGTTAGCCTAGTACCTAGAGCTACAAGCAACTTAGCTGTCTTTGATGTAAGCCGAAAACCTAATAGTCATTTTTACAAGCCAGATAAAATTCGAACTCTTTTCCGTCTGCTGTTATACATTTCGAACCTAGATGGCATAAACAGGTTTATAAATAACGAAAGGAGCCTCTTAATAACATCGTAAATTACACCTTATCTATACAAACAAACAAAATTGAAGTGTCTGTTTGTAGTATAAAATTAACCGTTTTTTGCTACATGCGTATGAATGTATTATATATACGGTACATACCGAAATAACATTTTTTACAATTTTTGTGTGTCTGTTTGTGACGGCTAATCTCTGGAAATTCACTGGCTGGTAGCTGTTGTCCCAACTTGAGTGACTCAGGTTTCTTTTATTTTAGAAAAAAATCTAAAATTATTTATAAAAATAAATAAAATCATAAAATTTTGCAGACACACTTTTTAATCGTAGGTAACATCGAGGGGCGCAGCTAGTTTTATACTATACATTATAATACATTATTTCAATTGTATTATAATGTATAGTATTGGACTATAACAGTTTTATGTTAAATTAAAACATAATTATCTAACGCATTGTTAATGAAAGCAGGTCGACAGGTCTTTTGAAAACCAAACCTGAACCCAATCTGACCTTTTATAATAGGTTTCGCAGAATAATCCGTAACACGTGTCTTCTCATCTCAATACCCGAGATCGGTAACATGTTTAGTATTGGAAATTAAGGTACGAAAATTAACGAAGCCTACTATAATAGAATTAATTTAGTAGAGCATTTGCTGAGTTATAGATAATAGCAGAATATATTACAGTATTTACTACTAAATTTTGCGTTTCTTCCATATGTAGTATGAGTCATGAGGCCGCTTTTTTTTTGAACGAAGTTCCTTAAAACAGGTTGGAGGAGATAGAGGTTCTGGTGCGCGACCGTAATGTAAAAATATGAGACTAAGACCATAAGAAAATTATATAATGGAAGTGTAGAGTATACAGTCGTATAGACGTCGTAGGTTAGGTATATGATTTCATAGTCTTATAATTTAATAAAAAATAGTAAACCTATAACAATGACTCGAACCCAATACTGCTGAATGGCATCCTGGCACCGTTCCATCTTTACCGTCTGTAAGCTGCATTCCGTGGTACGGGTTAAATCCTCTGCGCCAGATAATACCGAGTGTAGTTCCGATCTGATCGTAAATCAAAGTTCAACAATAAGATAGGGCACCACTGACAGGACAAAGCTTCCCGCCGACGTGGATTTAAAGCGAGCATCCAACAGCGCCTTCGAAGATAAGCGGATTGTATGATTTAGTCCTTATATACATTTATAAACAGCTGTTATATAACATTATTATGTTTTTGACCGGTTTTTAGTATTATTTTGATTCATGGAAACGTTGATTTTTAACTTTATATATGACAGACAATAATCATTCTTGTTACAAGATCTAATATCTTCAAACGAGCAATTCTTGTATATGTATAAATAAGTAACCTAAATCTCGGAAACGGCTCCACCGATATCATGAAATTTTGTGTGCGATGTTTTGGGGGCGATAAATCGATCTACGGGAGTAGAATAGATCTACTTTTTTAGAAATGTTGATTTATTTACTATAGATCACAATTTTTGAACCAAAAAATGACGCAGTCGTTTGGTTAAGGCTAAAAATCATCATATACAAAACCGTTCATCAGGTCATCCAGGTTCTTATGTTGATACGTGAGCAAAATGTTGTATATCTTCTTATATATTCATTTTATATATAGTTATATTAATTTCACTTATTTTCTGGCCGTTTAATTTAAATTTTATACTACCTACGTTTCGAGAATCGTTATGAACACGGGGATTCTTTCGTTGATTTCTACATTCTCTTCCTTTCACCATCAGACTTGAAGACGTACTGCTGAATATTACGTTTTCTTATGAACATTCCTGAGACCCGAATAAAGCACATAACTTGATCTTTCACAATTCGTACAGCAAAGACTGGAATAGAGTGGCCGCATCTGTCTTTCCCGCCGATTACAATGTGGGTGATTTCAAAAGTAGAGTAGGCATTCTCTAGCTAATGCGCCTTACCATCCAGGAATTTTCATTAACATCAATTGTCTTAGAAAATTTGGAACTATAGCACAAATAAATATATAGGCACGGGTAATAGAGATCAAAGTCAAGTTGAAGAAGCCAATTAACGACGAGTATCTATTCACAGAGCTTTCTAGGCTGTGTCGGTATAGATAGTCGGAGCGTAAACCGAAGACCAACAAAACTGTTTAAGTGTTGATCTTCAACGAGACAGGATTCTGTGCAGCTTGACCCAAACTTGAGTTGAAGGAAGCTTAAGAAATTATAGACACGTCTCAATTTAAATTAAAACTTAAACCAAGTAGCATTAATATTCAAGTGGTATTAAGTATAATAATTATTATTTATTTTTGCATATTGCGCTTAGCAACACGAGTCCAATCCCGGCACAAATAAATTTGCTGTTGCAATTTTACTTGCTGATTTATTATTACAAAGAAGGCCTGTGCCCAGCAGTGGGACATATATAAAGGCTGTAACTTTTACAATGAGAGTACTCAAATAAAAATGAAATTAATAATAACTTGATTGAGTTAATTTGTTTCATTTCACAGTTTTCTACCTCGCGCTGACAAAAAAAAAGTAACATTCTAAATATTAAATTTATAATAGACCGGTTGCAATATTTCAGATATGCAGGTCTGACGTTTTCCTTCACCGCTAGCCATTATGATGGTAAACATACCCACAAATGCACAATCTACACACTAAACATACACATACGCATCAATAAATCAACCCAATCTTACCTACCCATTTACATCTTTAGATCCCTTCGTTGACAGTCATTTTTTAAGATAAAGCCTTTGTATTTTCAACCGACTTCAAAAAAGGAGGAGGTTCTCAATTTGTCAGTTTTTTTTATGTTTGCCACTCATTACACTCTTCATATAACTTTCGACTGGGTGAATCGATTTTGATAATTTTTATTTGAAAGCTGCTGCTTTCCGTGTGCTCCCATTTAAATTGGGTCCAGTTCCAGCGGCATCCATTAGAAAATCATATACACAAGACATATACACAAGTCTTAAATTAGCATCTAGTATGTGCGCGACAAATGGAATAATAAATCAATATCACGCCAAATGATTTTGATGATTTATTTCTTATTGGAAAGGATGTTCTTCAAAGGTAGTTTAATGATTTTGTTTAGGTTCTAATTAAATCTCTTTCGTATTATTCCTATTCTATTTGAAGTTGGTTTTTGTTTTTACTCGTAGATATACTTCTATGAAAATAAGTACAGCGTATTATGCAAGAATAAGTGACCTGGCGATGACTGAGGCGCGGCTTTTATATTGAAATTGTACCGAATGAAATTTAATGAAGACAAGGAATAGCTAAATTAAATTTCTTTCACAGTAACTTTATCTTTGTGATTCGTCGACTGTGTTTTTCCAAATTTTGTTAAAGGAAAACGTTTAATACCTACCATAAAAAGTAAAGCACCAGTTCAATCGAGTTCAACTCTGTTTACAGCAGAAGTTGATCTAAATTAACATTCACCGAACACTGTAAATCTAGCACCCCAATTTATCTTCGACTCGACTTTGTTTAGAAATGTTTTAGCAACACGGAGACCTTGTTCGGCTTTTTGTTTTTTCAAATAAACTTCTAAAAGTTTTATAATTTATATTCTTTTGATTTTTTTACTTTTTATCTTTGTATCATTTAATTTATACTATCAGCTCAATTTTGCTTTCCCCAGCTGATGGCAAGGCGCACTGGCTTAGGAATTGTAATCGGCAGCCCTGTAGTTCTGGGCTCTCAAGAATAAGACTACGGCGAAGACGAAGACTAAGAAGGCGATTAAAATGGGCCTCAGGTTCACTGGGCGACAAGGGTGGGGCCTCTGTCGACAGCCAAGGTGGACCCGGGAAGAAGGCGACATCGGCTGGCCCGTGACGCCTTGCACCGCGAGGGCACAGGGGAGGGATGGAGTAACCTCCCCGGGATGTGCTCTACTAGAGCACGGTTCACTGGAGATCCCGGAGCCCCTCGTCATGCACCGAGGAAGCCGATGTCGGCACCCGGGATCGATCTCGGATTGCTAAAGAACTATGCAACTTAAGGCAACCACCCGGAAACTGAGCTACCACGGCTCTAAATAGTAAACGAAATTGATTGATTTTAAATATGTATATGCTTACAATGTTATAACTAAGTAAATATTATTACGCTAACATTACTATATATTAATATTATGTGACCTACATATTACAGAAAAGTCCAAAAATACGGATTAAGTGTTTGAGAGGGTATACTTATGTAATGAAATCTCGAGCTTAATTAGAGTGAAATCTACAAAATCCGCGTCGCTGAAAACTGGTTTCCTTTGAACGGGAAACGTATTTCAAAGACAGGCCGTCAGCAATTGCTTGATTTTTGCGTCGCATTAAAGTTAATTTTCAAGTAAAAATATATTTATGAAATATTATTTAAAAAGAAATATTAACAGCAGAGACAATTGTGTTTATTGAGTATGTAAAAATAAGTCTGAGATAAATTTTTACACATACAAAAACTCAGTATCTTAATAAAGTATCTTTACACGTTATTTTTTCTTAATAGATTATATTTAAACTCTCATATGCTTTGTGCCTTATCGGGGACAAAAAGGCAGCTTTCGTGGTCTAATTTTCAACGACCTTATTAGGTATTACTCGTGACAGGTGGTAAACACATACACCGGGTACAAATTTTTACCAGGGTTTTTTTCTTATATAGTGCAAGGGGCTCTGTTTTCTGGATTAGGTTATAGATATTACGAAAAAATGGTAACAATATTTCTTTTTTTGTTTCTGAAATATTACTAACATTCTTGTTATGGTTAACATTATTTAATGTCCGACTAAACTTATGTTTGTGCTAGACATGTCACGTCAATTAGTGAATGGTGGACCTAAACAATTAGGCTTAATTATTGACGCTTCTAGATTATATCTTTTTAAAATTATAATTCAAAAAATAAGACGTCATCTTAAAAGTAACTTCAAAAGTAATTTTAAATAGAAAAACACTAATGATAAAAATAAAATTAACCAAATGTGGTTTAAATTACGCAAAACGGTTGCCAAAATTCAATGAGTTTGACATTCCCCAGAGAGATGAAGTCAAAGATAAACGAAACCCCTAGGATTTCCCTTGTAAGCTATGGCTCCATTTGCATAAGTTACAATGATAATAATACAACGAAGAAACTCTAAATTGATAAAATAATGAAAACGATACTTACCTATTTTTTTTTTGCTTGGTGTTGAAACCTTTTTTAAAAATAAAAACCGACTTTAAATCGAAATAAAATTTGAACGCTATAACGCGCGCACGCCCTCTTTGATTTTCTAAATTATGGCAGGAATATTATGAAATAAAATTAATCAGAACCTAACCAAACTTTTATCAAACTCTCTAACAGTGCATCCTTTCCAATAAAAAATCATCGAAATCGGTTGGCATGATATTGATTTATTCGTCCATTTGTGGACTTGTATGGTTTTTATCATGGGTGCCATTGTCAGAATTGAACCATTGATTTAAATGGGACCACATGGCAAGCACCAGCTTTCGAAAGAGAAAAGAATCATCAAAATTGGTCCACCCGGTTGAAAATGATAAGTCGACAAATATAAAAAAGAAAAAACCTACAGACGAATTGATAACTTTCTTTTTTGAAGTCAGATAAAAATCAGTTTAAGCCGGCTATTTAAATTGTAAATATATCAACTAGACTTAAATCAAACTTCGTATTCCCTTCAACTGTTATTGTAGATTGTATTTTTGAAAGTGGTATTGATGTTTAAATTTGTTACGCTAAAAATATACAATTTGGAAAAGTCCTAGCCAAAGGAAAAATATTGACGTTTTATACTCGTATAATTTTCTTATTCTAAAAATATAATATAAATAATTTTGTCCTCTGAAATACTTTTTGGTAATTGGCAAATGCCAGCCGCCACAGTATAAGGGAAAGATAAATAAGGCTACCGGATTTTGGTCCTTGATACTCACGTAATTTAGATTAACTCGAAATGCAATTCACACAGATGAAACTTTGTGTTCGGACAGTTTGAAATGTCCGGATATAAACACAACCGTCCGTGTTCTCCTAAGCTTTGCTCGATACAGGGATCTAAGTAAATCTATTTTGATTCTTTCATCTCATTCGGATTTATATTTTGACTCTTACTTTAAGCTGTAATAACCAACCAGCTAAGTCTTCAAGTTACGATCTGACGTTTGGATGTACGAAACCCAGTCAGATGTAAGAAACCTGTTCTAAGATTCAAGGGAGAAAAATCTCGCGCTAAAATTGTAACCTATATGTGGAGATGGGCTCACCATCGGTTACTTACGAGACCTTATTAGGTTGAAGTAATTCAGCAACTGCTTTCTCCCTATACCCTTCTGGAGAATGTTAAAAGGATATGACGTAACATTTACCTCACTCTTTTGGACAAATAATTTAAATTTAAGGTTTTAACGCAAGCTGTGTTTAGGAAAGGCTCTAAGAAACTAGGAACGTAGATCACGACGGTTCTGTCATGAGAAGTGTAGACATTTACATAATTGACATATATCCTTCAGTAAAACACGTTAAGTTTCATACGAAATAAAGAGATGAATAGATTGTCCTTATTTCATATATTACAAAGCCATGTCGTTTTAAAAATGATTCCACATTGTGAGGTACATTCATAACTTGATGCTTTCAGTGTTATATAAATACGAGAGATTCTTCAGGATATTCGTCAATGAAAAAGAAGGAATACAATGTTAGAAGCTATGCAAATAATAAATTTAAAAGAACACTACTAATGTGGCTTAAGCAGTACAATTTTGAAGACATTGAAAAAATTGTAATTATAAATTGACAGTTTATTGCAAGTTTGCAAACAAAGTAACACACACACAAAGACACATCTACACACATATAAAAACAGATTTTAATTTTACCTTTTATTCTTTCTACATGTTTAACATTACGTTCAAAAATGACGGGGGAAGCTCCTGAGATACAGCTTACGTTAGTTCGGGAGCTAAGTGACTTTCTTTGTATGCATTGAACTTTTTTTGATGCAAATAAACTACCTTATTATATTATTATTATTTTAAAACGACCAACAATATTGATAATTGCTCGTGTATGCGAATACATCACTTCGAGATATCACACTATGCTATTTGGTATATTTTAATTTTGTCTCTTAAATAAATTTAAATAGGCAACATTAGCAAACGTTTTTAATGACAAATTATGAACTAATTCTGTTAACGCGATCAATTTCGTTTTTCATTTCGATTTTTTTTCCGCCTTGAGCTGTCGCCGTCCGTTGAAGGACCTATTAAAGAAGGTACGAAATTACGTTGAAAGTCGTTAGTAAGATGTAAAGCTCGGATGTGTTTTACTTTACGACGCACCAGCACCTTATTGCCCATTACATGTTAACGAAGCTGTAACAAGATTGATAGTAATATTCTAAATATGCTTGTGAAATATAATGTGAACATTTAGACCCTCTTAAATTTATATCATTGGCCTTAACATACAGCGAGTTTATACTATAACAAGATTTTCAGTGTTTGAGTATCAAATTTTCAACCGGCTTTAGAAAAGGTGGAGGTTCTCGTCTGAATGTTTTTTAACGCAAAACTTTCTCGTTTGAATCGATAATTTTTGATTGATGATTCTTTGTTATTAGAATGTTTCTCGCGTGGGCGCGTCAAGTAGTGTGCTAAATATCATGCCAACCTATTTTCAATGATCCATTTTATTGGAAAAATTATACTTAACGAGTAGTTTGGTTAAAGTTTGGTTAGATTATGATTAATTCTATTTCGCAATATTGCTACGTTTATTTGGAAATACAAAAAGTACAACACACGTTAAAAGTATACAAAAAGGTGCATTTAATGTCAACAGTTATTTTCTGCTGCGATTGAGACCTTGAAAAATGCAAGCTTAGAGAAAGAGAAAGGAAAATAAAATTATATATAAAACACACGTACATTATATACATGTCAATAAAATAAAACGTAGTCATAACATTTCTATGCAACATTATCTAAGTACATATATAACTATAAAGATCTAGGTAGTTGGATAGTATAGTTAGTAGTATAGGGTTGAATATAAATTAGTGGCCGTAGTTCCAACTGTACGTACATATGATGGCAGATCATTCCTTTTAGCGTTAAAGCTAAAAGAATTGTGTAAGAAATCACTGTGACAAGGAGGATTATACTATAGCTATAGCTTAGTCAATAGTTTACTTCAGTATTTCATTAAGTTCAATAAATACACCTACGCTTACTATTTAATTCATTCATTACGTATCGTTCGATCGAAGAAAGGCAATATTGAGGAAAAATAATACCCGCCTCGCCATCGTTCCATTACCGATCGGAATGACAAAATTGATTGCTAACATTGAAGTTGCGAGTAGCGTCTAGACACGTTCGACATTTATCAACCCTCCGTAAAATATCTCCAGCAACCGAAGACGAACATAAAATTTATTGTGTAATATTCCAGTACACGTATAACAAATTATTATATTGTTTTAGGTTTAAACAAGTTACGAGCAAAAATACAAACCGACTTCAAATCGAATCAAACGTTAAACGCTATTACTATACATCCTTTTCAATAAAAAATTAATCATCGAAATCGGTTGGCGTGATATTGAGTTATTAGTCCATTTGTAGCGCACATATTTAATGAAAATATAGGATAAATTGGGTTTTCTCATAGTCAGGGGAAGCACCGGCTTTCAAACAAAAAAGAATCATCAAAATCGGTTCATCCAGTCGTAAATTATGAGGTAATAAACATAAAAAAATACAGAACCCCTTCGGTTTTTCAAGTCGGTTAAAAAAGAGAAACTGTCCTGGGCTCACAGGACTAAGCCAGGCGGGGATCGCCTGTCGTAATAGGCAACTAAAAGGGCTCTTCACGGGTGATAAGGGTGAGGGCTCTTTTCATCGTAAAAGTGAACCAGAGAGAGAAGTAACACGGAGTGGTCCCGTGTTGTCTTAGCAAAGAGTGGGTGCTGGGGAGGAACTCTCCTGGGACTTACTTTAGCTCAGTGCAGAGTGATACCGATGTGAGCCACCAAATCAGAGGGTTTTAGTAGATATTTCACATAACCACCATCTTCCCCCAGAAGACGGGGTGTCTTTTGAAGATCTTCCGATAGCAAAGAAAGGTTTAAAAAAGTACATCTAATACAATAATATTTCATTCAGCAATCTCCTATCTTATAACGTTCTGAAATAGTATATAAGATAGTTTATTTATAAAAGAAAACCAATTACTACTAACGGATGATTTAAGATCAGGTTGTTATATATTATTTTCAAGCGTCTGTAGCCTAACAATTTAGGGTACAGTCTGCGAATCGTAAGATCTTGGTTTCGAATCCACCATTCTACTACTGACTTGAACCATCTCCTACCACAAGCCTAAGCTTATTTTAAAAGTTATCAGTCTAAAATATTTCTCATGATTCTATTCTCGGTTTTAGGTAAGTTTTTACGAGAAAATCTATACATTTACCTGTTGGTAAGTAACAATCCCATTAATATTAATGTACAACCCTGTAGAATGAAATACAAACTAGACCGTAAGCTGAGTAATACAACTCGCTAAGCCACGCGCTCGTTAACGATGTTAAAGCAAAGTAGCTGATGTCAACGACAGAAAAAGAATTAACCGTTCATTTAACTTGGCGGCAATTGTAAATGTCGGCCCAATTAGCGGAGCCTCCGTGCGAACTGTAAAATTAGATTGCAGGAGTTTTCAACACGTTTTCATTAGTCAACATGTAAAAATAAATAAAAAAATAATCTGTAACGAATGGAATTTTTTATGGGGTACAACTAGTGCTTGACCACGATCCCACCTGATGTTAAATGGTGATATAGTAATAGATGGTACGGGTTCATTTAGTAAGTGCCTATTCACTTCCAAATCCGCTGACGTGTTGATTGAGTTATTTTGTCCATTTGTACGCGACTGCCCCTATCGCATATGGGACGAGCTTGGTAAACTAGATTTCGTTTGCTATCTCCAATTACTTATATCAAAATAATGCCAAAAGTAATCTATAATTAAGATAATCACAGGATTAACACCCTCGGTAAGCAGGGCGGTGAACAGTGTGAAAATTTTCAATGAGGATTTACTCGGTAATAATCCCTTAATCGCCTCTTATGACACTAATAGGAAATAGAGGGTGTATCATTCGACTAATCAGAACCACATAGAGAGTGATTAAGAAATACTTACCACATACAATTAATTACGTTTCAAACGACTTAAAAAATGTTGTCAATCTGCCGGATTTTTTTATATTTGTTACCTCTGTACTTTCGACTGGGTAAACCGATTTGAATTATTCTTTTTTTACTTGAAAGCTGATGCTCCTAGGGTGGTCTAATTTCAATTTGTTTCAATTCGGACAATGGCATGCATGAGACGATTTAAGTCTTAAGTTTGCATTAATTATGTACGAGACAATTGGGTGAATAACTCAATGTCACACCAACAGATTTCGATGATTTATTTTTATTGCAAAGAATGTACTTCAGTGGTACTTTGATGAGAGATTGGCTAGATTCACTTTGATTCTAATTCGTCATATTCCCACGGTCATTCGGAAATTCAAGAAGGTCCGAATAAACATTAACGTATGATTCGATTTGTAGTCGGTTTTTGTTTTTACTCGTAAATATACGTGTTGTTCACGAAACTTGTGTCTTTAGGTCATAAATAAATATAAATTTTGATTTCAACATCAGACACGTGCTTGTTATTACCAGAATATTTTAATATTTATGTCTAAATTGAATCATATTTTAAATTGAAATATTTTCAAACATAGCTCAGTTTACGCAACTAAAACAGTTCTCATTCGGGGTAAACGTTAATAAAACATTACCTTACTCGCATTAGAAACATTAAGGTTATGTTAAAGGTACATACTCAGAAGAATGCAATAATGCTTACAAGGTAGTAATTTAATATAGACCTTACTACGTAGATTCTAGGTTTAAATTCAAATACCATGTCTCTTAAGCACATTCAAGACAGCGAGAACGCAGTGAATTGCAGGGAACGTGAATCTTCAAAGCACTTAGGTTGTGTGAAGTGTTGCAATATATACACATGATGCGCATAAGCTCTTCAATGGAACACGTTAAGATTATACGTGGAGCTTGGGAAACATTTTGGCACCTGTAAAACTCCATTGTTACTTACAGGGGAAACAAAAGAAGAGCTTAAAACGTTTACTTCAAGGCGTACTTTCGCCTATCTAGCCTTTCTACTCTCTAGTAACTTTAAATTGTAAAAACAAAAACCGACTTCAAATCCGATTTTCTTCATTGTATTTCTGAATTATCATGAATATTATGACCAATTGTTTTGTACATCCCTGAATTAATAATATTCAATATAGATGACCTATAGTTTTATGCGCAGACAAAAGTGGATGAGACGAATTACGTCATTATAAAGACAAGTACGGTTGCATTTTTTAATTGTTCCCTCGATAAATTCATTCAGTTTAAATACGAAATATTATGTGGAAAAAAAAATTCAATAAAAGTGAATTATTTAAGCCCACACTGCACTCTAATTACATATAGTTTCAAGCGATGGTGATCTAGTACGATGTACAAAGATGCCTTTCATATAAAAGGTAATTCAGGACACCGCAATTCAGATTGCAGATCGAACGTTACGCCGTAGCACGTAGAAGCAAACCGTAGCCAGTTCATGACAAGTCTGTTTTCACCACAGACCTAATTCCTGCCTTGTTCGATCTTGATGTGAGCCTTGTACATCCCTTATTTTCGTATCTACAATGACCGTCGTTGTAATTTTTACTTTATTATCATGTAGCTAAGTCATACTATTCGTCACAAACAAATGCCTTGCCACGGTGAATAGTCAGGCAATGGGCACGGGCCCGTATTATATTTTGTGACGCAGGTTACTTTGATAGATTAATGTACTAATGGACTATTTACTACTGGATTATTTATAATATTAGGTTCCTTTTATGCTAATTTATATCTACAATATTTGAACTAAAAGATTTAGGAATTAATACTAGTTTGCATAATAAATGCATAGCAATACTACATTAAAAGATATTAACATTTAACACATTTTTTTTTGTTAACGCGGGGCAATCTTTTTATAGACCATCCTCCGGTACCCTGGGTGGGCCCGGAGGGATGTGTGGGACTCGGCCTGGGCAGCTCCTACCCACTAAACCTTCCGCGAATGCCATCAGCCATTATGAGCGGGGTGCCCCGGATCTGTCAGCGACAGGACACAACATTTAACACCTGAATGAACTTTTCTTTTATAAATGAACCTTCATATCCATTAAAAATACACGTATAGAACGGAGAACTCTATAGAACATTATAAATGATCGCGTAGTCGTATAAAAGAAGTTGACTAATGAAATGGATTTTGAATTTTAAATTTGTATTCCGCATTTTAAGAAAGGCGAGTGAAATCAACAATTCGTTGGCGAGGTTACTTTTAACGATGCTGCATGTTCAAAAGAAACAACCAGTTTTAATGAGGGTAGTATGAAGTTTTAGATTTCGCTCTAATTAAGCTCAAGGTTTCCTCCTACAGTATAATTATAAAGCGTCGCATATACTTAGACAATGTTTGTAATTTTCTTTGAGTTGCTTAATTAAATTTCAATGTTCTGTATTCCGCGTTTATATTAATGTATACGACCGATATTTCTCCAAACGACACACGCGATATCGCGGTATATAATTTGCTATTAAAACATTGTATGTCACAGATTTATAATGATATTTTCACGTTGAAGTTACTCTTAGCTATTCGTACCGTTTTCAGCCGACTTCAATTAAGGAGTTTCTCAATTCGTGTGTATGTTTTTTATGTTTGTTTCTTCATAAATTTGCACTGGATGATCTGATTTTGATGATATTTTTTTCATTTGAAATCTGGTGCTGCCTGTGGTCCTATTTCAACTTGGACCAATTCAGACAGTTTTAAATTTGCACATACCGTGCGTGACAAATGGACGAATAACTCTACTTTTAAGATAGTTTGATGAGAGTTTGGTTAGGTTCCGATCTATTCAATTTCAAAATATTTAAAGGCGTAGCGCGACCTCTGTCATCTGCCACCTGAATTGTGAGTTGTGTCTCTTTTATATGAAGGACATCTTTGTACATCGCACTAGATGACCATCGCTTGAAACTATATGTAATTAGGGTGCAGTGTGGGCGTAAATAATTCGCTTCTAAATATTTTTTTTTCAACATAATATTTCGTGTTTAAACTGACTCAATTTATCAAGGGAACAATTAAAAAAAAATTGTAACCTCTCTTGTATTTATAATGACACGTCAATACCTGTCATTTGTCTCATCCATTTTTGTCTGCACATAAAACTGTCACCTATATTGAATATTATTACATCAGGGATGTACAAAACAATTGGTCACGAAATATTTAATACACTGGTAAATTATTATTTATGTAACTTGAATATTTTGAACAGCTTATAATTTAAAAGAGGGTTAATGGAAATAGTATGTCATTTCTATGTTGATATAGACTATGTATAGGAACATCAACGTAACAGAACTAATCTTTGGTGCACGCTACAGTATTTTAAATAGAATAAGATATAATTTAAATATTTTTTTGGAATATCAACCTTATTTCGTGTGTGACATGGTTCACAGTCAGTTTACGTAAGATCTGAAAAGGATTAACGTATGAAGGTGCTAACCGAAAGCGTTGCAGACGATGTGCATATTCTCCTTTGCCTCCGTGTTTACATAATAATCTACGAATTTGGATTTCCATATTGTAATATGGAAATAATTCTCAATTTGATGCATAGAATATTAGGAGCAAAATACAAATTTATTTTCGCAATATTACTGTTTATAAAAATAAATTTTGTCGTTACATAGGATGTTTAGATCCTTAAATTTTGTTAATTTGGTCAGTGGTTCCATCATAAAGCACGCTTTAGTAGATTATTTTTAACCTTACAATTTATATATATTTTCTCGAGCAAAATCAACCATGATGATTTTTGGTTGTAGAATGAATTTATGTTGTTACTAATGCTGGAAATATCACAAAGAAAATATTTATATGGACTACGTACTAAATCTCTAGTTAGACAGCTCTTTTTATAATTTTTTTCATGTACTATGTGTACATTATTTGTTACTAAAGATTTTGATATGAATAAAATACTTCGTAGACCCATTTTTCTCCTATAAATCTTTATTGGTATGAACATTTTCAGGAAGGTCCAAATTTTGTAGCATAAGAATTTCTAATACCAAAAATTTATGCTTAGTATAAGAATTGGAGGCGAAGTTATCATTGGGGTAGTTGATTAAAATGATGACTCTTAAAAAAACATGCGAACAATTTCAAAGAAATCTTTTGCACATCGCCTGATCTTTACTAACATAAAATTGGCTACAATACATATAAATAGAAAAATGTCTTGTATATAAAAATCATAAGCTTGTTTCTATGTTTTATTTAATTGAATTTATTGAAGCAAAAATCCAATGTAATAAAATTTGTTCCAAGGATTTAAGATAACTTGTTATATGTTTGAGCATCGCTCAGGACGATTTCTCTTGGGGACATCGTTGGCATTGGGTATAGAAAGTTTGAAAAATGTGGATGAACAATATTAATAACGTCTTCGATATATTCTATCGCTAAACAAAACTAATATATAAAAGTATTGCAACAATTTTTTAGACATTTTTCATTGAGCATATTTTCGAAAGCGGACAACGATTGCTATCTCTATCTGCCGCTCTAAAACGTGGATTAAAGAGATGTGAGAGTTTATCATCTAACGAGCCATTTATTTATAAGCTACACCAACAAAGTAAATACCATTAGAAATTAGAACAAGTATGTTTACGAGCAAACTGACTTCAAATCGAATCGCATATCTAACGCTATTACGCCTGGACGCCCTCTCTGTATTTACGAATTATCGTAGGAATAATACGACGTAGAATTAATCAGAAGCTAACCAAATTGTCATCAAACTACTCTTGATTACATTCTTTCAATAAAAAATAATCATCGAAATCGGTTGGCGTGATATATTAAGTTATTCGTCCACTTGTGTATCTGACCCTTGACCCAGCCATCTAGCGAAAGTCTCTTGAGATGTTGATCGTCGAATTTTCGTTATTATAATTATTAAATTCATCTTTTATGTTAGAAAAACTTCAAAAAATTGTCCCGTTGTAAAATTTTCTCAAGAAAATTAATATACTATGTAAATCGTTTTGTATCGTGATCATATCGCTTAAGCTGCGTAAAGCGCTCGTTAGCGCGGTGTGTCCATCGGATGAATAGTGGTCGTGCTTTGGTATTACTGAGTAATTTTCAGCTTTAAGCATAATCCACTTTATGAAGGTAACATTGTAATAACCGCTTTTACTACCGCCACTAAAGCGGTTTTGCAGTTCGTAGATGTAAATTTTTGTTCAAATATGTAAGTTAAATTCACAGTTTAAAATATTGACATATTTTTATTAAACTGATTATTTTTGTTGCTATTTTTACAGTAGATCGTAGTTATACTCATCACATATATTACGCAGATATACATCGTTATTGGTAATACGATGTATATCCGTTACAAGGTGATAGGGCTAACTTTTTACGATTATTTTACCCCTATATTAAATATGCAAAAGTAAACCATTTTGAGTTAACATGTTTTTTAGCTTTCTAAAAATAAGTAAAAATTACAACATCAAATACAAAGTATTAATTTAACAATCTCATTTTTGCTATAAAAACGATTAAAACCTTTTTTAAAATTTGGACCGATAAGAACAATTGTCGGTCCGATATTTGGATAAAATGCGAGACAAAAACGATATTATTTAAATTTGACATATTATTTAAAAAACATAACTGTTTTCTTAGTTCTCCAATAATGCATAAAAACACCACAATGTTCAGAAAATATAGAGGTTAAACACTGTTAAACGTTATTGCAAATAATTACCCCTATTACCCCTAATGGATACATGTACGTAGAATTACCAATAACTGTATACGTCAACCGAGAATCGAACCTTGAAACTGGCTAAAAATAAAAGTGCATTATCTTGTGGCCATCAGACAACTCACAAAAAATAAATAACTTTTTATTATATTAAATTATAAGTTATTTATTTTAAACAAGACTGCTTATTGTTCCCTACTTTAACTTATAATAAATACGTATAAAGCATATATATAAAACCAAAGAAGAAAACATCTTGAGCCAAGTTCGAAACACAGAGCCGCACATCAACACAATGCCATTAGCATATTACGATGACAAGGGTCCTCCACAACAAGGAAAAGGTCACTCTGGCATGTTTTAAAAGGTTACTTAGTATGCGAAAAACCAAAAGGCCAGTCTAATTTGAAAAGTTAAAGTTGTTCGGCCTTTGATTTGGATGAAATGTGAATTTGGGCATTGAAAATGTATTTAAATGATATAATGTTTCTAAACGAGAATATCGAGGATACGCTACAATGGAACTTGAATTGGGCACCTGACCTAATGACCTTCAGGACAACTAGCTATAGACCAGATCCACTGCTGGGGATTGACGTCCCCGTCTCCCGAATCCGTCTACTTACACAGGCCGTGGATTAAGATGCGTCTCAAGTTCCAACGCGTCCTGCCTGCAGTGGTTATGAGGTAGTTGGTGCTCTCCAGGAAGTAAATGCAATTAGGCGGCCGGCGCGAATCTGTGCGAGAACACTCTCGTAGCTACGCCATAAATCCTAAAAAAAAGCAAAGGCAAAAGTGGGTAGCAGGATTTGAAGCACCTACAGCTATGGTGATTGAAGGCTACGCCGGAAGAAATTTTGAGCAATCTTATGTATATTTATAATATCGTTAGTGTAAACTTCAAAATCATTACAGATTATTCTCTCAATCCAGTCAGAGACAGTATATTAAATAAATGTTTACATTATTTGTCAGCATTGTTGAGTCTGTGGAGTTTGGTTATATAGATTTGCGTCTACTAGTAAAAGATAAAAGTGACGAAAATGTTTCACCATATTATATTTGTGAATTTCTCAGTCCAAATTTAATTAATTGATTCACGTAAGCCATTGATACAAAAAGGTTGAAATGAATCGAAACCGGAAGTCCATTTCTCTCTTGATTCCCGTGTTCTGTTAAGGCAAATTAAGTAATCACTGTAATACAGTATTCATATCACCAGCTACGTCCGTCAATGAGCTCGATTCGCAATGTACAAAGCTAGCCTTTGAGCAAACTTGCCGGTACACAGAAGCTTTTCAACACAGCTAAGGAAGATTTACTCTTTGAATGTTACATTTAAGTTTCTCTTGAGTTCTATTTAACTCCCTTAAGTTTCTTAACATTGGTGCTTTTCTATCTTAATTTAATTTTAATGAAAGACTTTGTGTTCTATTTAAAGAGTAAATAGGAAGATTATAAAGAATATGTCGCAGATAGAATATGTATGTAAGAAAGACGAATGAATCAAATGAGTGGCTTAAGTCGTCGATTTATCATTATTCACATCACCGCATGTTGAATATAATTTTGGTACATCGATATTTACTACTAATAGTTATTATCCAGAGTAAATACACCTGGACTAGAATATACGTGTCCCTTCTCTTTTATCCGGGCTTCAAACCGGCAGATTTATAGGTTTCCCCATTGCTTTAGCAGAGTTATAAAGAGTGAGTGTTTTAGAGATAATAATGCATTACGTGCCTCTCGAGTAGTTCAGCATTATGGCTCCATCACTCTGGAGGACGTCTATACACGTTAACTGCCCAAACAGAATTATCACAACTTCTGTAGGAAAGCCTATTTATTCTCAATATTGTTTGCTCAAGACACGGCCATAGACAAAGTCAGTAATGGATAACTCGATACTAAGATATAACCAATGTTATTTTTATAATCTTATTGACATCTTAGAATAAATACTATGTTCGAATATGGTGTTTGCGCTGACAATGTAATCCAATAATTATTTATACTAAAACGAAAGAAAAAAAAAGCTAATTTAAGACTTATATGGTTTCATATATATCTAAACCGGTTCACCCAGTCGAGAGATATTGAATTGAGGACTCCTTTTTTGAAGTCAGTTGAAAAATTCTTTTTAGCTATAGGGTAGACACAGCCTTTCGCTGTCCACTTTTTCACAAAGCTTCTTATTCCATTAGTGACAGTGAGCTCAACGAGCACGAATTAAAAATTGATTTGTCGTACTTAAAAATCGAAAAAATCACATTTCATTGTTATTGGTACAAGATTTGAATTCACGATCGTAAGTCGAAACGGTAAATATATATATATATGCCGGCGTGAAAACGGTATTGTCAACGTAAAGACGGTATTCGAATTTCAAATAATAAAAACCATAAAGTAGGGTACAAGAATAATAAAAGTGACATTTCAGTAAAGAGAGTAGTTCTCGGTTACAGAGACGTTTTGGTTTTAGTTATGTCCATGGCCTAATCAATGTTGAGTCAGCTTCGTGCTGTAGTGAATAATATTGAAAACAAATAGACCTTCCGACAGCTCTTGTGGTAGTGCCAGTCTTTAGGTAGTTAAAATGTGTGGACCTTCTCGATAATTGTGCAGTTGAACTTCCGAGTTACTTGTTGGAGCCGTAACGCCGAACTACAAGAGAGGTATGTAAGCTGTTAATTAAAAGATTATTTGATTTTATTGTCAACTATATCTTGTTGGTGTTTTAAATATCTGACGTGATATATGCTAACGGGTGACGTTACGTTTTGAGAAATTTGACACAGCAAGGGGGAAACTTATGCTGCGGGTTCTAAGCCCGGATAAAAGAGAAGGGATGCGATTTGCTTATTGTGTTGTAGGAAATATCCATGTTCCCACATTCAATTTAATGTTAATAATGACTAATATAGGGTAGATTTAACATCAAGATCCATCCGTCTGTTTCGAAATATATATATATTATGAATATTTTATTACTGTTTAGCCGACTTCAAAAAAGAAGGTGGTTCTCAATTTGACTGTATTTTATTTTAGGTTTTACCTCAGAATTTTTGACTAAGTGAACCGATTTCGATGATTCTTATTTCAAAGCTGGTGCTTATCATACAAGTTTAGTTGACTTCAAAAAGAGGAGTAGTGAAGATGTGCTAAGAGATGGTCCACGTGAACCTACGATCTTCTGATTCGCAGACCGTACCCTAAACCATAAGGTTATTGACGCCTCAAATATTTACCGCTGAAATGGTGAAGGAAGTACCAGTCCAAGATATACAAATTGCATATCATATATATACATATTTCATTGTACGTACAAAACATGAGAAATGAATGATTTTATTTAAATTTATACTTTCCATATTGTGTATTCCAAGGTTGAAGTCTACATAAAAACAAAGAATAAAAACGTTTCAAGTGATGTTTGAAGAACTAGGTCGCATATCACACAATGGCATCAGCATATCACGATGACAAGGGCCCTCGAAAACAGGGAAAAGGTCATTCTAACATGCTTTAAAAGCTTACGGAGTACTCAAATAACAAGAGAACACTTAAGTATGAAAATTTTGAATTACGGTTTCGGCTGACCATTTTCAGCGTCTTAATAAACAGCTAGTATACATACAATACACGAAAATTTCGCTACCGTTGAATCCTAAACAAATTTGCAAATATTAAAAAAAATATGAACTTCAAATTTTTGAACCGATTACACTTTGTTACACCAATTCGTTTTAATACTGCGAATAACCAATATTTTAGTATTGCTAGTTCGCTAGGTTAGACACGAATTTTCAACTGACTTCAAAAAAGGAGATTCTCAATTCGTGTGTGGTGAATCGATTTTGATTATTCTTTATTTATTTGATATCTGGTGCTTCCCACGTGGTCTCGTTTCAATCTGATAATGGCATCCATGAGAAAACCACATGTCTTAAATTTGCATTAATATGTGCGCGACAATTGAACGAATAACTCAATATCGAACCGACCGATTTCGATTATTAATTTTTTATTGGAAAGCATTTACTTCAAGGGTAGTTTGATGAGAGTTTGGATAGATTAATTCTATTTCTTAATATTCCTATTTATAATTCGTAAATACGAAGAGGGCGTAATAGCGTTTGACGTTTGATTCGATTTCAAGTCATTTTTTTGTGTTCGTAAATATACTTACATTGTTTTAATTAAAACTAGAAAAACTTGACGTGCTCGTAAATAAACTTACACTTTTTTAACAATATTAGAAAATCTTAACATATTTTTTTTTAATTAACATTTTAATTGGTCGTTTTACTCTGAATGTGCGATATTATTTAAGTAATATACAGTTAAGTTTTAAGAGTTAAAATTAACAAAGGCATTTTCACGTTTCCGACAAACATACCACCCACCATAGCTACGCATTTATGCCCCTCTTGAATGTGAAATTGCGGTCGCAATGTCTTCGCGTGAAGGTATTGTTCTATATATATATCACTGCGAGATGTTTGCAAAAGATTTATTTCACTTTGGGGTCGTTTATATGGCGTGCCCTTAGTTTAATTCGTTATACCGTTTAATATGTTCTTAAATATACTAAATAATATCAACTAAATTGGGCGTAAAATGAAAAAATATTTATTACATCATTATTATAATATAGGAAACAGTGATGGTCTAATACTGGCTTACGATCTGACGTTCCAGAAATTAAAAACCCTACCGGCTTCTACCATAAAGTTCTTCGTTCATCTATTTCTTAAGTACAAAATCTTAAAAAAATAAACTATACCTATATCACACTATAACGTCACAGTTTTCTCTTTAAATAGATCGATTGTTCATAGTTATCTATTTTAAACACAAGCAATTTTTACAATTTTGATCTGTTTGTTCCTATTCACCTCTGGAACGGACGCACCGATTTTAACAGGACTTTTATCCTCATCTGATGTAATAAGGAGTTAGTTAGGCTACTTTTATGTTTGAAAAATTCTAAAATAAAATCATGAAATGGTGTAGACAAAGTTCTATACGAAAAGGACATTTTTTTTAATCGCGGCATGCAGCTAGTTTTTGATGAAAGAGTTCCAGCATTGGCGTCTATTGTTATTTTTATATTTTGTTACTGTTATAATTTAATATGTAATTGGTTAAAATCCTTAAATTAAATGAAAAGGATCAATACTTAAATATATATTAGGCATATTCTGTGTATATTATTATCTGTAAACTAGCTTGTGTAAACATATGAATACACAAGCACTTATACGTTGACACACACACATGACACTTAACTCTCTCCTGTCTTCAATACTTCTCCAATAGTTTTAAAAGTTTTAGTAAGCCTAGTGATCCATCTCACAGGTTTGTTCCTAGTTGGGACACCAGTTTCCCGTTCATGATTGTAATTTATTAATTGCTAATGAAATTGCTGTGGGATAGTAAAAAAAGTGTTTGTTTGATTGTTGCATAAAAACCACGTGGGCTGCCACAATCAGTACAGTACCACAACCTAGGAGAATACCGGAGTGAAATAAACTATATCATACATCTTTTTAAAAATGTATTATATAAACCGGTGACATCATTAAGGTTACACTGCTCTTTATAATGTTTACAAAACACCAAAGTACACTAGAGAAATACCGTGGTGTTACCAACTTAGCTCATGCTATAAAGTTGACGTTACACTGTTTTTACAAACGTTCCTTCTACAAACGACTTGCGTTAGAACAGCCACTTTAAACCACACTTAAATGTCACATCCAGGTCACCGTCCATGTGATGGTTTATGCCATTCTGAATTATACTTTAACACATGACCGGAAAAGTCAAATTTACAATGCCTTCAAATAAGAATTAATAGAGACGTCCCACAGCACAGAAAAGTAAGCCTTATAACATATGCGTGTTATGTGAATAATAACATGACCGACAAATTTAATTGAACGCAGTGATATTATGTGAGAAATTTGGCTAAGGTTTACAGAAAACTTTTTTCTTTTTTGTGTCTTTCATGCTCGAAGAGGGAAGGTAACAGTGAAAAAAAAATCTTTGTGTCTAGAAATTAATGATTACATTTCCAAACACAATTTCGTAAAAGAATATAAATCTAATAGTACATTGGAATTCTAATTCGATTTTGCCGTTAATATTTTTAAACGGTTACTTAGACATTGGATTGGGAACAGATATTTTAGTAAAAGATATTTTATTATTTGATATAAAGATATGACAAGCAAACTTGCGGTTAACTTTGACTGGGATATCACCGTTCTTTGGAAATACATTTCGCAAGGTTAGTTACCTACCGTAGTTACCGATGCATTAAATTAAATTGCAATAAAAAGGAAGTAGGCTCTTTTTTGTAGGTCCTTAAAATATTTACCTTAACTAGTATACCACTTTATCTCCAGCTTTAATAAAATACGCCAATTTAGATTTAAATTCATGTCAGCGCGATGTTTTATCGTAGGAGGAGAATTCTATCTTTTTGTTCAACATTGATTTATAACTTACCCGAAAGTTTCTAAAGCTAAATTTTCAAGGCATACAATTGTAAGTTCAAATATCATTTGTTATATTATAGAATCGCTTGTTTCAAAATATATTGGTGACTAGCTGCGCCTCGCGGTGTTATCCGCGATTAAAAACTATTAATTTAAGATTTCTAAGAATAGAAGTGCCCAAGTTACTTATTATTTCAACAGCTATATGCCATTGAAAGCCCCGCCAAAATATTTGGTACATGTACCATAAATGTTTTATATGCATGTAGTAAAAACGGTAATTTTAATATTAAAATAGACACGCAAATTTTATTTATTTGTATAGATAGAATATGTCAGAACAGCTTTGAAACTACTTTTTGTCGGAGTATGGTGTGATATATAAATTATACCAATGAATTCTAAGCACGGGACCATTCTAGTATATTGAATTATATTGTGTACCTAATATTATAATACAATAGTTTTTGTTTCTGCGGGCTTAAAGCTATGTATCTTTATAGGAGAAAAAGGGTGATTAAGAAGACATTAAGTTCGTTCCCAATTTCTTAGCTTTCAAGAAGTAAAGGAGAGGAAGTAGAGAGTAGACCGTATAGAGGAGTTGGTCCTCGAATTAAATTACTTCTTGGATTGAACGTATTAATACTAAATGGTGTTCAGTGAGATATAATTAACTGATCGATCCGGGGCATTTTTGGCATCGCAAAATAAGCGGTATGCTCATGTAATTCTTATAAAAGCGAGTAACTTATTGAATTGATAATATAAATTCAAGGGAAATAGTAAATTATTTTACATAACACTCTGGAATACTTCAAAATACATTTATATTTTCCAAACCACATTTTTCAGTTTAAGCGGCAAAATTATACAACTTGCAAATCACAAATTATTCAAAATTTCTTCTCCCTTTAATGGAATTCATTGTGGTTCGTATTCTAGTCGCTTCTAAATCACGTTTTCATTGTTTCAGTTAACGGTGCGTTGTATTTTTGTTCGTCCAAAATTTATATCTTCCTATACTGAAATTTTAATTATAGAATATAAATTATACTCATTTACTATCTTATATATTACACATGAAATTAATAAGTCTGATGATGAGCGGAATGATTTCCCTGTCTAACCCGTTACGGTTGAAAGGATGTGAAATATTTTTTATACCATAAAATAATATTACGAAAGATCGATTAGTGACATTGTTTTAATACAATAAAACGGACCAGCTTACATTCAAGTTTACTTAATTAATCAGAACAGAACCAGTTAGTGTCTATCATTCTCAATCCCCAAAAGTTTATTTATTTTTTTCCTATAACAGAGAAAAAGTTGACTTCCGCCTACTCGTTTTAATCTGCGTTGAGCACCAACGAATTGTTGGAAAATTTTAATTAAAAACTTGATTAAAGCTCACAAAATGAAATGAGAAAAAAAGTATGTTTTTATACTCTGTTACTGATAATATCGAACATGGCGTCTATATTTTGCTAGATTGGACTAACCTAACCAAGGATAATTATGAGCCGAGAGAACAGAAATTGAATGGTTTGAGTGCTTTATAAAGTATTATACGTAATTACATTTTACCCCATAAAAGAAGATTGTAGTTGATGTGACAATTGAATTAATTGTAAATATTTCAGTTTCAATTAGTAGTGTATGTCGTAGATTAAGGTACTATAAAGTACGCTTATTGTAGTAACCTGAAATTATAACATGTGTTAAGGTATTTTATTTTAATTTGAAAAAAGGATATGCGTTGACTTGATTATGTGTGAAAGGAGCAAAAAGAAAATTTTAAGAACCCTTAAATGTCTAGTAAAAATCGTAAGTGAATATATGTACATTCACAGAATGATTTTACATTGAGGTCTGTTCAGACAAAACATATCTCAATAATATTAAGCTATAGTCATTCCGCTATGATATTATTTTTTTTTATAAAAGAAAACAAGAAAGTTTTTTTTTGAAGAAACTGGTGGTCCATTTATTCGCGAACTTTAATAAGAGTAGTAGAGGCACATGGTAGCTCTTGCCTATATGAATGTTTTGGTTGTCACAATGAAAAATTGCTGAAAGAGGTGTATATAATATTGTATTTACATAAATGCATTTCAACTTCATTCAAATACTTATTATATTACAACGTAGAAATTTTTACTTTTTTTATCCCGTGTCCTTTCTCGAAAATCAATTTCATTTTTACTTTTTGTGGATAACGCTAATTGAAGTAATTTGCTCCATATTGGAAAACGTTGGAATAAATCAAATAATTGCCTTTAATTCTGGGAAATTGCAATTGTATTATTACCTATGATTCCGGTTAACATCATAGTGTGGTAAATTTATAGAAATATAAATATAAATATCAATTTTATTTTATATTCCACTACATTTTATATTTGGCAATACGAACGTCAAACCGAAAGGAGAATCGACCAAGCGAGAAGCCGGGATAAGTGGGCGGGAAACTTGAAAGCGTAGAGCGACGTTGGCGTCTTTTGTCGGCAAAAATGCCATTGCGGCGGAATAACTTCGATGTGAGACGTGTGGAAAGACTCCGACTAGTATTCCATATATAAATCGGTCTCTTAACGGTCATTGCGTATTTTGCATCCAAGGAAAACTCTTGTTCCGGTTCCCAATGCCTCCTACCAATTACAGTGAATTGTGATAAATAAGATATACAATTTTCTTTACCACCAAATAGCATATTTGAAAAAAAATACTAGAAAAGGTTCTGAATACTTACGCTAACTCTTTTTTTATAGAGTAAAATTAGCGCTCAACTACGATCCCACCTAAACTCTGATGAAACCATCAGAATAATAACGTTAAAAGAATTTTTATAACATCCGCAAAATAAAGAATCTACTACGTAACACTAAATAGAGTGATATTATTTCAAACATTTGAACTATAGTAACGGTCGGTTTGTGCAAACATTGTTTAAAACTGAAAATTTCACATGAAAATTAAAAATTACTGGAGTGTTTGCTCAGCGTTATTCCCATTTCTGTGTTTATTAAAGATAAACGTTATTTAAAATCTACCCTCTCTGACATTAAAGGTTTAAGATGGAAGTCAAACTACAGTATTTTATACGAGGAAGTTAATATGCATTGCTTATGGAAACATGACCTTGTCTCGTGCCAATAGGGTCACAATTCGTTTGCCCTGTATCATGTGGAAATGAATTTAAAGGAACGCAGTAAATTCCTTAGAATGTGTATCTTTAAGGCATTTATGATGTGGGAAGCGTTAGCTGTACCTACCTGGAGTATTCATAAACATCATAAAGAACACATTAAGCGCGGGTATACGCTGTTTGTACAAAATAATATTGTCCTCGGTGTAAACGTAGCATCTACATTCGTAGCCGTAGACGTCTACGAGCTACAATTTTACAAACTTATTACACGTAAAATAAAAACAACCGACGTAGCACAAAAATTAAAGAATCTACGTATTGTATATAATTTACTAATTACGCAGCATTGAGTTATAGAACCTTTAAACTTTTCATGGTTATATATAAAACCTACAAAGCATTCAGGTAGTACGTACAGCTACAATCGTCCGGCGAGTGTTAATGAATTTTCCTTTCCCGGTTTCTTACATACATAAATATTACTTAAGCTTATATTAAATGAAGTAACAAACTATGTTACCCACTGCTCACATTTAGAGGACGTTAGTAAAATTTAGTATTTTTTAATTAGTTTATTTATAACTGTGTCGAACGAGGTCAGAGGAAAAAAGGAACGTTGAAAACAAAAAAGTATGATGGAATTTAAAGCATTTTTAATAACAAACGGGAGATATAGTGAAAACCGCGTTGAATAGCGTAAGCTCCAATTATTTCACATACGATAAATATTTTACTAGAATAATTATTCGCTTTGCTACGATTTTTCTCAATACATAACATTACATGTCACTGTTTTAGTTAAAATAAGAAGAGAGAGAGAAAGATAATCTTCTAGCCATATACTGACACATATTTCTATAAACGATATTTTGATAAATGATGCATTACGAAAAGTGTGAAAAGGCGAGGTTGAAATTGAAAGGGACATATAATATTTATATAAATACACATTTAGATAGAGCTAAAAAAGATTTACTTCAGTCATCTGAAGCACACTCATTGTTTTTTAAAAATAATCTACCAGCAAGCACTCCCTTTTTACTGGTGATATTTTCCATACTAAAATTGACTTAAATATACGAAATAGATTTGATACCATTCACCATGTCTACGAGCCCAGATTTAATCTGTAGACTAGACTACACAAAGATAACGACAGAGAAAAATATTGGGTGTAGCAAGTAACACATGTCGCATACTAAAAAAATTCGTCACGTCCCCGACCCGGAATGGAGCCAATTTCTCTGGGCTATGTGGAAAAAATGCGATACGGGACATGTGAAGCCCGATGGGTCAATGGAGGCGATCAATATGGTATCAAAAGGTTTATTAAATTGTTTTCCTATTTCGAGCCCGAGCGTTTTCTCTACATAGTCTATGCGTGCGTGTGAATTTCGCAATTTTTGTATAGAGAAACACAAATTAACACCTAAATGATCATACAACACACATACGTATCATTAAAAAGTGTAGATGATTTGAAAATATAATCGAGATTTAACTTTACTGTACACGAAAAGCCAACAAGCAATAAATTACCGTTTAAATTAGACAATGGTTGAGCTTATCGCTAACAGTGACCACATCCACTCCAGTTTTGTATGAACAGCAAATATAAAAACAAATCGGGATTATTGCATATAGTATTATTACACTTGGTTAAAAAACATATTATAACTAAACTACAAATATATATAGTATCATTCTTTATTATCTTACATTATTTTATTAATTAATAAATAAATTATAATATTGAATGGTGTCCAAATTATTGAACTAATTATTTAATAAATAATTTATTTTCTTTCCGAATTACTCGCCACGGTACTAGCACAATATGTTTAGTCAAAAATGATGTATTCTTTCCGACCTCATAACGTAATCTAATTGATCGGTCTATTGATATTACATTGAGGCAGTCGCTCGTGTCGAAGCCCGTGTCACATTTGTCAATGCTCCCAATTGGAACAGGCCGACGTCCCCGATGAAAACGTGACAAATCCTTTGTGTACATATAGGAAATTTACTCAGAACATTCTATGGTTACTACGAAATGGGATTAGAAAAAAGGAAATAATTTAAAATTTATGACTGTATATTAAGCATTTTTTTTATTTTGATGCAAATATCTCGAACAGTAAGCTCTTACTTTAATAAAGCAATACACACTAATGAACTTAGTTGGAACTTATGCCAACTTATAAATTTATACACGTAGCTATAAATAAAAAACAGAAAAATTTCATAAAGAAAAAGAGGTAAATTCATGGAAACAATTTTTGAACAAAAAAAGTTCTCCCCGGCGGGGAATCGAACCCCGGTCTCCCGCGTGACAAGCGGGGATACTGACCACTATACTACCGAGGATGTTGAAATACTAGTAAAAATTGATCTTCACATGAAGTCTAAGAGTAAAGAAACAATATCTAATAAAGAGAAAGCTACTGCACTAACGTTAATACCTTTGTTCCATGCCACCGTAAAATATGTTAAGGAACGCGTACAAAACAATTATACAACAAAATTTGCAATGTGTAAATAGTTACGGGTACCTTGTGAGTTTTATAAATAAAAATAAATATATTGAGATTATCAGGAGCAGAATTGATCTTGATCCTACTATAACAAATAATAAAGTCATTCTTGAGTCAAACAACAAAAAAAGCTTACTTTAGCTCGCTCTACTCTTTGAATAGAGTGAATAGGCTCTCTTAGTTAGTGCGCCTTACTGTCCCGGAATACATTTCCATTTAAAATCAGTTGCGATCTTGATCAAACACTTGCTTAGGTAGTATAAAAATACCACTAGTTAATACTTTACTTACAGCATTTCTGTTTAACTGTTTGCCTGGTGCCTCGACTGTATATCGACATTTAATCACACCAAATTTTTTTCCGCAAAAAATACATAAGTAAAATGCATTTTTAATGGACGAACTACACAGTTGGTCAGAGAGGCTTTTACTGCTTCACCGGATTGAGAGGTGGCATAGCTCTTAGGTCGCTTAGCCTGAGCCTCTATCGCTAGTAACTCGACACAAGGGTCCCCACGGTGAGGCGTAACCTCGGCTTGGGCGGGTACTATGTTACGCGTAAGCGTTTCGATACAAGGGCGCCCTAGTGGGCTGAACCACGACTCGGTCAGTAAATATTTTATTGATAAAAACTATTGGTACAGTCTAAGCTAAACTAACTTATATGCCACTTCGGGTCCTATCCAAGGGATACAAGTAAAATGGAAACAAAGTATAGGTATTTATAGGTACACATATCACATACCTCACGATCGTTACAAACTGAAAACCCTGCACAATTTTTATTTAAAGTCTTTTCATCGCTATTTCGTGTCGCAAAATCCTGTACACCCGCATACAAACACAATGGAGCCCAGTGTATCAAGCTTACAATGGTTTTAAATAATAAAGAAAAACCTTTCAAATTTTCTTTTGTACTACGACTACCCTTGCAAAATATGTACGCAGTAATGTTGTTTATTACGAAAATATTGGTATTACAAATATATAATACGAGCCGACTTCTTTCTCAAAGGCCGGCAATGGACCTGCCGCTTTTCCGGTGTTGTGAATGATCATAAACGACGGTGATCACTTGAGTACGCTCGTCTGCCCTTTTTCATATAAAAAAAAAACATTTTACATGATTTAATTCTACCGTTCCCCCATCCCCGTTCTACCATCGGACTTAAAAAGCACTTTCATCCTTTTGTTTCGGACATCCCTCAAACCCAAACGTACGCTACGTTTGCTTCGTCTTTCATTATTCGTACAGCAAAGGACTAGTATAGATTGCCGTCGTCTTTCCTTCTGATTATAATGTTGGTTTTTAGTATAGATAGTAGTAAAATGAATAGGCATTAACTAAGCTAGTGCGCCTTTCCTTCCAACATTACATTTGCACTTAACATCAGGAAGAATTGTGGTCCAGCACTTTCTAAGGACGTATAAAGAAGCTTACTTTTTGGTGGTTTGTGGTTCGAACCCTCTCAGACGTCCTCGGATCCGAATGCTAACGCGTAATAAAGAAACCGTCCTAGCCGAGGTTACCCGTCACCGGTCACCCTTGGGACGAGTTTCTTCGACTAGAGGTTCAGGCTAAGCGAACTTAAAGTTCTGCCACCTTTCAATCTGGGGAGATAGTTAAAGTCTGCTTTACTGGCTCTCTCTTTATTTCTGTAGTTGTAAAAAAAACCAAAACTTTTTTTTTAATTCCGACAAGTCATGGACTATATATGGATATACCATGGACATGGAGGAACTTGAACACTTTATTGCTCACATTAAAGTAGGTACAGTCAATTGAGTAAAACTGAACTTAGCCTAAATGTGGGCAAGCATGGCCTTATCGCTATCAGCGCGATTTTTTCTACGTAAACCTGTAAGACAGGAAAGATGAAATAAATTAAAAATACCAGAGTAGATTAATTGATATTAAATATGAAAATTAAAAAAAAATTGGGGAGAACTTTATTAATATTTTGTTACAAAGGGAATTATGACACTTTTCAGTAAGTAATTACACAGGAACTAATCCCCACCCCGACATTTCCGGATTACAGCGCTCGCCCTACAAAAAGTCGACAAATTAAAAAAATTTGGACAAGCACAATTCCATTAGGGAAGCAACACACATTAAGAATTGTTACCAAAAGTTATTAAGTTGATTGTCGATTGTCTAAAACATGAATCTTATTAAATAATTAATTTATATATTAAACAAGTATTTGAAACATTTCATGTGATGATTTACGTTATTTAGATAAAGTCTGATAGACTAGAGAATTTCATAAAAAATAATAATAATAAATAACTTTATGGTTTTATCATGTGGTATGAGTTAGCATTTAAATTAATTCATTGCTCAAAGAGAGAGAGCTGAAGTAGCTCAATGTCCCCGCAAGCAACCCGAGTTTGGTCCCTGGCATCGGCACCAATGCGTATCTCTGCGTTGAAGGAAAATATCACAAGAAAACCTACTTGGCTACGAAAATAATTTGAAGTATGGTAATCCACCTAAAGGCCGTGTGATGTTTTATGTCTTTGACTGATCTAGGTATTTGTTCTAATCTTATTACAGAGAAAGCCCGTACCCAACAGTGGGACATATATAAACTGTAACTTTAACTTTGACTTTTTGTTGCTCAAAGAGCTTTTACACCAAACATTTTTCGTTATACTTCCTAGTTTTGCGACATTTTTATCTCGATGAAATTGAATAAAAGGTCGGAGCAGATAAAAGGAGCTTCTGCTATTCGAGTACAAAGACATGTACTTACATTTTATGGAAAAAGCATCTGAACGTACGCATTTACTAGGATGTTGAGCACTAAGGACTATTGAACTGAGTGATCTTAACTTATAGCCTCACAATGCCTCACATCACTCTCTATATATATATATACAAATACATGTATATATATGTACATAAATATCCCACTATACGTTGTCTAAGACAGCATAGGGGCATAGTCTGCTACGCACACCTAGTGCCGATTGTCAGAATTCAAATGCCTTAGAAAAATTTCTAACATACGTAGATTTCCTTACTTTAATAAACTACCCTACTGTCTAGGCCAGTGATTCTCAACCACTGTGCCGCGGCACTTTTGTGTGCCGCAAAATTTTGCAAAAATATAATAATGTTAATATTATTAAATTATATCATTTAAAAAGAAAAATATTTTTAACATGAATATATATTATTATTTCGTATATTTAAAATTTTTGTCATAAACTATTTATGCAGTGTGTTGTAGCAATTAAATAATTTTTATCTTTTTCTTTGTGTGCCGCCAAATTTTGAAATCGTTAAATATGTGCCGCAACAAAAAAAAGCGTGAGAATCACAGGTCTAGGCTATAAACGTCAGCAAATTAAAACTTCCTTATGTTGAAAGATTATGTCACATTAACAAATAAAATATGATGAGAAAATATGTCTTAGAGGTTAGAATTTTTAATTGAAAATGAAACGAAAATATTCGGAAAATTTCCTACCACAAAAAAAGTTCTCCCCGGCGGGGAATCGAACCCCGGTCTCCCGCGTGACAAGCGGGGATACTGACCACTATACTACCGAGGATGATGATAGAACGGGTAAACTTTGCGCTCAAATATCTTTCATTTACATGGGTTATTTCCTTTAATACACGGAGTTTTTCTAGTAATAATGTATAGCGGGTAGGATCATGAAATAAAGCCATTTTACATGCTAATAATAATTAATAATCATGTATAAGCCTATATATTGTTCAATAAATCACACCACATAGATCGGTTGAAAATCCCGTATTTCATGATTTGTACAGAATAGGCCATCGATAGATAATTTCACATTAATCTCTACTGTCCTTCTTCCGTAGTGGGTTTGTAGGATGTGTCACTTAACATTATACATTCTTGTTTGCCCCTACAAAAATTACCATAAGTCGTACTGTTTGTTTTAAAAATATATATTTTAATGAAAATATAAATGGTTAAAAATCAATTTGTCTTTGTATACTTATAATACATAAGGAATAATGATAAATAAAGAAACAAATGTGCTTAAAACCACGTGACTCAAGTAAAACTTAATAGCTCCATATATTTGTATGTACATATATGATTATATATGTGTAATATATACAAAAAATATAGTTTATCTCGCTCTTATATATACATGTTCTCCCTTTGCTCCTACAGTGTGATACAGACAATACAGCCTGCACTGTGTCTTAGACATTCGTATATCTACGTACGTCCGTAACATAGCTGATAAACAGAGGAAGAAAATGTGTGCTTGGACCTCTCTCTTACTCCTACAGTAATATAAGAAACAACTCTTTTTTCTATCCTCACTACCTTCCCTCTTAAATTTCATTCGCCTCGCCTGATTACACTTTTCGTAACACGTTCACCAAGTCAAGCGTGCTTATAAAACTTTTACTTCAAAAAAATCGTTGTACATAGAATAATCGAATTGAACGGTCTATTGATATTACATAAAGGCAGCCAGCGCGCGTCAAGGGCTGTATCGCATTTTTCAATGCCCCCAAGAGAAATAGCCCGACGTCCCCGATGAAAAAGTGACAAATTCTTTGTGTACACATGGAATATTTACGTTGAGCATTTTATGTTTAAAAATGGGATGAGGGAAAAAAATGGATACCAATATTTTCAGCACCGCTCTGAACGATAACAGTTAACTTTATTATTTTAATACAAGTATATAGAAAGGTGTTGTCAATTTAGATCAAGGCTTTAAAGTTATAGTTGATGTTTTTTTAGGAATGCTTACAATTCTCTTTTCATTAATACTACTGACATTCTTGTTAAACATGCGAAACTTAAAAACCCTTAACAGGGTAATTTTTTTTTTTTGTTCACGCGGTGGAATCTTTTTATAGACCATCCTTCGGTACCCTGGGTGGACCCGGAGGGGTTATGATCATTATATGATATGTGGTTAAGAGCGGGGTGCCCCGGATCTGTCAGCGACAGGACACCCCAACGACCGGCCGGTTCCGGCAAAGACCGGACGTCATCCTCAAAGGGGACTTCTCCGGCACTCAGATAAGTCCCGACGACGCGGAAGCATGCTGGGGCCAGGTACCCATCCTGGCCCCGCTTCGGATTACGGGGACGGCAAGAGGAGGCGTTCGTAACGCCTCCTGCGCACCCCGATACGTCGCCTGCGGAAGGGGGAGCCTCTGCGCTCCCCTCCCTGACCCGCTCGTCAGCCTCCTTCTGGGACTTGTCCGTCTCACAGAGGGAGGCGACCGCCGTCCAAGACCTGTCGCTCGAGACCATCGCAAGAGCGAGGCTCGGAAGCGACAGGTCTACACCACCGATGGCAGATATCATATCATGGCGCTGCGCTGCCCATCTCGGGCACACCTCGAGGGTGTGCTGGGCAGAGTCCACCGCAGCACCATAATCATGGCACCGCACATCGGCCTCCCGATGGGCCGTCCGACACAGGTAGTCCCCGAAGCACCCATGCCCAGTGAACACCTGCGTCAGACGGAAGGTGAGAGGTTTGCGCTTTCTGCGCATCCAACGCTCTATGACCGGGCGCAGAGCACTCGTCGTACGGATACCGTACGAGTGATGCGCAGGTCCTCCTCCCACCTTCGGCAAAGTGCCACCTCTCCTAGCTGACGGATCCGCCGGACCTCCACTGGCAAAGGGTTCTCTCCGAGGGCCCTCCTATCCGAGACATAGTTGGACACCTCAGCGAGAACCCCTGCCACGAGCGCCCACGGCGGATCGCGGGCCAGCGAGGTAGCTGCCGTCCACGTAACAGGGTAACCTTACCCTAAACTATACCTATCCTAGGCAGTGTTTTTTTAAATAGACCCATTAAGGATCGTTCTTGCACTGGTGCTATGAAGCTTTGCAGCATCCTTGAGTATCCAAGTTTAACAACTGTGACTGACGGACCTTATGTGTGTAGATGTAAATAGAGGAGAGGATAACTTATGTTGTCTGAAATGTCTTCTACGAGAGCATATTTGAAACATTCTAATGGGCAGTGATTCCATCACTGCCTTATTACCGATTCAAGATTGACTTGACTAGATATAGTTTCTATTTTGATCTGGATAGAAGACTGCTAAAACGCTATTTTTAGCTTCATTACCCTTAGTCTGCCAATCACCAAAGTTTAACTTAAAGAAAATGCTTAAAATAATTAGTTCGCCTTTTTACATACGTGTTGGTACAACTACAACTATAGTATCCGTATAAAGTCATCGATAAACGATCTTTTAACTTCTCGACTACTTAAATATTAATTGAGTACTTGCTAGCGGTAGACATTAATTATGTAACAAAGGGATGTATGACACTCCCTAGTGACAAATTACACAGGAAATAATCGCCAGGGGAGTTTCCGGAAACGCTGGCGCTGAGCCTGAAAGCGAACAAGCTAAATGTTTTGCTTGAAAATTAAAGAAATATATTTTCATGCAACTTACTAAAAAGCAAACAGATTTTGTTTAAATTTATTCCGACCTCTTGATGGTTGGCGTCCCAAAATTGTATGTTTCTCGCGTTACTTTCTTCCACGCACTGTCAACCTGTGGAATCAACTGTCACCAGCGTTGTTTCTGAACCGAATTTGGGGACCTGAAGCAAGCCTACTTCAATATCAAAGACCGGCAACGCACCTACAACTCCTCCGTTGGTGTGGATATTTATGGGCGACGGTGATTACATTAGATCAGATGAACTGTAAATTCGTTTGCAAATTTTTATGTAAAAAAAAAAATCTGTTAAACCATACTAGTATATAAAGTTATACCATATTAAGCTAAAAGTGTTTTCAGCGACATCTGCTGTTGCATGTATACACCGTATGATAGAGGACATGCTACGAACTTAAAGTTAGCTTAGTGGAAGTATATTTTACTTAAATCCTTCGCCCCCCTGAGTAAGGTGATATAAGATAACTTATAATAGTAAAATTTGGCAACCTATCTGAAATTCCCTATTCCCAAAATTGGTTTTGTTTGCCTGTGTAGATCGATCGAATTTTCTAGACTTGAAGACAAAGTAATACAATATTAAACAACACATTTATCATATATATTATACTCCATATATATTTATAGTACCTTTTTTTGTAAATAATAGTATCAGTACTCGCCACTAGATGTCAGGAAGTCTCAAAGAATTATTAAATTGACTTTTATCTTTGTACCGAAAAATCGCCAATACGATAACAATATTTGCACAATGTCGTTTCTTTCCTGAAGTAATTACTACTATATCCCTTTTTATAACCACGGTCATTTTTTCGTGTTTTTTTATAATATATTCAGATACGAATTAGATGCATTGATAAAGGGCTCCCAATTATAGTTTTCTCACACAAGAAGGATCATAAAGGGGAGAAAATAATCAGACTGGAAACATTTGAGCTCCAACCGCTGTTTTAATCGCCTGAAAGTACGGATGAAACGACATATTCTAAATTGCAAATCAGTGGGCATATGGTCCTTAAAGAAGTATTGGGCTAATAAAAAGGAGACGATTTCTCTTATTTACAGGCCCTCTATTTCTAAATGGTAAACTTGTAAGTAACTTAATGTTACCGTGTTGTTTTATACAGCGCCATCTATGTGTATATACTAGTAATTCCAGTGTGCTAGTATAGTAGTGAGGTTTCATTATAAATTGCAAGATGTCGTTTTAATGTAATTTTAAGGTAGTCAGTATAAAAACCTCTACTTATTGAAATTTCCGTTAATTGTAGAGGATGCCCGACTGCCTAAAGAAGTGAAATAAGTCAAATTACTTAATAAACTTCTCTGGTGTTATTTACGTAGTCTGGTGTTATTTCTCTGATCAAAAGTGCCAGAATAGCTGACTAAAGTTAATTTACCAATAAATCCTCACTTATTTTAGGCGGAAAGTAAAAGACGTCTTGCTTAACTTTACCCTTGCACCCCTGGGATCTAATAAGCTCGTTAAAAACAGAAAGTTTTCAACCCATATCTGTCTACCCTCTAGACTTTTTAACGATTTGTCTGAAGTAAAACTTCATTAGCTTCTTTATATATACCTGTAAGTGTAATATTATATTTACAAAAAACATAATATATACAAGATTGTTCAAGAGAGAAAGAAAATGTGCACGCACTACTCTCTCTTGCTCTTAGAGCGTGGGATATACGAAACGTAACTGGCTATGAGAGAATAAGAGGAAGACAATGTGAACTCGCACCCCTTTCTTCTCCAACAGTAATACACGAAACGTAAATCTTTTGCTTTCTATCTCACTTATATCTCCCTCTCAACTTCCATTCTCCTCGCCCCGTCACACTTTTCGTGCATAAAGAAGTTTACCCTAAAAACTGTTTATTTAGGTTAACAAAACGTTTATATAACATGTTTCTACCTTTGGAATTTATAAACAGAGAACAATAAAACATGACCATTACGAGAACAAAACAACATTAAACTCAATTAAGTAGCGTTTCCCTTGAGGAGCTCACGGAATGTAACTCTTGTTACACAGTTAATATGCTTATATTGTTGGTCCATAACGCGGCGTTAACGCGACTTTATAATGAATGTTACAACATTGCGTTAACGCGCTGTAATTAATGTTATTTATTCTTGTACGATGCTGTTCATTAATCATACATGTAGATAGTTAAGAGAGTAACTTACAAGGATAGTAGCAAGTGGCTGGATATCGAAAGCGAAGGATGTTATGTGGTGGAAGGTATTGGGGAAGTCTTATTTCCAGCAGTGAATAGACACAGGCTGATAAAGATTCTTCATCATTAGATCAGTAACGTCGTTTAATTATTAATTAGGCAATTGCTACAGTAATCAAAACCAATTAGCCTTAAACTGTATACGAAAAAGTTTTTCATCAAAAATACTTTTATTAAGTCATCAACCGTAGCGTAGATCAATCGTGTTAACATGGTTCATCTTTTTTCTTCTATCGCTCGTCTGCACTTGATATTTGTTTAATTTTGTCTATTATTCAAATGCATGATGAGTTAACCTGTAATCTGCGTATATATAAGCTTAAGGCATATATGTTATATGTTTTCTTAAAGTATGTGCTGTCCGTTGACCAATCCCTACACATAGTATAAAACAAAGTCAAGTAACTATCTCACTAATGGATAAAGCGGTTCTCGAGGAAGGTTTTAGTATATAATTTATTAAGTTTTCGTATAAATTTGCTAAAATTTAACGATATTTCGGAAAAATATAAACTGTAAGGGAGTGTCCAACGAAAACGCTGCCTAAAACCATTGAGATATAATAAAATGATGTATGGTCGGATCTGTGTATCTTATATAGGTCTACAGAAACTTCCGTGATGGCATTCATGACATACTATATCCATATTAACACTTTAAAAATTGGACGATTATAAGGCGGCAATTGGAAATCGAATTACACAAACATTACGGTTTTATATCTTATTTTTTTTAGTTAGATGGTTTTAGAGTTTTACAAAATCACTGAATATCTAAGATTCCTTGTTATATTTCTATATAACAAGCCTTAGCAGCTAATTCCTGTCATCTATCGGGTTTATACCGATCACGTATCGATCGAAACGATAAATGCAGATTGTAATGCACCTATGAAGCCAATGGTTAGTGACTAGTTTGTCCCACTACCGAAACATTATTTTGATTATTTTCACGGAACTCAAATTCACTGAAATAGCTTACTAACGACGGTGTTTCTGTAAAGCGAGATTAACGTCAACCTATTTGAAACTTGCATTCTATTATTTTAAAACATTAATGATTATTACAAACGCCACAGCTTTTGAATTAAGTATTTACAAAGTCTCCCTTTGAGTTGTGGTCAGTCTCCCGAGCTTTAAGATCCCATCGTTTTGGGGTAATCGTACGACGTAAGTCACAAAATTACAATTAATGCTACCCGATAAGATCATATATTCAGGTAACATGTTATTTACGAACAGAAGTAGCATAATATCGATTATGTCGACAGGGATACGAATGATGTACCTGCTTCTTAATTATATAAATATATTTAATAAATTATAGATTAAAAATTAGTCTCACAGATTTCTTGTATAATTATTTTACCTTTAACGCAATAAGGCTCTGGAATGCTCTTCCTCCAAATATATTTTCAGCTAAAGCAAACTATTACTCTCCAGAGCTTTACCTAGACAAGATTTAAAAAAATAGTTTGACATTTACCTTTTCTGTCCCTATCTATCTATACTTAGATATATGTATCTATCTAATATTATATGTAATAATTATGGCATATATTTGATTTATTTGTTCTATAACGTACATATACAAATATTTATGTTTAATACAAAGCTAATATTTTTATCGGGAAACACGGAGCACACATTAACGCAAGAAATCCTTTTATACATAAGAAACCAAAAACGGACAACCCAAGGTCCGAAACACCGACATAAATACATATATTAACTCATTTAACTACGTGTTCTTAAATTTTATGCAAATATCTATTTTCTTTACCTATTTGATACCTACAGTAAATAAATAAATAAGTGAAAACTTTACAAGTTATCGACTATGCCAGACTCTCTACTATCTCAAGAAAATACTTCCTTCAGCTTCATACAAAAGCCTATCTTTCTCGCTTCTTGCGACGGATTTGATTACAACATCCAAGAGGGATGTTTGTTTGTTGCCACACCATTTCCTTATTACGGTATTTGTTAACCTTCCATTCAGAGTCACGTCGCAATTTTCCCGTACATCTGTACAAAGCATTATCTGATTCGACAACATATAGATTGGATATTTTACAAGTAAAACCAGAAACCGATCTCAAATCGATCAAACGCTATTAAGCGCGGACGCCCTCTTTGAATTATCGTAGGAATATTACCAAATAGAATTAATCAGAACCTAACCAAACTCTCATCAATCTACCCTTGAAGTACTTAATGCAAATTTAAGACTTAAGACTATATACTCTCATGGACGCCATTGTACAATTTAAAATGGGAACACATCTCAAGCACCAGCTTTCAAATGAAAAGGAATAATCTAAAATCGATTGAGCCAAAGTTTTGACTTAATAAACATAATAAATACATGAGAATTGAGAACTTCCTTTTTTGAAGTCGGTTGAAAATAAATGTGTTCGTTACAAATCACAATAATATCATTACATATATCCGATATATATCCCGTTCATATATAAAAAAATAAGCATACCTTTTATGGAAATATATTTTAAATAACAAAAGCATTTCCACTTGCAATGAACAATACATATTTTAAATTTCCATAAGTTCCCGCGGGATACATAAAAACGGACGAAAGCGTAGTTAAGTGTTAATTATACATGTAAAGAGGATAACTCCCATGCGATATCTCAGTGAATTCGCCGGGATAAAATTTCGCTATGCTCATTAATGATACATTGTTCCTTTATTCTGAAAATTTGAATATGTTTTTGTGAAATTTCTGATTGTTCTTTTTGTTGTTGAAAACGAGTAAAACAAAACCCACTTCAAATCGAATCAAACGTTAGAGACTTTTACGCGCGGACGCCCTGCTTCTTTTCCGAATTATCGTACGAATATTACGGAATTGAATCAATCAGAACCTCATCAAACTACTCTTAATGTACATCCTTTAAAGTAAAATTTGAATCATCGAAATCGGTTGGCGTGATATTGAGTTATTCGTCCATTTTTCCTCCTTTTTGAAGTCAATTAAAATTTACTTAATTTACTGTACGCATCCTAATAAGTGTATGCCTAGTGGCCACTGATACCCCTATTTTAGCCTTCAAGTAGTAGTAAGTATATATATAAATGGGTAGTGAAGAGTGTTACAGCTACTGAAATTACTTACGCACAATAATAAAGCACTACAAAGCAATTGTGACGTAGGGTTAACTTATCAAGCATACGCAAGTTCAAAATTTTCGTATGATACGAAAAACGTCAGCTCGTCGATTTAGTAATAGCCTAATTACAAAGCGATCAAACGCTCAAGGGTTTCAATTCCATTTGATTTCCGCCTGTCGGTTTCTTAAGTACAGAAACATTATAAACGATTTCTTTTGTACTTACGAAACCATTATAGATTTTCCATGAAATGGTTCTAATTAAGAGGTTGTAAAGTCTATCGTTTAGCCAATCGGCTATTAATTTATGAGCTATTATTATTAACTGTCAACATTATAAATTCACGAGGAAATAAATGCAAAGTTGATATCGTCCCTGATTCAATCGTTGATCGCTTGATTGTCGATCCACATCTTCTACGTGTCTTCGGCTACGTGTATTCATCGTGCTGTCACTTGCTTCACAAATCACTTGCTAAAGCAATTGTGTCAGGTATACGGCAATAAGTGAAAAAATCCCAGTCTGGGAGTAAAATCAAATATGCTCATATGGCGGTTTATATTTTGAAATTTTGGTATATGTTTAAATTTTAGATTTCATTCCTAGGGTACTCGTTGCAGAGTAAAACTTTCATTTTTTTTAATTTATTAATCTTAACAATGGTGCGTCATAACATAACTAGAAATTATGTCTATGTTTTTAAAATAGAACATTATTCCAAATCAAATATTTTCCAACTGTTGTTAAAAGAAGGTTTATTCTCGGAGCGGGACTATGACCACACCCGCTGTTTGTTTTCGGGCAGCGTTCCACTCAAGCGGAAATAAACAAAATTACGACTGCCGCACTACGGGATATGAGTATAACTTATAAGCTTGAAGCAGTGAAAGATTACACTGTCCACCCCGCTAGGGTTAAAAAGTCGAGAGAGCTTATTTTTTTGTTATTGTTTTGAATCCCCATAGACTCTTTAATTTATTGCTACCATTTAACCGCCTATATTATTCGTATTTTCATAGTGATATTGTGAACTGTATAATAAAAATCCTGGTAACAGATAGAAATTCTAGTCCATTTACCGAGTTCACTCATCTCTCGATGATAAAAAAAAGAAACTAAATTGAGTCAATAGTATACTGGGATGTTGCAGAGTAAAACTTTCATTTTTTTATTTATTAATCTTAACAATGGTGCGTCATAACATAACTAGAAATTATGTCTATGTTTTAAAATGGGAACACATGGCAAGCACCAGCTTTCAAATGAAAAGGAATAATCTAAAATCGATTGAGCCAAAGTTTTGACTTAATAAACATAATAAATACATGAGAATTGAGAACTTTTTAAAGCTTGGTTGAAAATAAATGTGTTCGTTACAAATCACAATAATATCATTACATATATCCGATATATATCCCGTTCATATATAAAAAAATAAGCATACCTTTTATGGAAATATATTTTAAATAACAAAAGCATTTCCACTTGCAATGAACAATACATATTTTAAATTTCCATAAGTTCCCGCGGGATACATAAAAACGGACGAAAGCGTAGTTAAGTGTTAATTATACATGTAAAGAGGATAACTCCCATGCGATATCTCAGTGAATTCGCCGGGATAAAATTTCGCTATGCTCATTAATGATACATTGTTCCTTTATTCTGAAAATTTGAATATGTTTTTTGTGAAATTTCTGATTGTTCTTTTTTTGTTGTTGAAAACGAGTAAAAACAAAAACCCACTTCAAATCGAATCAAACGTTAGAGACTTTTACGCGCGGACGCCCTGCTTCTTTTTCCGAATTATCGTACGAATATTACGAAATTGAATCAATCAGAACCTAATCAAACTACTCAGTACACGCTTTAAAGTAAAATTTGAATCATCGAAATCGGTTGGCGTGATATTGAGTTATTCGTCCATTTTTCCTTTGAAGTCGGTGGTTGAAAATAAATGTGTTCGTTACAAATCACAATAATATCATTACATATATCCGATATATATCCCGTTCATATATAAAAAAATAAGCATACCTTTTATGGAAATATATTTTAAATAACAAAAGCATTTCCACTTGCAATGAACAATACATATTTTAAATTTCCATAAGTTCCCGCGGGATACATAAAAACGGACGAAAGCGTAGTTAAGTGTTAATTATACATGTAAAGAGGATAACTCCCATGCGATATCTCAGTGAATTCGCCGGGATAAAATTTCGCTATGCTCATTAATGATACATTGTTCCTTTATTCTGAAAATTTGAATATGTTTTTTGTGAAATTTCTGATTGTTCTTTTTTTGTTGTTGAAAACGAGTAAAAACAAAAACCCACTTCAAATCGAATCAAACGTTAGAGACTTTTACGCGCGGACGCCCTGCTTCTTTTTCCGAATTATCGTACGAATATTACGAAATTGAATCAATCAGAACCTAATCAAACTACTCAGTACACGCTTTAAAGTAAAATTTGAATCATCGAAATCGGTTGGCGCGATATTGAGTTATTCGTCCATTTTTCCTCCTTTTTTGAAGTCAGTTAAAATTTACTTAATTTACTCTACGCATCCTAATAAGTGCATGCCTGGTGGCCACTGATACCCCTATTTTAGCCTTCAACTAGTAGTAAGTATATATTAAAGTGGGTAGTGAAGAGTGTTACAGCTACTGAAATTACTTACGCACAATAATAAAGCACTACAAAGCAATTGTGACGTAGGGTTAACTTATCAAGCATACGCAAGTTCAAAATTTTCGTATGATACGAAAAACGTCAGCTCGTCGATTTAGTAATAGCCTAATTACAAAGCGATCAAACGCTCAAGGGTTTCAATTCCATTTGATTTCCGCCTGTCGGTTTCTTAAGTACAGAAACATTATAAAAATCAACCCCTAAGTTTTAGAATGATTTTGTAAAATAAAAAGAGTGTTCTGTTCTGAATATTGTATTTTTTAATTGTAAGCAAACCAGATGTTAAGCGTAACTACATAATAAATAAATAGCTAAATATATATTTGTCTATATTTTCTTATTGTTTTGAATCCCCATAGACTCTTTAATTTATTGCTACCATTTAACCGCCTATATTATTCGTATTTTCATAGTGATATTGTGAACTGTATAATAAAAATCCTGGTAACAGATAGAAATTCTAGTCCATTTACCGAGTTCACTCATCTCTCGATGATAAAAAAAAGAAACTAAATTGAGTCAATAGAATTCAGGTGAAGTGCGCTTCAGCCGCTTTTATGTTTTTTTTTGTCCATCCATTGGAAACGTTTACCGGTTAAAATGGCACGTATATTCCTGTGACCGTTTTCAACCATTGGGACAGTGAATTTTAGAATAAAAGTGTTAGATGAATTATTTAAAAAAAAGAAAAACATACATATATAAATGGCGACATACATGACATTATAAAATGGGACGAGGACTTCAACAGCATTTACAATTTCGTGTAGCTGCTCGTCTAGAATTCGGTTCACATATATCGAGGTTACACACAGTTGAGTAATATGTAATTGAATAAAACTACTCACACATTTTGATTTTGATCTTGTTTTATTATAATACAGGCAATAAGACCTCAGCCGAATAATAACTAAACAAAAATTAGCTTAATGTTTGTTTAGTTACAATTATTCTATTATTTAATTTCGCTAGTATTATTTCACTAGTGCTTTTATTTTTATATATTATAGATGTTTACTTATTATATGTATATAAATTGAATGTGTACAATAGTAAAAATAACTGTCAATAATAATGCTCAAAAGGTACGTCAGCCCCATCATATCCTAACCTTGGTAACACACACATCGATCGCATTAAGGGAAGAAAGAAAGTCATCAATGTTGCATGGCCATAGCCACCACCTTCCTCGCTCCCTCTGAGGTCGGGTCAGACAACAACATTAAAAAAGCACCCACATGTTGTTCCGTCAGTTTAAGGCTATCTATTAATGACTTTCTTTTCGCTTCATGTTCAGCACATTCCCCAATTATGTGCACATCATGCACCACTTGGCAAATCTCACAAATAATTTGTTGATCATGTCATTGTTAGAGCATTTTCTTCTAATATTCTATTTGTGTTATGTCTTATATTTAAATTTCATTTGTACTATGTTTATTGTCCCAAATAAAGAGATAAAATAAGACACTGTATTTCTGAGCGGTGTAAAGTGTTCAAAACAAGATTAAATATTGACAAAATTCGTAAATGTAATTTTAACGCTTAAATTATTTGTTGTTTTTTTTTTATTATTTGTGAGCCAATTGAACAAATATGACAGTAGAATTAGACTTCCAGAGTCTAATTCTACTGGCAGACCAATTTCATGAGAAACATAATAGTAACTAAATATATATTTGTCTATATTTTTCATATTTTAGTAATTTAGTAGTACTGTAAGGCTTTAATATTTAGAGATTTCCGTTAAGAGCATTCTACGTTTATAAGTATTCTACTAATAAAAGCAATGTGAAGCGTGCGTAATCTTGATTTTTCATTTCGGAGTTTCTCCAATATGTGGTACAGTTCCGGTCCAAGTTATCTTTGCATCTTGCCACCTGAAACGAGAAAACCATATAAGTTTTAAATTTGCATCAGGTATGTACAAAGTGACGATTAACTCAATATCACGCCAACCGAGGAAACTCCGGCAACGCTCCTAATATCTAACGGGTTCATAATGAAATAATTAACTACATTTGACGTACTTAGTATGGATCAGTTTCTCTAGGGGCGTGGCGCTGATGTCATCAGCTCTCAAGCCGCCCACACTGTCCTCGTGGGTTCTGGTGTCAACGTTTAGAAGTACGTGGCAGCCTCCGCACGTGTAATAGTGGATGTCGAACCTTGAAAAATAAATATTAGTAATAGAATAGAAATAAATTAATATTATCAGATGTTTTTTTTTCTTTTTTAATGACGAACTACACAAATTGGCCAGAGAAGCTGGCCTTGACTGCTCCACCGGATTGAGAGATGGCATAGCTCTTAGGTCGCTCAGCCTGAACCTCTATCGCTAGTAACACTAGACACAGTATAATCGGTTTTTGAATGAATGGCCCATACTTATCAAATGTCTTAATTGTAATAACTGTCTATTAGACGTTCCGAAAAATCTCCAAAAATTACATTAATTATAAGTTCCTATTTGCCAAACATGCTGGATTTAAACACTTGCGCCCAGCGGTGTTACCCGCGGTGAAAAACTATTTTTTTTAATTTTTCTAAAATTCTTTAAAGTTACTCCTTATAACATCAGCCATCTGCCAGTGAAAGTTCTATCAAAATCGGTTTAGCCGTTCTAGAGATTAGCCGGAACAAATGGACAGAAATATAAAAAAAAATAAAAATGTTATTTTGCATATGTACCGTATATAATATACCATATGTGTATGTAGTAAAAATGGTTATTTTAATCTTACAAAAAGACACACCAATTTTAATCATTTGCATAGATTCCTCAATAGGGTCTACTTAAGAGCGTTAACATATTGTATGTTGGTTTATTATACTAGTTAAAAAACTCAATTATTTATTGTATACCTTCTTTCTGCATGGTAATTCCTGAGCAGTTCACGATTTGTGTTAAACAGTACTCCATAATGTCCGGAGCAGCAGGTCACCTAGACATAACAATACATTATTGCTTCATCCGCCTATAATTGTGTAAGGAATAGGGCACAGGTGTTTCTGACAGACTATCCTAAACAAGAGTGAATGAAGACATCTTATACACTGTATTGTCCACAAAAAATAATTTAGTATAGAAATCTGCATTGATTTATAGTTCTATTTTAACAATTATATTTACGAGTAAAACAAACGCTGACTTCCAATGGAACATGGAGCTCTAGCTATCAAATATCGACCACCAAGTCGAATTGAGGACCTCCTTTTTTGAGATCGGTTAAAAATAACTTTTTTATTACTATTTTTGAAGATATAAAATAATACACTGAATAACAGAATAATATTATAATAATAATAATGTACAAGTCGACGATATCCATTAGAGACGTATATCACATATCAGAGACGTGCATTTCAGCAATGAAGTATATAAAAAGAGATTGAATAAAGTAGCTTACCCATATTGGTAAAGCGGGCGTCTTTAATCTGGACCCGGGATGCTGCTTAGTGAGATGATTAGAACCATTATCTTCACTTCCATACCACACCAGAAGACCCACTAAGCTACGAAATAATACTCCAAATTGAGGCATAGCCTGAAATTACAGTTATTAACTATTTATTATGATATTCATTATTAATTAACATTCATTTAAATATTTTTCAACCATTCCAAAAAGGCTTAGGCTTGTGTTAGGAGATGGTTCTGGTCAGTAATCGAATGGTAGATTCGATCTCACGACCTTACAATTTGCAGACCGTTACCTAAACCTATTGGCGCTACTACGATATTATTAAAATGCATTTAAAACTTACGTAATGATCCTCATCACCGACATACATCACTCCGTTCTGGAGAGTAGCCGGAACAAACAGACCGATATATAAAAAAATTAAAAATGTTATTTTGCATATGTACCGTATATAATATACCATATGTGTATGTAGTAAAAATGGTTATTTTAATCTTACAAAAAGACACACCAATTTTAATCATTTGCATAGATTCCTCAACAGGGACTTCTTAAGAGCATTAACATATTGTATGCTGGTTAATTAAACTAGTTAAAAAAAAAACTCAATTAATAACCTTCTTTCTGCATGGTAATTCCTGAGCAGTTCACGATTTGTGTTAAACAGTACTCCATAATGTCCGGAGCAGCAGGTCACCTAGACATAACAATACATTATTGCTTCATCCGCCTATAATTGTGTAAGGAATAGGGCATAGGTGTTTCTGACAGACTATCCTAAACGAGAGTGAATGAAGACACCTTATACACTGTATTGTCCACAAAAAATAATTTACTATAGAAATCTGCATTGATTTATAGTTCTATTTTAACAATTATATTTATGAGTAAAACAAAAGCCGACTACGAATGGAACATGGAGCACTAGCTATCAAATATCGACCACCTAGTCGAAATTTCGAATTGAGAACCTCCTTTTGAGGTCGGTTAAAAACAACTTTTATTACTATTTTGAAGATATAAAATAAAACACTGAATAACAGAATAATATTATAATAATAATAATGTACAAGTCGACGATATCCATTAGAGACGTATATCACATATCAGACGTGCATTTCAGCAATGAAGTATATAAAAAGAGATTGAAGATATTTACAAAGCAGCTTACCCATATTGGTAAAGCGGGCGTTTTCAATCTGGACCCGGGATGCTGCTTAGTGAGATGATTAGAACCATTATCTTCACTTCCATACCACACCAGAAGACCCACTAAGCTACGAAATAATACTCCAAATTGAGGCATAGCCTGAAATTACAGTTATTAACTATTTATTATGATATTCATTATTAATTAACATTACTTTAAATATTTTTCAACCATTCTAAAAAGGCTTAGGCTTGTGTTAGGAGATGGTTCTGGTCAGTAATCGAATGGTGGATTCGATCTCACGACCTTACAATTTGCAGACCGTTACCTGAACCTATTGGCGCTACTACGATATTATTAAAATGCATTTAAAACTTACGTAATGATCCTCATCACCGACATACATCACTCCATTGTGGAGATAGGGAGTAGCTCTTCCAGTAAGGACAAGCATGGTAACATTAATGGAACCTTCCACTTGAGTCGATACCAAGTAATTCAATTTTCCGTCGAGGTCCTTCATGATGCTTTAAATATAAGAAATCGATTAAATTATTTAATTTAAATATTAAAATGCAGTTTTATTGCTAAAGGAGAAATAATTTTTATATATCCATATAAGTGAAATAGTAGATATAGCAGAATAAGTGGTAACCCAGCCAGGGTTGCTTATTTTACAACACCAAGAGTAAGCTAATTTTTCATAGATGGGAAAATGAAATATTTGAAATCAGACGGTATTCTGCAATAACAACGAAACCCACAATATACACCTCCCTCTATAATATATAGTATGACTTAAAAAAACTAATGTTATCTTTACACCACACGACTGAAGTAAAACTTCTTTAGCGCTACATCTTATCTATGTATATATATGTATATGTTTTATATGTATAATATATACACGATTGTACAGCAGAGAAAGTAAATGTGCAATGCGCACTGCTCTCACTTGCTCCTTAGAGATTGAAACGTAACTCTCTCTTTCTATCGTCTCTAAATTATATCTCTTTCTCAAATTCCGTTCACCTCGCCTGATCACACGTAACGCATTCATCTGCGTGCAAAAAGAAGTTTTACTACACAAATAAACGTCGACATTATGTTAATTTATTTAAAACTAAAACTAAATTACATTAGCTAATTACCACAGCGGTAGGTTTTAACAATGTTTGCTACACTCTGTTATAAAACAAAGCAAAAGTAAGCCAATTTGGTTACGTGATTATTAATCATGCTTTGTTCATAATTTAAAGTGCCAGTCGTAACTTACTTCTCGCAACCTCTGGATAATACAGCAGCATACAGAACAAGTAATGCGCCAGCACCTTCGTCCAACTGAAACTGTAAAGTTTAATTATGAACAATTAATGTTCATTATTACAACGTTCAAGGCGTAAGATGTAGATGTCTTATGTTTAGTAGACGTAGATACAACTCTACGTTGAACCTACACAGAATATGGAGCAGTGGTAATTGCAACAATAATGGCACGTCTTTCCTACAACATTTAGTCTCGATAGAGATCGCTGGGTATAAGATAAGTCGAACGATTGCTTCATTTATAAAAAAAATCGTTAGTTATAATGTCATTAGACTTGACAGACAAAAGAAAGATTTTCCCAGTCAGATGTCACTAAAACCCTAACTCGCTGCATGGTGAAGGTCTCTGGGATCTCCACAGTGGAATACAGCGGAGCTGTGCTCTATGCTTTAGCACGTTCCAGGGAAGTAAGTCCCTTCCCCAGCACCGTCGTAGTGCTAAGGCGACACGAGCCAGCAGATGTCGCCTTCTTCCTGGGCCTACGGTAGCGGGTCTACAAAGGCCGCACCCTTGTCGCTCCGTGAACCCGAGGCCCCTTCTACGACAGGCAGGGGTTCCCGTAGCCTTATTCTACGAGCGCAGAACTACAGGGCTGACCAATAATGTATAGTAAGACGACTCATAAAAGTAATAAAAGAAAAACTGTATTTTACAGCTATGAGTATTCAGTATGGAAAACGTGATAACTTTTATAATTTAAAGTTAATATATTCATGATATTTTCTCATATTTATGTTTCATTCAGTAATTATATTTTTGATATAGTTGTTGAGTTCGCGGAATATATAGGTAATTCGAGTTAGCATAATATAAATTGTCAGTGTCGAAATGATGCGTTTAGAACAAGTAAAATATTTATGACTTACCACGTGCATATACCGCTTAACGAAGATCTGCAAATCTTCCAGCTGATTGAATTCAAATAAATGCAGCTTGAAAACAAAATAAATAGGCTAAAATTTCTACACGAGCGATTGGAGTGCCCTTAATTTGAACGTTAAATAAAAAAATCTGTACCAGTTCTCTACTTTTCATTTCACGCAGTTCTGTTATTACCCATTAATTTCTAGCTATCATGAGCCTTATTTTAACCCGTTTTTTTCGTTCATAGAAAATATTTTTCAAATCTGTGTTTAAATCATTTATTTGCTTTCTAGCAGTGCTATTGAATTTAAAACTTTAAAGATTTTATTTCAAATAAACTTTTTAAAAAGTTTTATTTTATACCCTAAAAAATAATACGCTTCAAAAACAGGGTTCCATATTTTTAAAGTGAACTTTCTTCTGCTATCAATTTTTTAAACAAAATGGGATATAACCACTAACTTCAATACAATACAATATATTTGAAATTTGTATGTTTGTCCATAAAAATCAATCTAGGTTTAAAAAATTATATGATATTGTTGGTACAAAAATTGCGCTGAAGGAGGAGTATGAAATTTCCCATACTTATAGTTTAAATAGAGAATAAGTACAGCTAATTTTTTTTTAATTATGCATTCAAAAGGCATTAAATCAAGAGAAGACATTACACACACAACCATGCGTTTTACTCATAAACACACAGTTGTTTTAATCGGTTGCTTGATTAACGGTTAAGTAACTTATAAATTATTACTGGATTTCAACTACAGAGCGACTGGTAGATATAATAAACACCTTTCCTCACCTTTCCGAGAGAGTCCTCACCTTTTCGGTTATGCCGTCCTGGTAATATTGGGAGCTATGCTGCACGTAAGTGTTCTCTGTCGGCAGTGCAACGACAACCTTCGTTTCCGTTGCATTTTGGGAATTAAATCCTCCACCGCAACGCCAAATCACTTCGCTACAAGCGCGCCAAAGTGCTTCCTCCTGTCGCTCCTCTGACGAACGCAAATAGCTGGAGGAATATAACAAAAGTACAAGTAAATTCTTGTTTTTAACGCGATATTATTATCATAGAACAAAGAAGAGAATTGTTTTATTTTTAATATCTTACTTTATGCTTCATGTATCTACAATTTGATCGAATAAATAACGTAAGCGTAGCTATTTCATTATCCGGACAGTTATGTTTATAAATTCACAATACTCAAGGTATTATATACCCTTTCTACAAGGCGTCCTGCCGCGACCGATAGAGTCCAATGTTATCGCGATACCATCGCGGTTCACAGATTCTTAGATTGGGCACTCCGGTAACGTTACTGGGGTTTCTTCGGCCACTTGTTCTCCCGGCGTCAACGCTTTCCGAAGTGGAATTTGAAGATAGGTTCGGCCATGTCAGACACCCTTGGTTCAGAGTGTTGACACGATTATAGTAACGATCCAAGCCGAGGTCTCTCTAGGGCTCCTTACGCTGTGTTGCTCTAAGTAGAGGTTCAGGCTAACTAACCTAAGAGCTTTATCAACTGGGATATTTTTGTATTTACATTAATTAAATTGAAATTTGAATTGAATAATAATAAAAAAATTAAAATCAGCGAGAGTTGACTGTTTGAAGAAAATGTTACGATTCTTTTTTAAGAAATAAAAAAACAAAATTATTTATTTCCTAAAAGTCTATGCTTTATGTACTTAAAATTAGATCGAACAAATTACATAAGCATAGGCTTCAGACAGACTGACATAATTATTTTTGAACTTTGTCAGTTGTATATAAGGGAAAAATGTGGGAGTGACAAAAAATAGCGTTGATTACTACGCGCACTCACATTTTAGCAACAGAAAGGAACCGGGCTCATTTATTTTGAATGGAGCATGATTTTGAAAAGGCCACGGCATAAGCCATTTTCAAACTGTAGCACGGTACCGCGGGGATTTCATACATTACAGGTGTCACTGGAGACGTGCAGACTTTTAAAATATTTACATGTTCATGCCACTACCAGAATAGTTTGACTTAAATTATGTCTATACTAGCTGTGCCCGCAATTTCGTCCGCGTGGAATTCAACAAAAAAAATTTTTTATTTCGATTATTTTAGGATATAAGCGCGAACGCGAGGAGCGGAGCACGGGGCGCCCGCTCGGATTAGCTTTCCAATTACCGCTTTAGATTTTTTTAAGTGTTAATATGGATATAGTATGTTATACTTCAGAGATAGACTATTCTGTAGACCTAAATATATTTCGTTAAATTTTAGCTAGTGTATGCGAAAACGTAAAAAATATATACTAAAACCTTCGTCGAGAACCGCCCTATCCATTGGTGAGCACAGCATGAAAATCAGTGCAGTAGTTTTGAGTTTACCACGAACAGACGGACAGACAGCGGAAAGTGACTTTGTTTTATACTATGTAAGGATTATTTTAGGTGTCTTTTAGCGTCGTCTCAGGTAATATAATATTTATGAATATGTATCGTAAAGCTAATACGTTATTTTGTGAATATTATCTGTTTCTACATAAGATTCGATTAAATACACGACGTGAGCTATCACGTATTTTAACCTTTTTTTAAGTGGTGTAGACAGAGCCAATATTTACTGTACACTTTTTGCTATATTTTTTAGCTCCTATATTCTACTTCCGTTGATAACAACAAAAATGCCTTGCCTTTAATCAAGCTTTTAGGACAATATATATTTTAACCAGATATTTGTCTAATTAATTTTTTTTAATAAAAGTAATGCTAGAAATATATTTTTTCACAATTGCTATTAATATTCTTGATAACCATTCCAAATAAACTTACGCTTGTGTTAGGAGATGGTTTCAATATTCGAATGGTGGATTCGAACCCACGACCTTACGGTTCGCAGACCGTAGCCTAAACCATGAAGCTATTGATGCTTCAAATTATATATATTAAAAAATCATATGTATTCATACCTTTCTGGCGGTTCCTTTGACTTATTGTCCTTGGTCATAGGTCGGGAGTCGAAAAGTAGCCACTTGATAATATGCGCCTGAAGACCAGACAGCAACGACCGAGTACCATTTCGCGGCGCTGCGAGACCATAAGCGAGAGGTTGGTCTGGCGGTCTCAGAACTAGTGGGGAGTGAATCCATTCACCGCGAGGAGGGCAGGCAGCTGTCCCGAATGTTGTTAAGCGCAACTCCTAAAGTAAAAAAATCTCTGAAGTTTTCTTAATTCCAGTGGGGTACAGAATAGCTTCGAATTCATATCTGTTACCAAATCAAAGTACCTGGATGACCTTTTTGGTATTTTTTAAAGAAAGAAACCATACTAAATTTCGTGAGACTGTTTCAGAAATTTTGATTACCTATAATATACAAGAATTGCTCCCTTAAAGACTTAAATAGGTAGGTAGATATTGCGACATGTTTCACAGCTTTCTATACTTCCAGATACAATTGATATTACCATATTTACTTAAAACAAGACTTGATGGTATAAATAGGACATAAAATCGATAGTCAACCTTGTTTCGAATCGCCTAGGCTAAGGTCTATCAATGTGGCTAATTATTCGCACGAACTCAAAACCCTTACATCTAAGTATTTGCCAAAGAAAACGTTTAATGCAAATAATGTTTAAGAATTTATATTACACTTTAATTTGAGTAAGCTTTAATAATATACATACATTTTTAACATGTAGTATATTAAAGAATTGACACATTCAGGCCAAATATGATATGTGGTATTACGTTTGTAGTGTTACGAGCTATCAAAAGTAGCCCAAAACCCTCTGATAAGAAACAATATAGTTCACTTGATATCAAGCGAAATCTAAAGATTGTGATCATCTGTTTTTAACCGATTTCAAAAAAGAAGGAGGTTCTCAATTCATCTGTATGTTTTTTTATGTTTGTTACCATATAACTTCGGACTGGGTGAACCGATTTTGATGATTCTTTTTTCTTGCTTTTCTTGCCATTTCAATTTGGTCCAATTCTGACAAATAAATGGTCGGATAACTCATTATCACGCCAAATGATTTTGATGATTTTTTTTGGAAAGGATGTACTTTAAGGGTAGTTCGATGAGGGTTTGGTAAGCTTCAGATTAATTCTACTGCGTACTCGGGTAATTTTCTTACGATTATTCGGAAATACAAAGAGACCGTTCCTGAGTAACAGCGTTTGATTCGATTTGAAGGCGGTTTTTTTATACGTAAATATACTTGTTTTTAACTGTATAGTGGCATCAGTGTAAGTTGCAATCGATTTTTCTCTAAGCTGCAATGCAATATACATTCCGTTTTATATTTTCAGTACTTACGATAGCAAGCTCCTCAGTTATAGGCTTTCCCCTGTCACAGCCGGCTTAGATGTGGAGAGAAATTTATTTCTTGCATAGAGCACTCGCTCTGCAAATAAAATTGTATTTATTAGTTTTATTTAAGTATTCACGAACATCTGTGGAATACTAAAATAGAGCAACGCGAAATAGTATTACTGCTAAGGAATGAATTAAATTAAATTGCAGTGTTTATATGTACGAAACACGAGTAGTATTTGTCCAGTTATTTTCTTCGAATTATCTTTTCTAATAAAAAGTTATTTGTATACATAAAATAATGTACATATCATTCTTAATGTTCATATCAATGTTGCATGGCCATAGCCACCAGCCTCTGAGGTCGAATCAGACAGGAACACTTGTTGTTCCCTTAGTTTTAGGCTATCTATTAATGACTTTCTTTCCGCTCTATGTTTAGCACATTCCCCCATTATGTGGTGCACATCATCCTTCACTCGACAAATCTCAAAGTTCGGTGAGTCAGCCTTCCGCATCCGAGGTGATTGTAAAATAGATTAAACGTTTGAAATTAGACTTTAGTTTTTTGGCCATAAAACAAATCAACAAGTACAACAAGATGGTGGTGAATATTTTCTGAAACTTTTCAATTTTTTAATATGGATTGTATAACTCGGTGACCAATCTTATTTATTGTAACAACTTGCTCCCTTTTATATAATGTGTTGCATTGGCAGAATTTAAAATATATAATTCTGAAACAATATCAAACCGTAAAACTCTTCCTGAGAAGTTCCCAAGGCATTTTTTCTTAACATTCTTGATTTTTCTTTAGCTACAGAAAAGAAATTGCAGATATTTTTTATTTATGATATACGAGTGTACATTATAGTAAACGTGTGCTCATATATATTTATAAAATTGAAACGTTGCTATTTTTTTGTAAACAGCTTTTTATAAAAATTTCCAATTATATTTATTTCTATTAATCGGTATTCAGAAAAGTAACGAACTCATATCATACTTATACTTACTTACTTTTTTATATTATTATTATAATCAATTAATTATAATTATAATTTTATATTATAATCTTATAATTTAATCTAAGGTTGTTATTTAATAGTTATTTTAAATAATGATGAGTCTTAGTTACTTAATTGAATAAATGAATTATTATTATTATACTTATCAGACACCCCGTAACGAATTCTGAATGTAATAAAATATAGAGATTAATTTTACTCTTAATAGGACTTCATAATATAAGGTCTAAATTTTTTTAACCATAGTATAGATAAATATAGTACACGCTATCCGCTTTTCGCCCTAATTTATAAGAAATCTCCCGGTATTAATAGCACATCGCCTGGCGAAATCTCATTGGCTTAGCTATAAGGTCATTACTCTATACATGTTAACAAGTTTAATTACGAACAAAAACAAAAAAAAACGATTACAAATTCAATAGATTTTAAATGGGACCACACGGAAAGCACCAGCTGTCAAGTAAAAAATGAATCATCAAAATCGGTACAGCCAGTCAAAAGTTCTGAGGTAACACACTTAAAAAATACAGTCGAATAGAGAGAACCTCTTTTTTAAGTCGGTTAAAATAGTTAACCGGCTAAGACTAGTAACTGGGATACAACTGAAGACAAGGTGACAATAACACATAAGAAAATTAAATTGTATCCTGTTAAATAGAACTAATAAATGAATGCGAGACTAGAATGGACTAGCACGTCTGCCGTCGCGTTCGACAATCTAAGAACCCATATTGAAGTGTGAAGGTGAATTGATTTTGAGTAAATAAATCGAATCATTTCCATCCAGTGCCAAGATCACAATCAAAGTATGACATTGCCTACCATTGCTAAGGTGTGGTGTACAATGTGAACGGCATTCGGAATAATTGCTTCCGTGTCGCACGCTCCGAACGTCGGCTGTCTATCGCTTATAAATTGTTATGAAATATACGTGTTAATATTTTTTATACTTTCCCAGACTATTTCTTCAAACAATGTGTTTTATGGAAAATTAATCACAACGACTACCTCTTAATTATCTGCTAAATATATCAATGGTAGCTCAGTGTGTGTAGTTCGATCCACAATGCCGGCACCAATGAATTTTGTTTGTTGCAATGCCAAATGCTGAACATGGCCGGCGGTGAAAGAAAACATCGTGAGTAAAACAACATTTTCTAAAACAAGAAGACTGCCAATACGCACTAGGACGCGTGGTGGTAATTTAAATGGAAAATATATTATTAATAGCAAAATTCGTGATAATTGTCTAATCGTTAATGTTACATTTATTTTAGCTGGTTATTATTTATTTGTAAAATTATTCTATCTATTATCCTTGTTAGGGCAAATACAATAAAATCCCCAATGGAGATTTTTAAGAGGAAAGTAAAAAAAAATCGATGTAACAAAAACCACAATTATTAATTGTCCATTAGTGATTTGTTGAACGTTAAGTTGTACATTTATCTTAACCATTAAAATACTATAGAACTTGTGTCTTTTTTCTTTTTTTTTATGCCGAGATGGATATGTGGCATAACCAGGCTCGATAAAATACGCAACGAGTATGTGCGAGTAAGCCTCGATGTACGCGATAGTAGACAAGATGCAGGAGAGTAGGCTGCGATGGTATGGGCACGTTAAGAGGAGGTCTCCCGAATACGTAGGGAACTTGAAGCCACAACTATACCCAATACAAGGTGGGAGAGTGTAGTGTAAGAGACATGAGAGTGCAAAATTTCCCAAGACGATGGGGACAGAGCGAAGTTGAAAGCTGACCCCACCACCATGTTTATATTTCGAATGTCTTTGTTAATTAAGTATTTGCCTAGGGATATCTTTAAGTATTCTCATACCTACCTTCAACGTGCGTAGGACGATCTTGATTATCTCGCAACATTCTTAAAATAACTTGGTAGAGTATTTAGTAACTAAATTAGATTTAAAATGTAACAGAATATTACAACTGACTGAATTAATTTTACGCAAACTATAGAAAGGCGTCAAATTTGAACCTGATGCAAAATGAATATCAACTATAGCTTCGTAGCACGTCAAACCGTTGTAGAGGGTGGATGGAAAATGGTTGCAATTTAAGGTGTTTACTGTGGTAACCGTGAAATCTCTTCCATTGCATATGTGTATTGTAGCACGAAAGCTTTTAATAGTGTTGCGCTCGCAAGTAAACGATTGGTTTTATTTTATTTTCCATGTTATGTATTAACATAAACATTCTTATCTTTATAATTCACTGTTAATATAAACAGTAGCTTCAATAATTATAAATTTATAAGATGCTTACGTAAACGATAAATTGCCTTTAATTTAAAATTATTTTAGCACTTTGTTTATCTGTTCTGTGACAGCCGTAAAAAAAACCTCACAACGAAACATACATTCAAACTTCTAGCATACTCTTCGAGTGGTATCATCAGATTTTCACGTTGCCGATCTTTCTCTAAAAGTCCTAATGGAAATGAAATATTTTTAATTTTAAAACATATTAGCGTTGGCGTTACTACGTAAATAATCTTTATTATGAACAATTTTTGCTCTTATATATTTATTTTTAACTTTTCTTGGTACCCTGCTATTTATTTATTTTACCCTCCTGTCTGGGGCTGTCTGGAATAGATTTCGTTTACAGCGATTAGGTCGCCCTTGCCCAGTCTGTAAGTTTAGTTTTGCTCAACTGACGGGATTACTATGAAGTGAGCAATAAAGTGTTTATCTATCTAATATCACAATTCATTGTATGGAGGTTCCTTTAAAAATAAATAAGCTAATTTATGTAAAGTACATGCATTATTGTGATTCCCAATGATCAACCATCTATCGTCGATAAGAGTAAAGTATAATATCGGGGATAATAGGATAGTGATTTATGTCTCCGTCTACCCCGTTAAAGTTAAATGTGTGATCATTCTGTCCCTTACGTAATGAAACATTCCTATCGTGCAAAGATCGGTACATCATTTCGTAGCTAATTGCAAGCTCACCACCTATCGACCTTCTTCGGTATTAACGTGTTATTTCTAGCACTGACGCGAATCAGCCTTCATATCTGTGGTATACATAGGTAAAAAAAGTATGGAGAGTGTAGAACATACACGTAAAGCGTCTATTTAACTCTAATTTAATAAATATATTTGTGTCAGTGCTAAATAACGAAAATTCCATGTTTTTTTTCAACTATCGAGGATATAGAATATTATATTTCTCCTAGTTGTCGTGAAGTGAGATGTATGTGGGTAATGAATTAACATTGTTCTTGATGTTCATGGGAGACGGTGAATTAGGATCAGGTGAGCCTCAGTGGGTCCTCACCTTAATCCTAAAATGGTACTTCCCAAAAAACAGTATCCTCCGCTGCTCTGCATAATATTTAAAATTAAAATCAATATGAAACGAAATCAAATGGTAAACGCTAATAACGGACGTCTTTTTTTATTCCATTTAAAAAAAAAAAAGAATCTTCTCCTTTTAAAGTGCGTTTAAAGGCCTAATTTCGCTATTGGATATATGAATATCGCTGATGGATTATTTAGATTATAAATGTAAACTTCCGAGGCTATATTTTAAGAGAAATTTATTAGTATTATTTTCAATAATTCCAAAATAAGATATTCCCAATTACGTCAATAATCCAATGGTTTGAACTTACGATCTTACGTTTCGTAGACCGAACCTAAACCAGTATTGGGCTGTTGAATCCTTCTACCTGTCGATATCATCATATGGCGTGTTACCACACTATTCGTTAGCTGCAGTAATACAATCTGATGATATAGTTTTCGCCGTTAGAGTTGGGAGTCACGCTTTTAAAATTGAGAAACTGTCGATATATGACTTGGAAGTGAAATTTAAAGAATGTTTGTTTATTGCACGCAGAAATTATTAGTAAATGTTGCTTGAGTCCTGAGAGACTTCATATCGACACCAAAAATTTATTCGCTAATTTTAGCCAAATAAAAAAAATTAAGGAAAAATAAATATATGGGAAATAGTTATGAATATATCAACTATTACGCGTTTCGTTTTTTTCCATACTATAATTATATAGTTTTGTATCTTAGTTATTTTAAAAAATTATCACGTTTGTCCCTTTATAAGCCTCTACTGTAATGTATACTTTCATGAGTTGGCTTATTACATTGGTGATATATGAATATGTATATTTGCGAGCAAAAACAAAAACGGACTTCAAATCAAATCAAACGTTAAACGCTATTACGCGCAGGCGTCCGCTTTTTTATTTTTGAATAATCGTAGAAATATTACGAAATAGCACGAAACAGTTGCATCTATGAGAAAATCATATAAGTCTTAAATTTTCAATACGTGTGTGCACGACAAATGGACGAATAACTCAATATCACGCCAACCTTGATTCATTTTTTTTTGAAAAGGATGTACTTCTTGGGAATTTGGTTAGGTTCTGATCATTTCTATTTCGTAATATTTCTATGATAATTAGAAAACGCAAAGAAGAAAGTCTGATTGAATTCTGTTTTTGATTTTTCAATGATTTAATATACTTGTAAAGACAAAATATCTATTAAAGTGTGGTAATATCAGTGTTCCGTTACATAGTGCCTGGGATTGTTGGATACAACTAAGTTTTTCATTTGTTTTGGCAACGTCGAGGCTCGGGCACGTTCCACTGCAAACGAAATAAGAACTGGACAACCGCAGTTTCCTTGCTCGGAGTAATCCGAACACCATTTCGCACTTTACCAACACTCGTCAGATTTCACATGGATTTGCCCTTTGTGAATGTTGCACCACACATATATATTATACAATTTATATTTATAATTTTATTTACAATGTAAACATACATCGATATGTATATACGCCCGTATTCTGAATCAGCAAGGTTAGTGATCTTAAGGCCGTTTTCATCAAAGCTTACTTCGACTTCCGGTAATGAAATCAAGGTGGTCATTGTGGTATGTCAAATTATACTCGTTCTCGATTACCACGGGTACTCACAGAGTAAGAAGTGATGACCCATAAATTAACGTCCAACGGTAAATGGGCGGTTTTTATGTATTATTATATTTTATGTTTTAATTGTATGACAGCCACGACAAAATAAAAAAAAAGTTGTTTACAGCAAAACTGTGAAAAAATCAAATCTTCCACCATATTTTTAAGTACAATTACGTCAACAATGGACTTTTGTTTATTATTTTTGTCGAGGCTGTCAAACAGTCACTTACCACCCACTTCAAAAGGACGTTGTATTACGCGACACCATGTATAAATATGTCTATACTATTAGTGGTGCACTATTTTATACAATTGATTACATTATTAATAATTTTAGTGACTTTGAAGTCTCTCTAAAACGTTGAAATTAAACAGTAAAAATTATTTGGGACTTCATAAATATTATGACATACAAATACAACTTTTTTTTTCAAATACAAATACTTTATTTAAAAATTTCTTTAGAAATACACGAACTCCCTGACTCCTGAACTAGGAGTTAAACCTGTATCTCAGGAATCAGTGCCCTCTCCCACTACCATACATCAATTTCATTTACAAATTTAATTTAACAAAGATATAGAAGATAGTATAGTTAAAAAAATTAAATAAATATTCGTATATAAATAAATAAATGTGGACGTGTTGTAGTTTGAATGTGCGTGATTAGTGTGGTATTTATAAATGGAAGCATAATTTCTTCTTTCTGCTTATAATCGAGCGACAACAGCCAGTTTTTAATTTTGGCTTTATTTTATATGTGTTCTGTGAATGAAAGTTTAAGAAGAAAGTGTTAATTATATTATAAAGATAAATTGCAAGATAATACGTAGAAGAAAATACGTGTGTACTTCTTGGCTTAATTCTACATTGATTGAATTGGACGTTTACGCAATAAAAAAAACTATAGCTGAGTAAATGTCATATGGTTTATATGAAAAAGTTAAAGTACATCTTTATGAGTCTTTGAAAGTCTTATAGTTTTAGGTGTTTATGGCCCGACGACTCGTTACTAGCGTCATAAAAAGCCACATGTAGCCCCTATATTGAGGCGGTGGCGAACATAAGCGTATGTATTAGACATCGTCCACAAAAGATATACCATAATATCTGTGACTTATAAAAAGTAATAAGCCTAGTGGATAAGCATTTGACTTACAATATTACGATCGTGAAATTGAACGGTCGGTCCGTACGAATTAGTTTCGCTTTTTCGTTACACAAATCTGATCGAAATACGTTTCCTTGAGGCGTCTCATACCGACATTGCTATTCGGATTTATAATCGGTCGGCTCTTAAATTCTAGCGCCAATAGGCACAGAATTTGAATGTATATTCGTCATCAACATCACCGTTTTTGCCATAGAACATCCACTGCTAGATATAGACTTCAACGAAATATTTTTTTAATTTAAATAAGCATCGTATGCATTATTTAAAATGTTAGCAAAGTTACTCTAGTAATAGCTTTCTATGTATTTCATGGCTTGAATTAATTTACAATATTTCACGTATGACTACTATTATTTGTTTTTCTCCTTTCTTGTCCTTGTTCCCTACAAGTATATGTACAAGTAAAATCGAAAACCGACTTTCTTCTTTGTACTTATAAAAATAGAATTATTCAGAACCTAAAACTTTCATTAAATTTTTCGTCAATTTGTTGTGCACTTTCTTAATGCAAATTTAAGACATATGGTTTTCTCATAGATTCCATTGTCATAATTAGACTAACTTTAAATGGGAAGCACCAGCTTTCAGATAAAAAAAAAGAGTCATTAAAGTCAAAAGTTGTGAGGTCCTACTCTTTTTTCGAAGTCGGTTGAAAAAGTAGTGACTTTTTAACTAAGATACGTAAACGCAGATACTAACACAAAAGGGTATAAAATAAAAAAAAATTCAAACTGTTAGCATCGAGGCTATTGGATTAGCTAAGTGATACTATATGATGCTACAGCTATAAGATAAATATTTTTGTACTTTACTTACCTTCGTACATTTTCTCCAAGTCAGGCGATAACAGTAATAACCTCTTATCATAGTCGCCACCAGACGAATTCTTTTCTCTTTTTCTTGTCTTCATAGCTTCATAGTTCAAGCTCGTTCGACTTTCGGGGATTTTGTTGTACACAATAAATTTCGTTAGCTGATCCATTTTACATTCGTTAAATAACAGTATCGAGTACTGACTAAAATCTAGTCTATGTTCTATCTATCTTACTAGATTAATGATTTGATTGAATACTTTTTACATCAACGATATAGGTAATAAATTTCAAAGTAGTAATATTATTCACAGATTTTATTTTAAACAATCCAATTTAAATTAGCAGAATAAATTAGGAAAGCTTATTTAAGACAGAGAGCTTAGACGCGTCTGTCACAATTAGCGAAACAGTGAAATGAATATTTCGTGAAAAGTTTGTTAAGATACTTGAATAAGGTCGCACGAGTAACTAAAAGGTTACATAAGATACTATAAAACTGGATCCGACGCGTTCTGGTGAAATCAAACAAGCAATAAAGGTAAAACGACGTGCAGGTGCTAACACCACAAACGGCAAAATAATTCTGCGAACAGTAACACTTGTTTGGAACGCTTATGCAAAACACATTTCGTATGCTACATATGGGTGAAATTTAAGCAAGTCGACAAATTTCAACTTCCACGTCGTTCATTAACCTAGACATAATGTGGCTTATCTAAATTGCCTGTAACTTGAATAGGAAACGCTCAGTTCGTATCGCCTAATGGTTTAGCGTACGGTTCGCGGAACGTAGGGTAGTAGTTTCGAATAAACCATTCGACTATTGCCGTGTGTGCTAAGACGAGCTTAAGAATATTGTTAGCAATCTTTTTTTTAAAGTTTAGTGGAAATGTAAGTTATATTATTTGAGACTTGTAGTTAGTGTAGTTATTCGTCCATTTGTCGCACTCATAGATGCCATCGTCAGAACTGGAAATTACGAACGAATTCAAAGCACGAGCTTTCACGGTACTCCCAGTCCAAAGTTATGAGGTAACAAACAAAAAATCCAGAGTCGAATTTAGAACCTCTTCCTTTTTGCAGTCAATTGAATGAATGAATAAATAATCATCAAAACCGGTTCACCCGATCCAAAGTTATGAGGTAACAAACATAAAAACCATAGAGACGAATTTAGAACCTTTTCCTTTTTGAAGTCGGTTGAAAAACGCTAAAACAAAAACGAAAAACAATGAGTGTTTTAAACCTTTTTAGGATGTCGAGACAATAAGCCCTGTCCGCTACAATTATAACACTTTGGTACATGCTTATCCATTTGCACTAGTAATAAAATTTAAAATATGTATATTTACTTAACTTTTTCACTGTGTAATAATTTTAAATTTTGAATAATTGAATTGGTTTTGCGATATTTACGTATAAATATTTTTCACACTAATTCCGTTGCAAATTAAATTGAAAACTTTTATTTATGCTTAACTAGTTTATTACATGATAAGTTTTCCCTTTTGATTTGTTATTAGTCGTTTTTATGGCATTCACGTATTAATTATTTTTAATACTACTCTGCAAAGTAAAGGTTAGACATTGTTAGACGCCACTATCGGCCCTAGATCAAGCAGTCTGGTAGTTAAGACGAGTCTGTACGGACGATACGGCAACAAATCTACCTTCACTAATGAGCCATTTACCTAACATCCGCGTTTATGTCAGGACATTTGTACTGTATATACGACGTTACACATATAGGTACTAATGCTATATACACGAGCTAGCGAGATGGCTGATATATTAAATTAATCGTTACAAGTATATTTACGAGTAAAAACAAAAACTTAATGAAACGTTAAACGCTGTTACGCGCGGACGCTGTCTTTGTATCTCCGAATTATGGTAGGAATATAACGAAATAGAATCAATCAAAACCTAACCAAACCTTCAAACAACTCGTGAATAGTGCATTTCATGTGTTGTTTGATGAAAGTTCCAGTTCCAATAAAAAATTAATCATCGAAATCGGTTGGCGAGATATGGTAACTCCATTCACACTTCGTTAATTTTGTCGGGCACATTTTTAATACATATTTAAGACTTATTTGGTTTTCTCATCTATTCCATTGTCAGATTTTCAAAGCGAAAGTTATGAAATAACAAATAAAAAAAAACAGATAGATATACGATTATCGAACTCCTTTTTTTGAAATCGATTGAAAACAACGAAATTGAAGGTGTTTATGAATTTTCCTTCGCCAGTCTTTTCAAACTACTGATATGATGAAATCATAATGAGTCGGCGAGACAGGTCTTCACCAGCTATAGCTGTTGTCATTATAATGTCACTACATTTTAGTTGCATAAGAGGTAAAACGTTCCCGCACCTTATTTTCGTTCTGGGAATTAGAACGAAATGAGACTTAATTGAACGCAGCTATTTAATAAGACTTGTACTTTCTAAGCAAGTGCTTGACCACCAATACCACCTGATGTTTTAGTAGAAATGCAGCACTGGATGGAAAGGCATACTAGCTTGGTAAATGCCTACTATCATTATACTCTCGAATACCCAAATTGCAATCGGAGGGAAAGACGGACGCGGGAAACTATTCCAGTCCTTTGCTGTACGAATAATGAAAGACGAAGCGAAGCCTTTGTTGGAGTTTAAGAAATGTTCACAACACACTGATGAAATCCAGCAGTGCGCCTTTAATGGAATATTGAAACGGAGATGGTGGAATAGATGAAGTATTTTCTAGTCACCCTTAAAATAAATATGAAATACTCGCCTGCGATGAAAATGATTCTTGATGTAATATATTTTCCTACCTTACGTATTCTTTATTTAAAACTGCACAACGGACCTTTTAAATCGTTCCTCTTTGTGTTGGGTAAAACATTTTTCCATCGCTTCATTTCTTTACTCATTTCACTCCCTCAAAATACACTCGATGAATATAAATTTACGTGTCCATATTAAAATACTTCACAATTACAATAATGTACGACATGTTTGAGTACTGACAAGCTTAAGAATGAACTTTTTCGTTTGAACACTAGATATTGAAAAAGGGCTCTATGTTCGGGGATATGTTTTGTAGGCATACGTTTTTTAAAGGTGTTACTATTCTTGTTGTATATGTATAGTCTGATTGGATGGTTTTGATAAATAAAATAAAAATATAAACAAATATTTTTTAAATTCGATGACAGTTGACTTGTGAGTTTTGTTAAATAATATATAAAATGTTACCTACTTTTTTCTTCTTGAAATGCCATCGCATAGACGGTCTGGCGGGGACGATGTCGGACTTGCGCCAACTAAAACCCCAAGGTGTTTGCCGTAAGGGCTAAGGAGGAGTCGTGGGATCTCCTTAATGAACGCTACCACAATCCCTGCACGCTTTGCTGGGCTGGCCCGTCTCGGAAGCGTGTGTTGAAAGTTACCGAATATCCGCTACCCAAATTCCTCACGGATTGCCAGATAATTTGTACCCCATAATTTGGGGTTTAGATGGTAAGTAAAAGTAAGTGGAAGTGATATAAATTTCATGAATTTTTTGACTTGACTTTCATTGAAGTTATTCTATATGAATGTAGCAGAAAATGTCAAAACTGGCCTAAAGGGCTTAACCAATACCGATGTACTGGTTTTATTTCTAACGCGTATGTTTTTATTTCTATTGATAAAATAATAATTTGTAAAATCTCAAGATATTGTGGTCGCAGTATGAATCGATATGAGGATCGTGAAAGCGTTTTTTTTTGTCGTAAAGTTTTGCCCACGGCGTTACTCGTCTGAGCATATTTCGCGTGTTATATATTTTATTTTAAAACGTTTATTAAACCAGGTAACTTAATTAATATCAATAAGTACTCATTATTATATCCCAATATTTCTTACGTATAATATTATATATATTATAACTTTCGGAAATGAGCATTGTCCTTTTCCAAAGGTTGCATTGCATTGTATTCCCGTCCTTTCTTTTTTTGCGGGGTAGATAGAAATTGCATTCGCGTTCCTCTTTTCATCGAGCCTAATAAGTTCCATATTTACAGGTCTAATTAGAATTACTGACCATAAGATCGCAATTTATGTATATATACATGTCAAGATAATTATTGGTGTAACTATATATACATTTATTAATTTAATTTAATTTTTATTTTAAAAGTGTACAAAAAGGCGGCCTAGTGCCAAAATGCATTCTCTGCCAGTTTACCATGGGGTAGGGTAGAGAAAAAGTAACGGGTGCAAGCTTAGAGTAAAAAAGAAAAATAACATAATAACGAGTGTTTAGGAATCATCCCAGCTACCGCTTTCCATTACCGCATATCTCATCAGAATTCTAAATTTCGACGGCCACCATCTTGATGGTTGCGTTCCATGACTGCACGTTTCTCGCGTAACTTTCTTTCACGCATTGTCAACTTGTGGAATCAACTGTCACCAGCGGTGTTCCCGAACGTTTACGAATTTGGGACCTTCAAGAAACGAGCCTACTCAGCTCAGGTGAGCCGTAAGCTCGTTTGCCAATTTTAATATAAAAAAAAACGTGAGAGTGTAATTCAGCTATGCCTCGACAAACATATAAACGAACTTATCGAATGTAATGCAAACAAGTACGTAACCGAGGCCACACGAAACAGGTCCTATCATTATGGACAAAAGAAAATGTGCCTTTGAAATTATACTGAGAACCATTAACTGTACAAAATACATCCGCTCCACGTGAAAAGACTTTTTATGTTCTCATTACGAGTGGTTTTCATACACTGTATTTAATTGAAAGTCAACTTTTTGTGAACCACCAACCCTTACCAACATTAATGCTCTGTTTGAGTACATTAACGTGATACAACTGTACTTTAATTAATATAAAGCCATTGTTTGTTTTAAACATTGCAAGAGTCACCCGTGGACCAGTAATTTTGTGATAACGGTTTTCAAAAAAGGAGGTGGTTCTCAATTCGTATATACGTTCTTTTATGTTTGTTACGAGTATGTCATAACTTTCGACTGGGTCAACCGATTTTGATGATTCTTTTATTTGAAAGCTTGTATATCCAGTGTGGTCTGGAATTTCAAGTCTTAAATTTGCGTTAAGTAGGTGAACAAGAAATTGACAAATAACTCAATATCACCCCTACCGATTCTGATGATTTGTTTTACATTGTAAAGGATGTATTTAAAGGTTCTGATTAGTTCGTTTAACGGTAGGTTCGTTTTGAAGTCGTTTTTTGTTTTTATTCGTAAATATACTTGTATCGATTTAATTTATTTCCTCTTTTTCAGGTAAGTCGACCATTGTACCTCTGAATAATGATTCTTTTCAATTCATCACAAAGGCGGAAGTTAGTACGGTAAGATTTTCGTACGTCAGTTTAGATATATCTGTTAAGATTACTTCAAATTTCACATAGAACTGGCTGTCCAACCGATTGCGATGATCCATTTCAATTATTGGAAAGGCCAACTTCAAAGGTAGTTTGATGTATGTTTGGTTACGTTCTAATTAATTTTATTTTGTAAGTCGATTTGATGTCGGTATTTGTTTTTATTAGTCAATATACTTGTACTTGTAAATACTTCTTGGTTCTGTCACATCTCTGTTCTATCCATCCCCGTTTCCGCTTTGACACCTTCAACTCTCAGTTCTATGTATTGTTTTCAAATAATAAGTGTATAATTAATCGGTTGAAAATATTAGCAACTAAATGATTTTAACAGTCTTATAATCCGAGGACAGAAATATAATATGATACCTAGAAATTTCAATTTAGTCTCTACGTTTGACAAGTAAATTGGACTGCCACAGACAAACGTGGAGTCTCATGCATATTTTGTAATACAGAGCAGCTGTGCATCCATTAAAAGCAAACACTGTCATGGGGATAAAGAATTAATATTCTCTGAATTGAGCCAATTTCAATTCACACGTGACATCGTTTATTTTACCCATAACAACTTATTATTTTATGTAAATAAAAAATATGAAAAAAAAAGCTCGTCGAGCTTATTACTTTAATGGTGTAGTAAAGATAGCAATACTGTTAATAATATATTTAAATATAACTTTTAGAATTACTTCCTTTTTAGAGTTTTTTTCATAGATATTACTTATTTTTTAAAATAAACTATAAATATAAATGTGTATGGTGGCAAATGTACAACGCTTGGAGAAACTAATGCGCCTTTTTGTCGTGAATTATTTTATATGTATTAAATTATTTCATTTAAATAAAAAATAATTAAAGAGGAAAGGATTTAATCTACTTCCGATTTTATTTCAAGGTTTGAATTGTGCTTTTGAACCACTACTTTATATTACAGATTATATAACATTCTTGATATCTATAAAACTTTGAATATTGGTGTTTATCCAATTTCTAGTAATAGTAATTTTTTTTCTCTTTATTTGGGATAATAAACAACAGCACAAATGAAATTATAAAAGACATAATAGAAATAAAATATGTAACTGCACTACCAACAACATTATCCGCAAATTATTATCATTATTATTCTAACGTGCAACACTTTAAAAACAAAAACACTATTAACAAAATTTAAATTAAAGAAAAACGAATACGGAAATAAATGAACTAATAAATACTTGTTAACTAATATATTAATCTAACTATATACACATCATGTGCGTATATAGGGGGGCACTTTTTATGGTCGGATGACATCCACAGGGTAGCAAGGCCGCAATGGTTTTGCACTGGATCGAACTAAATGGCACAAAAAAGGGAAGGCTAAACCCAACAGTGCGACGATACAGATGATTTGATTGATTGAAATTGTTTTTAAAGATATAAAGCAATATAGTCTTATCACATCACTAAGTAAGATGGGATTCATTTTTGAAAAGGTTGCATCAATTTCAAATTCGATATTAAAAAAAAAACGCAAACGCCCAGGGAGAACGACTAAGATATGATCGATGAGCCTCTAACGAATTAAATAAAAGGTAATTTATCATACTTGTGCTTATGGCACGAATCTTTTTCATCTTCTCCGTGGGTTATTTTTTTAACGTTCGTTTTTGCAGATCGTTTGACAAATTGTCGTTTAATGTCCCTAAGATGTTTATGTTCCCTGATTTAGCTAAGTTTAATATTTATAAGAGTGATTACCGATTAATATTAAGCCTTTTTTAATCAATAAAGGATAAACAGACTTGTGTCCGTGCTCTTTTCAAAAGTACTTTATTTGTTTACTTTGTTTTGTTAATAAGACAGCTACCGCTACAGTTACTACGGTGCTGTAGTGTTATTATTATTATTTTATATTTAATTTTTTATCTATATGCCTGGTTATTATGCTGTTATCATGCTCTCCTTCACGAGTCGATTATTCTTTAACTATTGTTATTGATTTTCAATTAAAAAATGCCCAGAACAACTTGCAAGCTTTATTTTTAAAAGGTTACGAATTAACGTTAATCAAATGCTCTAAAAGCGTTCGTACATTAAGCACATAAGTTATTAAAAGATAAGCTAAATGGAAATATTTTGTAGATGTCCTGAAAAAGCTTTAACTTTCACTCGTTACCTTTTTATGACATCAAAGCACGAATCTCATTTCAAATCTTCACGCTTTGAACAGACAGCTTTGGTATGAGTTTTTCCTTGCCGAATTTCAATAGGTATTCCAAATTGCAAATTCTTTTTACGGTAATACTGAATAAAGTCTGCGAAATTGAAATTTGAAAATTACTCTCAGAATCGGAATGAGAAATATATTAATAACTGGTTCACCATCTGCCCTTAACTTGCTTTGCAAAATTGAAAAAAATTTAACAACTTGTTGTTGTTTAATATTATTTCATTTAATGTAACAAAAATAATAAAATAAAAAAAAATACAAAAGCACATACCCTTGTCCTAGAGGGTTTAGGCACATATCAAGAATGCGGAACCCTTAAGGCTGATGTGAAATATCAAAATGATACTATAAATTTTTTCGCAATTCTCTTATTAAATTCGTGCCATTTGTATGATTTAATTCTTTAAGAATTACTTTTTATTATTAAAATCATAATTATTGTTGTCTTTCGTAAACTATCCTCTAATATTCGTATAAGTACAAAATAATTTCGATAAATCGATAATTCACGAAAAAATTAGTGACTCCGGTTAAGAAATGTTACTGGAACATTTGAGTTCGTCCTGTATTTTTGATGGGGATGAGAACCGTCACGTAAACCTGTTCAGAAAAAGTGCCACTGTTATATGATGCTTCCCTCAAAGAAATGCAAAACTAAAGTTTCCCCCGAGTCCGGGAGCCACAGAGGAAACTTACTTCTGTCCATTAAACCCCTATACTCCTTCTTCTTGGGCCACATTGGGCGCATCGAGGATAAGCTCAAGAATCTGACCCATATACGAAAATATATGAATGTGGATGAAATAACATTTACACTTAGTAAAAGTAAAGAGCGAGACCAATTGCGTAACGGTACAGAATTTAAAATACGATTTACAGTCTCTTTCTTTCTGTTTAAAACGACTTAACGTGAGTTGGGCGGGCCTTGCTAAATAATTTAAACTCGTCTTTGTTTTCGCCAAGCAGATGGTACATCTGACAGTCGGCCCTATACATTTTAGATTTACATGTACAATAAAATATATCATTGGCCTATAAAACTTGGAGAATAGCGACAGTTTCCCTCGGCCCGGTTAAAATCTGATATTGTTTGCTGTCTACCCTAATGATGTTAGAAAGAAGTGAAATCATATATCATATAATAACATAACATTCATTTATGTGGTGCATTACTCCCGGATTACCTTTAGCACTGGCCAGGCGACCACTCAAATCATACGTGATTCTGATAACCCGTTTTTGTAACCTTTTATGACAGGCAAGTAATCTTGCAGCCCAGTACTATGAAGGACTACTAGGATGTTAGACAATTTTCTTTGAATATTCTAACGCTACGTATTGTAAAACAAGCTGAATAACATCATGCGCAAGTCTCGGCTCTGTTAAAACTTGACGACCGCAACTTATAAATTTTCACCAAGTAATAATCACTGCAAATGCTGCGAATTCGTAACGATGGAGAAACTTTTAAAGAAAATTACAATTTCCTATCCTTGTACTGTAACAGTAAAAGTTATTTAATATTTAATTTATTCAGTGTTTGATATTTAAAGGAACAAGAAAATTTGACTATCATTATATTACAACAATCCTCAAAACGTACTGTAACCGTAACTACTGTACTGTACCCCTTGCAATCTTCAGCTAGCTATAAAATAGAGTTGGATGCTGGTTATAAGCAGCTCTGTCGGTGCTCAGGACCTTTAGCTCTGAAGAAACTTAGTAACTAGAGAAGAATAATATCATACATAATATACATACAATATCATCTTAAATTTAATGTATTAAAAAAAGAAAACAATAATGGTTTTATCATAAATTTTAAATTTATCCTTCTGAGAACAATTAAACTTATTATGATTTCGACACGTTTATAAAAAAAATAATTTATGGATCTCATTCGCTCGTTACATAAATGGCCGCGTTGGAATAAATAATGTAAATTCACGAGCCAAACGGACGAATGAACAAAAATTAAAAATATAATTTACAGCCTCTGTGTTTAATTCAGTTAAAAACAAGAAACGGGCGGGCGAGATGAAAGTTTTTGAATAATTTAACGTAATCTTGGTTTCGAGCATTATTCGTTGATTCGCTGTAATACGCCGCTTACTTTTTCAGTCACGTACAAATATGATATCAAATTTTGGTCATAATGAAATTTGTTTTCAGAATCGGAATAATTAGTCATGAATTAAAGATTTGTCGACTTTCCGTAGACGTTGTAGCTTCACGTAGCGGTTGCTACGGCGTTCTAGCGTAGTGGGATCTATTCTAAATTGTTAATTAAATTATTATTCTACGCCTTATGAGCTGTTTAATAAAGCAATAGATACTCGTAGCTACCACTTTACGGAGGAATAATTCTCAGTGATTCAGTTTTTCAGTTTTTTGCATACAAATCATAATCCTTTTAAGTTTCTGCGGGATCCATCTTCTATATACGGGACACATGAAAGTAAATATGGCCGCGAGCAAAAATAAAGGAACGGTAAAGAAAGTTTGAATATCTCGGAAGATAAACGCTAGCTAACTGAAAATAAGTTGGGCATGATCTATTATCTATTTAAATATCTAAGCACTAAAATGTAAATAAAAATAAAACTTTATGAAAATTTATTATTAATTATAATTAAATATATTATTATTTATATTATCCAAGTTTACGTAAGATATATTCTTTTTCGTTTAAGTTTATGTTTTTTAATGAAATATAAATAAATTAATAAAAACAATTTATTTTATTTTAAGGATATTCAATTGTCTATCGTGCACAATTTACTTCAGTTAGTCTTTATCTTCCGAGATATTCATACTTTCTTTACCGATCCTTTATTTTTGCTCACGAGTGTACATTTATTTTATCTTTATAACATTAAAACAGTATAAATTCTTTAAATCTGAAAATATTTCCTGTGTGATATACCTGATTAATTTGGGCAGCAATATTCACAAAACTCTATTTAAGGATCCCGCTTAAGTACTTTACAATTTAAGTATTTCCAACGTGAGCCGTTGTTTAACATAAAATTTAACAACGTAATGCTACTTCAAGTTACTTAAGTCGTTAACTGAATTGTTATTTGATGGGCGTGCTAAGTAGTACTTGTAAAATGCAATTAAGCAATCAATTTTTATTAACCTAAGCGTGTTCCACAATATCAAGTCAAATAATAAACATTCATAGCCAAATAAAAGATATAAACACAACCCAATTTATTATTACGATTCATTATAACATTAAAAATATGTTACTAACTTAATAAGCACTAAGATGAAAAAAAGAACTAACATAAGCTATAAAATTTAACTATTTGTTTCCTTATTTTTACTTTTTTAAAATTATTTTTAATAAGTAGTGTTGTTTTAGTTACATGTATTTGTGAATGCTGTGTTTTCCTATAATTAGTGTTTGTGTATATATTAGATTAGCATATTATTATTGTACTCACTGTTGAAAAACATTCTTAAATAAATCATATTAAAAAAAAAACAAAACGGTTGTAGGATCAAGAGTACACTGTAATTGAAAATATATTATTACCGTTCAAATTTAAAATTGAAAATACAAACACACACACACACACATACAATATCATACTACACACTCGCATCAATTCATATTTTTGACTGTAGTTCTTTTCTTTTTTCTCTTTATAAACTATTTTGACTTTCTTTAACTTACTACATATTTTCAATATATATATATATATATATAAATATTTTAAAACTTAATGTACGCACGATGTCCTGATGCATCAATGATGATGATCATGATTTAAGCGTCAATAGCCTAATGGTTTAGGATACGGCCTGCGAATCGTAAGGTCGTGGGTCTGAATCCACCATTGGACTATTGCCGTGAACCATGTCCTAGCTTAAGCTTAGTTGGTTATGGTTAACAAGAATGCATGTGGACTATACCTAGTTCAGGAGACAGAGTTCCTGTACTTTGTAAAATGTTTGATTGTATATTAATAACGTTTTATAATTATTGTTTTAATCCAGGCGGAGTAGACAATTATAGCAATTTATACTAGTCTATATATATAGAATGTGTGTGGGTATGTTAAATATGGCTGGAGCTATTTCAATGAAAGTTCCAACTTTCCTGTAAAGTTTGGTGATGATCAGAGCACTCCTCTTTTGAACTGTCAAACAAGTCCATACATCGTACTTTTATTTCTGACATTAGCTTGAGCCCGATATGTTTTTTTTATAAATGATAAGAATTATATTTACTGATATATACATGGATGTAGGTGATGATTCCCGCTCCATATTAGTATTCATTCGACATAGTATTTGAATACGGAGAGAAATGAATAATTTAATGTATTGTGAGAGTTAAATTAAATATTATAAGTTTAATATATGTAAGTTCATTGTTTAAATAAAATAAAGGAAAATCTAGCCTAGTATATTATATTTACAGTAGTAGACATTTTTCAATATGCTTATTAGATTCCATATGGAAAAGCCAATTGTAATACACTTGGCAAAAAATCTAGCTGGAAGTCAGCTGGTATTCGAACCAGTAAAGTATGCTCAGCCACTAAGCTGCGCAGTCAAGTCCTGTGCAAATAACCCATAAAGATAGTTGTAAACAAATTGAAAGTTAGTTAACTCGAGCAATAATTGTCTTTATTGAGTAATGTCTTTAACTACATCGATGCATCAATAGTTCAGTGCTTGCGGCTTGGAACAAGGGTATACAATAGTTTTAAACAACTGTACCACTACCTCTACATCAATTACAAAATGTCTGACACTAAATTGCGCATTCCGCGAACACGGTTTTGTATTCCAACTTTAGCAATTACGTTAGTCAAGATTAAAGTTCTGTTGGAAAGTTTTAAAACCAGATGGACGGCTTGCTGTGGGCGAACTGTTTGTTTTTTCCGGGTAGTATATAGCTGAGGCTCATGCAGGACCAAGCAGAAACTATGGAATAGTGAAAAGTTGGGAAAATAGACTTACTAATAAACCTCACATAGGTCACACACAGCTCATCACCATTCTATTTCAATTGAGTAACTAGGTAAATAAGTTCTAACAACAACGTAAGTAAAGTACATTGAGCCGTGGTAGCTTAGTGTCCGGGCGGTCGCCTCAAATTGCATTTTCTAGCACCCAGAGTTCGATTCCCGTTGCAGACACTAACTTTATTGCAATTTCATGTGCTGATTTACCACGCGTGCGGCGGTGAAGGAAAACATCGTGAGATAACTTTTTTTTTGTTAATGGCGAAGGTTTGTTAAATCTTCAAAAAATGATACCCCGCCTTCTGGAGGGATGGCGGCGGTTATATGGGGTTTTTACTTCCCGGTGGCTCTTCCTCGGTGCATGGTGAGGGGCTCCGGGATCTCCAGTGTACTACAAGCTTATCGCAATGTTTTGGAATTAATCCCAATCTCCACGGTCATAAGCATTGTTGCGGGAATTGTTGCAATTTTAGTATGCTAACCCAACATCCAAACACATAGTACATCCTACTCGTTTCTTTTGCATTATAAAAAGGGAAGAAAACACTATGATTACAAGAAGTCCCTAGTTGGAGATGCACTGTAACAAGAATACTGAAAACAGAAAAAAATCTGAAAATAGTTCTTATTTCGTATTTTCAACCCACTTCTTGTAGGTTCTCAATTTGCCGGTATATTTTTTATGCTCATTACGTCATAACTTTCGGCAGGGTTTTAATAATTAATGTTTGACAGTAAATATTTTTTTATATGAAAACTGGTGCTACGAGTATGGTGTCCTCGGTGATAACGGTATCCATTCTGAGGTCGTAGTCATGCCGGTGTATTGCGAATCTTGGCGTGTACGAAACTGTGCCAGTTTCATCGCTGTTCTCGCAGTTCTGTGTCGTGATGTTATATAAAAATTGTGTGCCTATTTCGTGCTTTATAATATTATAAATTAAAACATACTTGCCGCAGCCCCTCGTTAACACCATGGCGTATAACAATAAAAGAGCTCCGGGTCTGTCCTCCGCCTGGAACTGTACGAATATAATACACACATGTTTTATTTTTCATATACATATACAAATGTACACGATAATTGTGCGCCCTATACTCTCAAAAATACGTTATTGTAATAAAGATATTGTTATGTTGTGATGAACTACCATTGTATAGATATAATGGAAAAGATTTTCCTTCGTAATTTTTCGGAAAAGTTCGTATTTATCGTGCTCTCTCAAATACGTCCATATTAATGGATTTGAAAATATCACTCATTTAATACAATAATTCATTGATATTTCGGGTGTAATCATATTCCGATAAACTTAAACGAAAAAGGATATCTTAGGTAAACGTCGATAATACAGTATTTTTCATTAAATTTATTTTTAAAGTGTGGCGACACTAAGTACTAAAATTTAAATAAAAATAAAATTTAATGAAAAATACTGAAAACGTAAGATATCTTTTTTCGTTTAAGTTTATGTTTTTTAATGAAATATAAATAAATTAATTTAAATTTTCTAATTTAAGGATATTTCATTGTCTATCATGCATAATTTAGTTCAGTTATCTAGCGTCTTTATCTTCCGAGATATTCAAACTTTCTTAACCCTTTATTTTTGCTCACGGTTATATTTAAAATTGATCAAATTATTTTTTATTATTATTTATTGTGAATGCTATAATATTTAATTTACTTACTAAATGCATATTGCGTTTGAAAAATATCTGCAATTCCTCCAGACTTTTCATTTCAAAAAACTGCAGCTAGGAAAACATAAAAAACAAATCTTAATTTTAAAAGGTTGACGTTTAAAACAGATATTATTATTTGCAGTCACTAGAAAGAAATTAATTAAGTTTATTATATTATGATTAAAAACAAAATTGTCTTCAAATAGAATCACACGTTAAATACTATTCATAGTTATAATAGACAGCAAAACGTTATCTAACTATGGTAAATGATAAATACTACCACTTGAAGTGTATTATTGTCGCAACAGATGGCGTTAATAAATACATTTGCCAATGTCAATTGTTGCGCGCACCCAACACCTGGTGTGAAAAATACTTGTCACTTGAACTGGAACTTTAAAGCAGTAAACAGTCGCAGTGGTTTCCTTAAACATACTAACTATATATATAAATTTTTATCTTTTTCCGCATTCGTGCTCTTCGTCATTGCGGATTTCTTACATACGTCTCGAAGTTAATTTTCATACGCCTATATACATCGCAAGGTTTCTTTCATACGATTCTTAGAAGTTTCCTGAGATATTTTCCTCTAGGTCCCATGCCAACAAAATTCCCTAATAAAATAAATAATTCCCAAACCAGGGAAGGTAGGGAATTTTGTTAATAATTTACTAATAGTGAAACCAGATCCTTTCAGTTAAAAAAAATCTTGAAATTGGTTCACAAATGAAGTTACTTTAAGTGCATCAGGCTAAGCGATCTAAGAGCTGTTCCACCTCTCAATCCGGTGAAGCAGTCAAGGCCAGCCTCTCTGGCCAATCTGTGTAGTTCGTCATAAAAAAAAAAAAAAAATTAAGTGCATAGACACCAAACAAAATTCTGACTTTAATTGAACTCTTACTTTTTCAAGTCGGTTAAATGTATCTATTTTAACATTCATCTATTTATACAATACAATGATAATATATTACCTTCTCGGTAACACCGTCCTGGTAATATTGCAGACTGTTCTGCACATATGTCGTGTCGGTTGGCAGAGCGACCACGGCTTTGACTTCTAATCCGCTTTGCGAGACACCGCCGCTGCAACGCCAAATGACGTCACTACAAGCACGCCACAACGCTTCTTCCTGGAGCGCTTCAGTAAGACGAAGATAACTAAAAATTGTTATATAATTATTATATTAATACGTGAAGCAAACACTTCGTACCCCTTCTTAAGAAATTCTCCCACTGAGGAGTATGAAATTCCCCACACTTACAGTTTATTTACAGAAGTAGTGTAAATGGCTTACATTTTTTTTAAGCTTACATAAAACGCTGAAGCAATAAAAAACATTATACACACCACCTTTCGTGGTATTATACGATTGCTTGGCAACGGTTAAGTAACTATGTTATATAATGACTGCCTATCAGTATTTCCAAATAAGTTACGAGAACTACCAACGGAAGCACCAGCTTTGAAATAAGTAAAGAACCGTCAAAATCGGTTCACCCAATCGAAAGTTATAAGGTAACAAACATAAAAAACCAAACGGAGACGAATTGAGAACCTCCTTTTTTGAAGTCAGTTGAAAAGGCATGGTGTAATTGCTTTTATTTTAAGAAGCGTTTTGGATAGTTCGCAAGCAATTAATTTTACCTATAACGTGGATGTGGAACTTCTTACCTTTCAGGTGGTTCCGTTGATTTCTTATCCATAGATAAAGGGCGGGAATCGAATAAAATCCATTTGATTATCTCCGCTTGAAGGCCGGACAGCAATGATCTGGTGCTATTACGCGGTGCCATGAGACCGTAAGCAAACGCCTGGTCCGGTGGTCTCATCAGCAACGGTGACCGGATCCATTCGTTCCGAGGCGGGCACGCAGCCGTTCCAAATATCGTAACACGTAATTCCTTAAACAGTCTAAGAGTAATACTAAGAAACCTTAACTCGTAGGTTATACAGTTCGCTTAAAGGTGAACAGAATTTGACCGTTTGGAAATAGAAGTAGAAAAAACATTTACTCGATACAAGAATACAGAAACATAACAGGTATAACAAGAAAAAAAACGACATAAATGAAAGTGATTAAAACTAAGAAAAAATTAAAAAAAAAAACACAAAAAGACCGTCGAAGAGGTATTGGCTCAGCATGTGCTGTGCTCAGACATGTAGCACAGCGCTGATTTTCAGTCAAAAGACCTATGAGAACTAAAAGAAGGCTGACGCTATTTGGTTGTGTATAAATATGGCGTTACATACACTTATATTCGTATTATATTTATAAATAGATTTTAGCTTAAATATAAAAATTATGTGTAAGTTTTGTTTTCGTTTGGTTTTTACTTTTATCTATTACTTCTTTTACCTGTACAGCTATAAAACTATGGAATAGTTTGCCGATTGAGATTAGGAGGCTTCGTCAACTAATGTCTTTAAATCGCGTGTATCTGAATACTTTCTACTCAAACAATGAAAAATAACAAACTGGTATATTTATTGTCGTTGCATATATTCCAGGTGTATGTACCAGGTGTAGGTTATATTTATATAGAAGTATCTATTTATGTATATGTAAATGTATATTTATTTATTTATATAATAGTTTTAAACTCTATTTTAGCGGCACTACCCTTAGCCTGCTCTTAACCACTAAAGGTTAGCTGGAAGAAAATGCTAATTAGCATTAAGTTCGCCTTTGTACATTTTATTTGGTGCAATAAAGGATTTATCTATCTATCTATCTATTACTACTCGCCGTTTACAATGAATACAATGTGAATATGTTTACGTACGATTGCAAGTTCTTCAGTAATACATCTGCCACCGGCCACAATTGATTTACTAGCCTGCAATAATTTATTCCGCAAATAAGGTGCACGATCTGAAAGAAATTGCGTTTTATAAGCTGACAAACAAACAAACATTTTTTACTATCCCACAATAATTCATTAGCAACTAAATTTGAAATGAAATGAAATTATTTTTTTTATATACATGGTGGCCGGTAATTCATGGATAACCTTAAAATGGATCACGGTTAAACTAATGGCCATTCAGAAAAAAAAACAACAATTAGTTCCAAAGATTTATGACCATTTCATTATTCAGCGGTGTTCGTTGTCACCTCATTTAATGTTTTACAAATTAAAAACAATCATCAAAATCGGTTCGCACAGGAGAAAGTTATGTGGTAACATAAAAAAATTAGACGAATTGAGAACCTCCTAGTTCGAAGTCGGTTGATAGAGCTTCATTAAAAAGAGCTTAGTAAATCTAATCTTATCATAAAAATTATGAATTTACGACTAAATTCGTGTTCAGGTAATAACGAACGGGCTTCCGTTATATTAAGTGATCTCAGCTACACCAATTCAAACAGAATCGGAGAAATTCCAAGTGCGTTACCAACGTATTCTAGAAAGAATTAGGCTCTAGGCCATATTACTCACCGAAATGCTAAGTACAACTTACACAATTTACATAAGCTACCTTCATAATTCCTGCCAAGATCTGGAGAAAGCAGGAGTATTTTCTTGTCGATGTTTACAGCCACTCCAGTCTCGTCGCGCTTGTGAGTTTTCATTATTTCTGGACCGGTTGGACCCTTATGTGGAGTTACTACGACTATAGGTTTAGGCTAAGCGACCTAATAACTACGCCACCTCTCAATCCAGTGAAGCAAAGTCAGCTTCTCTGCCTAATCTGTACATAAAATCGGTTATATAAAATTAATTTATCATAATCAAACAACATCAATTAAATATATTCTTGCGCTGGTTAGGTCGGTATTTGATTAAAAATATGACATGGTAGATTTATAAGAAAAAGCAAAAAGAACACAGTCAAAATCACAATCTTTGCTGAAAGGATAAAAGATAAATAAACTATACGTGTCATAAGAATAAGATAAATGATTTTGTAAGTGAATGTGTTTGTTGTATTCTGGAGAGTTTAGCTATATTTTTACAGTAACTAGGGGACAAAGAATAACTACTGTAGATGTGAATTGAGCATAGAATGGATAAAATAAATTAACTAGAACAATAATTTAGTTTATACGTACTTGAAAATGTCGAAGGAATATATTGTAAGAGGCAATTTCTAATGCAAAGTATATATCAACGCTTCACCGCTTGTGGTGTTACTCTTCAATCAACATTAAATGGCAAAGTACAAAACGTTGTAACTGTCTTCTCGCCACTGCAGCCTGGTGAACAATAAGCTCAACAGCACCAAGTTTCTGAATATATTATTGACACTCGCATGTAGTCTTTATGAGGGTGCTAACGGTTTTATTTTTATTCTAGTTGGCGATCATAACCTTGATACTTATTGCCAGATTGAAAAATAACAAGTATATTTACGAGTAAAAAAACCACTTCAAATCAGACTTTCTTTGTAGTTCCGAATTATCGAGATCGTAGGAATATTATGAAATAGAATTAATCATAACCTAACCAAACTATCATCGAGCTACCCTTGAAATACATACTTTCCAATAAAAAATAATCATCGAAATCGGTTGGCGTGATGTTGAGTTATTTGTCCATTTGTTGCGCATAGGCTTGAAGCAAATTTTAGACTATTATGGTTTTGTTTACATGAAAAAATGTACATGTTTAAATGAAAAAAATCATTAAAATCGGTTTACCCAGTCCAAAGTTCTAAGGAATATAATAAATACATACAGACGAATTGAGAACAAGAGCTTTATATATATTTTTATATTTGTGCACAATTGCACTGTTTCCTATAATATAGGATTTTCCTAGTTTAGGAGACAGGACGTCATTACTTCTTGATACCATAGCTGTGTTCAATAAAGATATAATTATTACTATATATTGTAGTGGATTGCTTTACACTTTTAAGTGAAAGCTTTATATTAAAAGTGTAATTCCGTGATCTCTGCATATTGTATTATCATAGTTCGTCAGTATACCACTATTATAATATATCGAATACTATTATTACATTTTGGCATTACTTACCGTTTGATTATTTTAGACACAAAAGTGTATAAAATTAATTTATTAGACAATACTGCAAAATGGGCCTGGTAACGAACAATGTCTGCATAAGAAGAAACGTTATACAATTAACAAACAACACGTATACTGTGTTGCCACTTTACAGAAACAATATTAATGATGCCAGCAACAATATCAGATTGTACCCTTTAAATACGACATCATATTTTCAATCCTATTAAACTATAAATTACATAAATACGAGCACTAATCCTTAATAATTTGGCCACCCGCATACATTATTACTGCAATGCAATTTATCCCGGATAAAAGCAAATGATCAAGAAACATAATTCCTTGTATAGATCGATAGAATGTCGTGTAAGCGGTTAAGTCATAAATTTCCACCTCACGGCAATATACATTTTTTTCTTATTGAAAAGCTTTGCCCTCAAAACTGTTGGCAGAAATGTTCATAGGAAACCAATGTACTCGTAGCTTGTGCAGTTTGAAAAGAATTTTTGTATTACTTTCACATATTTGTTACGTATTTTACGTCTCATATTGACGGCTATATTTTTATTCATATAAAATTTTAAACAGTAGTTCAATCAGTAGTAGTAAGCGGTTCGCTAAACGTTATAATGGTTGCAGATTCGAATCTCTTGGACCAAAGAATAGCCTTTTTTTCGGTTTCTTGAGTACAAAAAACACTAGCAAAAACATTTGTGTTTGTGTATTGCGATGAATTCACCACGTGTCAGATATAGACGTAATAAGCTTGGTGAAAAATTGACAGTGAACTTTGTCTACCACGCTAGGTTTAAATTTCCGCGAGAGCTTATGTACAGATTTTATTTTATCTATAGAATACAAGTAGCATTGCTATGAGATATTAAAATAAAAGCAAAACACTAAATCAAAGTCTTATAAATATATAAAACCACAAAAAGATATGTCAAATCAAATCATTAATTGATACTCGTAAGTACCAATCAAATAATACCAGTAGAAATACTGATTATAAAAATGTAATTTTCATTGTCCAGTATTCACTTGGAATAACAATGCATACACGTAGATTTTTTGTGAAACATTGAAAGCAATATTCGTTATGATTAAGGTTTTTATGTTTTAATAATTAAATACTGTGATCTCCAGTCATATTCCACTCTTTCTTATTAACTATTTTCAAATGTAACTTAAAAGGGTAAAAGAAAAACCGACTTCAAATCGAATAGGAATATTAAAAAACAGAATTAATGAAAACCTAATCAAACTATCATCAAATTGCTACAACATCCTTTCCTATAAAAAATGAATCATTGAAATCGCTTTGCATGATATTGAGTTATTCGTCCATTCGTCGCCCATATACTTAATGGAGAATTAAGACTTGGTCCAGATTTTAATGGGACCTTACGGGAATTATCAAAATCGGTTCAGTCAGTCGAAAGTAAAAGGGTAAATTGAGAACCTCTTCCTTTTTTAAAGTTGGTTGGAAAAAAAGCCACGAGATATAAAAATTATTTTTCACAGTCTTTTTAAGATCTACGTGAAGTAAGCTCCGGATAGAATCGAGTAATATTATAAACTTAATTTCAACTCGGAGGATATTTTATTGCAAATGTTTTAAATTCTAATAAAACGTAAGGAATCTTAATAAACTCAGTGATTAAATTAAGAGGGACGACAAAGTTTTACTTGTCTCATAAATGCCGTTGGCACGAATAATTTTTACTTTAATAAAAGTTTACGGCAGGCGTAACTTCATTTCGCCCGCAATACGAATGGCCTAGTGAGATGAAATTTAATGTTTAGTTACAGCTAATATTCACGGAATGCTTACATTTACGATAGTGCCTGCGGGAAACATCGTTTACACTTATTTCCTTTCTAATATTACATAATATGTGCAATTTCTTGCCTTTTATTTTATTTATTTATTTATTTATTTATTTATTTATTACACCAACACAATGAACATTTTAACAAACAATACATAAAACAGTGAAAAGTTGTGAAGTTAATGCCATCGCAGTTATAGGCGTAGATTGCAAGCAATTAATTGGCGAGTGACAATGTAAGATAAAAATAAAATTAACACAAAAGTAAAAATAAATCTAAATTTGAAATTAAAAATTAACTAAAAAAAAAAACTATTTGTAGTTTAGTGAATGTTTATACATACTAATACTAGGAGAAAATGGTCGATATCGTCCGTTTTTGAAAAAGAGTTGAATTCTATACTAATTCTATTTAAGGGCGCATTCTTACCTAGGTTCGATCGGAATAAACTGCTTCTCAACAATTGGTATCGTGAAGGTCTAGGTAACCGCGACGGTTCAGTAAAAGCTACGGCGGAGAGAAGCTCAGGGTGTCAAAAATGCCATTTGCAACTTTATAGAGGAATGTGAGGTCTAGCATGCGTCTTCGAACCGCAAGTGAGGCTATTCTGAAATAATTTAATCTCTGTTGGTGTGACGAAAGGACCTTTCCCAAATTAGCAGAGTATGCTAAATGCCATAAAATCTTTTTGGACGCTCTCGAGTCTATCAATATAAACTTTGTAAAATGGATTCCAGGCCACACTGCAATACTCCAAGCCGGAGCGAACAAACGAGTTAAACAAGAGTATTTTGGTTTTATGTGATTTGAAGTCCTTACAATTGCGAAGAATGAATCCTAGATTTTGAAACCATTGGAGCACACTTTATCAATATGATCCTTAAATTTTAGTTTAGTGTCAAGCAGGACTCCCAAGTCTCTTATTGTTTGTACTCTCGCTATGTTTTGTGATTTTATTTTGTAACTAGTAGTCAATGCGTTATTTTTATTTCTTGAGAACCGCATGCAATAACATTTCGAAATATTTAAATCCATATAATTAGAGTCACACCAAGCAACCAAGCGGTTTAAATCTTCTTGTAGAAGTTTGGTATCAGCACAAGAGTTGACAGTGTTATAAAACTTTAAATCATCGGCAAATAAATAATACCGTGAATGATGAAAGCAATTTCCTATGTCGTTTATAAATATGTTAAATAGCAATGGACCGAGATGAGACCCTGAGGCACCCCAGAACTCGCTGAAAAGTGTCAGAGCAGTAACCATTGACCACTACTTTAAAGATTCTATCCAAAAGATATGATTTGCACCAGCTCAGAAAAGGTTCAGCGATTCCAAAATCAGAAAGTTTTTAAAAAGAATTTGGTGATTAACTCGGTCAAAGGCCTTGCTGAAGTCGGTGTATATAGCGTCAACGGAAGAGCGGTTGTCCAAAATTAATGATATGTCATTAATAAACGAAGTTAGGTTGGTAGCGGTAGATTTAGCACAAACGAAACCATGCTGATTTGGGTTGAATACCTGCTTGAGATGCCAATACATTAAGGGATGGAGCAGTTGTTCGAATACTTTAGCAAAGATCGGCAGAATGGAGATCGGCCTGTAATTTTGACTTGGTCTTTTGGCCGCTTTTGAACAAAGGGACTACTAAAGCTACTTTCCAGTCAGATGGGAAAATACCGGTACTGAGCGATTTATTGTAAATTAGACACAACGGCTTCGCCAAAGCTGGAGCTGATCTTGCCGCAAACACCGCTGGAATACCGTCGGACCCTGCACCTTTGTATAAGTCAAGTCTTTTAAGACCTTTAAGACTTGATCATCCTTAAATTTTATAGTTGTCAAAACTACTGGTTAGTTGAGGGCAACTCTCGAACACTGAGGTGGACACGTTAGAAGAGGGAGCGTAATTGGACTTAAAATTATGAGCGAATAGATTGCAGATATCGGCGCCAGTGGTGGAAGATTTCTCATTGTAAAACATTTGATCTGGATAAGTATTAAAATTTTTCTTCTTCCTCTTAATGAATGACCAAAAGAGCTTAGGGTTAGATCGCAAGTTTTGTTCTAAACTTTCAATGTATCTATGATAACACGATGTCATTAGTCGCTCAGATCGTTTTTTGGCCAATGTAAAAGCTATCTTATCGAGAGGGTTATAATTAAATTTACGCAACTTATTACGATACTTGAGCTTTTCACGGAGAATACATATTAGATCTCGAGAGAACCAGATTGGATAACAACGCGACCCTCTCGTAATTTTGGGTATGTGTTTTATGAGTACTTTGTGTAGGAGAGCATAGAACACTGAAAGCATGTCGTTAACAGTAGCACAGGTCTCAAACTCTTTTTCCCAGTGAAGGTCATTTAGGTCGTGCACAATTTTCGTATAGTCACCTTTGAAAAAGTTAAAATACTCAACCTTATTTCCTCTGAGATAAGTTTGACGGTTAGATGCAATAGAGAATTGTATAGGGGGGTGAAGATCATCAGGTTTGGTTAGGGGGCTATCATTAATACATAGATTGAATACCTTGGTGTTACTAATAATTAGGTCCAGAATTCTACCTTTAGTATTCGTAACATAATTGTATTGTTTCAAATTGTTTAACATGCAGAAATCAAGGAGCATAGCAGAGAAAGAACTATTGTCCATAGAATTAACCAATAGGTCTGCGCCAATAGAAAAATTCCAATCGATGGAACCCAAGTTAAAATCGCCAATAAACGTAGCCTTATCCACGTTGTTTTTTCGAAAATGCGATTACAATTAACAATAAACTCATCCAAAATGTGTCTCTGAATTGGAGGAGGAAGATAAACTGCACAAAGATGCAACCGCTCAGAGGAACCCTAAATATTGCAGTACTCGACCTCCACCCACAGATCCTCGCATTTAGATTCGAAGTCTTGCAGTCGCCTGGAGTTTAGTTTCCTACTTATGGCAATCAAAACACCCCCGCCGTTCTTATTGGCATGGAAACCACTAGCCTCCCTATCACGTCTATAAACGACATAACGACCGTCAAATAGCTCAGAATCGAAGACGCTGCTATTTAGCCAAGTCTCGCTTAGCACGATAACGTCATAATTATTACAAACATTATTGTTAAAGAATTCAATAGTTTTCGTTCTCAGACCTCTTACGTTTTGATAGTAAAAATTAATCATCAAACCTCCAAAAGAAAAAAAAACAAAAGTATACAAGTGTTAGGCAAGGCAATAAAAAAAAACAGATTAGGATAAGTTACTGAGTACGCTCAGATCCTTGACCAGTATAAAGCTGGAAGTGTCACTTTTTCTGAGAAAAACTCTGCCGTCCCGCACCCACACGAATCTGTAGTTCAGCTCTCTCGCCTTCAGACGAGCTGCTGCATGCAGCGCCTTCGCCTCAGAGGTGAGATGCTCCGAAACAAACACAGGAGTCTTCTTCTCGCCCCCGTAGCCCAGGTGACTGGTATTCAGCTTATCGCTCGGGTTATTTTTATTATGTTTAATAACCCCGGCTAGAAACGTATCGCGAATTCGGCGGCTGTTAAATCTCACCAAGATGGATCGAGGTCGAGGGCTAGCGGTATTTAGCTTAGCGATACGGCTGCAATACTGTAGATCGGTATCCGATATCGGGCACTTGATGATTTTTCCGAGCTGCTGTACCGTGGTGTATATGTTTTCGTTTTTATTTTCGGGTACACACTGGAGCTCCAGGTTATTAGAGCGAGACAATTGCTCCTGCTGCCGTAACCGGTTTGAAAGGTCGCAGATCGAAGCACGTAGGGTAGCTGATTCGTTCTGAAGCTGGAGTATTAATGTTTTTTGAGACTCGGCTTCGATTATAATTGTGTCCCTTTCAGCCTTAAAAGTAAGCAACGATTCTTCTAATTTATCTATTTTGAGATGTATATTTTGTATGGCAGCGTCGAATTTCCTATCGAGTTCCTCTCTGATGATGTCTCTAATTGCATCCGCCGATAAGCAAGCGCATGGAGATCGGGGCTTGGAACGTAATGTCACGTTATCCTGCAGTAGCCCAGTGCTCTGTGTGCAGTCTGTCGGTGGGGAGGGTGCTGCAAAAACTTGTGCACGTACAGGTGTATTTGTGTTGTCACCCGGCTTAGGCTCCTTACAACGGCAGGAAGGGCACACCCAACTATCTTTAAATGCTTTATCTAATTTATCAAACTCCTTTTTCTTAAGGTTTATACATGTATAGTGGTACTTGTCAGGACAGCGGCAACACTGTAGGAATGTACTTCCGATCAGGGCTTTCGGACATCCAGAACACACTTGGGTATTCATTGCATACAATTTTTAACAGCAGGTTTTTAAAACAGTGTTTGTAACAAAAAAATACTTGTAGGTAAGCGCCGCAAAACTTATCGCAACTTATCGAAATCGCAACGTCTTGGTACAACGTCGTGCGAAGAAGAGCTTATGCGCCATGCAAAACACGTCGCTTACGCGTTTACGTTATACAGTGCGTACACTAGCGAACAAGTATATATTTTGAAGAAATTATCACTTTACATTCACTTTTACGATAACACAGTCACTACACAATAGTTATTAAACACTTTGACAGCAATATATATAAATTTATTATGAATAGGCACCGAAAACAACGTTTTAATTATAAAACGAGTGGAGCAAAATGAATAGACGTTAGTCGCTCGCCGTGGCAAAAACGAATTTTAGATCTGTATATATCGGAGCACTCCTCTTTTTGAACTTTCAAATACAGCTTTTATTTACTATGATAAAGTTTTATAACCCGTTTAGGTTGATTAATACAAAGTATAATGAAGTATAATAAAGTATACTGATGTATATTAAAGATAAAAATTAAGGATTTTGAAGTATTCAAGGTAAGTTATAGCGTCGCGAATGTATCCGTTTACTGATGCTGCTGATATGTACATGAGTGTAGGCAATGAATACGGAGAGAAATGTATAATTTAATATATTGCGAGAGTTAAATTAAATATTTAACGATGTAAGTTTGTTATTTAAATAAAATAAAGCAAAATCTAGGCCGGCGAAGTGGGCTGGGTACGCTAGTGTTTTATAAATAATGTACTATGATCGTTGCTAATACTATTTTAACATGTTTCTTAGTGAAACAGCGACATCTGTCATCGAGTATACCAAAACAAAAAATATGACATGTTTATGTCACCGTATAAATATAACATAGGTTTCTTTATAGGAAAAGGTCAAACGAGTTTACGGCTTGATCTTAAGTGATCACTGTCGCCCATGAACACCGGAGGAACTGCGTTGTCGGCCTTTGAAAAAGGCGTAGGCTCGTTTCTTGAAGGTCTCCAAATCGTACTGGATTGGACACAACTGACAACAGTTGATTCCACAGGTTGATCGTGCCTGAAAGAAATTTACGCGAAGAAACGTGCGGTCGCGAATGGAATTTGGAATTCTACCCTAATTTGCGTTAATAGAAAGCGGTAGGAAAGTGGGATAAAATATATAGGTATAAATGTAACAACAACTCAAGTTGTGCGACGATATATTATATATTTGTAGCGTCAGAAAACTGATACGCAATAAATGCAAATAATTTTGAGATCATGGTCTTTGAGGATGGGCATAATATGTATGTAAATAAAAAAATGTACAATTTAAAAGAGGATCTATCAATTTAATATCTTGGTCATATATAACCCAAGGGGGGACCTCGACATTGAACGAGAGCTGAGGGCGCTGTCGATAAGAGCAAACATGCTTATTATTTCGCGTACACTGTGTAGTCTGTTTTAGAAGATTTTCCCATTTTTATCATCGTACTAAATTATGAAATATGATAATTAAATCTTCCATTAATTCAACTACACCAATTAAAATCTTACCGTAGCTTTCCTTCTCATTAGTAACGAAGTGCTCTTTCTCTGAATCTTCTTCAAATAAGATGAAATGTACTTTATTTTTAAAACTTAATGCTAATTTCAGCTGCTATCTACTTCTCGCAACCTCAACGCAATCCAAACTTGTGATGTCAGAAAATGTCCGATTGTTTTTCTTTTCTGTACCGAGAATTTTATTCTGCACTTTCCAGATGCGAGACTCGACTTGAACAACGAATCTTGCTTTAGACTTTTTTAACTGTTAATAATTTCGCTCGTTTACTGTTTTCAACGATATTATTGTACTGTACTGTAATATATTGTTTGAGCTCTCATATTATGTCATATAATTATCTTCAATGACTGTGGACATTATTTACACGTGATCGAAATATGTAAATACAATAACATCAAGCTGGACCAAACAACACCTGGCCTGCGTTATTGTCTTTTCCACATTTCTCTATGTAGCTGAGACCTGGTCATTAAAACCGCTGAATGGTTAAATTATAACGAAAGCCATGTATGTAATATGATCTATTACATTTACCCTACAAACAGATCGATGTCGCTTTAAAATTTACGACCGTGACGCTGTATTGCTTATTTATTATTAACCGTTCTTCTTTTTACTTTGTGTTGTTAATGGTAAAAAATCCTTTTTATTTAAAGTTAAGTGTGCAGCTGTGTTGGATTTCTTTTATTTATCTTAAAAGTATTCAAATGTTATTTAAAATTAATCGTATATTTAATTTCGAAAATGAAACACAATTGTGTCTTTCTAAAGTAAAGTTGTCGTTAAATCGGTAAAGGCAGTGCTTAGTAAAAAGCAATTTAACATTTGTGTGTTTAATTACAATCTACGAAACTACTACGAAATATTATCTCCGCACTGAACGGAAAAATATTATATTATCTTTCCTATTATTCCTATTATAGTATATTTATGCAAATAAATGAGAAAGATGTTGAATATATCTATGAAAAGTTTAAATAATTTATCCGCGTATCGAAATGATAATATACTTCATTAATGATAGGATAGAGCCAATCCAAATGACGGAATACAATCGAGGCGAATCGTTATTCAGGCGCGATGAAGCGCCCTCGTTAATAACGTAACGTTTTCGATTCCCACGTGTCTATAAACTGAATCACAGACACTACCATTAACCTGAATTCGAAGCAAACTCGAATAACTTTCAATTTGCATTGATTCATCGATCAACACTTTAAATGATTGACCATGATTTTAAAATTAATTCGCTTTAACATACGCCAATTGTTAAAGACAAATTTATGACAATTCATAACAGATTAGATCCAATCCGCTGATCGAAGTGTCGATACTTAGAATTACATTTCGTTTTTTTTATACTTTCAAAGCAAGTGCTTTAACGAGATCTCACGTGTTGTTAAGTGGAAATGCAGGCCAGGACAGTAAGGCGCACTAGTTTAGTAAATGCCTGACAAACACCTACGTTGTAATCGGAGGGAAAGACAGACGCAGGTAATCTTTTCCAGTCTTTTGTAACACGAATAATGAAAGACAAAGCAAAACGCTTCGTTTTGGTTTGAAGTATCCAGCAGTGCATCTTGAAGTCTATGAAAAGAGGATTCGGGATCATGTATAGCAATAGTTTTTTTTCTATTTTGGGAAGTTTTGGTTAATATACTCGTATAATGCTCTTGCTATTTTTAAGTGTAAGTTTAGTTCTATCGAGTGAGCAAAGTCGCTCGATAGATTTATTATTTATTTATTTATGTATAATGCAAGTTTTGTATACCTTATGTTTATTTATAATATTAATAAAGCTCTGTCCTTATTATAAGCAATTCTTGTTGCTATTTATATATTCTTGATATTTTTTTTTACTCTTTCTTCTTCGTATTCTTCATTTCTGAAGGTCGAAAAGGCTCTTCAAGATAAGCAGCGCCTTTTCCGAAACGTCGACAAGCTGCCTCCACACCGCTCTATCCTAGGCTTTCCTCATGGCGGTCGGGATGTCGAGTCCCGAGTCGTTTGGATTTGGTCACACCAGGTAGGTAGATTGGCCCCGTGATCTTTTGCCCTCGATTTTCCCTATAACCACCATTTTCACCAGATTATCTGGTTGCCATTGGGATGTATTACTCTAATATTTATTTATTTTACCTGTCCTGTGCTACTGGATTGCCTGGAAGAGATCGCTCATAGCGGTGAGGACGCCATTTTCACTTTATTTTATTATATTATATTGTATTTATTTAAAAAAATAAGCAATAAAGAATCAATGTATCATCTATTGAGTAATACACAATTACGTATTTCAATATTGAGTGAGGTATTCTATGTTCGAAATGACGTTAGAATTTTTTTTACAAATACCTACTCTTTTCTTTGTTTCTTTTGGTTACATAGTAGTGGTTGCGTTAAATCGATTCATTCATATACACTCGCTTAATACTTTATACAGTGTGCAGATGGGGAGTTTGTAAGCACCTCGAGGGTACTTTGCTGTCGGTTCGATATTTACCGGCGCCTATACATACATCGTACATATTAAGTTAGTACTTAATTTATTTGCTGAGGACCGGTGTTGTGAATGGGTAAATATTCTAAGAAGAGGGACGTCAGTACAAATATACTTATCATTAAAATAACTATAATTGAATGTTCATTGCAAATACAACTGCTTTTTCGTAACTTATCTTCCATGATAATACATACTTAGTGACAATAAAAAATATTCGCGCAAACAAAATATTAACTATGCATTTTTGCAATCTAAGGGAGATATAATTTAAGTTCAACAGTGGGACTAAATCATACTATACATAGTAATTTAAAAAGAAGTATTATTTTGAATAACAACAAAACCGACTTTGAATAGACGTCCTCTTTTCTTCTTTCGAAGTAGTTAGTAATATTAGATAGATCTACACTTAGATAATTTTTTTTTCGGAAACGGAGTCCATTCCAACTAACTCCGACTTTCCGGAATGTCCCCATTCCGATTAATAACCATCTTCAGCTCTTAGGTTTAGATCTCTCTTCTAATCTAAACTTTGGCCGCTACATTGAGTCCATTGCAAAAACTACTGCTAGAAAACTCGGTATCCTCTCCAGGGTGAGGCGGTACTTCACGTCGGAGCAGCTACTAAGTCTTTACAAAGCTCAAGTTCGCTCCTGCATGGAGTACTGTTCCCATCTCTGGGATGGGTCTGCTAAGTATCAGCTGGAAGCTTTAGATTCGTTGGAGCGCCGAGCGAAGAAGATCATAGGCAGTGACTCGCTCGTTGAGGCAAATCTTCAGAGCCTCGCACACCGTAGACGAGTGGCCTGCCTCTCGGTTTTTTATCGGGTGCATTTCGGCGAGTGTGCGGAGGTTTTGCATGACCTAATACCCCCTCCCCTTTCCATCACCGAACGACTAGGCGCGGCGAGCAGCCCCACCCTTACGTCGTAGACATTCCATCAATACGCACGAAGCGGTTTGCCTCCACCTTCCTTATGCGGACGGCTAAGGAATGGAACTCTCTGCCGCGTTCAGTCTTTCCTCACGGGTACAATCTGGACACCTTTAAGTCCAATGTGAACAGACACCTTATAGGCTCGCGTGCTCCATCCTAGGCTTTATCTTCGCCTTACATCAAGCAAGATAGAAGCCAAACGTGAGCCTATTCACTATAAAAAAAAATAATCTTGAGCACCGGCGAAAGGTGGCAAGCCTTCCGGTGTTTTACAGATTTACATTTTTAGGAGTCATCGTTCATCGTGCGTACAGCAAAGGAGTGGAATAAGTTGTCTTTCCGTCCAAGTATAACATAGGAACCTTCAAGAGTAGTGTGAATAGGCACTTACTAAACTAGCGCGTATCATCTTTCGACTATATCACCACATCAGGTGGGATCGTGGTCAAGCACTAGTTTATACCCCATAAAAAAATGACTATATGCTATTTCGCGTTGTGATAGATAGTCATAAAGCTAGCTACTCGTACTAATATCTAAATCAACAGTCATCCCTATTATAAACTCGGAACTCATGGCCCTAGATCAATAAAATGTATTAGGCACTTAAGTGGAAGAAAAATGAGTACATCCCAATATTGAATCAATAACCAGGTTAAGAGGTGATTCATGCAATCAGTAGAATTGTGGCTACGTTTTACGATACAGATGAAATAAAAAAGTGAGTACCGTGTTTAATAGCTCGAAAGATTTTCAATTTTATTCCAAACGCGGAATGGATGTCCACACGTAACAAACCGCTTAAACATGAATTGAATCATTGCACACAAATTGAATATAAATCCTTGGAGCTGTGCTTAACTGCCGGCGATCCTCACCATAAAGTGCCCACTGGAAATCTTGCGGTGGATGGGGTTGTATCGGATTTACATTAACAACCGCATTTGCTACTAATTTCAGATGTTGATATGAATTTTTCAAACCTTTTATACAACAAAATTTTAAGTATTTCGAAACGAAAAATAAACCTTATTAACCAATTTCAAAAATATGGTTCTCAAGTCGTCTGTATTTTTTATGAATGTTTTCTGCGTAGCGACGTCATTTAGGCTTAAAGACTTTATTACTCATTAAAGACATTACTTCCACTGACAATGAACTTATAAAAAGATTACATAATAGTATAAGACTTAAAGTGATTGACTGGTCTTTAAAATATATTATCCAAGATATGTTTTTGTATAATTATTTTTGTTTAAAAATATACATAGTAAGATAATCTTTAACTACATTATGTAGGTTATTGAACACTTGTACTTCTTTCTTCAGATACAATACATTTTATACCATATCCAGTTCTTGGCTCTCTGATCTCTTTGTCTCTCTGGTCTCTCTCTTTGTGTGTGAACCGAACCAAATTATTTTTTTTTAATGAAAGGATTTGGTTTCAATTAGTTTTCATATCAATTTTGTTGGCCTAACACTTGAACATTATGTAAACAAAATTAGTTGCACAATTCAAATAGTGATTAGTTGAAATGTACGCGACTCAATCGGATATAAAGTGTAAATTTATTATTTATTTTGATTAGGTTTTTGTACATATACGTCCTAATATTTTGAAAGCTTGTCTTTCATCAACAAACGGCAAAAATATGTACAGAGCTGGCATGTTATATCACGCGTTATTTTTTATTACCCGTTCGTGACGGCACTGTAAAAACTATTCAATATTGGAACTTCGTGGAGAGTTCAACCCTCCATTAAAACAGAAATAGCTCGGAAAGTTCCGTTTTATTAAGGGTGTTTTTTTATTCGTTTGATTTATTGTGTAGACATTAAAACACATATGTAACATCTGGCTAAAAATATATCTTCTTAATTTCTAAGCATGACATAACACCTAATTCGAATTAAATTTTTACGCTCTCTGGGGAAGGGCGGTTTATATCGAACTTGCACCGACTTAAACCTCAATATGTTCCACCGCCATCGTATGATGGGCTTAAAAGAGCGCTCTCACACAAATTCTCGCCACTTTACGGTGGATCCATCCCGGAGAGGACCAGCCTCTCCCTCGTCACTCTAGGTAAGGTGCGTCTCCCGGCCCCATTCTTGTAACAGCAGATACCCAACCACTTTAAGTCTTACTATCTGTAAAATATCAAAAAAAATTACTCACAATTCTAGAGTGTTATAAGCAGTGACTGATGGTAAAATGGAATGTAAGTAATTTCTATGTTGTCACTCGTAGTCTGAGAGAAATGCTTAAGTATTGTCTCTGACACGTTCTGCTGAAATATTGGTCGCGTGGCGTTTACAAAAGATTCCATTTTATTTTAAAATTCTGTGTGTTACTTTAATAATAACGTATGGCACCATTTATACGCTTATTTACACATCTACAAGAGTATAAAGAAAATTCTTTGAGCTTTTGAACTTTTAGTCCGCAAGCTCTGAGGCCTGTTTTAACGTAGGAGGATTGTCAAAGTTTTATACAACTTACGTCGAATCCCACTTTTTTGTGGAACAAAACATGTGGTGAACTTGGAGAAGAAAAGTTATTTTTTATCAAATAAAGAGACGAACTACTGGAATGAATATTATTACCGATTTTCATAGTCGATATTTTTAACCATTGTACATACCAGCATTTGCACCTGCGAATCTTCTAGTAAAAAAATGATATATATTAGTTACACTTCTTCACATATACACAATTTTTTACGGCAACACACAATAATACCAAAAAAAAAAGAGTATGCATAAAACCATATGTCTGAAAAAAACTTCCTTTATTCTATCTATATGTTTAAATGAAATATAATGTATAATATATATACAAAATATAATAAAAATGCAATTGTTCAAGAGAGAAAATGTGTGTTTGCTCCTACAGTAAGAAACGTAACTCTCTCTTTCCATCTTCATTAACTTATACCTCTCTCCCAACTTCCCTTCCTCGCCCGATTACACTTTTTGTAACGCCAGCTTACTCCTTAAGTCAAGCTTGCAGAAACAAGCTTTACTATAAAAGATACTTGTAAATTAATATATATGCACGATACTTTTACTAATTGTAAAAAAATACTCAATATAAATTTAACGAAACGATAAAATACTTTTTCACCAAAATGACAGAAATTATAATAATTAAAATATAATGCATAAACGTCTGTGTGTTTGCGTCAAATTCAAAATGATTACGGTTTTGTCTGGTGCATTTTCTGGTTATTACTGTACGGGGAAATTAAACTTTTTAGTTACAGGCGAGCTTAAATTTTAGTTTACACATTTTTAGATGAACCATTGTCTCCGGGGACCTTTGCCCCTTTGATATATAATTTTCTAAGTAACCTCTTCGTTGTTGGTTTGCCAAAAACATAGATATGCTAATATTCCGTTGTAACTATTTCTATGCAAAGATAAAATTAATGTTTATCGCCGTTATTAAAATAGACTAGAGGGTAGACACATTATAAATTAGTAATATTTTATAATAATTAAATTTAATTATTTTAACTAAGTAATACATGGTAACATAAACCACACATATAATTGTTATTTCAATGATATTTGCTCTTTATCAGCAAGAATACTTTATCTATTTAACAGGACGGAGAGGTTACCAAACTTTTAGAGTGTTCGTCTCTAAATAATACGGAAGTGAAATGAGGGTGGAGAACGAAAATATTGTACAAGAAATCGTGAAGAGAATCAACGAAAAAGAGGACCATAAGCATTTGGCAATTATAATAAATCAAAAAAACGTACAATCACAAAAAAAATAACATATCTTTGGTTATTGTACAGACAACACCGTTATCCACATATTACGAAAATAAAGGTCCATTTATAATAATAATACATAAATATTTTTAATTTTATATCATTCGTACAGCAAAGGATTGTAAAAGTTTTTCCACGTCTCTTTCTGATTACAATGTAGGTGTTTCTAAGAGTAGAGTGAGTTTTACTGAGCTGGTGCACCATCATGCACTTAACCTCAGTTGGAATCGTGGTCAAGGACTCGTTTTAAGAAAACAAAGTCATCTAAATTAAAATAATATATGCCCAAAAGTATATAAAGCTTTAACAACAAAGTCTGGGATATAAATTCAGTGACAAGAATGTGGCACGTCGCTCCCACATTTCACCACAATGCAGCACGCTGAATTTAAATAATGACTTTAAACGAGTCGTGTTTATGATTATGTTTCACAGGAAAGTTATTTAGCGTGGCTGCGGCATTAAATTTCAAGTTTGCCAACAGAATAATAAGAGCGTAAGAATATTTGACGTTTATATTATTTTAAGTAATTGTGACCAATCGTAGCATTGGCAGCTTAAAGTTGACGCGTATATACGTTGCATTTAAGTCAATTACTTAAATGACTACACACCTTTATTGTGTAAGCATGAAATAAACTATCAAACATTATTATAATTATATTAGCCTAAGATGTAAAAATAAATAACTATTATTAGTCATAAGATAAACAAATTACATTAAATTTACTTTATTATTTTCTACATATATCAATTATAACTGCTACTTAGTAATTACATTGTATTAATGGCTTGTTATGTAACAACTGTCATGACAAACCCGTATTATTTTAAGCTAAAACTATTTTAACGTGTTTATTATCGACAATGCGACATCTATTAATGAGTATACTAAACTTAAACTATTGGCAAACACAGGCTCTTAAAAAATTCTTATCAATCACCTTTATTATTCACTAGTTAGTTTTGTGATAGCTTTCAACCGACTTTAAAAAAGGAGGAGGTTCTCAATTCGTCTGTATGTTTTTTTTTGTTTGTACCTTATAAATTTCGACTGGGTGAACCGATTTTGATTATTATTTTTTTATTCTAAAGCTGGTGCTTCCCATGTGGTTTAATTTTGGTACAATGCTGACAATGGCATCTATGAGAAAATTATATGTCTTATAGTTGCAATAAGTGCGTCACAAATGAACGAATGACTCAATATCACGTCAAGCGATTTCGATGATTCATCTTTTATTGCAAAGGATATAATTTAAGAGTAGTTTGGTTGATGAGAATTTGATAAGGTTGTGTTTAATTCCATATTCCTACGATAATTCATAAATACGTTCACGTGTAATAAGGTTTAACGTTTGAATCGATTTGAAATCGGTTTGTGATTTTGCTCGTAAATTTACTTGTTAACAAATCGAATCGAAAGAAATATAGAAATCCATTGAAAGAGCCACCCCAATCGATCCGTCGACCCATAAATTCTACTATTTAGATAAATAACTTTATACTTACCACCTTTTTTATAGAAATAGGGGCAACAGTGATTTTAAAATGTCTAAGACAGTGCGTCAGGCGCTACTTTTTCCATGAAGTGAAGTATTTAATGATATGAGTGCATTACCATGTTGTTTTAACTCTTACAACATTCAAAATTATTAATTATAATCTTAGCTTTATGAAAATAATGTAATTTCAGATCCATTTTAAAATAATTTTTGACTTTACAAGATATTAAATTATAATTATGCGGTTTATATATAAGTAGTTAAATTATATTCAGTTATATATATATTTCAAAATTCAATAAATATATATTTATTTCAAAAGCTTCAATATCTTAATCGAATCCACCATTTGAATATTGAACGTGAACCATCTCCTAACACAAGCTTAAGCTAATATGTAATGGTTCACAAGAGTGTTAATAATATTTGTGAAAAAATGCTTCTTTAAAAAAAAATTGTTACATTATTCCGTTGATATATTTTATTCTCTAAATAGTTATATACTGAGTAGTCGTTTGTCTGCACATTTATAAGAGTAGTGAAAATGAATTTCTCATTGTATAAAACATGTATGAATTTCAAGTGAGTTATTTGTTAAGGATGTTGGGTGAGCTAACGAATATTTCCTGGCAAGGTGTGTCTACAGCGATATCAGGACGGTTTTTTCAAACAGCAAACGACGGAATATAAATGACTAACGCGCTGCCTTCAGTACCGAGCTCTATTTTCCTTTAATAAACGACCTTACGGAAACGCTCAGCTGAAGTAAACAGCTTTGGGGGATACCAGCATCTAAATTATTATTTTGGTTTTTGTTTCATATAATTTTAAAGGGGTAGAAGTACGATACGGACAGAATTTAAGTAACTGCTCCTACTTCAAGTACCGGTAAGTAGCTGACCTTAATGTATGATCGTGTACCTAAGAAAATTCAAAACTTAATATTATTGGTACCATTACTATTACTATATATATTATATTTATGAAATTTGTATGTTTGTCCCTAAGAACGAATCTTTTTTTTTAAATCAAAGGATATAAGCACAACAAAAAGTAGTAACTCGGGTATAAGCGTAGAATGTCGTCGTCGTATTCACGAATTATCGTAGGAATATAACGAAATATAATCAATCAGAATCTCAACAAATTACTAAATACTCTTGAAGTCTATCCTTTCCAATAAAAAATGAATCATCAAAATGAACGAATAACTTAATATCAGGGAGTCGTCCATTTGTGGCGCACATACGTAATGCAAATTTAAGACTTATTCTCAATACTTAGTAGTTTTCTCGTGGTTGCCAATGTCAGAACTGTACAGACGAATCGAGAACCCTCCTTTTTTGAAATCGGTCAAAACATATTAATGAATTGAGAACTTCTTCGTTTATTGAAGTCTGTTGAAAATAAATGAGATCCAAAAATGCTTGCTTTAGCAGAAACTCCTAAATTAATACATGTTTTTTGATTAGAAATACCATTTTTTTTAGAAAATAAATCTAATCTAATGTAAGACAGCTGAGATTCGAATCGATCGAAAAAAATCGATGACCTCGACCACTTTGACTAGAGTGATACCGGCGAAGAAGAAGATAGAGACAGGAGGATTAAAAAAAATGTTATAAAAATATGGAAACATGTTTTAAAACATAAATTGGAATTCCAGAATTGGGTTTCAAATATTTCCTACGAACACGCGAAGCTCAAAACATAATACTCAGTATATAGGTTATTGTTAATGACGTAAATAAGGTTATTGTTTATAAGGCAAATTGATTTATAATACCAGAAACAGTCAACCAGATAATTTTCACTTTTAAAACTTAATTAATCGTAATTACGTGCTGCTGCCAGTTAATTAGTGCAAATCCATTTAATTTCACTGCAATTCATAAAATATATTAATTACGTTATACGTATAATTGTACCACAGAATGGTGAATGCTAAATGGGAAAAACGATCATTTTATGTTCAACAGCGAGATTTTCAATTAAAAAAAAACAAGCAATCTAATATAATAAAAGAGACTAATTTACTATTCATAGTCAGTCATAAAATGTTCTATTGACCACTATTTCTTCGCCTTTTGGACCCACCTGAAGAGTGTTGAGTAGCACAAGTATATTTACGAGCAAAAAACAAAAACCCACTTCATGTCGAATTAAACGTTAAACATTATTACGACGCCTTCTTTGTATTTACTGATTATCTTAGGAATAACTCCATCGCACGCCAACCGATTTCGATAATTCATTTCTATATCTTGGTATATCTCTAAACACATTACTTTTAAAGACTCATTGGAAACGAATCATTAAACTTTGTTCTTAAAAAGACGAGAATGGATGCTTCAGTTGCAGTATAGCCCTATTGCGGTCTTAAATTTCGAGATAAGAATCTGTATCTCGGGTGATACCGTTAAATGAACTCAGTGGTTTTCTTCTATGGTTTTTTTACGTAATTACTGAAATTTTTCACCGTTTAGATAATGAACTTGTAAGGGGAGTTAATATTATATATCTTAATTTTTTGTCTTTTTGAACTGAAAACTTTTTTAGGGTCGTTGAGCACTTTTTGCTTTTGGAAAATCTTATGGGTTTGCGTCACTGACATGTTAATCTTAATTATGTATCTATTAGCCACGTTGATCACCTTCAAACTTCAAAAAAGGATGAGGTTCTCAATTCGTCTGTATGTTTTTACATGTTTGTTACCTCATAACTTTCGACTGTAAGAACCAATTTTGATGTTTCTTTTTTTATTTAAAAATCTGTGTGTTCCTATTTTAATTCCTTCTAATTCTGACAATGGCATCCACGAGAAAACCGTATTAAATTTGCAGCAAGTACAAGCAAGCAAGATGAATAACTCAATAACACGCCAACCGATTTCGATAATTCATTTCTATATCTTGGTATATCTCTAAACACATTACTTTTAAAGACTCATTGGAAACGAATCATTAAACTTTGTTCTTAAAAAGACGAGAATGGATGCTTCAGTTGCAGTATAGCCCTAATGCGGTCTTAAATTTCGAGATAAGAATCTGTATCTCGGGTGATACCGTTAAATGAACTCAGTGGTTCTCTTTTATGGTTTTTTTACGTAATTACTGAAATTTTTCACCGTTTAGATAATGAACTTGTAAGGGGAGTTAATATTGTATATCATATTTTTTTGTCTTTTTGAACTGAAAACTTTTTTAGGGTCGTTGAGTACTTTTTGCTTTTGGAAATTCTTATGGGTTCGCGTCACTGACATGCTAATCTTAATTATATATCTATTAGCCACGTTGATCACCTTCAAACTTCAAAAAAGGATGAGGTTCTCAATTCGTCTGTATGTTTTTATATGTTTGTTACTTCATAACTTTCGACTGTAAGAACCAATTTTGATGTTTCTTTTTTTATTTAAAAATCTGTGTGTTCCTATTTTAATTTCTTCTAATTCTGACAATGGCATCTACGAGAAAACCGTATTAAATTTGCAGCAAGTACAAGCAAGCAAGATGAATAACTCAATAACACGCCAACCGATTTACCTGATTCATTTTTTAACATTCATGATAATTCGAAAATACAAAGAGGATGTCTAATATGTAGTAGCGTTTAACGTTTGACTCGATATGTAGTCAGTTTTTGTTTAAGCTCCTAAATATACTTGTAGGTAGGGGAAAACATACGGGTTCGCGTCACCGACCAGATAAGAGTATTGTCGTATTTATGTATTGTAATGATCTTTTACAAGCCGTAATATATTTAACGTTAACTTAATAATAAATAAACCATATAGACCATGTGAACTATCTCCTAGCTCAAGCTTAAGCTTAGTTGGAATGGTTAACAAGAATGTTAGTAATATGTCAGAAAAAAAATATTGCCAGCTTTCTTTAAAAAAAAATAATATTAAAATTCTTTGTTATAAGTTATCACTTCAACCGGCATCGGTCTCCATGACTTTGGTAGTTAAAGAGACCAATGGCGATGAGTACCAATTCTTATTCGATTAATATTATATTTTCTTTTCACCTAACCGGAGTAGACAGAGTCCGTAGAGAGTAGAGAAAGTTTATTACTTTCCATATGTAATGGAGTTGAGCCTGCTGGCCCACATTGAGCAACAATTTCGAAATATTCGTTAATTTTCTACGTATATATATATATGTATATAACGTATATTTCATGGAAAGTGGTTCACCTCCAATCCATCTGAGGTCAAGTGGATATGTTGATCTGCGCTGGTTCAGTGACATATTCGATAGTAAGAGGTGGCGAGGCAGTTGAATGAAGGTTTTGATTGCAAGAATCATAGCATAGTAACGAAGACGAATAACCCAATATAACAGATTTTGATTATTATTTTTTTATTGGAAAGGTCGTAATTTAAGAGTAGTTTGATGACAGTTTGGTTAAGTTCCGATTAAGTTTGGTTTAATATTCTTACGATAATTCGGAAATACAAATAGGGCGTCCGCGCGTAATAGCGTTTAACGTTTGATTTGAAGTCGGTTTTTGTTTTTACCCGTTACAATGTTTCACAAATATTACTAGTATTTTTGCTAACAATTCCAAAAAAGCTAAGGCTTGCGCTAGGAGATGATTCCCGTCAATAGTCGAATGGTGTTTCCTTACGATTTACAGAGCGTATCCTAAATAATTACGTTATTGATGTTTTGTTGATTACCTTATTCGCAAACTTATTTTATTTATCATTCACCACAGCACGCCACCGTGCTGAGTCTACTTTGGAAAACGAAACAGGCCCTGTGAAATTTGTCGTTTCTTAATGTTGTTTCCCGTGAACGCGATAACAAATTCTCACGCCGCTTTCCCGGACGTTGATTGAATCTACACATTCATTCGATCCAGTCGAATCGTTTACTCGTGCACTATTTACGACCTATCAGACAAAGCGAACAATGTTTGTCTTTGGCTCGCAGAATACAGTAAAGAATTGACAAATTGTTTTTTATCACCGATTGCCGTTGTTAGTCCGTAGGCTTTTACAACAAGCCTTAAGGTTTGCTTGCCATACACTGCATATATTCTAGCATCTTCTTCTTCTTTATGTGCCTCTCCATCACTGAAGGTCAGTAGTCACTCTTCTAAACTTCTCCTTATTCATGGCTAAGCGGAATAGTTCTCTGTATATTCCCTGATGTTTCTTAGTCATGACTTCTCTCTTCCATTCCTTCTCATCCCTTTTTTTTTCTTCATATTTTGCCCATCACAACCAATTGCAGCAGACAGTACCTATCATGTCTGCGATATGGCCTAGGTACAAGATCTTACGCTGCTTCATTATTTTGACCAATTCGTTGCTCTTCTACATTCGGGCAAGAACCTGAATGTTGGATATCTTATACGTCCAGCTTATACGGAGCATCCTCCGATACGTCCACATTTCAAATCTTTTTAGCAAAATGTAGCATTGTAGGAGTCTGATACGTAGTTTTAGAGAAAGTTGACGACTGCAAAGAATTTTTAATAAAATATTTGCGGGACATTTCTATGCAACGGATGTCATTGTCGCTTGTCAATGAGTCTGTTAGCCGCGACCCAAGATATTTGTACTTGTCAACTCTATCCAAGATTTGAATTTGTGGCGGTAACTGTGCCTTTCCGGAAACAATCATAAACTTGGTTTTAAATACATTCATGTTTAAGTCCTGTGTAAAATGTATATATACAAGTAATATTACAAGGATTAAATCATTCATTTTCATATAAAGACATACCGTTTACAAATTGATATGAAAGGTTAGATCTTGCATTTTTCTTGTAGGAAGAGAGGCAAACGAGCTAAAGGCTCACCTGATCTTAAGTGACCACCGTCGCCCGTGAGTATCTACAACAGTAGAAGAGCTACGACTAAGTATGTAAGTGTACTATAAAAAAAACTAATTTCACTTAACAATACCTTAAAATAATATTAATTTCATGGATTTTACCAGCTTCAATTTGAACAATTTCAGTAACCTACGCTACGGGTGGTATTTAACGCAGTAAATTTAATAATTAAAATCTGACGTGAGCCCGAAACACACATGACGTCATGAAGTTGACCTCGATCTCCAGCCGTGACCGTATAACATGCTACGATGTACTCGAATATTCGAGAATTTAAATAGTTAAAGTTAATTTAAAAGTTATCAAATCATTTCGGTATCAGTTGACGGTAGACGACAAAAGTCAAACTCTGATCACCTTGAAGTGCAACCTTTAGAATAAAAATTTAATCATTGAAATCTGTTTACGTGATATTGAGTTATTCGACCATTCGTCGCGCACATACTTCATAGAAATTTAAGACTTATATGATTTTGCTATGGACGCTATTGTCATAACTCGACCAAATAAATGAGAGCAAACGGGCAGCTTCAGCTTTATAAAAAGAAAATAAAAAGAATCATTAAAATCGGTTCACCCAATCGAAAGTTATGGGGTAAGAAACATAAAAAAACGTACAGACGGATTAAGGAGCTCCTCCTTTTTTGAAGTCGCTTGAAAAATAGACGTATTAAGAACCTTATCCTTTTATTTAAGATGGTTAAATTAGATCACCGCTACTCACCATCAAGTGCATAAACAAATTGCAATATCTTCATATCAAACGTATCGCGTATGTATTGGGGTCATGATTTCCATAAAGCGCAGTGACCTGGAAATTTGCATGAAGTAATTGAAGTAATAGATTATATCAGACGGGATACACACAGACAGTTACACAGAGAGCTTAGACACGTACGTAATAGTATTAACAATGATAAGTTATGGCACTTGTTAAAATGTAAATCTGTTTTTACTCACTTATGGAAAGGATGACAAAGAAAATTAACACATTTAAGTGTGGCAGGTATATCGAACAGATTGACTACATATTAAAAAAAGAAGCAGCTAGTGGAGGGCTTGCTAGGAGTACCCTTAACCGATAACTATGTATGGAAGGGAATGAAACAAACGCGGTCAGGATGGTAATAACTGGAAGTCCGTGATCTCTGTCTAAAGAATAGCGGCCGTTTGTAATAGTAGTTTTACTGCAAGTGCTTGACCACAATCCCACCTGATGTTAAGTGGAATTGCTGTCCTGGATGATAAGACGCACTAGCTTAGTAAATGCCTATTTACTCTCCTCTTGAAATTGTAATCATTAGGAAAGACAGACTCGGGCAAACCATTCCAGTGCTTTGTTGTGCGAATAACGAAAAACGAAGCAAAGCGCTTCGTTTGTGTTTGAGGGATGTATATAAATACACGCATCAGGACCATATTATTATAAATGATCACGCTAGGGCAGGGATTCCCAACCTTTTTGTACAGTAGCACATTCTAAAATATCGGTAGAGTGGCGGGCACCACCAGATTGCACAGCTCCTTCCATAACTCATTCTCATTTTTCCATCATTTATTTTCTTATTTTCATTATTTATTAATAAATAATAATCATGTAATACATATTTATTATTATTCCAGTTGCATATACCCAGAGAAATGTATTTACAAAACGTGGTAATAATCACATTTTTAATTCAAGTTTTTAAAAAAAATCAGCCTGTGTCGAATAGTGGGGAGCATATACGAACCGTTCAATGATGTCACGATGTTGGGAACCTCTGCGCTATGGTATAGACTTCACGTTCAATGTCTGCTTAAAAGCTATTGAAAAGCTTGATTAAAATTAATATTTACACCAAATATAGGGTGAGCCAATGTAACCTTTTTTGTACTTAAAGTGAAAGTGTAACTCGTTGAGGTTCAGGCTAAGCGACCTAAGAGCTATGCCATCTCTCAATCCGGTGACGCAGTTAAGGCCAGCTTCTCTGGCCAATCTGTGTAGTTCGTCATTAAAAAAAAAGACAAAAAAAAAACGAACTCATTGGTATAAGACTATGCACGTATTAAGACTAGGCATATTAAGCCCAACTGGATTTGAACCCAGATGTTCAGATTGTCAGTTAAATCGCTTAGTCTTTAGAGTGGCAATACCTATAATTATCTCTTTACACCTATTACATTTATGCTTGCTTAGTTCTGTCGAAACATAACAACACAACGAATAATGAGCCTACTCATTTTTCCAAAGGCCTGGCCTGCAAGTCCGCCATTGTTATAAATGTGCATGATTGAAGGTGATCGGGTAAGTCGTAAGCTCGATATATGTGTTTAAAAAAATTTCAGCGCTGTAAATAGTTTCCAGCCTACTTATATATATTTTCCACTGCACGCAGACTTCACATGCCTTAAAATCTTCTAACACATATAGGTTTCGTTACGATGTTTTCCGCTGAGCGCGTAGTAAATCTGCACCAGGGATCGAACTCGAGATACTAACATACTACGTAACGAAGCGGCATTGAACTACCGCAGCTCTATATCTAATCTATCCAGAGAAAGATTGGAGAAGAGTTGCAATGATTACAATGCCAGGTTTGCAAAGACAAACATTTGAGAAACGACAATGTAGTTTCTCAATAAGACAAAAAAACCGCCTATGAAATGAATCGCTATCGTTGTTGTTGCGATATATTTACGAAATATATATTCATAGAGGGTTGACCTCAATATTAAGTGGAATTCTCAACGAGTTTGTATAGTGGGGTCATGACTGGGCAATAAAAAACGGTCCCCGCAATGTAACTTTATTATGAAACACGTTTGTGGCAAATCTCACTTTTATATAAAAATATATTAAAGAACAGAAAATGATCAAAACAATCAATATAATATAATCATATAATGCTTTAGATACCGTCTAGGTCACTACGATATCTCCCGTAAATATAATAATATAGCGTAAATAGCCTAATGGACTATGATGCGGTCTGCGAAACGTAAGGGCGCAAGCTTGACTTTATTTGGAATTAACAAGAATGTTAGTAATATTTATGAAAATTTATTTTTACTTTAAAAAAATACGCCATCGACCAATAGGAGTCGGCAGAGACAACGAATTTCCTCTATTTCTTCGTATATTTGTCACTCGACTTTAGTATGTCATTATTTATGGGCCCTTGCACCATATCGTTACAATGACATTTTATTCGAATTTAAATCAATATTAATGTTTAAGTCATTGCATCGCCTTGCACCACAATAAGCCGCTAATATTGTTTAGCAAACTCTCAAAATTTAACTCCCATTATCGGCTATTACGATTATCTTAGCTAAATACGTTTAGCGTCATATTGCAACTTGACTTTTGACCTATGTAATGGTGTTGCTTAGCAACGGATCAATAAAGCAGTCAATATTAATATCATGGTTTAATGTTTGTATAATGTTATAATTTTTATAATACAAATAACTACAACAACGTATACAACGAAATTATAACCAAAGATATATATATTGAGGTACGAAAACAATGAACAGCTAAAAATAAAATAGTCAACGTGACGTATATTTGTCGTTTTATTTTTAAAAATCTATGTACCATTTGACTGGTTCTTGTTCATGCATATTTTAATCGGGTGATAAATCAGCACATAAAATTGCAACGGCAAATTTTTGGTGCCGGCCGGACACTGAGCTACCACGGCTCTTTCGTAAATATAATTGTATCGATTTAATTTATTTCCTCTTTTTCAGGTAAGTCTCTGAATATTGATACTTTTCAATTCATCACAAAGGCGGAAGTTGGTACGATAAGATTTTCGGACGTAAGTTAAGATATCAGTATTAAAAGCAAGTAATGACTGCAATGACGACTATAATATTCCCAATCATTATGACATAATGCGATAGTAAAGATTTTTTTTAATGATCACGGCTAAGGATAGTAGATATGAAAGTCGTTACATCATAAAACATTTTTACTTGAAATGTAGACTCTTGAAATGAGTGCATATTATATGAAGACTCGGTATCTCGTAGTTCCAATGAATGAGGGCATAAATATTAACTCGCACGTCGTAATTCTCTGTGCTATTCGTAAGGTTGTAAAAGAAAAACAACTTTTCTAAGGTTGAATATTATGAAAAGAATCTAGTGATGAAATTTAACGGTAACACAGCTTATGAAATAAGATTTGTAGACCGATACGCTAATGTTGTATTTATATTATTTTGTCATGATAATGTCTAATAAATAGACCATTTAAACATGTATATGTTACCGGAAATGTTTCATACATCAATCAAGGAATTGTATACAAATCCTAGGAAATGTGTAATAATATTTTTTTTATTATAACACTTATTGAGACAATCGGGTAATAGTCATACCGTAAAATAATAATAATATGCATTATTATTATATAAAATAATAGCACGTCGTTTCGCCGCAACCAATAATCACGATAAACCTTTCTAGTAGTTGTTTTTGCCGTAGAAACTTCTTCAATTAACTCTTTATAACGTTCATCTTCAATAAAAACTATGTTTTTAGCGTTTGTTATTATTCTTAATGACGCAAAAGTCTTAAAAAAGTCAAAGTCAAATTTTAAAATTGTAAGTCAAAGTCAAAACCAAATTTTAGGAATTACGTACATTTCCTAGGAATTGTATACAATGACGGATTACATACATTTCCATTAACATATATAATTGTTGCTCTTAGTGTCAATACATGTGAACACCAGACTATTGTTGATAATTTTAATTTAAACAACAAACATTGATGCAAAAATTCCAAGTGATAAGTTTTTAAAGTCAGATCATGTTTGCCAATTTCTTATTTACTCCTAGTTCACGTGTATTTCGTGAAAAGTTTAGACTAAAATAAATGATGTGCAGTATAAAATTGCAAACGAGCGTACTATACTTTTGTTACAACAAACGAAAACTGACGCGAAATGCTCAGGTAAATGTGAGGCGTTACCGTTACGAGCGGTCCTTAACAATTCAACACAGCATAAGCACGTTATGAGCTTGTTCATTATTTTAAATTATCTTGCTTATTTTTCTTCTACGTAGGCTTAACACCTATTGTGTTTGGGGAAACTGTTTCAAATGAGCTAAATATTCGTAATTGTAGAATTTTTTAATTGAATCTTACGCAAGGATCAATTATGTATACAAATAAATAAAATAAGTGTATTTGTAATATTAAAATAACTGCTTTCAAATACCGGACAATTGTTGTCCCTCTGTGTTCGGCTAATCTCTGGAACGGCAGGACTTATTGAGGCGACTTTCACTGTTATATAGTTGATGTAATAAGCAGTAACTAAGGCTACTTTTATTTTAAACATTTTAAAATAAATAGTTTTTAATCACGAGGGACACCGCGGGGCGCAACTAGTGATTAGCTTGTTATTCTACAATCATTAAGAGACAAGGTTTTGCTCGTCAGAGGGTAAAAATATATATTAAGTTCAAAAACAATAGTACTTTAAGTAACATTTTGATAGAATCTTAGTGGATCAATAACGACTCGGGGATAGGTCTTGAGGACTTCAGATGATTTACAGCAGAGGCCTGACTGAATATGTGGTTCCTTTAACGTCGACGACGCGGTTATATTGCAGTTCACGAATGTCACGGTTACATTAATGTAGTAGTGTATTAGTTGTACTGTATTTATGTGGAGTTCTTACCCATCGTGAGGGGCTCCGGGATGTCCAGTGGAACGCACCGGAGCCCTTGTGCACTATGCTTGGAGAGCACCTCCCAGGGAGGTTAATCCCTCTCCCAGCGCCCTCGCAGTGCAAAGCGACACGGGCCAGCCGATGTCGTTTTCTTCCCGGGTCTACTTTAGCGGCCGACAAAGACCCTGTGACCCTTGTCACCCGTGATCCCGATGCCCCTTTTAATCGCCTTCTACGAGCCAGAACTACAGGGCTGAAAGTCACGTCGCCACTCCCAACCCAAACACAGATCAGGACAAAGGTATGGCTGACTAAGGCCATTGAACTAATATTTTCACATGAATAATATTGTTTACATAACAATATAAGCCGAAAAGATATATTTATTTTTAAAACACAAATAAATACATTCTTTATTAGCAGCATAAATGATGTTCAATATGTTGCAATTATTTATGTTTTTTTTCATCTTCCGTCCGCATCTCAGACAAAGTTAAAGTTGAGGCCCCGGGGTAACTGTCGTACAGAATATCAAGTTTATATGACTCCAAGCATGATTTTTGAATTACGTAACGGCTTAGTTTTCTAGAGGCCTGTGAACCAACGTACTGTAAAAAAAAATTATTACAGTTGACACATTAATAGTCTCATTTTCAACCGACTTCAAAAAAGAGGAGGATCTCAATTCGTTATATATAAGTTTTTTTACCCCTCATTACTTTCGACTGAGTGAACCGATTTTGATGATCCTTTTTTTATTTGAAAGCTAGTTCTTCCGTATGGTCGCAAATTTGGTCCAATTCTAACAATGGCATCTATGACAAAACCATATAAGTTTTAAATTTGCATCAAGTATGTGCTCCACAAATGTACGAATAACTCAATATCACGCCAACCGATCTTGATGATTCTTTTTTTTATTTGAAAGCTAGTTCTTCCGTGTGGTCGCAAATTTGGTCCAATTCTAGCAATGGCATCTATGACAAAACCATATAAGTTTTAAATTTGCATCAAGCATGTGCTCCACAAATGTACGAATAACTCAATATCACGCCAACCGATCTTGATGATTCTTTTATTGTGGGAAAGGATGTAATTCAAGAGTAGTTTGTTGAGAGTTTGGTTAGGTTCCGATTCTATTTCGTAATGCTCCTACGATAATTCGTAAATATAAAAACGACGTTCACGCGTGATAGCATTTAACGATTGATTTGAAGTCTGTTTTTGTTTTTGCTCGTAAATAGACTTGTAAGTAACCTGTTTTACGAAATTAAATAGTTATTAAACAAGGTTAGTTAATGCAAAAGCGCCTAAGGTTAAGTTGTTGGTACCAAAACCTTTGAAATAGAAAATATAAATTGGTTCATCAAAGACGTTTTTAAAGTTGGATGAAAACATGGCGTCACAAAACTTGGGCGCTCACGGCCACGCTAGACTGTATCATTTATAACAATCCGAGCTTGATGATTACACCAAAATGTATTTCTCTCTTACCCATGATTGAATAGTACAGAATTATATATACCATTAAGACATTAAGTCCACATTTGTGATTCCTTTTTTGTTGTTGACGTAGAGGAAATCTTCAACAAGATACCCCGCCTTCTGGGGGGAAGGCGGCAGTTATGTGGGGTTTTTACCCACTAAAACTTCACCGGTGGCCCTTCCTCGGTGCATGGTGAGAAATCTCCAGAGGAACGCACCGGACTGCGCCGTGCTCTTAGGAGAGCACGTCCCGCGGGAGCTTTTGTGATCCCTAGTTTGAGGTGTTTTAATAAGTGTTAATAAATATTTGTTTTTGTTAGCACTTACATATCGAGAGTCATACAATTTTCTCAATTGCCTCGTTTCATGATTTTTTGGACCCCATTCCGCTATTGGTTTTATTAGAGATTTGATGCTCTGAAAAAATGTGTATTTTTAATAAACATGGAATAATACTACGTGGAATAGCTGGTTGTCGTCGGATTCCCGAAGTTAAGCAACTTAGGGCACGGTCAGTACTTGGATGCGTGACCGCCTGGGTGTGATTGTTGGCTTTATAAAGATTTAGGTAAACCTACCACCTCTCAAACCGGTGACAGTCAAAGCCAGCTTCTCTATCTAATCAGTGTAGGTTCTTCAAATAAGACACGTACCTTCTTTTTAACAAATACGTATTTGTAACCAGCATATATTGCGCCCAATACAAACGGGGACCACATTAAATACAAGAGTTCAACATAGTACGGTAGTTGCCTTCCAAAAGTTGTTAGTCTAAACACTTCAAAAAATCCTTTAAACATTTCGTACATTTTTATCTGGAAATAAATTTAACTTTTATTACACTCTGGTAACATCGTCAAATTAGATTCGCAACGGAGTCATTTTTGACGAGTGCTTGGGCTTAGTCCACTAGGCTTCAATGCTGTTTAAAAATATATTATTCATTTTTTATGGAAATTTTTCTCTTTATTTTCGCTATAAGTTAAGTTAATTAAAAAGCGTTTTAGCCAAATGTTATCGACTAATTTTTAAAAGCTTAAGAAGTAAAAATAATAACTTATAATTAATTAAATAATAATAATAAAGCTTATTTATATTTATATATAATATAATATATACATAATTCGTCTGTAAAGGATAGTACTTTACAGACTAATTATGTACAATCTAAAAATATCATAATTTAGTTTTAGAATGAGATTATTTTCTTTTTATTTAACTTTCTATTTTCTTGGTGGACAGGCTTCTATTAATTATTTCATGCCGACTGTCCATTGTCGTTCATATCTCAACTTCATATAGCTGAGTATTAATTATAACTTACCAGGTAATAAATGGGTACTACGCGAAAATTAAGTACCCTGAACTTCGTGGGTGCTACACCTTGAAAGAATGTAATATCATCAACCAAACGGCCCAGAGGGTATAGACAATAAATAATCAGTACTTCAAAGGTCGTCACCACACTGATGCTGTATATGAATAGAAGTACACGCACCTAGACAAGAGATAATACATATTAAAGAATCCATATCATTCAATGAGTTAGGTATTAACATTGGGAGTCATTAGAGCTGTTGGAGTTACAAAATAAATATAAAAAAGTTTTATCAATTTAAGAAAAAAGAATGGCAAATACTAAAAAAATATGCTCACCGTGTGATACATCACTGTTGTCACCAATTTCAGAAGTGCTTTGATATGTCGTTGTGTTCTGGTCAATCAAGAGGAGGTGTAGCTTTAACTGCCCATTTTTTTTGTGGGGAAATGCCTACGCATATCCACCCTTGCAGGGACAAGGATGGATTATGTCGAACTCGAACCGACTAAAACCCCACGTATTCACCTTTATGCCTATAGTCAGAACTACGGGGATGCGTTAGCACACTTTCGTCCTGGTAGCTCCGACGGCATTGGCTCTTACGAACCTCACATCTCTGAGTAGGGGTGAAGCCGAAGCTTACTTTAATAGCCCAAACACCACTATCACAAGTTCTGTCAAACGCGCCTATTTATTTTTGTTCGCTCACGTGTGATGTGATATCACTACTCCCGATGCGACATATTCGTAGATTAGGTTACAGATTGAGACATAAGTCAAGCCACAAAGTCAGTAATTGATTACTTTATACTAAGATGTCACTTATATTATTTTTGTACCGTCTTTGCGCCGACAGACTTATAATATAAAAACGTTAATATCTTTGTTAATTATATTTCCTAATTCAAGAACTTACCTGTGTGTAAGTTCTTTGATTTGTTAAAAGCAATTTATAAATCGAAAAATATATACTATCACTAAAACTCACAATTCATATCGACACAAACAAAACACGGTACGGTTGGAGCACAAAAATATTTACATCACGGTTCACTTACCTTAAACTGTGTAGTTACATTGTACACGATACCGAAAACACACAAAATAATTGTAACAATCTCTCGCCTGGCCCACTTCCACTCAAACACGATGGTTTCAATCAAACATTGCATTGAAATTATCTAAAATGTAAAGTTTTAAATATATTAAAAAATAATTTAGTAGACTTTTTCGAATTAAGCGACGTTCACGTTGTATCTTATCGCGGTTTGTTTATGAATCCTCATCATAATCATGATTTATAAAAGTTGATTTCCAAAACGACCTGTTGTAAGCGGCTTGAATCCACCTGCATTCTGCGACCTTTATGAGGTCATCAAACCACCATGCGGGTGGACGTCCTAAGCTGCGCTTAGCGGTCCGTGGTCTCCAATCGAGAACTTTTGTGACCCATCGGCCATCTGTTCTACGAACTAATTAAAGCATAGAATTGCGAAATTTAATGGTACTTAATAACAGCTTAGTCTGTTAAAATAAAAATCTAAATTAATGCCTATAAATAATTTAAATCAGACCTTAAAACAATGGATATTGTGAGGTCACATGATGAGCACTATTAAATGCTCGATACGACGGAAATCGCATTAGCGTCCCGATGCGAGGGCATAAGATTCACGTTTATTTTTCTTATACCCACAAATAAGACGATCAAATAAGCGTCAATATCATAATGGTTTTAGGGTCTACGAATCGTAAAGTCGTAGATTCGAATCCACCTTTTGACTTTTAACGCGAACAATCTCCTAACACAAGTTTAAGCTTGTTTGGAATGGTAAACAAAAATGTTAGAATTAAAGCAAAGAACAAAAATATTTACTTACTACTGTTAAAAATTCCATAGAGAAACTTAATGTGAAAAACAGAAGTGTGTATATATTTCCCAGATAGAAAGAAGAAAAATATATTGGCCATAAATATAAAAATGAGTTGGGATCTGAAATTATATAAAAAAAAAACTGTAACAAATCATAGAACGTCGTTATTGCGTTGGGACTGCACTCAGACTTCCTATTATGAGGTGTACGTGTTGCATGTAGCGATCTTATAAGATATTGGACTGAAAATAAATTGACTTTTCTTTTTTTAACACATATAACTGTGACCGCCGCTATTTTATTTTCACAGAGTGTCAAGTCATATGACTGACGTTTGACAGTTGTGCGCGAGAAACGAGTCTAAAGAAAACCGTCTTAAGAACCACACGTTGTTTTATTTCAAAAGTACACAGTGCCAAATAATATCGTCGTTAGTGCACTAACATATGGTCCAATCGTTCCGGATTTATTACAATAAATTAGTATTGTGCATTTAACGAACAAATAACTATTCAAAAGAGTGAATTTAAAGTGAAATATCGTTATTAAAGTCGTACTACTACTCGTCGTCGGGTTATAAAGTGCAAAGTACAATAGTGCGATTGTATTGATACGATATTAAATTTACAAACAATTATATAAACAAAGTGCCGAACTATATTAAGAATATAATAATATAAAAGTGTTGGTGTAACGCGAGCTTTGAGTTGAGCTGGCCGGCGCTTGGTATCGTTCAAATATTTTCTTACCCTCAACAAATTGACAATTTTACGTGATCGTTACATTTGAAATATATTTGTATTTTCGATAAGTTTTATTTATCTGGGCTTATTACACGATGAATTCCTCAGAACAACAAATGAATATTCAATGCGATAATTATGAAAGGGTGCAGAGGGCCTATACAAACTTTAAAAAGTCACCAAAAGAAAGAATTACAATAGGGTACCTCACGTCTAGATTAGATTCCTTAGAAGTTTATTCGAAGGATTTTAAGGACATGCACACCAATATAATTCAACAAATAGCAAGGGAAGACAGAAATTCATTTTATTATTTCGACCACGAAATATATGATAATTTTGAGGAATTATTCTACACGTATAAGGGAGAATTACGGAACGCATTACAAAGATTACAACCAGATAAAGAAAGTCATTTAGAACAATCAGGGAAGAAAGTGTACCAAACGCAGAATGATGTTAAGCTACCGCGTATTACCATACCCACGTTCAGCGGCGATTATACAGAATGGCAGTCGTTTCATGATTTGTTTATGGCACTCATACACAGAAATGACACACTTGAAGATGTACAAAAGCTTCACTATCTGAAAAGTAATTTGAGGGGAGACCCAGAAGTTTTATTACGACAGTTTGCTATTACAGGAGAAAATTATGCTGATGCTTGGTCTATCCTTAAAAGGCGTTATGACAATAAAAGATACATAGCAAATAGTATTTATAAAAAATTCTTCGGCCAAAAAACCTTACCTTCTGAGTCGGCAAACTTATTGAAACAGCTTTTGGATACATCTGTGGAATGTGTGAATGCATTAAAGAATCTCGGGTTATACGCCGTGCAGAGCGACTCAATGGTGATTCATGTAATAGTATCAAAATTGGACGCAGTTACACACAAACAATGGGAAGAGACTATTAGCAATGATGACCCTGACAACTTTCCTTCTCTTGAACAACTGAAGACATTCCTGGAAAATAAATTTCGGACTCTAGAGATGATAGAACCTGCAAGAAAAATAAATAAAGTTGTTGATACGAAGTCTTACCACACTTTAAGTAAGGCGGAGGCGCAATGCAGTTTCTGTAATGAGAGTCATTATATTTATAATTGCAAGCAGTTTGTAAAGCAACCGGTAGAAGAGAGATATAAGTTCGTCCAGAGTAATAACTTGTGTTTCAACTGTTTAATACCGAATCACACAGTATTCAAATGTAAACAAACAACATCGTGTAAGATTTGCAAAAACGGCATCACTCTTTGTTACACAACAATAAATGGCATTCATTTACGAAGAGAAATGAAACAACAGAAGAAGAGGAATTAGGAAAACAAGACGAGACGGACATAAATTTAACTTCACTTATGTCGCAAGAACACCTTGGTCAAAGGGTGTTATTGGCAACGGCACTGGTCGGTGTGACATCAAGGTCTGGAGAAACACACACCTTCTGTGCATTAATTGATCAAGGATCGGAAGCCTCGTTCGTCACCGAACGAGTCGTTGACTTGTTGGGTTTAAGGAAGATTAGCATCAACGGCGAGGTGTCTGGTATAGGAGGGGAGAACAGTATACGTATAAATCACATGGCAGAATTGCAAATTAAATCTAGATACGAAACAAACAGTTCTGTCAACATAAAGGCATACGTTATAAACACATTGACTCGTAGGTTACCTACCAGGGAAGTAAAAATATATGATTGGCCTCAGCTTAGAAAAATGAAGTTAGCTGATCCCATGTTTCACACGCCAGGCAGGATAGACATTCTTCTAGGAGCTGACGTTTTCTGTAAGATTATTCACTCAGGGTTAACAAGAGGCCCTCAAGGCATTATTGCACAGCACACAAGCCTAGGTTGGATTTTATCAGGAAGCTTAAATCAACCAGGAAGTCAGAAGCCAAGGCAAATTACAAGCCTACATGTCACTCAATTGAATGAAGAAATCAACACTCCAACGGAGAAATTCTGGATTGATGCAGAGCAGCATACACAAAAGAAGAAAATTCAAAGAAGAAAGAAAAGAAGAATCAAATGCGAAAACATCTACGATGCCACAACAAGAAAAGATGAAAGGGTAGGTATGTTGTACACTTCCCTCAAAAACAAAGCATTGAGGACACAGTGGCACAGGGTGGAGACGCGAAGAATCTGGTCATTACGAGATCGAAGTCACTGAAAAGAAGATTAAGAAAAAATAAATCGTTAAAAAGAGAACATAAGAAATTGATAAATGATTACTTACTGTTGGGACACATGAAGAAAGTTGAAGACGAAAATTGTCAGAACGCAGTTTACCTTGCGCGTCATCCCGTCATTCGAGAAGACAGAACATACAGAGAAAAAGTGCTATGAAATAAGAACAATATTACAAAAAGAAGGGTTCGTGATGTAAAACAGGTCTAGCAACTGTTAAGAGATATTGCAATTTCTACAAAAGGATGAAGGCAACACAAAATAAAATAGATATAAGGTTAGATAATATTATAAAGCTATCAGCGTTGACATGTGACAGGAAAAATAATATGTTTAATATAACGGTATACTTACCCGTAACACAGATTCCTGTTACTAAGAGAACCGCGCTTTCCGACATCACGCGTCTGTTCGATCCATTTGGTTGGTTGGCACCAATCGTCATAACAGCAAAAATATTAATGCAAGGGTTATGGATTTACAAATTGAATTGTAACGACGAGCCTGTGAATAAAGTTATGATCGCTTCAAAGAGCAAGGTTGCACCTTTGCTCATAAATAACGTTGGGCGTCTGGTCAACATACCTAAGGAGAAGATGTTTATGAGGACTGGCTCGATGTTTGTATTGTCACGCTTACAATCGGAACCTAAGACATGGCGTACAGTTTTCTTCATTGTTCCTGCTAACCAACTAGTACCAAGAGTATAAAAGGTGAAACTCCCTCAAGCACTCTTCACAGGAGTCTTCAGCAAATGATGACATACATTACACGTAAATACTGGATCATTAACTTGGAGTCGGCAATTACAAGGTTAATGCGTAACTGCATATTTTCAACAAGAGACAATGCTAAGACGAGACATCAACATATGAGAAACTTACCTGTGCAAGGACTATCGCAATATCGTGCATTCGCCATCGGCGGAGTAAATTATACAGGGCTAGTGCAGCTCGGAACCTCTAAAGGACGATGTCACAAATGAGGAAGGATGTCGAATTTAAAAGGGCTATGTGTCTGACCAACGACAGTACAATTATACATAGTCATTGTGAAAGACAATAGGCTGCCTCCATGCAAGTGGTTATTGGGAAGAATAGTTCGCTCCCTATTAAAGCTGAGGGATATACAAAAGGGGTTATTTAGTGTCATGGGAACAGTAACTTATTAATTTAATTTGAAATTTTAACTTTATATTTTAGTTTGTTAATTTCTTTACATGAATATTAGGTAGTAAGCAACATAAAATAAGTGTCACTCGTGCATAACGTATATTAAAGAGCCAAAACAACATTAGAATCGTAAAGCATTTTTCATCAATTATTTATTTGTAACACTGTAGAATACATTTATAATATACAGTCCACTAAAGCGAAGAAGAATCTACAGATTGTTAAGTATAAGATTCTTTGGGTGAAAATCATTTTGAAAAATTGTATTATGTATTCATTTGATGTAACTATTGTTGTTTATGTATAAGATCATTGCATCAATTTAAAACAGTTGTTTTGGCGGCCGGCATGTCAAGTCATATGACTGACGTTTGACAGTTGTGCGCGAGAAACGAGTCGAAAGAACACCGTCTTAAGAACCACACGTTGTTTTATTTCAAAAGTACACAGTGCCAAATAATATCGTCGTTAGTGCACTAACACAGAGCTTATTGGAATCAACTGAAATAATTCGAAGCGAAGCGTCAATAGCCTAATGGTTTAGGATACGGTTTTTTTACGCGGTGGAATTTTTTTTACTAACCATCCTCCGGAACCCTGGGTGGGCCCGGAGGATGTGTGGGACTCTTTCTGGTCGACCCCTACCCACTTAACCTTCCGCGAATGCCATCAGCCGTTATGAGCGAGGTGTCTGCGAATCGTAAGGTCGTAGTTTCGAATCCACCATTTGACTATTAACGTGAACCACCTCCTAGCACGCTTAAGCTTGGAATGGTTAGCAAGAATGTTAGTAATATTTCCTCAAAAAAGGAATTTTGCTAATTTTCTTTTATTTAAAAAGGGTTCCTTTACGCCACAAGCTTTTTAGTGGATGATTTGTTTTACTGGCATCAAAAATGGAAAAGGTTCTCTTTTCGTCCTTATTTGATTTAATGTGTACTCATAGGCTCACTAGTTTTTGATTTTATTTTGTTTGTCCCATACCAGTTATGTTGGTAAATCAATGAGTTTACGAGAAACATAGTTTCCACTTTTTTAACCACAATTTGAGAGTAAAATTACTTTTTACGGCCTCAGTTCCCCATATGTAATGCCGACCGCGGTAAAGTACCCGAAACGTTAGAAAATTTAAAATTGGATTATTCCACGGTACTAAACGTAAAAGAAGTTTCATTAGCAATTTATTATAATATGTAATTTTATATATATGTTGTAAAATCGAACTTACTGAACTCCGATAAAAGTATTGGAGATTTGACAATATGCTCGCAGTGTATTTTGAGTCTATATCCAAGCAATCCTCTAAATATGTAATATATGGAATTGGACACAATCATTGCAATGCTGTCACGGTCTGGATCTGTCTAAAATCATTTTCATTTATCAATGACACATTAAAATCTTTAAGCAGTAATTAAGGACTGCTATTATTCAAAATCTGATATCGTTTTATCGTTTACAACTTAAAAAGTAACGCTATGAATCCATTCTTATCTCCGTTTTTTAATCACGATAATTTACAACAATAATCTCAAAGGCACTCGCAACTACTTCCTCCTTCTTTTTGACTAACGTTCCTTTACTATACTTTTTAAAACGTGTCAACATACGTGACATGTTTCTTAAATAAGCTAATTAAAAAGCATAGTAATATCTGTTGTCTTACGTACTTTGGTAGAACTCCGTGACGTTATAACGTGCACAATGGGCGGTGCCGTCATAGACTCTGATAATACATCCATATCGGCTGCCTATAAGTTATAATTAATTTACTATATTCACTGTCGTATATATCACCTACCTCAACAGAGACAAAGCCAGAAATTAATTCACACTACACATCTGTTTTATTAAATCTTACGGCGTGCCTACTATGATACCTAGTTTGTCTTTATGAGTATATTAATAATTAGACGGTTATCTCATTATTATTAATAAAGTTAATATCCTATTTCCTAGCTTGTTTAGGAATTGTTAAAGACAATTTAAAATTTGTATTTTTATTTAGACAAAGTCTTAGAACCACTACAGCAGCTTCTTCATTTGGACGAAAAGAAAGCCACGTTCGAGGAAGAACCATAACCCCACGGAATACTGGTACGGAGAGGTATATAGGCTACTGCGTATCACCCGTTGAATGAGACGTCGGTTTCATAACTATATATGAAATATTCAGGTTGTTCGATTGGCAAAGCGCCTGCAATTGTAGTAGAAGATATTTGTGGGTGCAGCATACTCTGCCATACCAATATATCTATTAAAAATTTATAAGTACCTTAGTGGTTTGACTTACGATCTAACAGCCGCAAGATCGAATTCCAGTGGACTAGTAAATTCTTCCTTTCAATTTAAAGAAAAAATCACTTTGATTCGGTGAAAAACGGAGAGCAAAGACGACTATGTTTGCCGCTAGGGGTAAACTAATGTGAGAGTTTTATTTTTTTATAACTTTATCCACCGTGCTAGTGTTATAAAGTATAAAAGTTATAAAAAAATAAACCAAAAAAGCAAAACCACTCTCTCTTTAAAAAAATATGCTGCAAATAAATAGTACATTGCATATACCCAAAGAAGGCGAGAAAATTCATCAAAAGGTACTTGGACATTCTTTATGTCTGTATCAAAATATGTGATGATTAGGTGTCCAAAACATATCACGTACAACGTGTTTACCATCGACTGTACGGTGTGGAGCATCTGGAATAAAATAGAAGCTCTCATCTGCCATGAAACTGCTATGCAGCTGGATGCAAGCCGCTTACAACCATTCTTTTGGAGAGGCCTGGCCTGGAGGCTGGACACAGCAATATATATTCTACGACTCAAATGATGATGATAGTATGGTTGACTACAGCTCATATTAAAGAATTCCTCTCGTTGCATTAGGTTCCCGATGGGACATGATCATGTTCAATTCAATATCAACTCCGTCTAGTAATATACCGCTAACTGTATAAAATACCACTGGTTATTAGCAATACATTTCTCAAGAGACTTCAATAAGAAACTCTACGATTACTAGGCTCCTATCGAACAAATTACTAGGCACACTGTCACGCGGAACAATTATTTCTTATATGAAATCTTTTATTATGCGAAAGGCTTAGTATAAACAAATATCGCGTATTATAAACTTACCCTCCAAACAAATCTGTGGTACATTTGTTTATAATGAAACGCAGCTACAATCCACAGGAAAGCAAAGTATAAATACACATTAGACAGCTCTTGAAAACGTTGACTGAAATTGACATCACTACAATCAAGTTCACAAATAGCTTATGGTATTTATTGAAAAACATCATTTCTAGTCCTGGGTTAGTAGTTTGTCGGACAAACTGAGTACTATAATTGAACCAAGCTCTAGTTCGATTTTAAATTTTGACGGAATGCTTAATACTAATAATTGTTTTTTTTACATAGATTATTTTTGTAGGCATTGGCATAAATCACTTTTTAACACATTCTGGGTGATTTTGACCTAAATGTTTAAATAAAGAACTAATTCTGCTATTGAATGTATTTTTATAATAGCTGAACTAAAAATGATTATTTTGTATTTACGCAAATGCTACATTGAAATTAAACCAATTTCATGGACAAGGCCTAACCCTTCCAAACGAACTGATAAAATAATAAAACATCCTTATTTGAATAGGGAAGACGGCTCAGTAGCATCGTGTATTAATTTGTTGGGATATGTGTTTGGGACTCTGCGATTGATATAATTAAGCTAAAATCATCACACCACTACAAGAATCCAAGATATTGTGAGCTCATAGATCACAGAGTAGAGAACTTGCTATAAAATTTTAGTTTTTATATAAAGTTATCAAACTCGCTAAGTCAGAAATCGACACACTAGATCAATGTCATATATAACTAATATTACGAATGATGCTATAGGTTACCTGTAGTATACGATTGGGGCCAATTGAAATGACATATTCTTGCTAGATTTATAAAGTCCGTCTACAAATAACAGTGTTTCGTTTTGTAGCTTAGACGAAAAATCCTCAATGCTATAGCACCTTGCGACAGTATCACCATATTTTATAAATTTCGAAGGACATCTGCATTTTCAAAACAATTTTTTTAAGGTTGTATTTTTGTTCCACTCTCTGATATCATTAGATTATTTTTCCTAATTATTTTTAGGTATCCAAAATGTCACGACATCGTTTCATATCTGAAGCTCTTTAACACAAACCTCCATGACAAAATCCGTTAGGTATATATTTTATCCCACTACACATGTCGATTAGTGTATGACTTGAACAGGCTCATTTGAGACAAATCATTTGAGACCAACAATTTATTATATTATAAAACTAAGATCGGTATTATGTATCTACCTGTTATTATCCACCTCAACATACTCTTCATGACCAATCTTAGTGAAGGCTTTGTCTTCATTTAGACCTATTAATTTTCATTCATCTTAGTCCAACCCTAAGCTCTGCTGATTTTTTTGAGACTAGAGGAATTGCTTTTGGCCGGAGAGAATTTACGATTGTTGAATACGACAGATCACCCGTCCTGTTAATTACTTGTCAACATAAAATCGTACATATTGTAGGTAATAGAAAATGTTATAATTCCTCTCAATTCTCTGGTTGTTTCTTTAGTCTTTCTTTAACAATGAAGGATAAAAATAAATTATATAACAAATAATACCTGTTCCAGGGATTTTGAAAATGAACCCACAAATTACATAATCCAATAGAAATGTAATTGTGTCCGTGTATGTTACCAGATATATGAATGCTGCTAAAACGAACGCCCAATTTGCTCCTAAAAAAGTGTCTCTATTATAATAAGACCAAACGATTATAATATATCCCTAGTCTATTAGAATGTACTCAAGGCCTGTAGCCATTTTTCAACAATATAATTAACACTAAAGGTTCAACGACAGTTCACGGTTCCGATTGCAGTCCGATAATAATTCAGGTCCTAGATTTGAAAACAGCTGCTAGTCATAATTACATACCCTGACTGGGAGTATGAAATTCAAATCTATTTTCTCTTTTTGTTTAAAAATTGGATATGTATGGTGATTTTGCCTATTCAATTTACACTCAACGACAAAGATATTGGCGTGTCATGTCCCTTTTATATCCTTTTGTTATTCTTGTACTTATTCGTTCCTTATTTAGACCACAAGAGATTTGTCTAGACATAGTCATAATTACCATACGCCAGTGGTATCATCTTTGATAAATACAAATGTTGATCAGGTGCGTAGGCGCTCAAGAACATATAGACATACGCGTTTGGTAAGCTTTTGAAAAAGACGTTCATAACGTGGAACCATAAGAATCTGGAAAAAAGATGATTGATTCCTTCATTGCAATAGAAAACATATCATTATGGCAAAAAGCGTTTTATTCTATTCTACTAATTAAGATCAATATGAATTGGATTTTTGGTTAATTTACTATTTCACTATTACTCTGAACTTGAAGGTAAATAAGTATCGATTCGGAAATAATGCTGGTAATATAAATTGGTAGGTAGGAAATTCCAAATGAATTACTCAGAAGCTGCAAATAGATGCAGTAATTGATTTTGAGGAGACACTTTTATTGGACAGATCTCGATAAAACATGTATAAAATAACACTAGGTAGTTTTAGATGCAATCTTGGATATCTCGTATATCTTCGTCATTAATAAACTTAACATGGCAATAAATTATTTGAATTCGTAAACATAGCAATCTAAATAAACGATTCTGAAGCCTCGCGGCAATGTTACGATCTGATATCCAGCCAATGTTATTTATGTGATGTTATCTAATTCTAGTTATTAAGCATGTACAATATCATGTTTTATGAAATTTCAAAATATCAAAGAATAGCAAATGAAATGATTTCATCATACAGATATGTTTAGAGACATTGTGTTTTCTTTGATCTACGTTGTATTTAATATTGATTTATTACACCGAAGACCTTCTGTATACCTGTTGAACTGACCCTGCCGCGTACAAATTATTTGAGATTTACTAGGCGAGGACACGTATGCTCGATAAAATGCCAGTTTTTCATAAATAGTGGCCGGTATTATAGGACGGCAGCTTAATGCTTCTTGCTGAAAGAATTAACAGAATTTTAATTATTCTAGTATATTTGCAAGGAAAAACAAAAACTGAATGCAAATCAGGTTAATAACGAATTTAACATTAAAATCTATTATGGCTTGGACCTTCTCTGTTATTTCCGGAGTATTAAAGTTACATTTACGAAATTCTGGAGTGTATATACTTTTTCTTCCACAATATTGCTTGATGTCGGGAGGCTGTCCTCTTTTCTTTCAGCTTATTACGTAAAATATGTCACTGGAAGTGAGCACGTTGCTCTCATCTTATGTCACCTTTAGATTGCAGGCTTTTAAATATAGTAAAAATAAAATGTTGTTATTTTTGAAGTAAAACTTCTGTACGCACGCTTGTATTGGAGAGTAAGCCGGTGAGTTACAAAAGTGTGGAAGGAAGTTGAGAGAGAGATATAAGTTAGTGAAGATAGAAAGATAGAAATAGAAAGAGAGGTACGTTTCGTATGTCTAAGGCACACTGCCAGCCTATTATCTCTATTACACTGCAGGGGCAAAAAAGAGAGAAGTGCTACGGATATTTTCTTTCTATCTTAAACAATGGTGTGAAAATTATATTTTACACGCATATAGATGGAACTAAAGAAGTTTTCCTTCAGCCGTGTCGTCTAAAGCAAACCCGTTTTAAACCCTACAGTTATAAATTAATTACCTTATATACAACGTGGAGAGATTTAGGTTTTTGATTAGTAGTTTTACTAGAATCTGTTGACAAGGAGGTTGGTGTTGCTTCCCAGTTGGTGAATTGAGAATTCTGAATGTTGTCATTGTATTTTAACGTATCCATATTTAATGGATGCATTCTTTGGCGCAGTACACGACTAAAAAGATAAAAATAAATAAGACATTCATGTTATCAGAAACAAAGATATTAAGAAGAAATTATTCCAATAATTACCCGGATATTTATTGAGACCCTATATACTAAATACCGCGATTAGAAACGAATGTATATATTGTCAAATAATTTTATAAGCAGAATTAATTTTATTACAACAATTGGGACAAATCTACGGGTACCTTTCCTAATGTTAAGTGACTACAACTCATTTTACAATATACAAAACGATAATTATAATGGGTACAACTAAGTGTTACAGAGGTAGTTTAATAAAACCGGACATGATATAGAAGTATTAAAGAAGTTTCTTAAATAATACTAACATTCTTGTAAACCGTACGTACCTACTAAGCTTAACCTTGTGCTAGGAGATGGTTCACATCAATAGTCGAAAGGTAGATTTAAACCTACCTACGTATCCCTAGGCTATTGACTCTTAATATATATTATCTATCACTTAACCTAGAACAACCTAGAACACAAGTTATGTGTTTTAGTTACTAGAAATATTTTATTTTTATAATGCAGTAAAAGGTTAGGTCAGAAATTTTACTTACTCGTTTTCTGTATTTTTAATATTAATTAACATAAAAATCTCGCATATATCAATTAATCATACTATTGACAATGTATGACACTGACAAATTAATGAAGCCGTCAGTCAACTGTGAGTGATTTTTTTTTATTTCTCGACCAACAATGATAAGTACATTTTTTCCCACCGGCAATAAAAAAAGAAAGGAAGAAGAAGATTGTCTTTATTTGGTTCTTTTGGACGAAAAGGTTGCTCTAGGTGATCGCGATGGTATAGAGCAGGGAGGCTTGCTGGCGGCCCGCACGCCACATGCGATTCTTTGAAGGATTATTTGTGGCTCTATAAGTGTACCCAGGTACCTTCTTCATAAATTGCGATTTCAAGCCACCAATCCGGTGAAGCAGTCAAGGCCAGCTTCTCTGGCCAATCTTTGTAGTTCGTCATTAATAAAACCTTCTTCATTTCTGTGTTATTATATTTTAAAAAATGTATAATGAATTATTGTTAAAATGTCTTTTAATTGCTGGCAACAAATTTAATGTAATTTTTGAATAATATGAAAGTTTATATTTTTGTATGTATTGCTTAGAGCTCGATCCTTATCATAAATAATTCCTGCTCTTTATTTATTTCTTATTACCCTACTATGTGTTTTATTTCTCCTGCCCTACAGGGTTGCCTGGAAAAGATCTCTTTTAGCGATAAGGCCGTCGTTGCTCACTATTAGTTGAAGCTTTGTTATTTCTTTATTAAAGTGTACTTATTGTGAAATTGGAGTAAGAAAGAATTATCTATCTCTATAAATAAGTATTATATAATCGATCTTCATTTGTCAAAAGATCCTGAAGTGTCATGAACGTATACATATAAACTACCCGCGAAATGTCGAATCATAACTCTTCAGAATATCACGTGCTTTGGCATAAATCTGCGCTCTATACGGCCATCATACAAACTGCGTGAATTAAAATAGTTAATGGTCCGGTCTGTGAAAATATTTAATATTTTGAAAAGTTAATTGTTAACATTATGGCCACATAGCTCGTGTATATTAAAACAATGATTGGATGGCGAGTGAATAACAGGCAGGAGGGACAGGTTTTTTATACCACAAAAGGGAGTTTTAGTGTTAATTAAAAACATTTTTGTATGCACTGTTTGTGGGTACTCGGCAATACATATATTATTCTGTAATTTGTTATGTGTCTGACACACAATTTGTAATTTAAAAGATACTTTTATAGAAAAAAATGTAATGTAAAATGGTAACGTAATGACTAGTATTGGATTTAAAAAATAAATTGTAGGAAAAGGGGGCAAACGAACCCACAGCTCACCTGACCTTAAGTAATCACCGTCACCCATGAACACAGCACAGGAGAAGCTTCAGGTGCGTTGCCGGCGTTTAACATAGGAGAAAGATCGTTCCTGAAAGTTCCTTAAATCGTAAAGGCAAGTTAACCGATTAAAGGGTTAGGTAAATGGCGCTGGTGACGGTTGATTTGATAGGTTTACAATACGTGGAAGAAAGTTACGTGAGAAGTGTAGCGTAGAATTTGAGTTTCTGCCGAGAAGAAAATAAAACATAATAAATATATATACACGAGATACTAAAAAAGATAGGACATAAGATTGTACGGTTTATTTTACGGGGCTACGAAACCGCGAAGCTATTTTGCATAACTTTTATAAATTCTGTAAGCTTCATAGAGTTCAGGTGAAACATGCGATGTCGAAATTCCCCGATGCTTCGGAAAATTGCTTTTTGCTCTCGTTTTTCCAAAACAATGAATCCGCAAATTTCATAACGCTCTCACGGAATGCGCTAGTGCCGCGTTACAACGATATACAAATTACACTGTTCTGATGTGGTATTCTATAAAAAAAATCTAGTATAAAGTTTTATTCGTTTGTTTTTTATAATCCAATTCACAACACACACAATTCTTGTTATAAACATAGACATAATGTATTTATGTTATGACTCATAATTATTAAAATTGAAAAAATACATCTCAAATATAAAAACCTTCCATACAGTTTCTTTTTAAAAAAATGCTGTTTTACTCTACAATCAACACCCTGAAGAGTATATACATACACCGATATTTCATTAGGCGACCGCAATACAAGCTAATTTTTTATTTCCGGAGTGGGATTGACACTTGAAGGGTTAAGAAAAAATTTACACTGAACATTAAAATAAAAGCTTTTGATATAAAATTCACAAGATTGCGAGTACTTTCTAAAAGTAATTCAAGCGTTATTTCCGTTTTTTGTTTAGTAGAACTAGATTACTACCATAGCCGGAGAGAAGGCGCAGAAGAGCGTTCTGGGATCTTTTCCGGTTCCCTTAACTGAGGCCTAGACAGTGGATATGGGGAGTTCACTTTTTTGTATTGGAAATACCTTAGAAAAGCGCGTGCAGTGCTCCTGTGTGCTTTCGGAACTACGGTAGTGTGCGAAAGCATTCCCGTAGTTCCAACGAGAGGTATGACAGAAACACCATAAGGTTTTATCCGGTGGGAGTCCGACCAAGTACGGATATGCGCATTTCAACACGTAAAAAAAAGATTAACTTGTGCTCCGACTCTGTCAAGCGAAAGAAATTACCCCAGCAAGGTACAATGAGTATTAAAAATAACTTATCCATAAATTATTTCTGAATTAATGTATCAACAGGCTGTGAACGTTTAGCGGCGGTGACTTAAAGCTTTCTTCCAGAATTTTCTCCTTTGCAGGAGAATGTGTTTCATTAAATTTCGACATACAGTGGTCACATGTTATCTGTTCAAGTATGCACATCATCGCGTCACACTTTATAGGCAAACGTTGGCTTTATTAACTTTTACTATGTGGCCATTACGAAAATTATTTAACTAAACGAATCAGTGTCTTCTGTTTTATATTACATTTATTAACCTATGATAGCTGAATGGATGTACGTCACCATTTTATAATTTGATATTCTCCTTTCAGTTGAGTTTTCATACGTGAAATTATTTGCTTAAATTTGCGCCAGGTGTATATATATGTCTATGAACTGATCTGAATGACCGATTACATAGAGGATCTAAAATATTGATGGGATGCAGTCAGCAATGTCTCTGACTCCCCAAGGAAAGGGTTATTTATATTTGAATAGCAACCGTTGATGTATCAAGTCAGCTTTGTACAATGTGTTCATTTACTTGAATTTCTCTCGTTATACAGGGAAAACTAAAAAAATTAAATACCGCCATAAAATCCGTAAAAATTGTTTTATTTAATGAATAACATGCGGGTAAATAAAAAATGTCTAATTTAAAGGTGCCCGTTATTTACGTCATCATCACACAGGATTTTTGTTTTCACTTGTATTGTTTAAATTAATATTAGAGCCATCTAGTTCGAAAACGCCGCAACTATATCTTGCTCTACTATAATTTCTGCTTATTAAGGAAGCTGTTTAGTGTTTGTTTTACTGTTCAAAACCGAATAAAAGAAGATTAAAATGGTTGAATTTCTTTGGGGACATCGCTGGCACCGCTGCATTTATTACTGCAGCATCTTTGTTGCTTTATTTATATATTTTAAATATAGTATTGCTACGCATCAGCCACAATGACAGAGAGATAATTATATAATACGAGTAGATATAGACATCACGTCTAGGCCACGACAACTTAATTGTTTCAATACCCATGTACCCCAAAAAGCATTTCTGTGCAACATCATTTAAGGAGGACAGTAATAGAAAAATAAAATAGTTGGATACATTAGTATTATTATAATTCAAATATGATTTATTGGTAGGATAACCACTTTTACGTAATATTTACCGGTAAAACAATTTTACTCTATATACAAATTATAAAATAATTACGAGAAACATTGGACCGAACTACCCGCGGATATCGTAAATCACTATATTGTGCTCAAAGTGAATATTGCTTGGAGCACCCATCCATAAGGTAACAGAGTAGTTACACATCAGAGTAATCATCATTCAAAATTTTGTAAGGTAAGTAACTTTTGGTAAGGTAACTTTCACACTCTCCTATAATCTCTCTGTACTTGTAATGAGCCATCAATTACCTGTCGTAAAGTTTTTTTAGAGAGTTTCTTTCTGTATAAGCGATATGCGTTTTCAAATCATTGGTAAAGTATGTAAGATTATATAATGTAAGTTTAGTCAAACTCAAATAGTGTTTGTCTCACGCTTCATTTAACTGAATTGATGAAATTCATAATTTTTTATGTTTTTACGATTCCCATATAGTTTCACATCGTATTTGAAAGGTGGCCGAGATTTGAGACAGTTCAATCTGAGCATTAATCAGAATAACGCAGTGCAAACTATTTACGACAGACTGTCGACACGAAGACGCCCAAAAGTGTGGATGCTTCAATCAAATTAATGCGCAAAAAAATATATTTTGTATATTTGACTTGTCCACTCGTTACGTTTGTTTAATGTTACCGTTATTTTAGATATGATTTCTCTGTGAGAACAAGTTATTCTGTTCACGATCAGAACAATGGTTAATTGCTGCCGAGCCATTTGAGCAGCCCAAACAAGACGCATAGCGATAAAAGTGTAACAATTAATTAACTTAATACATTATTTATTATTAAATTTAAAACAATAAATAATAAATCTTTACACAATTTCAACACACAGACAGAATTAAAACAAATTGTGTTGTTTACACTCAATCTTTTACAATACTAATTCGCATTTTCAATTAAAAGAAAATGGATTTCGAAAATAACCCTGATAGAGGAAGAAGCAATGAAATCTGCGAAAGTTAAAGAGTGGATAAGGGCGTTTACCTTTAAATTCTTATTAAGCATTCCCACAAAGATTTTTGAAATTTGCATTCAAACAAAGTTTTAGCTTGTGCAAGGAGTTGGTTCACGTCAATAGTGGAATTGTGGATTTGAACCTACGAACTTACCTTTAGCAGATTGTACCATAGCCCATTAGGCTATTGAAATAAACAGTTAAAGCCGCGTGGCTTTCGATACCATTTAACTGTCGGTTGATCTCTATCAGCCGTGATGTAACAAAGAAATATCCGTTTCTTAAGTACAAAAAAAATTCTTTCTTGTATGTTATTGCGGTAAGTTGATATGGGACATAATAAAATGGATGAAAACGAATTGCAATGCTCTAAGTAACTAGCTAGACGATGGTAAGCACTGACTGGCGTGAAGTGGAGGTAAGAGATACTTCTATATTCGTATCGCTCGGTTAGTAAGATTTTCACGGCCTTATCCATAGCAAAAATAATTGCAACGCACCTGTGATTTCTCTGATCATGCCACTAATATTATATTTGAGTTTGGATGCATGTTTGTTAATAAATCACACCAGAACGGTTGAACGAATCTAGATGAAATTTGTCACAGTGACAGATTATAGTATGGAATAGCACATAGGCTACATTTTATTTAACTGACTTCAAAAAAGAAGGTTATTGTTTAGGTGCATACTGTAAATTATAATTTAGTTAAAAAAAAAGTTTGGTGTTTTAGTAATTAACTAAAACTTTCTTGGACCTGCTTTTAAATGAGGGTAACACTGGCGTAGCTAGTTAACACTAAAGACAACGATTGAAAAATAAAATCTTTTTAGTATATGTGTATCAGATGACACATTATAAAGGCTAAATTATCCAAGATCGTCGTTGTAAACTATCTTTTAGGAAGTACAGACAAATGTCTTATTGAATAAGATATATTATAATCTGAAATGCAATTTAATAATTCATCCTAACTTAAGTGAAATGCTTTTACGTTAAAAAAGTAACTCTGAAGTAATTTATGCGGAGTGCATTATTTACATATTACAGAAAAGACTAAAAAACCGGCGCTGGAGTACTCTGTATTTTAATGTGCAGAAAATAAACTTGTTAAAATGTATTTATGTAGATAACTGATTTTGGTGGGGTGACAAGTGGTCAGTCTGTCGCCTTTGTAAGTGGCAAGCCAACGATGTGCTGTCGCAAAGCTGCCACAGCGCTGATTATCAGCGACACCCAGGACTATCCAAGTCGTAAATACGCAATACTACTTTTACATGTCGATGATGGTAACTTTGTTCTATCCTTAAGTAATTAAAAAATATATATTAGTATGTTTATACATTAAAGTACATTTTTATTCTGTGATTTCTCCGAAATCTCGTTTTATTAACATGTGCCGATAATTTAGTATGCAAAGTAATTGGTACAAATCAACTGGGAACTGATCTGACGACTATTAGATCGTATATCCGATATCACATTGGAGGCCCATATTCTTGTAATATCGCCGAACTCATATTTAAGCATCTAGTAATAATTTACACATATGTGAAGTAGGTTAACATACTTATTTAATGTTTACGAGACCTTAGGGAGTTAGGAAGCAGGCGCCGATAATTTATTGCATGTTATTTCGAGTAAATTGCCAGCCATATTTGTAAAAATGGTGTTAAACTAGTAACTCGCTAAATTTTGTGGGACGCTGGCGACTGAAAATGTTTTAAAATTGATTATATTTCTTTATTTAAAACTTTTTTAGAGATTTTTTTAAAGCCGTGCAAAAACAATACTTCGTACATTGTCAAAGTTCGTTTTCCAATCTCTTTTTAGTGTTACCAGAAAAACGTTATTCGGTAAAAGTAAAAACAAATAAACTTCAATTCTTAAATAATAATAATAAAGCCATTTATTTCCCGCAAGAAATGTAAAGAGTTATGAATAAATTATTTTAAAAAACTAATGAGTTTAAAATGTAATTAATAAAAAGAGTAGTAAGTATAAGTAATAATATTCCATAAATTGCAAGAACCCCTCCTCACGCGAAGGCCTCCTCTAAAGAATTCCACTTCTTTCTGTCCCGTGCCAATTCTTAAATATTATACCACAAATAGATACGATGTAAGTAGAGGAGTGATTTTCGTAGATATTATGATTTACTATGATAATCTAAATATTTATTATTAGGCTGTGTATAATTGCTGAAAATCAGCCTTGCGACATGCTGTCGGGACGGACATGACGAGACGGAATCCAATGTTGGTATCATGTCCTGTTTGTCTTTTCCTTCTTCCTTTAGTTGTTGTTTGAAATTTTTTTAGTGTGTGTAACTTTGAATGTACAAATATCTTATATCTACGCAAATATATCTTATATATATTAACATTATTTTGCAGGTATCTTTTATTAATGTGTGGCTAGTTTTGCAATATCAGATACCTTAGTTACGTACTAACGTTACAAGAACTGGAGGAAGGCACAGTATTGCGGTCAGCTTGTTGTTTACGTTTAAATACTTCATTTTCTGTAAGGTGTTTGTATGTTATGGTACCAATAAATAAAATGTCTATGTCTATATAATCCCTTTCAGTAGAGCATCCGAGGTAACGTTAGCAAACTGATATTGTCCGTTTGTATGTAAATCTATTTGTCTGTTCACACCTTAGCCCCAATAACATTTACATGAAAAGCCGTGATGCGTCCTAGTCTCAAAGGATACATGTATAGTATATTGGAAGCTTACCTAAGGGTTATATTACAAGTTATTATACATAGAAATAAATTATTTAAAGTGCCCAAAAGCGTTAAGTAACGCAAGTCAATGGATTCGTCTGTCTTTCTTAAAGTGTCACACCAACAACACCAAAGTTTTCAGTAAGTACATTGTATTTGTGGCACTGAGCCAACCGTACATTTTTAACTACTTTTTTACTAAAAAAATCGAAAAATCAGCAATGGAGTTCAAGCCGGCATGGATTCAAACCCGCGATTAACAGATCGTAAGTCGAACTGCTTAGCTATTAGTCTATTTACGGAATCTTCTATTTTCTAATATCTTTAACCGAGCAATTTTTGTATTTATATCTAATATGAATCTAGGAAACGGGTGCAACGGTTCTTATGAAATCTAGCATGCAGAGGGTTGCGGGGGCGATGAATTTATCTAGCTAGGATTTTTTTAAAAAAACGTCGTTTTACCGTAATAATAAATGGCGTTGCTAAGCAAAAGTAACTCAATAATTGTTTGGTTTGACGTTAGACAAAGCCATACGTCGGCGTTGTTTACATAAATTATTTAAAACATACATGTGTCATATGGTTGCTTAGTGATGAATGAATAAAGTAGTCGATATTCACGTCAAAAAAAAGACGGTGGAGTCACTCGGTTAAGGCTAGGAATAACTAACGGTTTGAAAGGTTTGAAAAGCGTGTTGAAGCTAGAGTTAGACGAGTCATACAAGAATTTAACAAAAAAATACCGAGCATAGTTCGATCATACAAGTACTATTATATAGGTATAATTATAGTTGTTATTAGGAGAATCTCAAACATGCTTTGACTTGAACCCAATAGAATTCTACGATTGACATTTATGACGTAGGGTCTGTTTGAATTCGTCACCACAAAAAATTCAATAGATACTTTTTAATCGCGGGTAATTTTAACGAACAAACAGTCGATGTGAATGAGCTTGCAACGAAACTGCACACACATGAGTGTTCATAAAATTTCCCAACGGAGCGTAATGTATAGCATCAAAATGTTCCGTAAATGGATTGCCGTCTATCGCAACGAGCAGCCACGAACAGAGGCCGTTCATTAGCGTCACGTGACACGTGACACACGCAGATTTCTATCCATTAACTCGCCAATAAATAACTATTATACAAAACGTAATTACCATGATATTAACGATGCAAAGCGGACAATATTGCGTCGATTACAGTGGCAATATATAGTTGAAAATATTATTACATCATTTAAATCACTGTTTGCTTTAAGATATATAAGTTGTCAAATATCTCCCTTCCGCCTTTTTGTCTTTTGAATTTCGCGGCTATGTACAAAGCGCTACAGAGGTCGTATCTAGCAATACTATACATAATTTGAAAGGTCTTGACATAACCTACAAAACGACGCTATGCATAATTAGTTTTGATATTGCGTTCAACAGTTATAGACGTGTAAACATGGAGTTCACTAACGCCGAAATTCGCGGCTTGGCCACTGTTTGGGACGATTCACCGGCCTTCGACCACGACCGTTTTCGCTTGATATTGTCGTATGTGATCCATTTTTCGTCGCCAGTCACCATCCGCTTCAAGAATGGGTCGAGTTCGTTCCGTTTCAGCAGCATATCGCAGGCGTTGATTCGGTCCAGAAGGTTTTTGCGTCAAATCATGCGGCACCCAAACATCGCTTTTTGTATCCAGCCTTCGGCAGATGGTTTAAAATGGTTTGCGACTAACTCCCATCTCCTGGGCGATGTCACGAGATGCCACATGCCGGTCTAACTCGATGTAGTCCATGATTTAATCGGTATTTGTCGTCACAGGTCTTCCGCCGGCTGGCTTATCCATGGTGTCGTTTTCACCGGCTCTGAATCGTCGAAACCATTCCTCCGTGGTTCGAAGTGATAGAGTACCATCCCCCAAAACACCATTAATCTCACGGAACGTTTCTCTAGCGGATTTGCCTTTAACGAAGGAAAACTTTAAAATAGCGCGAATTTCGGCGTTAGTGAACTTCTTGTTTACACGTCTATAACTGTTGAACGCAATATCCAAACTAATTATGCATAGCGTCGTTTTGTAGGTTATGTCAAGACCTTTCAAATTATGTATAGTATTGCTAGATACGACCTCTGTAGCGCTTTGTACATAGCCGCGAAATTCAAAAGACAAAAAGGCGGAAGGGAGATATTTGACAACCTATATGTACATATATTCTAAAGGCTCAATAAAGTTGTTATCTCAAAGGTAGCTTAAAGTGCTAGTGTGCACCTTAGCACCAATTACATTTACATGAAAAGCCGTAAGGCGTCCCAGTTTCAGAGAACACAACGAATGATTTGTATATTCAAAGCTTACTTAAGGATTATAAATAACGTATTGATAGTAAGTTTATATGCCTCATGATGGTGATATCCTTCCACCAGGCGTAGGAAGTCCGATTTTCTCACCTGGGTTGTAGCCGGGACGAGATGGTGAATGTTAACACGCCGTCCATCTCGCCCCATCTGTGTGGCTCGCCATGGGAGGTTTTAGTCGGGGTTTTGTAACCCGAACCCGACATAACTTGATCAGGCATGTATGAAGAAAAGAATTTCCTCCCATGTAAACAATATTATCGTATTAAGAAGTATCAGGAGCTATTCCCAAAATCCATCGATGATATGTCGTGTTTTTTAGTATAAGTGCTTTTCAAAAAAGATCTTTCAATTTAAAAAAAAATAACTTATTTATTTTTTAACTTAATGCTATTAAGCATTTTCTTAGCTTTTGGCTTTATTGGTTCTCGTTTTATAAATTGTATTATTATACTTATATTTTAAATTACTAGATGGGTACCCGAAAGTACTAAAACGGTGCTTAATATGCACCAGTAGCTTACACAGAGATCTACGTTGTTCCCATCTCTACAAAATAAAGCCTTCATTATCAACAAGCTTTGCTTAAGGAAGACTATGATAGCATTTTGTTCTTTATACTGAATATCAGACGAGAAGTTGTTAAAAAGAACCTACGCAGGAAATAAATTATCATTTAACAACTACATATTAAAGAGAACTGTTATAGAGTTTTTATTAAAATAATAGCAACCACTAACGGATGGAAACATTAAAATAATATCTGGTTTTACAACGTTGGCTGGCACGTAGCCAAATGTCTCCGAGTTTAACATTACAATGTTAACTAGTACGTTTAATTGTTATTCCAGTCGTTTGTAAAGATATTGCATTTAAAACTGTCGGTTTATCACACTCATAAAACTAACTTAATTAGCTCTACGTGTTTTCAAAGAGCTCATTCTTTAGTTCCTGGACATTTTTGTGCACTTATTCCTAGCACTTAAATTCATGCACAGTGTCCACTTCTCTCTGCTCGGAGTACACAGCCTAAAGGTAAATTAAAGAGCATACACGAAATTATATTAGATAAAAATAAAAGGAACAGATTTATAAACTTTTGTAAAAATGTAGTAAAAAAGGTAGTTTATAAAGTTAAATAAATAGAAAATTTATTTAACTTTATAAACTGAAGAACAAGCAGGTTTTGTCAAAGGCAAAGGTACAAGAGAACAAATTTTGAATGTACGCCAAATAATTGAAAAGAGTCGCGAATTCAACAGCCCTGTTATACTCTGTTTTATTGACTATACCAAAGCCTTTGACTGTGTGCAGTGGGAAGAACTTTGGAAAGTGCTTGGTGAAATGGGTACACCTCAACACCTTATTGAACTGGTCCGAAATCTCTATGTTAATAACCGCTCTTTCGTAAAACTAGACACCGACTGCTCAAATGTGTTTAGCATTAAGAAGGGCGTTAGACAAGGATGCATTCTTTCTCCTCTGCTTTTAACATCTACGGAGAATACATTATTCGCAAAACCTTCGAAATGTGGGATAAGGGTTTTGCTGTGGGTGGAAAGCGCATTTGTAACCTGCGGTATGCGGATGATACAGTTCTTCTTGCTACATCCTTTGCTGACATGGAGGAAATACTACATAGGCTAGAGGTAGAGAGTGAGAAACTAGGACTAGCAATAAATAGACAAAAAACCAAATTGATGGTGGTGGACCGTGCGAATAAACTATCAGATATGCAGAGCATCCCCGGCATTGACACTGTGGACAATTTCATTTATCTGGGTTCAAACATAAATAATGAAGGAAACTGTGCACCTGAGATTAAGCGAAGGATAGCGATGGCTAAAGATGCAATGACACGTCTGCAAAGTATCTGGAAAAATCGAGGAATAAGCTATAAAACAAAGGCTCGATTAGTAAGAGCATTAATATTCCCGATCTTTCTGTATGGAGTCGAGACGTGGACAATTCGAGCAAGAGAAAGACAGAGAATAGATGCATTCGAGATGTGGTGCTGGAGGCGAATGCTACGAATACCGTGGACTGCCAAGCGCACAAATGTATCTATTCTCTCCCAGCTCGCCATAAAGACCAGATTGTCCACTACGTGTCTACAGCGCGTACTATCATATTTCGGGCATATAATGCGTAGAGGGGATGGCAACCTTGAAAAGCTGGTCATCGTTGGCAATACAGAAGGCAAGAGAACAAGAGGCCGGTCGCCAACACGATGGTCTGACCAAGTAAAAGGTGCCATCTCCTCTCCTAATCTCTACCAGCTGGTGAGGGCTGCCTCGGACCGAAACCGATGGAGGCAGGTTGTTCATTTGGGGGGCCCTAGTGACCACGATCCTCAGAAATGAGGGAACGACAAAGAAGAAGAAATAGAAAATAAGAATTATTTGAGTTTATACCACTGGCTATAACATACAACGAAATACACAGAGTATAGAATTAAGGACCAAGGAATAATAATGACAATGTAGAAAAAAGGATAAAGAAATGTTTAAATAAAACAATGATAAGGGCCAGGGAACCAGGACAAAAAAAATACGGTGAATTAAACTGGTGAAAACTTAGATGAAAGTAAAAAAATATATTATTAAATTTACTTTGGCAATAATGCCTATAGAAAAAATTGTTACTATGAGGTAATACGAGTGGGATCTTAATGTCATTACGTCATCGCCCTTTGAATTATTGGAAGGTAAAAACATCGAATAATAAAATAGGGCAGGGGAAATGGAAAAAAATCGTCTGTGCTTACCGCGACCACAGTGTAATACGAATTTATTTTATTTAGTGGTTAAGCAGGACTAATGTGCTTCTGGGAGCGAGACGGCTGCCCGGATTATATTTGTGTATCCTTGCTTTTGTCATTGTTTAATGTACTTAAGTCATTGTTGTCGTTGAAGGATAAAGTCAATTGACCTGACTTATGCTTTCAGCCTTTTTTTCGAAAGGATTTACGCTGGTTTTCGAAGTGGAGTGGCTGTACTCTTAAGGCGTCTTTTTTATCAGAACAGGTAGGAAAATTAAAATTAGTGGACCGGTCAGAAATTTTATCAAATGATTCTTTAATATGATAAATGATAAAATAATCATCAAATCAATCGAAATGAAATCTTAAAGATAAGTCGAGTTCCCTCCCACGCCTAAGTACTTCAAATCGCAGCAGACAAATTCATTGGTGCTCGTTCGGCTAGCGTACTATGCTATTTGTGGCACGGTTCTTCTGCTTTTTATCCATGGAAAATGAGTTACAAGATTTCAAAAGAAACGGATTGTTCTTTGATCGCTCGTCTACTTATGCAATTATTATCTTAATGCAATACTTTATTATTAGGTCCAATTAAAAGAAATTTCTCATAAAATATAATTCAAAAAATATTTTTTAAACATTATAAAATTGAATTTATTATTAATTCTAATTCTACACCTATTAACTTAAGGCATGAAATTGTGACAAGTGTTGAAGCCAAATTTTTTAGAAGTAAAAAAGAATTGAAATCGGTTAATGAAGGACAACTGCATTAAACTGCAAAAAAAACAGGCTAATTGAGAACCGTTTTTCTTTTTTGAAGTTGTTCTAAAAGAAAAATAAATTTTTACTTTCAAACAAAAAAAATCGAAACCGGTTCGTAAATAACGGTGCTCATACTGCATTAAAATTAAAAAAAATACAACCTACTTAGGTTTAAAAAAATACATGTAAGCTGATGTTGATGAAATTCTGACGTCGAAGGCAATGTACTAAATGCTCCGCTATCATAACTTTCTTTAATCTAAAAAGGATATCCCGTGAACATAAACACATGGTATTATCATTATAGCGCCTTACGAAGTGAATTGTTCCAGTAGCATAATGCGTAATAACAAATACGAACAACTGCAACTCATCATCCAAGGAAAAATCCAGGGTAAAAGACCACCTGGAAGAAGACATATTTCGTGACTCAGAAATGTCCGGACATGGTTCAACACGAGCACACGATCCTCATTCCGTGCCGCTGCATCAAATATTAAATAACAATTAAAATTGCCTTAATGAAAGCCGACCTCCGGGACAAGAATGAAGTGAATTAAATTAAAGAACTTAGTGCTTACAATCTGACCACCTGTTTATATAAAGAACTACAAATAGTCTATATGTACATAATGAAATGAATTGAATTACAAGCTGGTATATTTTGTTAAAAATATTATTCGTCCATTAAGTTGGAAATTGCATTAGCACAGGTGTTATATTTTTATTTAACGTTATTTATTTTTAACCGACTTCAAAAATGGAGGTTCTCAATTGGTTTGTATGTCTTTTTATGTTTGTACCTCATAACTTTCGACTGGGTGAATTTTGATGATTATTTTTTTTATATGAAAGCGGGTGGCGGACTCAATTTCACGCCGATTGATTTCAATGATAATTTTTTTATTGGTAAAGATGTACTTGAAGAGTAGTTTGATGAGAGTTTGGTTGGGTTCTGATTAATTATTTTCCGTATGTTTTTTTTAACGTCACGTAACGTTTCCTACGCTTATTCGAAAATACAAAGAGGGCGTCTGCGCTTAATAGCGTTTAAAGTTTGATTCGATTTGAATTCTCCTTAAATATGATATTCATTATCAACGATTTTATTGATTTTCAAGTTCAGTTTTTTTTCTAAGGCCATTGCAACGGTTTTTGCGTTTCGCCTCGTAAGCGAGGTACTGGCGACTAAATTCTTCACAATAAAGGTTGGCGACACACCTGCATTTTCTGTGATAGATGTTTATGGACGGCGGTGACTATTTAAAACCAATAATGCCCATTTTGTCTTCTTCTCCTGCAATAAATACCCATGTTATGTTGAAAGACCAAGAAATATATCCGACTGATAACACAACATGATCAATAAAAAAAAAACCCACCTAATAAACAATTGTTATCGAATTGTAAAGCTAATTTGCATAGTGTTAATGCGGGCTTGATTGTATAAATGTGTTAGTATCACCCAATTGTATGCAGTACCGTATTTAACTGTGAAGTCGCTTGTGCGTTTTTAAAAATGTTGCTAATCAGTATTTCATTATTATCGATATTAATATCTGCAACATCTGGATTAGGAGGTTACAGACATAAAGACGAAAATGACGGAGGTTAGTATGATTGTTTTTATTGTTCAAAATTCCATATCAGCAGACATTGCCTGTGCAGAAGCACATTGTCTCTAGGTTGCTACAAATGAAAATGGATTTATTTTTTTATGAAGTATTGAATCGGAATTAACCCAGCTACCGATTTCTATTGCATATCTCGGCAGAATTCCAAACTGCATCGACACCACCTTGATGGTTGGCGTTCCAGGACGGTATAGTTCTCATGTAACCTGTTTTCCACGCACTACCAACTTGTGGAATCAACTGTCACTAGTGGTGTTACACGATTTGGACATGTTTAAGAAACAATTCCATTCCTTGGCAACGGACCTGCAGCTCCTGCGATTTTGTAGATGTTCATGGGCGACGATGATCAATGAAGACGTTTGCTCCTTTTGAATGAAACTTAATAAAATCTACTTTTTTACATTAATTTAAATAATGGCCAGATATAAAAAAATGATGATATTCGAAATTAACTCTTTTGGCTTTGATACAGGCCTTTAACTCATTAAGCGTTGTATCAATTGATTTGCACACTCAAATATACAACAGGCGGTGGAGGAACTTCAAGGAATTAAACAGAAGTAACACCTAGGCATGTAACCTACCTTTAGGAAAAACCTATGTTGATTGGTCAAGTGGCCGCTACAGTTTAACCGGTTTTTTGAGAGGTGGCCGAGCGATTCAGTCTGAGAGGGAACCTTTGTTGGGGTTGTCATCCTATTCACATATACTTACATAAATATATAGAGGCATGCGTGCTGGTTGAATATATGAAAAGAATTTTATGTTTATCTCCGTCTGTTTCGTTCTAGTTTATTTTTTCACTATAGTTATTGATGACTTTATTCACACGATCAAACGTGATACTTTTATGATCGTGTTAATTTTATGTCACTATCTTAAAATGTTACAGACACGTTCAATGAAATGCCTTGTTTAATGAGTGGGGGCATTTGCGTCCAAACTGTTGACTGTCCAAAAGGGAAACGCTCTGAAACGCCCGGATTGTGTCCTCTACAGCAGAAGAATAATGTTGAATGTTGCTACTCTCGTAAGTATAGTGTTGTATCAGCAATAAAACTTTGTATAGATTTTAGCGTGATGTATATCTGTTGAAGTTGAGAATACATCGGTCGGATTATATGCCATCACCACTAATTTTAAGAATTTTGTCATATAAGTAATATAACAAGTAGTAAATAATACATCTACTCTACCTATAAAAAGTTCGTATTTTTGAAGTTAAACTTCTTTGCTTGCTTGACTTAAGGAGTTGGTGAATGCGTGACGAAAGGTGTAAACGGGCGATGCGAATGGAAGTTGAGGATATATAAGTTATGGAAGATAGAAATAGAGGGAGATACGTATCGTATATTACTGTAGGGAACAGAGAGTGCCTATAATTTCTGTCTCTCGAAGTTATTATTATCTGTATCATTATAGGAGCAAGAGAGAGATGCGCGCGAATATTGTCTTTCTCTCTTGAACAATCGTGTATTAATTATAGATGTATATATACAAACAAATAGATGGAGCTAAAGAAGTCTTACTTCAGTCGTGCGGTCTAAAAAAAAATCCGTTTTTTTTGTGATACTAAAATATGTGCACCTTATATGAGCCGTGGTAGTTCAGTGTCCGCACAGTTGCCTCGAGTTGCATAGTATGCTAGTAACCCGAGTTCGATCCTTGGTGCCGGCATAAATAAATTTGTTGTTGCAATTTTATGTGCTGATTTACCACGCGCTCGGCGGTGAAGGAAAACATCGTGAGGAAACCTATATGTCCTAATTTTTTTTTAAACTTTACAGAGAAAGCCTGTGCCTAGCAGTGGGACACATATAAAGAACAGAATGTTAGAAGTATTTATACAAATGTATACTTCTAACATTCTGTAAACAAAGTTCTATGTAGTGTTAACATGCTCAGTCGTTATCTATGTATTCTGAACAGGATTTATGTCTTTTGTGTTTTATTTTAGTTTCCTTGTTTTAACACTACTCTCCCATCGTGCGCCCGTTTTATACAGTTGATGTCCTATTTTCGTTTTCAGTTCCCTTGTCTGAACAACGATGCTATCGCCGCGGTGGTCAATGTATAGCCAAGAACAAAAGATGTCCAGAAATTCTCATAATAAGAGAGGCGCATGATTGTGAGATAAACGAACAATGTTGTGCATTGGTTTAGTAAAAAACTTACATTATTAACAATTCGTTGTTTCGTTTGATTTTAGTTTAATATTTTTGTGTGTGTGTATAATTATTGTTTATATTAATTAATACAGAACAATAGTAAATACTAACAATACTGTTTTCTGTCACTCATCCACAAACAATTTCAATTTTCGTTTCAACCGACTTCAAAAGAAGGAGTTTCTCAAGTCGTCTATTTGTTAGTTACCTCATAACTTTCTACTGGGTGAACCGATTTTGATGATTCTTTTATTACTTGAAAGTTCAGTACAGTTTCAGTGTGCATCCATTGGTGTTTGGTCTTATTTGGAAATGTCATCATGAGAAAACCATATGTCTTCAATTTGCATCAAGTATGTGAGCCACAAATGGACGAATAACTCAATATCATGCCAACCGATTTCGATGATTCTTTTATTACTTGAAAGCTAGTTTCAGTGTGCACCCATTGTTGTTTGGTCTTATTTGGAAATGGCATCATGAGAAAACCATATGTCTTCAATTTGCATCAAGTATGTGCGCCACAAATGGACGAATAACTCAATATCATGCCAACCGATTTCGATGATTCATTTTTATTGGAAAGGATGCACTTCAAGACTGGTTTGATAAGAGTTTGGTTAGGTTCTGATTAATTCTATTTAGGAAAATTCCTACGAAAGTTCGTAAATACAATGAGTGCGTCCACGAGTAATAGCGTTTAATGTTTAATTCGATTTGTATTTCTGTAATTTAGACATAATTTATGTGCTGTCGGTTTACCAATTATAAATAAATAATATGATTCTTGTAGATTCCCGCAACTTCCAATTCAAAGATGCTAGTTAGTATTCATGTGATTGCTAGCATTTAGTCACTAGCTAATTATTACTTTTTTATTTTTTATTCTTTTAAACATATGATAAAAATCTTGAACCGTATTATTTCGAGATTTTAGAGCCGTGGTAGAAGACCGGTTATTCGCTTCGTGTTGCATAGTACGCTCGTAACCCGGTGCCGGCTCCTGGTGCCGGCATCAATGAAATTTTTTGTTGCTATTTTAAATGCTTAGTTGGCAACTGGTTGGCGGCGAATTAATTCATGAGGAATGAGGAAACTTACTCGTCTGAGGTTTTTTTTCTTAAACATGTGAAGTCCGCCAAATTAGATCGCAACACGGCTGACTTACTCTCGTTTTACAGAGAAGGCATGTGCCCAATATTATGACATAATATACAGGCTGATACTATAGATATGAAACGACAGCTTAAGAAATTACTTCATTGTTCTGTTGTCAAACTGTGCTACAACATCATTAGTCTGATTGCAGGCTGCAGCGGCAACTTCAAGTTACACAAGTAAACGTTAAGCTCCGACGCTCTTCGCTTAGTTTCTACTTTCGAAACTATCAAAGAATTCTTGCAATAAACTACACTATATTAAGACAATATCAATTCAGAAACTATTTCTAAATAACTTTTATTTACTTTTTATTAATGAATTTCCTGGCGGCCGCCTCAAGTTGCATAGTAAGCTAGCAACCTGAGTTCGATCCCCGGTGCCTGCACCCATGAATTTGTTTGTTGCAATTTTAAGTGCCGATTTAACACACGCTCAGCGGCGAAGGAAAACATAACGAGAAAACCTATATGTGTTCGAAAATATTCTAAGACATGTTATGTCTCTCTAATACGCACTAGGGCCGCGTGTACCTGTTCCCTTCTTCTTCTTGCAGTGCCATCTCCTACCAGAGGTCGGCTATCATTAAGGGTATTTAAATTTTTGATGCAACAGTGCTCATGTTGAACCATGTCCGGAGATTTCTGAGCCACGAAATACGTCTTCTTCCAGTTCGTCGTTTTTCCCTGGATGATGTGTTGGAGTTATTCGTATTTGCGCTTCGGCTTTTTCTATGTCCTTATACTCTTTACAGAAGGCCTGTGCCCAACGGTGGGATATAAATGTGGGTTGTAACTTTATATCGTATGTTGTTAATAATATTGTTTTCCATTACGCACATCTGTACATCAATGATTGAACACGTTAATTTCTTACTTATTTCTAGCAACAATTCTTCCATGTAGCAAATTGGTTTCCACATCTGCGGTTTACTGCAAGCTGGGAAACAATTATGAAACAATTTATTTGATTGTTCGCCCGTGAATAGCTGTTATTGATGGATTACATGTACGCTTACTTCGCCAATAATGTCTCTTCGCACGATAAAATGTATTAATGTTTTTTATTCAAGTCTGCGTGTAATTTTGTTTAATAATTATCTAACTTTTTCAAATATATGCTGTCCTTGAGTCATCTCTATTTTTCACTTTACTTATTTTATACACATGTTTATGTGGTTTATTAAGCCCTCAGCTTCTGCCCGCTAAAGAGCGGTCTTTAAAATATTGTCTAGAGAAGCCGATCAATTTAGGCACAATGGACGGCAAAGATGCTCAGGAAAGTCCCAAACAATCGCGATGTTAAGCGGTATGCAGCGTCTTTCTGCACGTCGCTGACGCAGTATTTTAATTTTTCTTTTTAATAACTAACATAAAAATCCTAAGTTATATTTCTTATTGGTATCTTACGTATTCATACACTTCAAATTTCATGGAAACAAGTACACTGGAACACTTAATTTCACAAACCTTCTCCGAAGGGCATTAGCCTCGATGCAAACTAAACCGCAACAAACTGCAACAAATAATGCAACATTCCCACCAACTTCCAAAGTGTATTTCACTAAAGTTGGAACATAAGAAACGGCGCTCGGGGATATTACAGCGGAATTGAATGTGAATACATTTAAATAGAGATAGTATATTTACTATACAATCGATAAAATACAACGTTTCTAGAAAACTAAATCTTTCATGGGATAGTCATAAAGTAGAGTGTTTTAAGTGCAGTAGTAATAATTAATTGGACCTCATGACTGAAGTAAAACTTCTTTATTCACGCGATTGTTTAAAAGAGAAAGAAAGTGTGCGCGCGCACTGGTCTTTCTTGCTCCTGCAGTGTGATACAGACAATAGACCATTGAGTCTTAGATATTGGTACGAAACGTAACTTTAACTGTCTCTTTCTATCTTTTTTTTTTGTTCACGGGGAGGAAATCTTCAGAAAGATACCCCGCCTACTGGAGGGAAGTCGGCGGTTATGTGGGGTTCTTACCCACTAAAACCTCCCCGGTGGCTCTTTCCTCGGTACATGACGAGGGGCTCCGGGATCTCAACGTGGAACGCACCGGAGCCCCTCTGCACTGTGCTCAAGGAGAGCACGTCCCGGGGGGGAGGTTACTCCCTCCCCCCTGTGCCCTCGCAGCGCAAGGCGACACGGGCCAGCCGATGTCGCCTTCTTCCCGGGTCTACTTTGGTGGACGACGCAGGCCCCCACCCTTGTCGCCCAGTGAACCCGAGGCCGCTTTTAGTCGCCTTGTACGACAGGCAGGGGATACCGTAGTCTTATTCTTGAGAGCCCAGAACTACAGGGCTGCGATTCTCTTTCTCTCACTCAACTCAACTTCCCACGACCGCGCCGAAAGCAAGGGCGTAAAGAAGTTTTACTTCAAACAAGTATATTTATAGAGTAATAACAAAAACCGACTTCAAATCGAATCAAACAATATTACGCGTGGACGCCTTAATTGTATTTTCGAATTATCGCGGCAATATTACCAAATAGAATAAATCAAAACCTAACCAAACTCACATTAAATTACCTTTGCAGTACATGCTTTCGAATAAAAAATTAATTATCGAAATGGCTTGGCGTCATATTGAGTTATTCGCCCATTTGTCGTGAACATACTTAATGCAAATTTAAGATTTATATGGATGCAATTCGTAGAATTGAAAAATACAAGAGGAAATGGAAGCATCATCTTTCGAATAAAAAAAACTATCCAGATCGGTTCAGCCAGTCGAAAGTTATGAGGTAACAAACAAAAAAACATACAGACGAATAGAGAAACTCCTTTTTTGAAGTCGGTTAAAAAGAAAAGCAGATCGCAATTTCTATCTCTGTTTACCGCACTCGGTTAAAAGAATATCATGAGTTTTTTTTACATATTGTCATCTTTATCTTTGGCACGGTAATGTGTTTTGTGGGAATAAAAAGAAAAACATTTATCTTGTCGTGGCAGTTTTAGGCCTACGCAGATGCTAACATCTCTTGCGGGACCGCAATACATTTCTCGTTAAGATAATTGCGGTGCGTTACCCTTTGTCGCTGTTGACTGATGCCCACCACCCGCGTATACTGTCACCTGAATTTAGTGATAAATTATAATTTCACGTCACATGGTGTGCTATGAGATATTTATTTTTCATTCTGTGATGTAAAGCAACTTTTAATTAGTATTATACTGTATGTCGGTGCAAACAAATTTGGTAAACACCGCAAAATAGGGTTCAAAAATAATATCATTTAAAGCTTAGTATAGAGTAATCAATAAATAACTGACTTTGTCTGTGGCGTTGTCTATGGCTTATATTTTCATTTATGACCCGATCCGATAACCGATTTTACACTTAAACGAATAAAAATGGGAATAAATAGGCGTGTCCGTCATAACTTATGTTCGTGGTTCGGCGCCCTCGGATGGGACTGCTAACGCGTATTATTACGTCCAAGCGGAGGTTACCCCTCACCGGGGGGACCCTTGTGTCGAGTTATCACCTAATAAAGGTTCAGGCGAAGCGACCTAAGAGCTATGCCACCTCTCAATCCGGTGAAGCAGTAAAGGCCAGCTTCTCTGGCCAACTTTGTTAGTTCATCAAAAAAAAAACTTGTGTTAGTTGTGTTTGGGCAGTAAAAGAGTGTAGAACTCCTCTGCGCTATTAAGATCTAAAAAAATCGTAGCTCAAATCACTTGTTTTTTTTTTTCTTTCAATGGATCGCAACCACAGACTTATGTCCGTGCTCTTTTGTAATAATCTTGAATTGGTTGCTTTGGTTTTTTTTTTAATAAGGGTGCCTCTACAGTTACTACATTTACATATATACACAAAGAGAAAAAAAAAATTTTTTGTTAATGCCTGAATTTTTGAGGGCGGTGCTGGTGAATGCCTTGGTTCACGCGTCGAAGACGCCCCGTTGCATTGTTATGTTTCTTCGCGACCAATAAGGAACTAATAGTCCTAATCCCGGATAAAAAAGAACGTACACAAATTCACCAATTTATCTCGATATAAAAATATATCGATGTGCCTACATTCTGTTCAACATGCGGTAATGATTTATCGGCAGTCCCTATGACTACCATTTTATATTATAAACACATATAAGAGTATATGGGCACGTGGAAAACTTTGTATGGTCGTCTTAACCACCGTAAGAAACGCAGGAGTATATTTTTTCCAAAAGAATACATATTGCACCAGTAAACGTAATGTTTAATAACACCGCTATATTATAATTATCAACGTTATGTCAATAAAATTACCGTGCTCTAAATGGATTATTTTGTTATTGCAAAATTAATTAATTTGACCATTTTGTTCCTGACCAAAATTGACCAATGCCGCAGATATAAAGTGCCCAAACCGCAAAATGCCACTCAGAATATGGAACGTAAAACACTTAAAATTTGTTAGCACACTACGCCGTACTTTCAAAAAATATCAAATAAAAATTTTAAATACTAAATTTTCATCACCATTTGAACCTGTTCAATACATTGTTGAACATGGTTAAAAGTTAAAGTTATGGACTATAAGCTATTTACGAGTATAATAAATGTTCCTCTCTCTGCCTTCTCCGTAAAGAGATTATAAGTATAATAAGGTCCGTCACGCGGCGGTAGCGTGGATTGGTAGACTTCGCATGCGAAGGTTTCCTCAAGATGTTTTCCATCGCTGTCGAGCGCGAATTCAGTCATTCAATCAATTCCATTGGTGCCGAAACCAGGGATCGAACTCGGATATATGTGTTGTTGTTCTCATAAACTATAAGAATAAAAGCGTTCATTGTATATGTTGACTACTTTTGGCAAAATTGGAAGCAGGTGCCGAATGATCTTCTGCACATCAACAAAATTATTCATGTCAACATTATTGTGGGACCTAATCCTTAACAGCTCTTGACTAATGGGACAACACACAGAGCTCATGATTAATGACATAAGGAAATGGTGATAAATTATTGTTCTGTCATTTTGTGGGATACGGCACCAGGTAAGCTCGCAGGTTTTGTAGAGCGTACAGTATTTTATTGTATATTAAATAGCAACTTATAATTGACGAAGTTAATCAGACTAAAAATATATTTTTTGTTTTTTTTTGTATATCGATAGGTCGTTCATATCCGGCTCGAAGGATCAAGTTTATGTGTCCCCACAAAATAAAACACTTATTGAAAAACATCGATTTCAGCTGATGTGAAAAAGTGACGTTTTTATTAACTTAGATATTGTATGTTCTTAACAGTATATAGAGATTGCCTGCACTAATAGATTTATAGAATCTATTTGAATCTTCAACTTCCGGACTTCAACGGACGGTAAAAATGCAAGTTATAGAGTTATCAAATAAAAAAAAACATTATTTTATTTATTTTTTTTATCGAGAAACAGGCGACTAATCAAATTTTCCGAGTTGTAGAGGGAAAGGTTTTTGTGTGTATTTAAAACACGCTGATTATTTTTACCGTTGAAATATTAGGTAATATAATAGAAATATAATAATATTTGTGATTGTGATTAATGTCATTGTCTTCTGAAACAGGTCTAGTAGTAACCAGTTTAGGAGGCTCAAGAATTTCATATTTAATTCCGCGTCTTTATTTATTAATTATCATAAAATGTATCATATTATTAAATCTCATAAAAGGACCATAAAAAATACTAAAACCTAATCAAGGGTGCTAGCGGTAACGAAGCATGGCGCATGCAACCCGTGGTTAGGGCGACATAGAGAGTAAACCTCTTGAATTTGCGTGCCAGCCATCTAGCGAAAGTCTCTAGAAGTGTTGTTCGACACTCTCTGCTATAAGCTCGTTCGCAGAAACGAGACAATGACGTGAGCCAGGTCAAGGTACTTCGTAATATTTCCTTTTCGGCATTCACGAGGTTCTGGTCATGTGGGATATGGTAATAGCACCGCGTTTTATTGACGACAATGATCCTGCCTGTGATGACCAACCCAATTGAGCTTAGCACGACCATTTTCCAGAAACGGCGCCGGTATACTACAAGGTAATTGTTATAAGTAACACATGACTAGAAGTTGTTGTAAGACGCTTATTTTACACACGCCGTGAACGTTATTGAGCAAGCCGCAGGTATGATGTGCGGTAACCGCAAAATGTATGGTAACGACATAATACCGTACACATTAACTGGTCATAATATACGTATATGTGCAACACCTCTTCCAGCTCAGTATTAGTCACCTACTTTTAGTACAATTTGTAGTACAGCGAAACATAAGAGTAATGGTGTCAGTGTCCGGGCGGTCGCCACAAGTTGCATAGTACGCAAGCAACCCGAGTTCGAACCCCGGTGCCGGCACCAATAAATTTGCTGTTGCAATTTTATGTGCTGAATTAGCACGCGCTCGGCGGTAAAGGAAATAGTGAGGAAACCTGCATGTACTGGAAAAAATTCTAAGATTTGTGAAGTCTGCCTATCTGCACTAGGTGTGCGTGGCGGACTATGCCCTTATACTCTCTTTACAGAGAAGGCCTATGCCCAGAAATGGGACATATATAAAGGCTGTAACTTTAACTTTTACCTGGAAAACATAAGGTTGTAATTGAACTACATTACATTTAACTATTAACGTGAATCATCTCTTAGCACAAGCTTAAGCTTGGTTGGAATGGTTAACAGGAATGTTAGTAATATTCATAGTAGTAATTAGTTATTTTTGTGATTAAAAAAACAATGTGATGTCATAGGACACCAGATAGGAATTAAGTTCTTTCGGGTGATATAGAAGCAACTCAATTTGCTAAAAAAAATTGCTTAATTTTAGACATGTTTTCTTAATTTTATTTTGAAATTTTGCTACTCTGTTTTAATAAGGAAATTTAGTATTTTAGAAAATAATTAGTAAAGTTTAATAGAAAAACATGTTTCTTTATTTTTTTTCGGCAATTTAAAATTAATTGATTCCTATATAAACAAATTGTCTGACTATATTGTTTCCGCCGGGAATCCAAAAATGTACTTGAAGCATTTTATCCCTAAGTGCCTTAGATTATATTATTATAATAATATATAAATAAAATATTATTAAAATAAACATTGCCACTAGCTCGCAAGCACTCGCTCTTTTCTTAAGTCCACGATAGGTTATCGAGATTAATTATTAACCAAAACCATTTTCAGATATCTTATTAATTTATCTTTGTAGTGTTTCAAGTGGCCTGTCCTCCATCAATTACTCTTATCCGCCTCAAAGGCAGAGTTAACAGGTTTGTAAACATCGTTAGCGAGGGTAGGCAAATATTGTCAGGTAAACACGTAACTCGCAGAAAATATATGTGTTCCTCTAATTATTGTGTCGTTCTAGGTGATAACCTAGATGCTAAGATTTCGATTATGTCGTATTACTATCTTATGGTGGGGACTTCAAATCCCAGTCAGCTTGTACCAATGAGGTTGAATTTCGGGTTGTGATTTACAATCGACTTCAAAAAAAGGGGGAGGTTCTCAATTCGGCTGTATTTCTTAATTACTACTGCATAAATTTCGACTGGGTGAACCGATTTTGATGATTCTTTTTTACTTGAAAGGTAGTGCTTGCCGTGTGTCTCGTTTACATTTGGTCCAATTCTGCCAATGGGATCCATGAGAACACCATTATAAATGATAAATTTGCATCAAGTATATGCGTCGCAAAGCCCTCAAAGATTACACAACAAGGATAGATAGATAAACACTTTTCTCATTTTAAAGTAGATTAAAATACGACTAAATCAAGTTGCAATATATATTTATCGGCCAATAAAGGCTGCTCAGAGGAAATTTCTTGTGTGTAATGTACGCGTATAGCGAATGCTTAATCTATTTTATAATTAAAATAAAAAAAATATCAGTAATACTCGGGACTTCATACGTAAACCGACGTCAAATTCCGGAAGAGCTAAGCATTAAACATTCAACAGTTTTGGATCGCATACAAAGATGGAATTTCGTTAGCTAGATTACCTTATGATAACGGTGCCACAAATTGGATAAATCAAATTTACATGTGCTAGATATTACTTAGGCAATAAAAATGGATCTATCTTTCAAATTAAATTTTAAATCAGATGACCAGGCATTGGCCTGCTAGCTTTATTTAAAAATAATAAGGCAAGTGACTACGCGTTTGATATCACACATGGCGTTTGGCTGGTATCAAAGAGTTTCTATATTTTTAATGCATTTACATTTACATACAAATGTTTATATATGGCGATGGGCTTACCGCCTTACATATGGTATATAATTCCAAAAAATTTAAACACAAGTTTTCATTTTTTGTTAATAAAATGAAATAAAAGATTTGAAACAAATGAGCCCAAACTCGGGTTGCGTCGTTTAATTACGGAGCTCTTAAGGCCACCTTCCAGCTACATCAGTTCATGTTAATAATATTGCATTGACGTCCGATTTATACATGAATGAAAAATTTCGGCTCAATCAAAAACCGACAAGTGGATCAAATTTAACTTGCAAGATTTAATTACAAACAGACAACGAGAAAAAAATGAAAGTAGATAAATGCTTGTAAAAGTGCACCAGTAATGGATGAACCTACGTTTAGGTCTAGTCATTGGAAACTTAGCTACATAGACTAACATTCACAATGACCAACATTTGAGTAAATAATAGAATAATATATAATTAACTAACGTGTATCTTCAGAGGTAAGTGTTTGTATGTATATTTTACACTCAAATAAACAAGAGTTCTTGAACAATAATTCCATTCGGAATTAAGATTAATCACAACAACGACAAGTCCGAAAATGGTTAGTGGTTACGACACCATCTCAAGGGGAATGATTTATGACGTCAAATCAAAACAAACTATTATCAAGCGAACAAAGGCTACTGGACCGCTATATTAGGTGTTTGACGGAAGGTATAAAATAAATCTATTAAACTTAATTGTTTTAAAATCAAATATTAATAAATTACATTAATAGTCATAATAGTAGTCGTGCCAAAAGAAGGTCTAAACTCTTGGCAAAGATGTAATTAATTAACCCAGCCCTGTAGTTCTGGGCTCTCAAGAATTAGACTATGTTATCCCCTGCCTGTCGTACAGGGCGACTAAAAGGGGCCTCGGGTTCACTGGGCGACAAGGGTCGGTAAGAACCCCGCATAATCTCCGCCTTTCCCCCAGAAGGCGGGGTATCTCTGTGAAGATTTCCTCCCCGTCAATAAAAAAAAGATGTAATTTTTCAATTTCCCATAGATTATCCGTGAAATAGCCCATCTCGGTAGAATTCCAAAGACCACCGCCACCATCTTGATGATTTGCGTTTTTTGGGTAACTGGTTCTTCCACGCATTGTCAACCTGTGGAATCAACTATCACCATCGGTGTCTCCTAACGTTTACGATTAGGGGACCTTCAAGAAACAAGCCTACTCCTATCTCAAAGGCAACGCACCTGCAGCTGCTCTGGTGCTGTGGATGTTCATGGGCGACAGTATGCTCGTTTGCCACTTTTCATATAAAAAAAGCTACCGACCAAGTCGTGGTTCGGCCCCCTCTGGTGCCCTTGGATCGGAATGATTACTTGTAACATAGTAACCGACCAAGCCGAGGTTACCCCTTACCGGTACGGTAGGCCCTTGCGAACCTTCTCTTTCCGGCAAAGCAGTCAAGGCCAGCTTCTCCGGCCAATCTCTATAGTTCGTACTTTATTTATTTATGTTTGCGTTATGATAAAAAATGACAGTAACAGGTTGGAAAAGCCGTGGAAAAATTGTACATATACACTTTTCATGTGCTCCAATATAATTGAGGTCAACTATCCGTAAGTATTGTACATATATTTAAACTAAAATATTTCTGTTTAATTTAATATATCATTATTTATTTATCAAATTTAAACTGAACTCTATATAGAGATAGATAGAGGTAGTAGAAAAAGATAGTCCACACAGGACTATCTTTTTCCAGTCTTTTTACTATTTTATTGTAATTATTTATTTGCATGCAATTAAAATTATTTTAATGATGCCGAAGAAGTAATAATAACAAAGCTAGAAGAAGACCCATTTTCATCTTCTAGCTTTGTTATTATTAGGGATTAATATGAACAATAAACTTTGAGCCGTGTATTGACACAAGCGAGTTCGGAATTATTTATTTATTAATATATTGATACTTTAAGCTTTTATTTTAAGCAAGAATTGAAACGGTTCATTCGGAAGAACGCTCTCTATAAAACGTATTTTTCTACCTTTTACGCAATAAGCGTCAGATTGATTTATAAGTTTGGGATTGCTTGGTGAGAATGGTTACCTGTGATAGATTTATATTTCCTGCTGGTTATTGCTCTCCGAGCAATTTATCTTCGTCTTGCACATCGCTATGTTTATTATGTCGTACTTTATCGTTTGTACATTATAGGTATTTTGAATATATATAATCTGAGTTTACACATCGCAAATATAATTCACAAAATAAAGGTTATGGTATTTTTTTAACAAGTATAAAAAAAAGGTTCGCTGTCAATCTTACATTAGCCTTGATTCTAATTTTCAACATTATGGTATCATCAATCGCATTATGTGAATAAAAAATTAGATATTATTATTTAAAAAAAATTACAACATTTTTATGTAAGTACGACGGTTATTAACTTACTCTCGAAGTAAGCGTTATAATTGTTAGTTTTTTTTTTATAATTAATTTGAACCGTCAATAATATAATGGCTTAAGGTATGGTCTGTCAACCTATGGTCGCAGGTTCGTATCCAACATTCGACTATTGACGTAAACCATCTCCTAGCACAAAATTAAGCTTAGTTGGAATGGTTAACAAGAATGTTAGTAATATTTGTTAACAATCAATTAACTTTACTGACGCCGATTATAATATTAAATATAGCTGGAAATAGCCATCGATTTTTATATTGGCGTCCCCAAAACATCGATGTTGTATGTACTCATTAGTTACTTTTATTCTAAACTAGCTGTGCCCGCGACTTCGTGCTCATGAAATTTAACAATAAAGTTATTTAGTTTTTTTTTTTGCATTGTACTTTGCCCAGTTTGTACCGTAGATATACTATAACAAATTGATGACACTTCCAACAAATAACGTTATATTGTGGCCAATTTAAACGAAAACTTAACTATTTATATACTAAAACCTTACTCGAGAACCACTCTATCCATTAGTGAGCACAGCATGAAAATCAATGTAGTAGTTTTTGAGTCTATCACGAACAGACAGACAGGAACTTTGTTTTATACTGTATAGTGATCGCTATCTATTTTTCACCACGTTCATTAAGGTATTTATATGAGTCACAATTAAAAATTCGAGCTATATGGCATGAATTGCTATCGATAAGCATTTACGATGAATTCAATGAATTCAGAAAATAACAACGTTCTGTACCGATAAAAACCTCGATCAACGTAAGGCGATTAAACCTTTATGTCGAAATCTCTTACAAATTTATTTCCGTATGTAAAATACTCGACGCAATTACAGTTAATTCTATTCATATGTAATAACCGGAAACATTCTTTGGAAAAGACGTTTGTAAGCAAATTTTTTTCTTTCATTCATCTAAGCGTCTTGTGAATGTTTCGGCTTTTCAATATGGTTCCATTTTGTTTACGTCAACAACTTATTCGAATCTTACTTCTCAAACTTTTCGAACACTTTACAGTGGTCATTGTTACGGTGCGGAAATTTGTAAAAATAGTTTGAATATCTGAAGGACTGTTTTCACTATCGGAATGCTCACGAAAGCCTCGTTTTACGCTCCAGGTATGGTAATATATGTCATATACCATGTCTTGTTACCTGCCTGTCGTAGAAGGCGACTAAAAGCGGCCTCGGGTTCACTGGGCGACAAGGGTGGCCCGCGTCGCCTTACGCTGCGAGGGCTCAGGGGGGGAGGGATTAACCCCCCTCCTCCCCCTGGAACGTGCTCTCCGAAGAGCACAGTGCAGAGGGGCTCCAGAGAAATGCACCGCCTCTGTCGATCCCGGAGCCCCTCACCATGCACCGAGGAAGGGCCACCGGGAGGGGAGGGGGGTTTAGTGTGTAAGAACCCAAGATACCGCTTCATTAACGCCTTCCCCAGAAGGCGAGGTATCTTCTTGAAGATTTCCACCCCTTCAACAAAAAAAAGAAAGAAGTAAAAAAGGTTCTTTCACTGTAAAGACTTCGCATTTGTGGAATGGTCTTACAAGTGATATCCGAGAGACAAAGTCAGTTGCTCACATGTCTTTTGAACAAAGACGTTTGCTAAATTGAAGATTTTTTTAATTAAATATGTTTATAAATATATTTTTTTATAGTGTGAGTTTATATTTTTGTATGTATTGCTTATGGTCACATCTAATATAAAGTTCAGTTTAGAATTACGTTTTTATTATAAACAATAACTCTTATTTATTTATTCTTCTTTTCACAGTACCTTGCTATTTATTTTAACCTCTCCTGTTCTACAAGGTTGTCTGGAAGAAATCGCTTATAAGACCCGCCTACATATAGCCTATATAGATTAGTTTTACTTATTGGACTGTACTAACTTTAATGTGAGCAAAAGTGTTTTTTTTTTCAAATTTTCGAGACTCTGTAAATAGATTATTTCATAGTCAAACTGTATTAATAGGAAAGATATACAAGGGTATTATTAGGAAAGAGTCTAGTATATTATTTCGAGTCCATTTCTCATCGAAATAATATACTACATACGTTAAACGTTGTATTACATAAAATTGTTCGCTCTCTTAAAAGAGAAAATTTTGCAAGCTTTTGTGATATGAGCATAATATAAAAAGTTTGTGTAATGTTTTGACGGGAAATAATTTGGTGTCAGAACTTTTCACAGTTTGCTGGTAGAAAAGTAAAAAGCTAAAGCATGCATTATCTTGTTATGTGAAACTCTGAGATTACTGTGTGAAGTATTAAGTTTAGAATGAAAAAACATGACATTGTAGCTGTAAATACTTGCTTATCTTTGTGTTTTCATATAGGATGTGTTATGTTATAGCATGTTTTCAACATCGACATACAAAAACCTTTGCAAAAAGTTTTTGTATTAGTTATACTCTTATCTTTTCCTTGATGATTTCATCTAGCAATATAGAGCATATTGTAGTCTGTAACCTTTTTACCTAGGGATTACTGGTCGAGAATGCCGGTAGGGCATTGAGTCCGTGAACCGTGACCGTTTTATGAGAAGGAAATCTTCAAAAGATTAGCCTCCTCGGTAGGTGGAATGGATCCTTAATACCGTGAAAAACGTACGCTTCAGTACTTTGGTCATATAATGCGGTAATAACAAATACGAACTACTCCAACTCATCATCCAAGGAAAAATCCAGGGTAAACGACCTCTTGGAAGAAGACATATTTTGTGGCTCAGAAATCTCCGGACATGGTTCAGCATGAGCACACGATCCTTGTTCCGTGCCGCTGCATCAAAAATTCGAATAGCCTTAATGATAGTCTACCACCGGTAGAAGATGGCACTTCAAGAAGAAGAAGAACTAGGTGGGATTAATGTGAGATTTTTACTTGCTATATCTCCCCAAGTGGCTATCTTCGGTGCTATCATGAATCATCACGATCACGAATGCATGTTTCGCCCTGAGCACTGGGTCGAAACACGTCTGAGAGGAACAGTTTTCCCCCTACAGTACTGAGGCACACAACAGCGCTCCACACGTCGTTCCTGCCGGGTCCACTTTTACGACGACAAAACCTCCTACAATTGTTGCTCGTGTCCCCGATGGGTTTTAGACACTTTTTAAGACAGGCAGGTGATAAAGTCTTATTAAGGAAGCCCAGCTTGGCCTTTGTTGAACCTCAATTTCAGGTTTCACAATAAGTATTATTTAAGTATTAATAAAAAATGTTAGTACTATAAAAAATCCAACCATTACTGTCTTTTAAATCGAACTTCGTCGTGCAATTTGAGATGCCGTGCTACAGAAGTTTCTGTTATGAAGCGATAGTTTGCAACACTCTCCGTTTGTTCTACAACAGCAATATCCTGCCTCTGCTACATTTACTGGAAATTATACAGCAGTATTTGTTTTCAAAGGTGTTTGTTACTCAACGCTTTGTAATGGGAAAATGATAAATCTAGATATATAAAAGAAAGTTGTGTTAGGTGCACTCAAGTAACTCAAGAAGGGCTGTACCGATTTGGCTGAAAATTAGGGAGGCAGCTTAGTACCAGGAGACGGACATAGGATATATTTTATCCCGTTAGACCGCGTCTCCTATTAAAGAAAAATCATTTTCTCATACAAAATGTTCGTGGGTTTCGTAACTGTCAAAAATTTAATATTGATCCTGGCGATACGGTATAATTTCTCCTTAAATTATAAAAACGTAATGAAATAAAGATTTTAAATCGACAATATATATCCAGAACATTTGGATAATGGCGCATTTTAGATTAAAAAATGTAAAATAATGTCAGTAATGAACAGGATTGACATATTTATTGGTTATCAAATATATATGCTTTTGTTCTGAAATATTTTCGTTGGACAAATTTTTGTGTAAACTAAGGAAAATATATCAAGCTAGTTATATATACAAGAAATCAATAAATACTTAAAAAAAACAAAAATTCAATTGGTCTCATTTAATCATTCCAAATTATTCTCTCAATCCAGTCAGTGTCAGTATATTATAGAATTGTTTCTATTTGTGGTAATTTACATTCACCGCTCGAGAGAAGAAAATTATAAAAGACAGATGTTAATATAATTGCATTTACGAGACATTTCGAAAGGGCTTTTACTTTGTCATGATAAATTCGTAAAGGTACGTAAACCTTACTAACCACGTAATGTAATGTAGGAGAAAATAATAACAATGCAACGGAGCGTTCACGACGCGCGAACCAGAGCATTCTCCAACACCACCTTCCAAAACCAGGAATAAAAAAATACATACATATATACAAACATGAACTCAGTGTGTCAACTGTACTCATGTTATCAACTAGTACATAATTTTTAAGAACTTACTAAAAAGCACTGTAAAAGAGCACGGACACAAGTCTGTTCGCCATTACACAAACTTATCAGCTGTGCATTGTGCACAAGATGGTTGTACTACTTTTAAAAGTGCTAGATCTTTTGCTAGGTTTAGCAAGTGAATAAAGAATAAGCTAAAGAGATTATTTTGTTTTGTTTGCTTATAAGGTATTCATGAATTCTAGATTTAAAAGCATTAACAGCCTTCGGCCGGCATATGGTCTTGTACAGTAGAAATATTGATACATTTATCATAGTACGATTTACGAACATTCCATTTTGTAATTAATACAACTTTTTTTTGTAGTCGTTTTAAAATTGTGTTTTTAACATAACAAAGGAGTTCCTAATTCGGATTCAGAGAAAAATAAAAATGAGAAGTTTTTGAGGTATATCATTATAAAAGGAAAAGGAAATGACTATACTTGTAGCCTATTTTGATGAAGGATATATTCCTGCGATAATCACGTGATGACATCAAAATGAGATTTAAACTACACGGTCACGTAATCCGCGAAAGTATACAAATGTGTCGACTCCCTATACCGATCTAATGCATTTGAAATTAGATCAAAGTGGGGTCAGATATAAGATCAGGAATACGGGATTTTGTTAGATCCATTAAATATTCAACATTAACAGCAAGGGAAGCCCAATATCGGAGACCCGTATTAACTATCATAGTACGAGAGTAACGTGAATTCGACTTTTCCAGTGAACTTTACTTGAGGAAATCTGCTTGCCAGAGAAATTAAATAAAATAAATGTCTCAGTGGAAGCCATATTGACCAAGGACTGTAAACTGCTAGAAACATTAGGAATAAAATAAATACGAGACGTTAAAAATTAAAAATACACCACAGTGAAATCCGTAAATGCAAATTAACATAAAATAAATAAGCTTTCACCTCCTTTTAACACTAGCGGGGTATACAGGGCCAACATTCGCTGTGCACTTCTCACCAAACTGTCTGTAATATTTAAATAACCGCTTTTTACTACATGTGACCAGAGTGACGCTCTCGTGTGTGACGGATTTTGAAAAGAACCGTCTCGTTGATCTAGACGTAAAACGCCACGAAAAGAAATCTCGCCCCAAGTCCTCCTACAACTACACGTACAATGTCACCGGTCAGCTGTATTGTGCCACTCGTAACCGAGCATTTAAGAGCAAGTTCGGCTTCGCAAGCCATATCAGGGCTCATGCCCGTAGCTAGGTAAGGTCGCCGTCACCGGTCACGGTGTGGACAACAACATATAAAAATAACATTTTTAGAATTTTGTCTTTCTGGTTATTTGTTCCGGCTAATGTCTGAAACGGCTTTACCACGGGACTTTCTATGGCTGGTAGTACATATATAATTATCTTACTTATATATTTATACAAGAATTGCTCTTTTAAGCGTATTAGATTTGATCATCTTATTTAATTGGAAATATTTGTAGCGAGTGAAAATTAATACGGCATACGGCCAAGATTGTGCTTGAAAGTTTCTTCACGTTAAGTCCTTATAGTTTAGTAATCGCTCAATATGAAAGGGAGTGCGTGAAACTTCTCCTTAGAAGCTTGGGCCAATTTTAATTATGAGCGGTCAAGTGCACTTTGATTGGACATATTAGATGATTTTATTATGGCAACAAATATCCTTACAGAGTCAAGACAAAATCGCTTCCCGCTGTCTGTCTGTCTTTAGACAATATATCCATGTTAACACTTTAAAAATCGGGCAATTATAAAGCGGTAATTGGGAAGCTAATTACACAAATACGTTATTATTCCTTATTATTTAAAACACGATAATTGGATTGAGAATTTTATTATTAAATGTTATTTTCTCCCATTACACCATGCAAATTAAATTTATACCTTGGGAGATATAGCAAAATCAAAATAATACGCAATTCATTTCGTGTCGCCCTGATTCAACCGGACCGCGCGAACTCCCCGTGAATGTGACGAAATCGTGGGCACAGCTAGTATTGTATAAATCGTAGAGTCGACGTAGTCGATAAGAATATGTGCGAAGATATTATATAAATATATAACTACGACTGAGTTATTGTTGGGGGACCATGGTAGCTAAGTTTCTGGGTGGATGCCTTAAGTTACATACGAGGATCGGATCGGACTCGGGTTGCTACATAAGCCGATTCCGATCCTCAATGCCAGGACAAATATTTTGTTTGCAATTTTAATTGCCGACTTATCACGCGCTCGGCGGTGAAGAAAACATGATGAGGAAACCTACATGTGTTAGAATTTTTCGTGTCATACCCTTATTCTTTCTTAACAGAGAAGGTCAGTGCCCAACTTTGGGATATAGGTTTAACTTTTTGTAAGCTATAATTTGAATTACAATTTTTTTGTTTTATTTCTTTATTTGTTATTTTATAAAATACTAAATTTCTTAAAATACTAAATGTAATTTAATAAAAAACAATTAGCCAAATAAAAAATAAAATCAAGAAAATATATATAAAATTAAACATTTTTTTGCAAATTGTTTTTCTTCTTTATTATTAGAAAAAAATTTTTATTTTTATTTACACAGCACATTAAATTGAAGAAAAAGCTGGATGTTTGAAAGTGTAAATTCACTTTCAAAGACCTTTGAAACGCTTGACCAAATATTTGAAAAAAGAATATCTTCCTTCCGGTCCAAGCACATCCTCATTAATATAAGTCATGTATTATCATGCACGCCATGTGAAATTGTATTAGGTCGCGAAACTAATATTTGCTTAACGTCCCTAACGATGTTTGTCAAGTTGTTTATCTTGTTTGCGGGACCTGCAAGATTAATTGATACACTTTAGTTATTATGTGAAACTTTACATTCACGATGCGTATTCAAATTCCTAACTTTCTAATAATTATACTAACAGGTGGTTGTTTTTTATATAGATATTATAGATACATTATCTTTACATAAATATATATATTACAAATAAGCTCTCACGTTCTTTTAACACTAGCGGGGTAGACAGAGGCACCTTACGTTGTCCACTTTACATCAAATTTATAAAATCTCGTATGTGACAAGTGGTATTTTGCACAGAGCACTAAATCGATTTTTTGGTACTTAAAAAACCGTAAAAAATCTTTATTCTAAATTATTATATTATATATTCCTATTTTAGATAAGAAACGTTTGCAGTTAAATTTGTGGACGTCCGGATGTTTTTGCTTACGCTGTTTTTTTTAAGTCACGTTAATTCTCAAAAATATTTACTAAGACGAGATTTTATTCTAATTGGAATCTTACAGTCCAAAAAGCGGAAGCACGTTAGTAAATACCACATGTGAATACTCAAGCTATATTTATATATATTTCTCTCTCAATTGTGTAAATTAAAACCACAATATTATATCGCGAATAACACTTTCTCAAAGGGAACACAAGTGGTTTTCTTTATCATAATTGCCTCAAATTTCAATTCCAGGGTAAGATTACCAGAGGTAACGAGGTAAACCAAACTTGCCATGGTTAACTTATTAACTTAATTAACACGTGGCAGTGCGAACATTCTGAGCGATGACAAGGTGTGAACGCTTTAATTGTGTGAATAAAGACAACAATATTCACATTATCTATTTACAAGAGCGAGTCTGCATGCGGTTACCCTGTACTGAGTCGTTAACATGTACCCACTTTTAATAATACATCTTTTTACGAGTGGGTTATTTTCTATTACCCCCTTACGTTGCCAATCAAAAGGCCTCATCAAAAGAAACAGATAAGTAGCACTCTACTGCAAAATTTTTTTGATGAATTTGATATACTTTTTGGTTTATATAATGATCCTGTCTGACAAGTAATACTGCACATGGTACTGTAGTCAAAAATAATGTTGGGCACTTCTCTGTAAAGAGAACTATGCAACTTGAAGCAACTGCCGGAGACTGACCTAATATAGCTCTAAGAGTCTACGGCTAGTCAAAATCCTGCATTGTTTATTAAGACAAATTCGATTTAAATCGGTAAGATATAACACATTTTCCGACGTAAAGTATCTCCGTAGGGTAGGCACAAAAACGTTCCGTTCAAAACATTCCAATATTTTTTTGTTCCGAAATTGTATTTCGTATTAAAGTACAATTTAGCCGACGGAGGCATATCAGAGCAAAACAAGTTACAAATTATTTATGAATATGAATATCTCCGATCCCTAACAGATTTACGTCCGTCGCTGTTCAGGTAAATGAAAAGGGTTTGAAATAGGAAAGCAATATGAATAAAATTGCAAACGGAGGCACTTCCGCTCTTATTTAGTCAATTGCTTACATATTTATTACGATATTTTTTCATTTTTATATTTTTGCTACGCTATCAGTACTTGAGATAAAAGGAAAGCGGGAGACATACGATATGATGTCTAGCTGTAGCAAATTTTAGTTAAGAATTTATAATAAAACCAGTTATACCTAATTTTACTACTACCCAAATCAATGAATTTTAATGTTTCCTTCATGTTGTAATTTCTTTTTCAATATTACTAACATTATCATACCTTATATTGAAAAACTCTTCTTAAGCTTTAGGATTACGTTGGACCTGTGGCTGTACCTTGAGATTCCTGAACTACCGCCACGCGAACCCTCCTAAAATGCGCTGGTTGAATGACGTACGCTGGGACATGACCTCCAGTATTATAATTGAAGAGCAAACCGAGCAAAACGGAGGAGAAGATCAGAGCAAGCCGACCATGGCTTAAGCCAAGGCTAGGAAGATGAGAAGTTTAATAACATTCTTGCTAATCATTCCAATAAACCTACGCCCCTATTCGTGGACCGTATCCTAAACCATTAAAATATTGACGCTTAATTCACGTACTGTGTAAGAATATATGATATATATGCATCAAGGGGTCGGTTCTCTGACATTTACATTTCCTGAGCGCATTATTCATTCCCCTATTTACTCGATCATTCCTGTCTACTTCGGCCCTGAAGGAAGCACTTCACAGAGCTTGACCTAGTCAAGATAGCAGCGGCAAAAATTTGTTTACAATATCACAACTATACATTAAGCATTTTTAAGTAATTAATAATTTTTAATCAAATTATAACACGTTGCGTTAACTGCTGCCTCGACAGTACTACGTTAAATCTTGACATTAATCCAAGCCACGTCTACTCTAGAAATTATAACATAAGACGTGACATACATCGCAATTAGAAGATTATCTTAAGATTGATCCCAGAAGACTGGCTTACGCAGCTTCGTCTTCAATTATTTTTGCTGTAATTTAAATATTCATTTAAATTGCAAAGTAATTAAATAAATTGTTAGACTTAAAATACAACAAGTAATATATATTTACAAGTAAAAACAAAAACCGACTTCAGATAGAATCAAACGTTAATCGCTATTACGCGCGGAGGCCCTCTTTGTATTGAACAATTAAAACTTAATCAAAACTGCTCTTAACGTACATTATTTCCAAAAAAGACCATCGTAATCCGTTGGCTTAATTTTGAGTTTCATAGTATTCGTACATTTGTGGCGCATATACTTGGTGCAAATTTATAATAATATAATAAAGCTCATTTATTACCATCCTTTGCAAAAAAATACATAACATAGAATAATAAGACACAAAAAAATTATAGAAAGAAAAAAAAAACAAAGAATAAAATAAAAAATAAAATCTCCTATAAGGAATGGCAAGAGGCAAAAGGCTCAGCGTCTACTGCGTGACATAATGTCACACAGTGCTGGCTTTCAGCCTACCCCTTAGGTACATGCGCGCCGCGTCAGAACAGGCCCGCAGCCTGCAGCAAGCTGTTGTAGATTTTGTGATCGTAAAGAAAGTTTTATTTCCTGTTGGCTAGTAGTCTGCACTCGTTCTGTTGTTTCGACAGTAGGAATTTTTTGTACGTTTTTTTAAAAATAGTGTCTGATACAGGCATACGCAACGGTGGGGGTAAATCGTTCTATATCTTTGTCGAGGCGAACTTGAAACTTCCCCTGTATCCCGCCGTTCTATATTTAGATATTGCCAGGAAATTTCCTTTCCTTCGGCGAGTATTGAACTTAACTTTTTTGAATTTAACACTCATATGGTTGTTTCTTGGATCCCATTGTCAGTATTGGACTAAATTTAAATGGGACCACGGTATGCAACAGCTTCCAAATAAAAACGAATTGAGAACCTCTTCCTTTTAAAGACGGTTGAAAAAGTGTCCGCGTGGAATAGCGTTTAACGTTTGATTCAATTTGAAGTCCGTACTTTTACTCGTAAGAGTAAAATAAGTATATTTCCATATTCTTGTTGAAGAATGCTTACAATTTTTTTAACGAATGTTGTTGACATTCTTGTTAACTACTCCAAATAAGCTTAGGCTTGTGCTAGGAGATGGTTCACATCAAAAGTCGAATGGTGGTTTCGAACTTTACAATTCGCAGACCGTACCCTAAATGATTATGTTATTGACGCAATTTTAATGGAATATCATAATAAAAGTCCATATTTAGTGAAAAGTTTTACTTATACATACATACATTAATTTGTATCTTCTGTTCAGCAAAAGAACATTCGCAAATGAGGTTTCAATTAAAAGCAGTTTACTATCTTTCTTAAGCTTGACAGTTAAAAAGTTTACTGCTTTATGGAATGCATAAATCTAAAAACTTACAACTTGAATTGCTTAATTACGCCGCAGAATGCCATTAAGTCTGTCTTATGACTACGCGCGAGATCTGAGAAATTTGCATAGGCAAATTTTAATTTCACTCCACATAAAAGTTGTTACGAGCTGAAAATATCGAAGCTAAAATTATTTTACAATTGCTTTTACTAGCTATAGACATCATTGACAAAACCACAGATAACTAAATAAAAATATAACAAAGAAATAATAAATAAATAAATAAAATTTAACTACAGCCAAGGGACGTCGGGCCTGTTAGCATTCTGTATCGCATTTACCATGAGGAGTATTCCGAGGAATTGTACCGAATCATCCCAGCTACCGATTTCCATTCCACGACCGTGCGTTTCTTGCGTAACTTTCTTCCACGCGTTGTCAGCCTGTGGAAGCAATTGTCACCATCGGTGTTTCCGCTATTCAATTTAGGGACCTTCGAGAAACGAGCGTACACCTTTCTCAAAGGTCGGCAACTCACCTGCAGCTCCTTCGATGCTGTGGAGCCGTAAGCTCGTATGCCCCTTTTTCTTTAAAAGAAAATACGGTTTGTCGGGTAATCAACTAATTGCCATTCCTTATTTGACTATAGATTTTTTTTTATTCTTTGTTTTTTTTTCACTCGCTTTATAAATTTTTGTGTCTTATTTATTCTATGTTATGTATTTTTCTTTGCAAAAGATGGTAATAAATGCTTTATTATTATTATTATTATTATTGTTTTTTAGATTTTCTATTTCTCGAAACCAGAGAGTTTCGGTTTTAATGAAAACCACGGGCCGACGCTAAGTGGGTTTCTTATTGAGGGTTGTCTAAGCTAGCAGATTCATCCTGCAAGAACTTCCGAACAATTCGACACGTATTATTATTATTATTCCTCACAGGCATTGAAATCTGATGAATCAAATGCTAGAGGTGCAGAGCGCTATTAATGGGAATTTTTTTAAAAGTTCTGTATAAATATAAAATAAATGCTTTATTATTATTATTATTCCTCACAGGCATTGAAATCTGATGAATCAAATGCTAGAGGTGCAGAGCGCTATTAATGGGAATTTTTTTAAAAGTTCTGTATAAATATAAAATAAATGCTTAAAATAGGTACAACTATTACATAAAAACGTATAAATTACATCGTTTATTATTATTCCTCACAGGCATTGAAATCTGATGAATCAAATGCTAGAGGTGCAGAGCGGTATTAATGGGAATTTTTTAAAAGTTCTATATCAATATAAAATAAATGCTTAAAATAGGTACAACTACATTTTACAATTACATAAAAACGTATAAATTACATCGTTTATTGTTATTAAAAGCATCACAAAGACAGTACACGGAGTAACTGTTCCTAGGTATAATGGGTGCACATAATCCTATGCTAGATAGGAGTGAATGATGATTGAACATCGTACACCCGTATCTTACATCCCATGGATGTGGTAATAAATTATTGTCATTCAGTTACTATACGTTACATTGTGAAATTTGTCACTGTGTGTATCGCATATACACTTATTGTTATTTGTAAATTAAGCATTTCTCTACAGGATAGAACCCAAAACGAAGCAATTCGAAGGAGGGAAAGGGTTTGGCATAGCTATTCAAGCCAGCATTAATGTGGTAGTGGGCCGGTCATATCTGTCAAGTATGTCACGGCAAATGGGGAAGGGAAGTCAGGAAGGGCGTTCTCCCTCTAGATGGACCGACGACCTTATAAGAATAGCCGGAAATAGCTGGATGCGGAAAGCGGAGGATTGTGTTGTATGCCTTCCGCATTGGGGAAGGTCAAAATTTCCAGCAGTGGATTGCTACAGGCTAAGGATGATGATGATGACATTATTTTTTGTTTTTATTTGGACACTAAATCAAAATAAAACACCTTCACACGTCACTTAGAAAGGTAGACAGAGATCACGCAGCATCGTCTGCCAAAGATGAATATAACTTGATCACTGGCATAAAACAACGACATCTGGTTACCAATGAATACTCCGGAGAAGGAAGATTTTCTTCGCGCTTGTCGATGAAGGATAACATCGTGGGGAAACCTACATGTCTTAGAAAATTTTCTAAGATATGTCAAGTGTGCCAATTTGCAATAGGTATGCTTTGCCGGCTATGGACTATTAAAAGTATAAGATACACTTTATAGAGAAAGCTAGTAACCAACAGTGGAATATATATAGGCTATTATAGCTTTTAACTTTAACATCAGTATCTGAATTGCTTTACATACAAATTAAATGATAATAACACCCTTATTTATGGGCGCAATACCCAAGGTGACCGTCCAGACAGTAATAAAATTGTAAAACAAACAAAGAATTTCAAGAATGGCATTCCCCAATCAAATAATATTTATTCATCAAAATCAATCTCATTTCAAGGTGACTTTTCTTTTCTTTGAAAATTTAATATTATATAGTTATTTTACATACGCTCAATTAAATCGATTCAATAAATACAAGTGAAATAAATTCTTTGTTGGGATAATAGGCAATAAGAGAATAATGAAACGATATTCCGAACAAATAAAGTACACTGAATAAAATAGAACTTTGTCTATGGCTTCAGTTATGTCTCTTTCCATTACCTAATCTATTTCGGGTAGAGAGTATGGCTTTCACGCTAGAGTGAATATGAAGTTTGAGCAAGAATAAATGGCCGTGATAACTTGTGATAGTTGTGTTCAAGTGTGTGTACCCGGTCTGGCTCTACAGTTGAACACGCGCGTCAAAGCTCTGCTGGATTAGTTGTTGGAGTTATGATGCTGAACTGCAGGAAGTATGTGAGTTTTTGTCGTTTCTTATTTTGTTGCCTTGACGTTGCGTACCATATGCTAACGTCATCCCTTGGAACTCTGCCAGAGCAGTGGGAAAACTTATTGCTCTGTCGGTCCCAAGTCAAAGAATGAGGAGGGACACGAATGTGCTAATTGCAATGTATCTACTTTGAATGATAACCATCAGTTGTAAATGTCGATGTACCCTCATTATATTAAACATGCGATAATGTTATTTTTTTATACTTTATAAGCAAGTGCTTGACTACGATCCCACCTGTTGTTAAGTGGAAATGCAGTCCCGGATGGTAAGGCGCGCTAGCTTAGTAAATGCCTATTCACTCTACTCTTGAAAATACCCACATTGTAATAGGAGGGAAAGACAGACGGGGGCAAACTATTCCAGTCCTTTGTTAATAATGATCAATCTGCACTATTCATGTGCTTCTCTGAGAATGTCTATCTCTCATGTCCATATCATAGTTCCGACGGTAATGATTGATATCGCGATTGATTGACATTGACAGGTTTTTGAAAGCTGATAAGGACTTAGCTAATCGAACAGAATAAAGGCATTCCAGTCTAGTTGCATGTAACATGAATGACTTTCCATATAAGTTTGAGGGATGAATATGACTTATAAGATTAAATATTTTAGAGGAACGTAATGGCAGAGATCCAGTGAAATATGTTTTGAATCTATTTTTATTAATTATCTATATTGATTTGAGTGAGCTGCATAAACTTCAACTTCGAAAACAGTAAAAATACATTTATTAAGTTAGTGCTCTGCATACAATAAATACTACGTTACCATTTGAAATCAGTGGCCATTGTCGAGTAGGTTACTGTTCAACCGACTTCCGAAATGAAGGAGGTTCTTAATTAGTCTGTATGTATTTCTTTTATGATTGTTACCTCATATCTTTAGATTAGGTGAACCAATTTTGATGATTATTTTTTTTAAAGCTGGTGGTTTGGCCATTTGGTGCAATATTAGCATCAATGAGAAAGCCATATAAGTCTTAAATTTGCATTAAGTATGTGCACAGGGAATTTATTTATCCCTGTGCCAGCTCAAGACGAAGCGAACGTGAATAACAAAAGTATTTGGATGTTGTATATTATGCATTTGAGTCGCTTACCCGTGTACTTAGTGTTGTATTGTATGCCGTTACAAAAGCGGGATTTGCATTTTATATCATGAACAATGGAACATTTTCACGATTCGTTTCTTTCTGAAATTTAAAGTAAGTAGATACGGGAATCTCTTTTTAAAAGTTTGCAAACATTTCGCTTCCGCTGAATGCGCGACTTCTATCCAGCCCGGATTATTGTTTCCTGAACCGCTTCCGAGCGCTACTGCATTATTTTGAATATTCTTGAAGTTTCACATTTTGTTCTATTAACTGGACGATGAATACTACTTAGTATTATATATATATATATATATATATATATATATATATATATATATATATATATATATATATATATATATATATATATATATATATATATATATATATATATATATATATATATATATATATATATATATATATATATATATATATATATATATATATATATATATATATATATATATATATATATATATATATATATATATATATATATATATATATATATATATATATATATATATATATATATATATATATATATATATATATATATATATATATATATATATATATATATATATATATATATATATATATATATATATATATATATATATATATATATATATATATATATATATATATATATATATATATATATATATATATATATATATATATATATATATATATATATATATATATATATATATATATATATATATATATATATATATATATATATATATATATATATATATATATATATATATATATATATATATATATATATATATATATATATATATATATATATATATATATATATATATATATATATATATATATATATATATATATATATATATATATATATATATATATATATATATATATATATATATATATATATATATATATATATATATATATATATATATATATATATATATATATATATATATATATATATATATATATATATATATATATATATATATATATATATATATATATATATATATATATATATATATATATATATATATATATATATATATATATATATATATATATATATATATATATATATATATATATATATATATATATATATATATATATATATATATATATATATATATATATATATATATATATATATATATATATATATATATATATATATATATATATATATATATATATATATATATATATATATATATATATATATATATATATATATATATATATATATATATATATATATATATATATATATATATATATATATATATATATATATATATATATATATATATATATATATATATATATATATATATATATATATATATATATATATATATATATATATATATATATATATATATATATATATATATATATATATATATATATATATATATATATATATATATATATATATATATATATATATATATATATATATATATATATATATATATATATATATATATATATATATATATATATATATATATATATATATATATATATATATATATATATATATATATATATATATATATATATATATATATATATATATATATATATATATATATATATATATATATATATATATATATATATATATATATATATATATATATATATATATATATATATATATATATATATATATATATATATATATATATATATATATATATATATATATATATATATATATATATATATATATATATATATATATATATATATATATATATATATATATATATATATATATATATATATATATATATATATATATATATATATATATATATATATATATATATATATATATATATATATATATATATATATATATATATATATATATATATATATATATATATATATATATATATATATATATATATATATATATATATATATATATATATATATATATATATATATATATATATATATATATATATATATATATATATATATATATATATATATATATATATATATATATATATATATATATATATATATATATATATATATATATATATATATATATATATATATATATATATATATATATATATATATATATATATATATATATATATATATATATATATATATATATATATATATATATATATATATATATATATATATATATATATATATATATATATATATATATATATATATATATATATATATATATATATATATATATATATATATATATATATATATATATATATATATATATATATATATATATATATATATATATATATATATATATATATATATATATATATATATATATATATATATATATATATATATATATATATATATATATATATATATATATATATATATATATATATATATATATATATATATATATATATATATATATATATATATATATATATATATATATATATATATATATATATATATATATATATATATATATATATATATATATATATATATATATATATATATATATATATATATATATATATATATATATATATATATATATATATATATATATATATATATATATATATATATATATATATATATATATATATATATATATATATATATATATATATATATATATATATATATATATATATATATATATATATATATATATATATATATATATATATATATATATATATATATATATATATATATATATATATATATATATATATATATATATATATATATATATATATATATATATATATATATATATATATATATATATATATATATATATATATATATATATATATATATATATATATATATATATATATATATATATATATATATATATATATATATATATATATATATATATATATATATATATATATATATATATATATATATATATATATATATATATATATATATATATATATATATATATATATATATATATATATATATATATATATATATATATATATATATATATATTATATATATATTGACATTGCTTGTTTCAAGGTATAGATTAGATAAGTGAAGACAAGGGATAAAAAATAAATTCTTGTTAATCAAGCCGCACAACGTGAGGCGGTTGATATCACACGATACAATAAATCCAAAATAAATCCGACTCCACTAGCCCCGTATGAAAGGGAGCTTTGTTTGTCCTTCTATAAATAAAATAATCCGCTAAAATAGGCTTTCGTTTTTCAAACCAAGAATAGGCACATAGCAATGGATATTAGTTTTTACTCCCGCTTATTAGGTCCCTAAGGAGTCAGTTTTATTGTATATGTGCCATTGGTACAAGCTGGTTGAGATTAGAACGTGAGTCAAACGCCACTTATTATTATTTTTTTATTGTCATTGTAAGTACATCTACTTTGCGCACGCTTGACTTGGAAATAAACTAGAGAATGTGACCCGACAAGGTCAATTGAAATTGGTATTGGAGAGAGAGATTTATAGAAAGAGACAGACTTAGACATACTTTTCGTATATCTAAGACACAGTGCGGCCCTAGTGCGGATTGGCTGACTTCACATGTCTTAGAATTTTTTTCTAGTACGATGTTTTCCTACACCGCCGAGTGCGTGGTAAATCAGCAGATAAAATTGCAATAACAAATGTATTGGTGCCGGCACCGGGGATCGAACTCAGATTGCTAGCCTTATGGTTTAGGGTACAGTCTGCGAATCGTAAGATCGTATAGTCGAATCTATCATTCGACTGTTGAAGTGAACCATATCCTAACACAAGCTTAAGCTTTGTGCTTTTCTTTTCGTGCTAAGACATGGTTCACGTCAATCGTCAACACGTAGTCGATTGGTGGATTTGAATCTACGATCTTTCGATTCGTAGACCGTACCCTAAATCTCTAGGCTATTGAATTGAACTCTTGCTGAACTCTAAATTACTAGCTACAGCTTACGCTGAAATTATTCCTTTGTATAAACTTCAGTCATGTTTTCGCGTGATCAATATTATATCAGTGGCAGAAAATCCACTGCTGGGACATATGCCTCCCCCATCGATTTCCAAACAGACCGGTTGTAAAGCGGCTTGCATCCAGCCTCATTCTGCGTCCTTTTTTACGAATTCATTTATAATTTTTCTTTTGAAAGCATCAAACACAAAATAAAGCTACACTAAAATACGTAAAACTTGTCTTATTTTAATCAAGTAACAGCCAATACTTTACTGATGTGTACGTGCAGTTTGTGCAGTACTCTTACGCGCTATCGACGTTTCTGTTCTTAAATCTGAGGCAATGTGCTTAGTGCTTTAGTAATTTTGCATTAACTTTAGAAATATACACAATAAAGTTATAAAGTAATTCGAAAATTTCTGTATCACTTAAATATATTTTTTATGTACGTTTCAAGTTAGTCTATTTATTTGTTTAATATAAATAAATTATTTATATTCAAGATTAGTAAGAATTCCATTTTCCCTAAATTAAAAAGAGATGCCATATTTGAACTTCAAAGAGAAAAACCGATATAAACGAAAAGGTGCGAACGTGTGAAAGATAAGGTGAAATGTAACGTTAGGAAAATATTTACCAAAGTCTTCATTTTCTCCCGCAAATCTTATTCCTTTGTGTGGATAAAATATATACGAACTTTTTTCTATGTTATTGATTTTATTCATTACAATGACAATAACTAAATTTGGAAGAAGACAAGTAGAAAATGGATAGTTGGTGTTTAAAAGATTGATTTGAGTTGGCCAATGAAGTCATTTTTGAATAGTCTTAATTACTATAGCAGAAGGGACTTTTACTGCGGGAATCATTACTGGTCATCTAATCACCTTTTAAACATGAGTAATCCAATCCGTCACTTCACTCAAACATAACTTGAAATAACACGAAATAGCTTTGTTCGGTATGTTTTTTTTTTGTTAATCGTGTTTAGGAAATTATATTTATAAACGAATTACACAATGATGAAATATGAATATTCGATCTTAACAACGTAATAATAATAAAAACATAAACATAAAAAAAATGACTGCGTTAGATTAACATATATATATATATATATATATATATTATATATATATTGACATTGCTTGTTTCAAGGTATAGATTAGATAAGTGAAGACAAGGGATAAAAAATAAATTCTTGTTAATCAAGCCGCACAACGTGAGGCGGCTGATATCACACGAAACAATAAATCCAAAATAAAGCCGACTCCACTAGCCCCGTATGAAAGGGAGCTTTGTTTGTCCTTCTATAAATAAAATAATCCGCTAAAATAGGCTTTCGTTTTTCAAACCAAGAATAGGCACATAGCAATGGATATTAGTTTTTACCCCCGCTTATTGGGTCCCTAAGGAGTCAGTTTTATTGTATGTGTGTCATTGGTACAAGCTGGTTGAGATTAGAACGTGAGTCAAACGCCGCTTATTATTATTTTTTATTCTTGTAAATACATCTACTTTACCCACGCTTGACTTGGAAATAAACTAGAGAACGCGTTACGAATAATGTGACCCGACAAGGTCAATTGAAGTTGGTATTGGAGAGAGAGATTTATAGAAAGAGACAGACTTAGACATACTTTTCGTATATATAAGACAGTGCGGCCCTAGTGCGGATTGCCTGACTTTACATGTCTTAGAATTTTTTTCTAGTACATGTAGGTGTTTCCTCAAGATGTTTTCCTTCACCGCCGAGTACGTGGTAAATCAGCACATAAAATTGCAACAACAAATGTATTAGTGACGGCACCGGGGATCGAACTCAGATTGCTAGCTTACTATGCAACTTAAGGCGACCGCCCGGACACTGAGCTACCACGGCTCTATAGCCATTACATATTTCGGTCACTTTTACATTTTACATTTCCTAGGATTTGTATATAATTCCTTGATTTCATACATTTCCGGCAACATATTTATTATACTTATAAACGCATATTTATACAGCTGAAGGAGTTTTACTTAAGTCGTTTTTTATAATAGGTAAATTTACAACAAAAAAAACTACGCAATACCAATATATAATTTACTTATATAACATAGCGGCAAAAGCCTTATGGTTTAGGGTACAGTCTGCGAATCGTAAGATCGTATAGTCGAATCTATCATTCGACTGTTGACGTGAACCATCTCCTAACACGAGCTTAAGCTTAATTGGAATGGTTAACAAGAATGTTAGTAATATTTCTTATAAAAAAGAAATATTGCCAGCTTTCTTGAAAAGAAAATATCAACGTACGCAGATACATGATCTCCAACAGTCTAAAGGAAGAGGATGCGAAAGACCGGGCAAAATGAAGAAGAAGATCAAACAGAGTCGGCTTTGTTTGATCTTCCGTGATTAAGCTAGTAAGAGGAAAAATATATATAAAAGAATATGTAAGAGAATCAAAACAGAAAGTAAATTAAAAACTTTAAAGTGAGTGACAATGTTAGAAGGGGCTGTTATAGGAGAGTTTTTTTCAACAACTTAAGCTCGGCTCACACGTCAGTAAATATAGAATTATGAAGGTGAAAGAACTATTAGAAGAGGGTTGTGTAAAACTATATATAGCTGTTGTTTGTATTGTGTGCTTTCCACTAGGCTTATTTGTATTTGTAATTATGATCTATGAACCATTGCCACCATTACAAAAACAGTCACGGTAAAGTTCTGCGTAAATCAATATTCATAGCTACCTGAATAACTTCAAGAGTGCGTAAGTGCACGGCGTACATATGTACTGAATAATATCAGAGTGAAAAAATTAAGTTATTAATTGGCTTAATCTGATTTCTTTGTGAAAACTTTTCTACTTATTATTTCAAAAGCATACCTTTATACCATTTAGCTTAAAAAGCTAACATTAAAACGCAGCGAAGTTTGTGTTGGAAATAATTAGTTCGAGTAGCGAGAGACTCTATTCATATTTAAAAAATTTGAGCCTTTTCTTCGCCGTGAATTCGCTCTCTTTAAATCTATTTTTTTTAATTTAGCAAAAGAATCCAATTGCAATTTCACTTTCCACTTTCTTTGATACAACTGTTCATATAAGTTTCATAGAGAGCGTAGACTTGGTTATATTTTTTTATAGTTCCTAAGTTGGTGCTTAACCACGATTACACCTGTGTGATGTTATATGGAATTGCGGTATTAGATGGTATAATAAGGAATAAGCTTAATAAATGCTTATTCGCTGATTGTAAACAGAGGGAAAGACAAAACAAGTTATATTTACTAGCTGATCCGGCAAATGTTGTTTTGTCCTATAAATAATTTTAGTTAATATTTATAAAGTGTGCGTGAAGTGATTTCAAGTGTAATTAATTTTGAAAAATAGATTATTTACATTGTAATGTAGCTAAAATAGACTCGGCATATTATATAATTTGCTAGTGCCTACTTAGAAATTGTCATCATGTCAGTTACCATATTACCCGCAAATAATCATTATTATTATTAATAATTTTGTGTGGGTGGGGATGTGGTCTATGACTGAAAGAGAAATAGAGCCCTGTTAACTATGACATCTTATAAAAAATCAAAAATATACTTTTTGGGGACCAATCTTGTTACTTGGTGATTTCAGGAACCACCGAATATACACAAAATATTTCATAGAAATCGGTCAAGCCGTTTTGGAAGACTTGGTTACAAACACTGTGACACAAAAATTTTGTATATTAGATAATGACAAATAGCAGTAGAAGTTCGACTTTAACCCAAAAATTGGAGAATTGTAATCACAATAAATTCGCAACTAATAACTTATTCGGTGATGACGGTGAAAAAAATATTAGCATTGTGCACTCCTACTCTACACTACATAATCTGTGTGGGAAATTTCGTCCGCGCAATTTCGTGAGAAGGGTTATAAAATTTTTCCTTCACGAATTAATATATTGATTACCTCTATCCATTATTTCTAAATAAGGCGACCCTAGATAGAGCTACGGGGACTTATATCAAATCTAAATACATAGAGAATTAAGTGTCGAAAACATATTGGAAGATGAATTGTTAGTTATTCTTCTCTCACCGCAAACTGAATTACCTCACCTGCGAACTCGACGAGCGCCTTTCAATCGAACTTTTGAAACATCATTTCACAAACTTCGCTCTTTGTAACAAAGTGCTATGAGGTTTGAAAATTTGTCGAATTGAATCAATCTCTTTAGATGTATGCTTTAATGATAAATGAAGCATTAACGATGAATAGTATGAATACCGTTATTCTATTGATGAAATAGATTATTTTATCAACCAACTTCAAAAAAGGAGGAGGTTTTGAATTCGTCTGTATTTTATGTTAGTTACCTCATAACTTTCGACTGCGTGATCCGATATTGACGATTCATTTTTTATTTGAAAGCCGGGGTTTTAAGTGTTGTTCCATTCAATTTGGTCCAATTCTGACGTTGGAAACCATGTGAGAAACGCATAAAAGTTTTAAATTTGCATGAATTACTTGTCTCACAAACGGACGAACAACTCAATACTGATGTACTTCAAGAGAAGTTTGATAAGAATTTGCTTAGGTTTTTATTAATTCTATTTCGTAATATTCTTAATATACTATACAAAAAGGGCAACCTAAGTAATTTTTTGTACTTTTATTCAATGATACAAGCCAACTAGGATTCAATTTCCTAACCAGCTCGTAAGTCAAACCGCACAGCCATTACGCTAACACTGCTTGTACAAAAAAGCTTCATAATCTATAAGACATATATCATCAGGAAACAAAATGTCTACCACATATGCCGTCAGAGACTAAGTCTAGATGAGTATTAGGATATAAACTCACTTAATCTCGAAGCAAGTACATACAAACATCTGCCTCGAGATGGTTATTGGATAATCCCCTGAGTTCATAAGCCGTCACGTCTCGGCCGTTATTTAAAAGGGAGCTTAAGGACTTATGCACGAAATTACAAACTGAAAGCATGTGTTAGGAATGTTATTGATAATTATGTAAATAATTGATTTTGTGACGATTTTTATGAAATAAGTTAGCCTTATTCCACGAACCCAGAACTACCCAATATCGTGCGCACGCAAAACTACCTTAATTTGATTTTCTTACTAGCTTCTAATAAGTTTTAGTTAGACAAGAAAAATATCACTATTTTTGTTCAAGCGGGAGGATGTTACGGGAAAAATTATCAACTTCGATGGGACGAAGCAATAACGTGCAATAACCTGATGTGTTTGGAGAGCGAAGAACAGATTGAAGTGCTTTTCAAATACTTTATTGGAAACTCAATTTTCCAAAAGTAATTACTAAAATTTTATAGAACAGTGTTGTAAATATGAAAAAAGTACCAAACCCAGTTGTATGTATGTACACTATGACTGGTAAGGTAATAATTAAAGACCCGAGCTAGCTCATTGTCCGGGAAGTTGTCTCCATTTGCATAATACGCTAGTAACAAATTCGATCCCCAGTGCCGGCATCAAATGAAAACTTAAAATAAATAATAAGAATAATAATAAATCTTTATTAGTCACAAAAATATTCAAGAAAGAAAAGTCCCCGAGATAGGTACTATTGGACCTGTGTTTCAGCCGTCAGTGTCTTCTCCCATTTTGAAAACGCAATAATAAAACCATTAACGATACAGTGTATGTGCGTGTGAGGATAAATGTGTCTTTGTGTACCGTGCCGTGTACAGTAATGATTATACACATAGCTGAGAGATACTCAGCTATGTGTATAATAAATAGTATGGGATTTATCTGTAGATTTATTTAGAAATACTGAATTAGAACAAACTAAAATTTCAACAAACAATTAAGCAATTTTAATTGCTGATTTAACCCCGCTCGACGGTGAACGAATACATTGCGAGGAAACCTACACGTGTTAGGTAATTTTCTAAGATATGTTAAGTCTGCCAATCCGCAATAGGATCTCGTAACGGACTATGCCCTTATATTCTCTTGCAGCATTTAAAAAAATATAAAATACATAGCTGTCATTGGCGATCTCAGAAATGTACTGTGTAAGATCACGTTTTGAACAACCATATCATTAAATTAAATTTGATAAAGTACAAATCCTCGCAAAAAAAATATTTCTTATCCAGAAGCATTCGTGAGGATATTAAAAACAATTATTATTCCAGTGTTAAGTAATAATACACAATTAATGAAATAACGTACAACGTATTAATCAAACATTTGAAGACTACAGTATTCGGTGATTTTATCTGAATCAGACTTTAGACCAGACATTACCAGAAGTAAATTACAATAATCACAATAACCACGTTACCCCTTCTTCATTCTTCCGCTACCAGAAACGTAAGTGGACGTAATGATAATATAAAATTCAATTATTACGTTGTTAATTTGAGGATGACGAAATTTGGTAAATTATTCTCTCCAACAGGAAGTATTCAGATAATATAAGTTATATAACATGAACGTATATTTTTGTTACAATTATAAATTCATTAAAGCGAACGCCGCGCAAATTTTGTATTTTCTCGGTGAAATCTCTGGGAGCTGTTGAAAACAAACGGTTCACGATAAGACTTTATTCCTGTTTGGACGATAAATTACTGGTTGCCGGCACAATTTAACAACTTTTTGTCGCTTAACATTATCTGAAGAAAATTAAAAAAAAATGTTCAAAACAATTTTTGCCATAATCATAGACACATTTTTTGACAGTCGTAAATACGTTGAAGTTGGAACCTGTCGTTTTGTTCAACAAATAATAAGTTTATTATACATAAACATAGTTTGATTTAAAATCCGAGTCGGGTTTAGTTCGAATCCCAATTAATTGCTGTTTTTCGGCTTTTTAACTGCAAAAAAATCACTTCATTAAAAATTTACTGATCAGCTTCAATGGACTCACCCTCTTTCGTAAATAGGAATATATATTTAGACATAGACATTTTATTTATTGCCATTACAATATATAAACACATTACATATATTATACATATTATATAAAAAAATAAAATTAAAAAAGAAATAAAAATAAACATAATACAATTAAAGGAACGGACAAATAGGATATGATGATGGCATCATTGGACACCGTATCAGTATGAGCTGTCGCATCCTTGCAACTTCCTTGCGCATTCTTGCTTATTTTCAGTGGTGCCCAGGACTACCCAAAGAGTTGGGTTTTTGTTATTACTAGGTACACTTGTCATATTTGGCAACCTCATAATGTACAAAATGTTGTTTACGAAACGTGCATAGTTTTGGAACTCCACTCGTAGTCTTGTGTAATACGAAACAATAAGATGCATAGTTGTAAGCTGAAAAGGTGAAAGTCACAGCGCGAAATGGAAAAAGCCGCTTCACTCAAACTCAAGAATTCAATGTGAAGTTCCTGCATGTTGTGTGTTAACCAATATGTACGAAACATATACGGTAATATCTTCAGTCTAACGTTTTTATGAACGTAGATGACAGGAAGAAAAAGGAGAGATATTTTTGAGTATTTACGAGTATGATTGGTACTGAAAACCTACAGAGAGTAGGTTCGTTTCCTGATACACCGCTGGTGACAGATGATTCGAGTGCGTGGAAAAAAGGGTTACCAGTTTACGCCGGTGGCTGTCGGCGTTTATGTAATTATAATATTCACAACAGAGAGAACAAAGTACGATGTAAAAAAAGTTAGTTAAAGTTACAGACTTTATACATATGTCCCACTGTATACGGGCATAATTTTAGACGACACGACTTTACAAGTTTTAGAAACAATTATATGATATATACCTTTCCTAACGCACTACCAACGCCTTTTTTCGCAACGCCTACCGCAGAGCGCGTGGTAAATTAGCACTTAAAATTGCAATAAACAAATTTATCGGGAATCGAACTCGATTTGCTAGCGTACCACGCACCTTGAGGCGCCCGGACAATGAGCTACCACGGCTCCGAATGAACAAACACAGGGTTAATTACCAAAATATACTATGTACAAACCCTCACCTCCATAACTAATGTTTGTTTGACATAATTGAGACGCACAATCCTTTATCTTACACGTAAATGATGGATCTCTAACGTCTTCCAGCATCAGACCGGTATAATTAATGAAGGTACCGTTGTTATGAGGAAAGGTAGACCGCTATAATATAAATCGTTTTTGTTATATATAAAAACAATATTGCGGTTTCGATCTTAATACCATATTAAAATATTTTTTTATATCGTATATCTATTATATATTTAAAATGAATGAACCAAAGAGCCTAGTAGATATGCCTTCGGAGGTTCGAATATTCGAAATTATACAGGCAGAATAAGATTTTTATTTCAAGTCATTGGGTCAAGATTTCTTAACTACGGAATGAATACAAGAGATTCGCTTAAATCTATACCTCCATACTTAAATTTTTCCAAAAAGAAAATGTTGAAATTTTCCGAAGTCTTCTTTAAGAAAGAATTTCTCTTCGAGTGCTCTTTAGGTATTGCGGCTCGGCCATCATACATCCTAATATTACAGTTGGTTTGGGGCCAACTTTCTATTTGTGTACGCACGGTTTGCCAAACCTGTTAACGTAAGATAATATTATAACACTCGAGTGTATATTTACTGACTAGACATACGGTATTAGATATTTAGTTTACTGAATGTAGCATGAAAGAGTAAGTTTGAATCAGAATTGAGAAACGTAAGCTTTGTCGGTTTGTACATGCAGAGAGGTGACTAACAAATTAATGTGACCTACTAAAAAACGAGCGTTAAAAATTCTGTAAATCTAGAATCATTTATACGCTAAGATGTGTGAAGACTGATTTTGTTTTTTTTTTATTTCATTTTTTTAAGCACAGCTTATGTTTTCACAATATTATTATAAAAGTTTAAACTACATAAAAGCAGTCGCGTGCTGCCTCCCGCTGGTAGCAAAGCAAGATCCAAGCAACCGGTGATTGAGACGACATATGAACCCTTCTGACGATGGGTGCCGTGTTCTCAGCCATCTAGCGAAAGACTCTTGGGGTGTTGTTAGGGACTTTTCGCTATTAGACCGTTCGCAGAACGACGGCTTTTGGGACAATAATCGTTGAATCCACATACCACAAGGCGGTCACCTCGTAAACCAACTTAACAAAGTACTTGGAGTTTTTTTCCCTTTCAGCTTTCACGAGGTTATTTCTTATATTTTTAATTGAAAGCACTATAAATAAACAACTATATTTTTTAAGGGAAAGTCTACTGATTCCATTTATCGAGCCGTATCATTTAATCGTATTCGATGAGCTAAGCTGCTATACTAAATTGTATAGGATAAAAAGAGACGGAAAAATGAATAGCACTTTGTGATTACTTTCTGTTAGTTCTAAAAGGTATTGGTGATGCTACATAAAACTTTCGCTCGTAAATTCGTTTAAGTTTGCCCAATTCGTATTAATTTGATCCTATATTTGCGTCGACTTCTAATAATGAGATACTACTAAGTGACTACATTAATTACGACCGATGTGAAAGAAAATTTAAAAGTACAGTTAAACTATAAACTGGAGGGAAATCGTAAGTGGATTGGAATTGCGTGTGCTTCCTGTCTATTTCTTCTCGCAAGACAAAGAGCCTGACCTGACTGCCAACTGCTAGACGGAGAGGCACGTTAAGAAGATATTAACTCTCACGCCCGTTTAACCTCAGAGGGGTAAACAAAGCCGGCTGTCACTCTCCGCTTTTCGCTAAGCTTATTAGATATCATATGACCACCCTATCTTGTATTTATTTATATATATATAGACATATTTCGTGTGATCGCCTCTAACAATTTGAATCTAATTTTATGGTAAGCAGTAGCAGTAGTAATTTGCTTTAACATTTCTTTACATAACGTTGTTTAAAAATAACGAAATAGTGTTAGTGTTTATTTTTCATTTAGTCTCCGGAAACAACTGGCTAAGGGAAAACCTAACAATACAAGATAATATAATATCGTTAAAATTAAAAAAAAGTTAAAGTTATATGTATAGTTAACATCATGTAAGATCGTGGTAAGGCACTGGCTTAGAAAGGATAAAAAAAAGCGGTAAAGGAACAAAAGCCTTAGTACAATTACTAGGGCTTTTGTTCCTTCACCGCTGAGCACGTGGTAAATCAGCGCTTAAAATCACAACCAAACAAATTTATTGGTGGGGGATCGGGGATCGAAATCAGGATTGCTACCGTATTATGCAACTGAACCGATCTACCGCGGTTTGTAAAATAAAAAAATACCTAACAAATCGAAGTATACAGAGATAAATTACTACCTTTTAGATTAAAGTAAAAGAAGCGTCTGTCGAGCGCTAACCGGACCGAGCCTGTCTTCTCGGGATTTAATTAAGAATCGCTACACTTTTAACGCCGTTTATCTTTGTTTGCTTTCTTGTTTTACTGTCTCGCTGATCTCGTTTCGCTAACAGTTTGAAATGTGAAATCATTGAAGACCATTTTCGATCTGGGACTGAAACGAAATTAAACTTATAATTGCTTCTTAAAGTTATTATTAAATTAAGCGATATAACTGCGTATCTAATTGACGGCTGGGCTGCTATGCGCCTGCAAAGTTTATATAATAGCTATTATTAAATTTGTAAATGAAATTGATGTATGGCAGTAAGGAGGGCACTGATTCCTGAGATACAGGTTTAACTCCTAGTTCAGGAGTCAGGGAGTTCGTGTATTTGTAAGGAAATTTTTGAATTTGTATTGTATTTGTATTGTTTGTATTATTTGTATTATTTTTTTACGTATCAGCTTTTATTGATACGTGAGTCAAAATATTGTGAAACTACACTCGTGAAAATAAAGGGTCGGTTAAGAAAGTTTGAATATCTCGGAAGATAAAGACGCTAGCTGTTACAAATTGATTGTATTTAAATTTTAGTACTTAGTGTTGCATCATGTACTAAAATTTAAATAAAATAAAATTTAATGAAAAATATTGTATTATCCAATTTTACTTAAGATATAACTTAAGACTTTTTGTTTATGTTTATGTTTTTAATTAAATATAAATAAATTAATAAAAATATTCAATTTTATTTTAAAGATATTTCATACACAATTTATTTCATTTAGCTAGCGTCTTTATCTTCCGAAATATTCAAACTTTCTTACCCGACCCTTTATTTTTGTTTAATGCTATATTTAGTTCAAGAAATATATTTATTTATGTTTTACAATTAAGTTCTCAAATTGATCAAAGCAAGTAAAATACGAGCAAAAGACAAGAAATTTATCATGCAGGAGGCAATAAATCGATATCTAAGATTTTTTTAGAAAATGTCGCTTTATCCGTGTATACCCACCCTATTTATTACATTAGTGGATGGCATTGCCAAACAATAGCAAGTCAATTAGTCTTTTTTGTATAAATGATAAGAATTATATTGTATTTACTGATATTTTACTAAGATTTAAATTAAATATTTAATGATGTAAGTTTATTGTTTAAATAAAATAAAGCAAAATCTAGCCCGGTAAAGCGGGCTGGGTAACGCTAGCTTATAAAATACGTGTGTCATATTGTTGCTTAGTGATAAATCAATAAAGTAGTTGTTATTCACGTCCAAAAAAGACAGCGCGCGGAAATAGAAGACCAATTTTTTTTTTAATGAAAGCTAGCAATATTTCTTTTTTTTTCAGAAATATTACCAACAATCTTGTTAACCAATCCAACTAAGCTTATGCTTGTGCTAGGACATGGTTCACGGCAATAGTCCAATAGTGTATTCGAACCCACGACCTTACCATTCGCAGATCGTACCCTAAACCATTAGGCTATTGACGCTTCAAAAAGCGTTATTGGGTTTCAACAAAGAAAAGTTTCTACCATACATAAGTAGAACATAAGTTTTGAAACAAAAGGATTGTGGAGTCACTGTGTTAATGCTAGGGGTTCACTAACGGGTTTGAACAGCGAGTTGAATTTAGAGTTAAACGAGCTATAGAACGATTTACCAGAAAAATACCAGGCGAATGTCGGGCATCCCTGTACTATTCATTAATTTATTCAATCGTGGACATATTGCATTTTGTGTATATGTTATACATATATAAACCTACATACAGATTAAACTAAAGAAGTTTCACTACTCATTAAGTACATTCATTTTTTATGATTGTCGAAACGGACAGCTAAAGCTGGAAGAACGTGAGAGCTTATATAAATATATATTTATCATAAACTTGTATAATTCCACAAAAAAGGGGTGCTTTGTTTAATATAACAAATATATTTAATCTATTTGAATTATTATATATGTAATACGAAACGCCGCATTGCAGTTCAGAAGTTTCATCTATCACTCACCAGTGACAGTACGAACCGTCTCTCATCGCGGTTATTTCTTGTATGACGTTGCATCCATCTATTTCCTATTTATTATGTTATCTTTGGACAATTTACACTGAGACAAAAGTATGAATGATAGTAAATAAGTACAAAGATTAAACGTAGTACCGATAATTATAAAGAAGCGGAAAATCATTTATTATGGATAATTTTTTTTTCTAACCATTCTAAATAGGAATAAGCTTGTGTATTCCCTGCGCACGATGTCTTTATCTACCCCGCTAGGTTTAGAAGAACTTGAGTGCTTATATATTAGGAAATTGAAACAAATCACTTTCAGCAATAACATACAAAGTGAGTCAAGTCAGTATTGAATATAATTGTTTTTTAATTTTCCATTAATGTCGTATATTTTTAAATTCTAAATTCTTTTTCTTCAGTCACTACTACTTACTACTTGCTTCACCACTATCCCTAAATGCAGTCCTGAATGGTAAGGCGCACTGTCTTAGTAAATTCCTGTTCACTTTAATATTAAAAACAACATTGTAATCTAAAGGAAGAAGGGAAAGACATTCCATTTAATGCTTTAATAATTAACACGTCGAATGTTTTTCCTTGTAATAAAAACGAGAGCACCAGTAACAAAGCGTTTATTAAATAATCAAAACGACAAGAAAACAACAAACCCCGCATCGAGTAATATAATAAATTGAAATAAAAACCTTATAATATAGTTGCATTTCTGATTTTAAACACTTATTTGTAATAGTAAAATAATGAACTTATTCGATATGCAAATAGCATGTCAAATTTTGTCTTGCATTCAATTACATTAAATTATAACAATAAATACGAATTACTTATACCATTATACAGCACTTATGGCTAGCTCCGCAATCAGTAGCATTGGTGAACACGAGGTCGGGATTGCAAAACTCCGTGGCTGGTAAACAAATGCCCCCATGCTTTGCACAACGTGTCTCTTTCACCGATACTGCAAAAATAATACCAGACATTTCACGCCATCCTATTTTATACATGTTTATTTACGAGCAATAACAAAAACCTACTTCAAATCAAACGTTATTACGAGCGGATGCCCTCTTTGTATTATCTTTATCCGAATATTTAAGCGTCAATAGCCTAATGGTTTAGGGTGCGGCCTGCAAATTGTAAGGTCGTGGGTTCGAATCCACCATTCGACTATTGCCGTGAACCATGTCCTAGCACAAGCTTAAGCTTAGTTGGAATGGCTAACAAGATTGTTCGTAATATTTAAAAAAAAAATAATTATCATAGAAAAATTAAAAAAAAAATGAATTACTCAAGACCTAACCAAACTCCCATCAAACAACTCTTGAAGTGCATTTTTCCTAATAAAAAATAATCATCGAAATCGGTTGCCGTGATAGTTGTGTTATCCGTCCATTTGTGACGCACATACTTGATGCAAATTTAAGACATATGGTTTTCTCATGGTTGCTAGTGTTAGGATGGGAACAAATTCCATTAGGAAGAAAGCTGCGAAGTTAGCTCGTAGTATTACTATATCTAGACTAAAAAACTTTAACTGACTTCAAAAAAAGAGTTGGATCTCAATTATGTTCCTAATATTATGTAAATAGCGTCGCCTTTCCGATTTATGACCTGATTTTGATTTCTCTTTTGTTTGAAAGTATTTGCTTGAAGAAAGCTACATGTCTTAGAAAATTTTGGCCGCGTGGCGTATATGCCACTATTCACAGATGTAGCCAACAGTGTGAAACTTGTGTCAGTACTTACATCCGTAGCAGCATTCAATCCCTTTGCTCTTTTGCTTTGGGCATAAACCTTTTTCTTGACTCAGTTTCCAACTGGGACAGTCGTCGGATACAGTGCACATACCGCCCTGCATTATGCATTCTGACTCTTGCTTGATGCTGTCGATAATTTCAACTGAAATTGTTAAAAATATAAAAAAAAAAATAATAGTTTTACATAGATCTATATAGCTATATATGTATGTTTATTTTTATGGAGAATAATAGGTAGACTGGCAGAGAACACTTTTGGGGTTAAGTCCGTCTTTTAACAACCGACTTAAAAGGCCTTAGTTTCTCAATTCGTCTGTATGTTTTTTTTGTTACCTCATAACTACGGACTGGGTGAACCGATTTAGATGATTCATTTTTTATTGAAAAGGATACACTTTAAGAGTAGTTTGATGAGAGTTTGGTAAGGGTCTCATTAATTCTATTTCGTAATATTCCTACGATAATTCGGAAACACAAAGATGGTGCCCGCGCGTGATAGCGGTTAAAGTTTGATTCGATTTGAAGTCGGATTTTTGCCCGTAAATATACTTGTAATTAATTTAAAAATAATTGCTTACATCACATTAAAACTAATACATTTTAAAATTTAGAGCCGTTGCAGTTCAGTGTCCGCGCGATCGCCTCAAGTTGCATAGTACGCTAGCAACCCAAGTTCGATCCCCGATGCCGGCACCAATAAATATTTATAAATATTGTTGCAATTTTATGTGCTGTTTCACTACGCGTTCGGCGGTGAAGGAAACCTACCTAGGAAAAATTTTCTAAGACATGTGAAGTGCGTGGCGGACTATGTCCTTCTTTACAGAGAAATTATATAAGGTACTGTAACTTTAACTTTTAATTTTAAAATAAAAACAATACTAACAGTCTCTGTTACCGTGGACGGCCGCAATCAATAAAAACACAAAAAAGTGCAATGATGTCTTCATCTTAATAAGCTTAGAACACGACTACACCCTCGGCTCTCACAACACAGAATAACAACTAGTCACGGAATGGCGTTGCCTTAAACGTTTTGCTTGGTACTGTAAACATGGGAATTTTATGACAGGAAAGAGGACATAAACAAAGACAGTTGTTAGATAGAAATTTGAGTTGAACGCCTTGTTAGCACGGTGTCTGAGAACTGGGGCTATCTGATTACGCCAGTATCTTCATCAATGCAAATGTTTATAGATAACTATAGCGTTGTTTAGAGGGAATGTTTTGGGGATAGTAAGTAATTGGGGGTAGATATAAGCGCTTTGCTTCGTCTTTCTTATTCGTACGGCAAAGGACTAAAAATAATTTATATATTTTTTTTTTTTGTCTTTCCCTACGATTACAATGTGGGTGTTTTCAAGAATAGAGTGAATAGGCCTTTACTAAGCTAGTGCGTATTACAAACCAGAACTAAATAATAATAATAAATTTATTTATTCATCTTTCACAAATTTAAATGTACAGTTTATTTATACGTTTACAGTTTACGTAGTTCTTAAATTTGTGAAAGACTGGTGTCTGAACTAGGGTACCCTGTAAGACAGATCACCAGCCCCCCACCATACTTATGGCAGTTCTGTAATTTTATTATAAATATTAACTTAGAATTAGCATGCAAGAAAGAAAGTGTGGGGTGAGTGTGTGAATGTGTGGTGGGTTTGTGTGGTGTCTCTGTGGTGTATACGTGGTGTGTGTGTAGTTCATGTATGTGTGTGTACTGAACTGCATTTAAACTTAATATTAGGTGGATTCGGTGTCAAGCACTTGCTTAGAAAATATAAAACACAGCTGCTGTTGCAACACATGTAAGCAGGGGTATTTTAACGGACGTCAGTATCTTTATAGAGTCTGTGTTATAGCGCCCTAATTTAAGAACCGGTTTTAATTTTTTTGAAATGGGGTTCTTAAGTTATACCCTCCCTGGTTTATTTACTAAAAAGCGTATGAAACAATGCTGGTTTATTGACATATTGGTAAGTTTATGACTAAACAAGATTCGGTAATTACCCATTGACGACAACATGCACACATTTAGTAGAAAGTGACAGAACGTCGTAATGTAATAATGATACGTCGAAAATATAATAGAAGGTCCGCTTATAGTAGCGTTAAATATTTATTCTGTCAGTGATTTAATTTAAAGTCGAATTTTTGCTTTAACATGGACTTACATACTTGTTTACTAAGTATGCTGAGGTGACTGTGCCGCTGTTGTTTGATTTTTTTTAGAATGTTAAAAATGTACTCTCATCCATTTTAACTATTTTAAAAAAAGGTCGAAGATGGCTTACATCATTGAGTGATGGATTTGTACCTTATAGTTAATACCATTAAGATAATGACGCCTCACAGAAAAACAATAAAAAAAAAATCTACATAAATAGGTAAATCATTTTTTGCACCAAAGTACATGTATAACGGCGAACTTAATACTCTTAGCATTCTTCCAGCTAACCTTTGGTGATTAAGGACAAGCTAGAAATAGTACCGGTAATCTTCTAGCTAAGCGTTTGACTTACAATCTGGTGGTTGGACTTTAATACGAACAATAAGATTATTAGTTATAAATAATTGCATTGTTCCCCTTCTATCCCGGTTTTTAACCCCGGATAGTAGCTTGGTATCGTACCCAAGACCTACTTTCAGCTTGCGTTCTCTCAGGCCATATGCTCCTAATGTAAATATAAACCATAGTCATTAAATATACATTAGTGCGGTACAAGTGTTTTGTTTAAAACAATGCCAGTCGGTGTACTTTAATATCCTCTGTAGCTTTTTATATATTAATACATTCATATTCTTTCTTGTCAAGTCGTAAGTTATTCAAGTCATTGTGTCTCAGTGTCCAAGCGCTCGTCTCTTATAAAACACGGGACGTATAAACTACACAGAAATGCAAACATTTGTGTTGTTGTTCTACAAATAGAATCTAACCTTATACCGAATATTCATAAACCAGTTACTCTGACCTAGTGAAATATCAATTCTGTAGAGTTCTTATTAATGAAATAACATAGCGTGCCTTACAATTAAAGCAAAATTACCATCACTTAACATGATATTGTGGTCAAGCTCTCTTTTAGAATATTAAAAAAATACAGGATCTAATTTAAAGTTGCAGCTGAAGTAGCCAAATTATTTATTGAGATAAAAATCGAAACAGTACAGTTGTACATATTTGTAACTCTACGATTTCCGATTCACAGTATTCTTGTTCTTTCTATATTATTATTATTTACTAAATAACTAAAAACAGAACAACAGAAATATTTATTACAAATATTATACGTTTACCATTCATATTTCGCTGCCACCTAATCTAGTAACTTTCTATGCGATAGGTGACGGCACTAATTTTTTTTAATTAAAAAATAATTTGTCATTTAAAAAAATATTTTGAGTGTAATTTGTATGTACGGGTTTTAAGTGAAGGTGTAAGTTGTATGCTTGTTGATTTACCACTTTTAATATGTTTTCACAACCTTCGTAGGTCATTGTTTCAAGCCATTTTATAATTTCTTGTTTGGTTTTATTTAAGTTTTTGTCTCTATAAATATGTTTGTAAATATAATGGTCCAAGAAAATAGAATTTTAGCAAGCAACTGCTTGGCCACTATCCTACCTGATATGGAGTAAAAATGCATTGCTGGACGGTAAAACGCACAACTTAGTAAATGCCCATTCATTCTACGCATGAAAATACCCCTATAGTAATCAGAGGAAAAGACAGACGCGGGCAAACTATTCCAGTCCATTGCTGTACGAATAGTGAATGACGAAACAAAGCACTTCGTTCTGGTTTAAGATGTCTATAACAAGAGGATGAAATCCAGCAGTGAATGAATTCCTATGGTGAAAGCGGGATGGGGGAATTAGATCATGTTATTCTTGACCACATGTTAGCAATGTGATTCCCAGGTACTAACTAGACCACTGTCATTTGTTATGCTAATAAATAAATTTAACAATGGTAACATAATAAAGACAATTTGCTTTAATTTAACCTGTAGGATTGAGATGTCAGACAAAGAGAGGGTGGGTAGGTGGTAAAGGAAAACACTTAATCTGCTGCAGTACCCTAAATGTATAGACTTTGATTAAAATAGCGCCTATTCTAGTGTATCTCGAATACAACCCAAACACCTTGTTGGGTTTGGACAAGCTCCAGTTTCCAATTTGCGTTCGCCAATCGGGATCAATGAATTTCATTGCAGTCTACGTTGATTTGTGGTACAGAAAGTAAAATAAAAACACAAGTGTGCTTTAGACCACACAACTGAAGTAAAGCTTCTTTAGCTGAATATATATACTTACTATACGACTATATATACCTCCTAACTCTAACCGACTTCAAAAAAGGAGGTTCTCTATTCGTCTGTGTTTGTTTTCTTATTTGTTACCTCATAACTTTCGACTGGATAAGCCGATTTTAATGATTCCTTTTAATTGGAAGCTGGTACTTCTCGTGTTGTACCATTTCCAGATTCAATCCTATTTTCCATTGAATTTGATTCCAATTCTGACAATAGAATCTATGAGAAAACCATATGTGTCTTAAGTTCGCATTAAGTATATGCGCGACAAATGGACGTGTTAAATTTGTGAAAGACTGGTGTCTGAACTAGGGTACCCTGTAAGACAGATCACCAGCCCCCCACCATACTTATGGCAGTTCTGTAATTTTATTATAAATATTAACTTAGAATTAGCATGCAAGAAAGAAAGTGTGGGGTGAGTGTGTGAATGTGTGGTGGGTTTGTGTGGTGTCTCTGTGGTGTATACGTGGTGTGTGTGTAGTTCATGTATGTGTGTGTACTGAACTGCATTTAAACTTAATATTAGGTGGGTTCGGTGTCAAGCACTTGCTTAGAAAATATAAAAACACAGCTGCTGTTGCAACACATGTAAGCAGGGGTATTTTAACGGACGTCAGTATCTTTTATAAAGTCTGTGTTATAGCGCCCTAATTTAAGAACCGGTTTTAATTTTTTTTTGAAATGGGGTTCTTAAGTTATACCCTCCCTGGTTTATTTACTAAAAGCGTATGAAACAATGCTGGTTTATTGACATATTGGTAAGTTTATGACTATACAAGATTCGGTAATTACCCATTGACGACAACATGCACACATTTAGTAGAAGGTGACAGAACGTCGTAATGTAATAATGATACGTCGAAAATATAATAGAAGGTCCGCTTTTAGTAGCGTTAAATATTTATTCTGTCAGTGATTTGATTTAAAGTCGAATTTTTGCTTTAACATGGACTTACATTACATACTTGTTTACTAAGTATGCTGAGGTGACTGTGCCGCTGTTGTTTGATTTTTTTTAGAATGTAAAAAATTTACTCTCATCCATTTTAACTATTCTAAAAAAAGGTCGGAGATGGCTTACATCATTGAGTGATGGATTTGTACCTTATAGTTAACACCATTAAGATAATGACGCCTCACAGAAAAACAATAAAAAAAAATCTACATAAATAGGTAAATCATTTTTTGCACCAAAGTACATGTATAACGGCGAGCTTAATGCTCTTAGCATTCTTCCAGCTAACCTTTGGTGATTAAGGACAAGCTAGAAATAGTACCGGTAATCTTCTAGCTAAGCTACAATCTGGTGGTTGGACTTTAATACGAACAATAAGATCATTAGTTATATATAATTGCATTGTTCCCCTTGTATCCCGGTTTTTAACCCCGGATAGTAGCTTGGTATCGTACCCAAGACCTACTTTCAGGTTGCGTTCTCTCAGGCCATATGCTCCTAATGTAAATATAAACCATAGTCATTAAATATACATTAGTGCGGTACAAGTGTTTTGTTTAAAACAATGCCAGTCGGTGTACTTTAATATCCTCTGTAGCTTTTTATATTTTAATACATTCATATTCTTTCTTGTCAAGTCGTAAGTTATTCAAGTCATTGTGTCTCAGTGTCCAGGCGCTCGCCTCTTATAAAACACGGGACGTATAAACTACACAGAAATGCAAACATTTGTGTTGTTGTTCTACAAATAGAATCTAACCTTATACCGAATATTCATAAACCAGTTACTCTGACCTGGTGAAATATCAATTCTGTAGAGTTCTTATTAATGAAATAACATAGCGTGCCTTACAATTAAAGCAAAATTACCATCACTTAACATGATATTGTGGTCAAGCTCTCTTTTAAAATATAAACAAAAAATACAGGATCTAATTTAAAGTTGCAGCTGAAGTAGCCAAATTATTTATTGAGATAAAAATCGAAACAGTACAGTTGTACATATTTGTAACTCTACGATTTCCGATTCACAGTATTCTTGTTCTTTCTATATTATTAATATTTATTAAATAACTAAAAACAGAACAACAGAAATATTAATTACAATTATTATACGTTTACCATTCATATTTCGCTGCCACCTTATCTAGGAACTTTCTATGCGATAGGTGACGGCACTAATTTTTTAATTAAAAATAATTTGTCATTTTAAAAATATTTTGAGTGTAATTTGTATGTACGGGTTTTAAGTAAAGGTGTAATTTGTATGCTTGTTAATTTACCACTTTTAATATGTTTTCACAACCTTCGTAGGTCATTGTTTCAAGCCATTTTATAATTTCTTGTTTGGTTTTATTTAAGTTTTTGTCTCTATAAATTTGTTTGTAAATATAATGGTCCAAGAAAACAGAATTTTTGCAAGCAACTGCTTGGCCACTATCCTACCTGATATGGAGTAAAAATGCATTGCTGGACGGTAAAACGCACAACTTAGTAAATGCCCATTCATTCTACGCATGAAAATACCCTATAGTAATCAGAGGAAAAGACAGACGCGGGCAAACTATTCCAGTCCATTGCTGTACGAATAGTGAATGACGAAACAAAGCACTTCGTTCTGGTTTAAGATGTCTATAACAAGAGGATGAAATCCAGCAGTGAGTGGATTCCGATGGTGGAAGCGGGATGGGGGAATTAGATCATGTTATTCTTGACCACATGTTAGCAATGTGATTCTCAGGTACTAACTAGACCACTGTCATTTGTTATGTTAATAAATCAATATAACAATGGTAACATAATAAAGACAATTTGCTTTAATTGAACCTGTAGGATTGAGATGTCAGACAGAGAGACGGTAGATGGTAAAGGAAAACACTTAATCTGCTGCAGTACCCTAAATGTATAGACCCCTTTGATCAAAATAGAGCCTATTCTAGTGTATCTCGAATACAACCCAAACACCTTGTTGGGTTTGGACAAGCTCCAGTTTCCAATTTGCGTTCGCCAATCGGGATCAATGAATTTCATTGCAGTCTACGTTGATTTATGGTACAGAAAGTAAAATAAAAACACAAGTGTGCTTTAGACCACACAACTGAAGTAAAGCTTCTTTCGTTATATATATATATATATACTTACTATACGACTTTATATACCTCCTAAATTATTTACCGACTTCAAAAAAGGAGGTTCTCTATTCGTGTGTTTGTTTTCTTATTTGTTACCTCATAACTTTCGACTGGGTGAACCGATTTTAATGATTCCTTTTAATTGGAAGCTGGTACTTCTCGTGTTGTTCCATTACCAAACTCAATCCCATTTTCCATTGAATTTGATTTCAATTCCAATTCTGACAATGGAATCTATGAGAAAACCATATGTGTCTTAAAATCGCATTAAGTATGTGCGCGACAAATGGACGAATAAATCAATATCACGCCAACCGATTTCGATTATTCATTTTTTTTTGGATAGGATGTACGTCACGGGTAGTTTGATGAGTTCTTTTATTTAGGTTCTGATTAATTCTATTTCATAATATTCATATTAGTTTGAAGTAGGCTTTTTAAATATACTTGTTCATTAAGCTAAGATAAAAATTTAGATAAAAATATTAAGCTAGCACTGCCTCCAATGACCCTGTAACTGTTTGGATATCTTGTTTACTTTAATACAATTGTAATTGAATACATGAAAGGAAAAGAAACGTTCCTGAAATGTTGGCTATTAAAATTCCGAGTTCATTTCTTATACTCCTTGACTCACACAGAAAGACGCGTAAATGCTTTTATTCTTTGAGAACATTCATAATCATTTATAAGGATAAGTGACGCATTCATTTCTGCTTTTCAGCTTTAATAAAAATACACTTACAGAAAGGATCTATATGAGAGAGTTTTTTTTCTTTATTATCTTTAGTCCTACGACCTATCCTTAGGCCAGATGGTGCTTAAGACTTTGAAGGACAAAGCCTTTATCTATGACCTCCTAGAGTAATATGATCGTAATACTTGATTCATTATTTAAACCTAACTTTAGTTGGACAAAGTTAGCAATCACTCAATTGTTGTATATTGTTATTACATATAATAGTATTATATATATATATGTATTTTTTCAGCCCTGTAGTTCTGGGCTCTCAAGAATAAGACTACGGTATCCCTTCCTGTCGTAGAAGGTGACTAAAAGGGGCCTCGAGTTTACTGGGCGACAAGGGTCCGCTAAGGTGGACCTTGGGAAGAAGGCGACATCGGCTGGCCAGTGTCGCCAAGCACTGCGAGGACACAGGGGTGGGAGTAACCTGCCCCCTCCGGGACGTGCTCCTTGAGCACAGTGCAGAGAGAGCCCTCGTCATGCACCGAGGAACCGCCGGAAGATTTTAGTGGGTAAAAACCCCATATAACCGCCGTCTTCACCCCAGAAGGCGGGGTATCTTTGAAGATTTCCTCCTCGTTAACAAAAAAGTGTTTAATTTATTAATTGATTTATTTTTGAACGCCAAAACAGAAATATAAAAACAATAGAATGGTACTATGTTCAATGGCATCGCATTTATAGGTAAAGACTGCATGCAATGAGTAAATGGCGAGTGTATTTGTAAGATAGCGAAATATTATAATAAAATATAAAAATAAAACAAAAAGTGAAATTAAATTAAATATTAAATTAAAAAAAACATTAAAATAATGATCAATGATTGATATGTATAAACTTATATATTTATTTTTCTTTTTTTTCTCTAAGCTTGTAATTGTTACTTTGTCTCTACATAACCTCATACGTAGTAGACTGACGGAATGTCCTTTGGAATAAAATAAATAAATATTCGTCTCTCAGAACTCAAAAATTTCAAATTAAATTTAAAGTTAATTATAAATTAAACAAGTTTGTACTCAATGTGTACTTCGTCGAAAAGTCTGCTCCAAAAAATTCCACTTTATTATCTTTGCCAATTTCAAATTTAAATAATTTTATCAATATAACTAATAACTATACTTAGTAGATTTCAAAAGTAACCTTCCTAGTGATATATTTATGATATTTTCCTTCAGTTAATTATATCCGAATGATAGCAATGACTTTGTTTATAAAAATAGTAAAAAGAAAACAATTTTAATTATTATCTGACCCTCTATAAGGCTAGATGATTACAGTAGCTTGATTATGATATCATTCAACCTCGGTAGATTTATTTAAAAGCAATTAATTTATATTTGCCTTGTAGATAACGCCCGTGTCGTGAAATTGAACATAATTATGAAACGCCACGTCGGATTATTCTTGGTCATGCTACCTTTAAAAGGCAACTTTTCTCAATCTGTAAATAAAGTGGTAAAAACTTAAAAAGATAATTATGTACAGTTATATTATTACTTATATATAACATAGGTACATATATCATAATCACCCTCAAACAAACACATACACAACAAACTAAAACATTATGGTAGTAAGATATAGTCTAGAATTTTTATTTTATTTTATCGTAAATAAATTTACATTAATGAAACATAACCGAGACTACTGACATATAGTCTGCTCATATAATGAGTTTATTTAAATATCTTGAATCTAAGGAGGAAGGAAGTAATTGCGCCGTTAGCGCACACGAGTGACTTGAGAGTCGATTCTCTTATCTCGCTGTAAATTTGACAAAGCGAATAATTTTGTCAAGTTATACGTTAATATTCCTTTGTACAAAGGAATTATGTTAAGGGTGCAAAAGAGACGTGATAACGCGATGTTAATATAAGATTTAATTTAATATATTTACAGATAATTAATCTGAAAATAGAAATCTGAGGAGAAAAATAATATTTATGATTAAAAACACCGACACAACCGACTTCAAATCTGATCAAACGTTAAACCCTTTTACGCGCAGGTATTTTCTTTGTATTACCGAATTATCGTAGATCTAACCAAACTATAATCGCACTACCTTTGAAGTACATCCCTCCTCCTTGCGTCGTTTTCCTCATTGCTGAGGGCGAGCCTCATTGATGGATTATGTGGCGGACGATCGCTTTCCACCTGTTGCGGTCTTTTTGAATTGCCTCGTGGACTCTCGAGTTGGTGTTGTTACTGATTTGGTCTGTCCAACGCATAGGCCTTCTCCCTTTTGGTCGTCTTCCCTGTAGTTTGCCTGTGACCAGGAGTGTTTCCAGTGTATCGTTTTTCCTGGCTATGTGACCGAAGAATTCGAAGACCCTAAGGAGACAGACCGTTGACAGCGTGACTCCCACTTCCCGGAGAATTGAAACATTTGTGCGGTGGGCTGTCCAAGGTACTCGTAACATTCTCCTCAAGCCACACATCTCAATCTCCAATGTATATCTCAAATGTATATTATTGAAGTACATATTTTCTAATAAAAAAAATCATCGAAATCGATTGGCGTGATATTGAGTTATTCATCCATCTGTAGCGCAAATACTTGACGCAAATTGAACACTTATATGGCTTTCTCATGAATTTCATAGTCCGAATTAGACCAATTTGAAATTGGACCATGTGTAAAGAACCAGCTTTCAAATAAAATAATAATCATCCAAATCGGTTCAGCTAGTGGAATGTTATGAGGTAACAAACATAAAAAAACCATACAGACGAATTGAGAACCACTTCCTTTGTTGGACTTGGTTAAGTACTGCGCCACATAGAGCCAAAAAGACGTATTCTATAATTAAGGTGTTAGCGACAGTTAGTCCTACTAAATGCTAATTTAGTTTTATGCTAAATAAATATTATAATCTGTAAAATATACTTATGAGTTAATGGACTGATTAAAAAGTCAAGTAAAGTACTTTTATCGATCGTCGACAACCAAGTCCGTTTCCGCTCCCGTTTTTGAATAAATGCCTATACTAAAAATTTATGCTAAAAAGGAGAGGATTCTCTCTGTAGACAATCAAATCACAGTTTAGAATAAGTGAGTTATGCTGGAAGAAAAGCCCTTTACAAGTGAACCTCTGTAACAAAGTCAGTAAGTCTTTATTAAATTATCTCTAAAACTCTTGATTTTTTGTTAAAATCTGTAAATAATATAATAAAAATATAATATATAAAATATGTCCTCTGTTTTGGACTCGGTTGACTGCGCCACATAGAGCCACAAAGACAGAGATAACGCATACACGTATTCTTCGTCTTGAATTAAAGTAAATATAATTCACGCAATGCGTCTTGGAAACGTGAACTTCTCGTTAATTGAAATTTCACGAAACCGCTACGGAACTAGGCAGGAACGAATACGTTAATCACAAAAGTTTATTTGAAAACTTCGCAACGGCTCTTTGTTGTAATTTGCATTGACATCATGACTTTGACGGATATCGGGAGACATTGGATTGTTGAGGCGATTAGTTAAAGTTCAGTGACTATGTCTCCGATTTAAAAAAGAAAGATTAGTACTGCCCACTAAAGTGGTTGTAAAAGTTTTATGGCTCGTAATAGCCATCTAAAGTCTAATTCGTAAGAAATACTTTTAAGAAAAGCTTTAATCCATTTTTGAAAAATTAAAGAAATTTTGAAAATTATGAAAATAATTGCAAAATTCATGTTTTTTTAAATTGTTGTATTTCAATACACAAAAATGTCTTAGGGTCTAGATATTAACAGTTTCATACAACTAGTAGTAGACTGAAAAGTGTGAATTAGTCGCCAGGTACTCAAGCGACTAAACATCGTCGATCCAACAATTAATTCTATGTATATACATATCCTTCATCCGAACTCTACTTCACACACAAAAATACCAAAAATACGCTTTTTATCTCTTACATGAATAATAAAATACATCAATCAATAACGGAAATTAAGTATAAATCCAGTATATTTCAAGCAAAAATATTTTCTTTTCGAGCTTCCGCTCTTCGTCGAAATGCAGAACGAATGAATAAATGCAAAATGTCATGTTGCATTTTTTATTAAAACGTCAACATTGACGAAGATTTATTATTACGTGGAAATGATATGACATAAAGGTTGATAAGTCATATATTTATACTCAGTTTATTTTATGATATCAACTCTATTTTGAGCATTACTTAGCCACTGTTATTATAATTTAGCTTTTAGTTCAAATTGGTATTTTTTTTATTATTATTTATGTCAATTACTTTTATGTACATAAGATTACAAAAAGGACTTTACGAGTAAGACGGCATGTATTCAGAATAACTGCTTTTTGTATTTCTATATTTAGTTATTTATTTAGCTTTTTTTTGTTGACGGGGAGAAATCTTCAACAAGATATCCCATAACTTCTTCCCTCCTGGGGAAGGCGGGGTTTTGTGAGGTTCTTACTCACTAAAAACCCCCCGATGGCCCTCCCTCGGTGCATGGCGAGAAGCTCCGTGATCTTCGTCTCTTGTTCTCTCTCTTAGTCTCTGCCCCAGCTCTCTCAATTGAAAATGTCTAAAACTTACAATATGGAGAGTACTTAAGTAGATTTCGGTTTTTTAATAAAAATGGTCGCTACTCCAGTTGTACCAGGTCTACAACGCTCAGCCCTGTAGTTCTGGGCTCCCAAGAATAAGACTACGTATCTCTTGCCTGTCGTAGAAGGCGACTAAAAGGGCCTCGCGTTCACTGGGCAACAAGGGTGGGGGCCTTTGTCGTCCGCTAAGGTGGACCCGGGAAGAAGGCGCATCGGCTGGCGCGTGTCGCCTTGCACTGCGAGGGTACAGGGGGGGCAGGGAGTAACCTTCCCCCTCCCCCCCAGACGTGCTCTCCTTGAGCACAGTGCAGAGGGGCTCCGGTGCGTTCCACTGGAGATCCCGGAGCCCCTCGTCATGCACCGAGGAAAAGGCAACCGGGGAGGTTTTAGTGGGTAAAAATCCCACATAACCGCCGCCTTCCCCCCAGAAGGCCCCGCCTCCTTCTATCTTTTTGAAGATTTCGTCACCGTTAACAAAAAAAAAAGGTCTAGCTCCTCATAAGTAGTTCTTTCCCCCGATGCGAGGTTATCGTTACATTCTGGGATAGCTTGTATAAATACTTGCAGAAGATAAAAGACATGTTCTTAGTAAAAAGATACATAAAGATACCGAAACTAATTATACTAAAAACACTAATCAGAGCTTCGTGTGCTACGACCGATGAGATACGGTAGGCAATAAAAATACAGGAATGACGTTAGCATTTGTCAAACTACCGTCCAGACAATTTGAACATAATATAAAAATCCACGAGGACATATCACGGTGACTCCGTAGATTCCGATATTTGTTTTTGTAATTGCCCTTTTAAGTGGCTTTAGGATCAGATAGGATGAAAAATGACTGTGACATATTGAGCACGGTAATCAATCACTGGACGAGGACCTCGACCGATAGAATCCATCATGCATAAAGACATTTTGAATATATTATCTACATTTATACTGTCATTATTGTATAACGACCATCTCTCTTAATACGTTTATATTTAAAACAATAGTTTTTTAACGCATTTTTAATCGTAATTAAAAAACAGAGAAGTGAGACATGTCTTCTGTATTTTTGGTAAGAAGTTCCTCACGGCAAGCTTGGAGGAGATAGGGGTGTTGCTGTGCGACTCAATTGAAAAATATGTAAGACTATAACCGTAAGAAAAATATGTAACTGACGTGCTATTGTCGTATACACGGCGGCCGATAGCGTGACTATTAAGCATGTAGTTCAACTCTCGGATCACAGGTCGCGCTTTAACGAATTATTAAAAAAAATTTATCAATTATTGATCTAATTTTGTTTTGTCGAAAAAAATGAAGAGACGTGTTTTTTTTATTTTTCGTTATTTGTTATATTCTAAAATACTAAATTTATTTAACATTTAAAAAAAAGCTTTTAAACTTAATTAAAAAAAAAACAAGAATTTTTTTTGCAAATTTTGTTGCTTATATATAATTCGAAGTAACTTTATTCCTTCCTGGTGTCCAATGACAACTAAATTATTACATTACAGTTTTTAATTACGTTTCTTGTTTGCAAGAGTGGGGTTTTAATTCGGTGTTTGTTGCAATTTTAAGTGCTAATAAATCACGAGCTCGATGGTGAAGGGAAACATCGCGATGAAAGCTATAAGTGTGACAATATTTTTAATACATGGTTAGTTCCACTAATCCGCACTGGTGCCGCGTGGCAGACTATGCCCTCTTAACAGAGTAGGCCTACCCAAAAGAAAGAGTGAGGTAAAAAGTTTTTAAAAGCAAATTATTGCATCTTAATATCAATGTAAAATTTGAGTACCGTAAATAGTTTGATCATCTATTCCATTTTTGCAGTGAAATAATTTGGTACTTTCACCCTTAGATTTCCCCGCTCCCGCCAATAACTTATTTTATTATAGCTATCCGTATTCCGGTCGAGTGGCGTCGAAGTAATAATTTCTACTGTGGGCAGATAAGATGGGAGTTAGATTTATCATCTTTGGGTCTTAATCTCATTTTGTGGTATGATTATTGGACAGCACAATCGGTGCGGTATTTGATACCGTAAAATGAGTGAATCCATGAATAGCTTCACCCAGCAAATGTGCGATGTAGTCAGAAACCTTTTTTTCAACAGTCAACGATAATTTCAGAATAACTAAACTAGATATATAATGCAGTACCCGCTATCAGGACGACAGGCCATAAGAAAAAACAAAAGATCAGCTGTTCTCTGCTGTGTAGGTTCGTCAAAAAAAATTGTATATAAGTCCGATAACTCTGATAATCTTTTGGATTATGTTATAACTAGGGTTTTTTTTACCATTTAAAGCTAGTGCTTAACATCAATCCTATTTAATATTAAGTAGAAATGCAGTCCTGGATGCTAAGGCACATATAACACTAAAGCTTAGTAAATGCCTAGTCACTCTATGCTTTAAAATACCCACATTGTAATTGGAGGAAAAGACAGACACGGGCAAACTATTCCAGTCATTTGCTATACGAATAATGAAAGACGAAGCAAAGTGTTTCGTTCGGGCTTCAACTTAGTTGCTCCTTTGCCAATCCATATAACTAATATATATATACTGTAATCCAACTACGTACTACCAATAATTATATCTCCAGTTACTTCCATTTCTATCAACATAATACGAAACGAAATAATTACCCGTTGTTATACAAGGGCTATAATCTTCAAAGGTGTGCCCTCTCGAATCGTCCAACCCATTAGGGCAACGACTAATTAAATGCTCTTGTACACGCCACCAAATTTATGTCGCTTCGCTAATACGCACTTTTACTCTTTCCACTCTTTTATCGCAAAAGTGCGACAACCGGACTAAGAGAAGTCAGGATAGTCGTATGATAGACTTTTTTTAAGCGTGTCGTATACCGTAAGAACCAGCGAGTCCATACTGAAGAAGCTTAAGATTACCAGCTATCTGAAACATGTGTATAAGCTTAAGCTTAGTTGGAATCGTTAATATTATTAAAATTACAGAATGTTAGTAATATTTCTCAAAAAAAGAAATATTTTTGGCTTTCTTTTTTAATAAATAGAAAGACTATTATTTAAAAAGTTGTTTTTTATATAATGCTTAATGCTCAGTGTATTTCCAAAAGGCTTGGTAACTGGGTGCAATCGCATACATGGACATAGTCTTAAAAATAATATTGACTACATTACACATATTTTTTAATGTATTATTTTATGTACATCGGGTTCCTCTGCTAATTTATTTTTGGTCTGTATTCAAAACCACAGATATTTTCTCTCTCTTTCTACATTTGTCTTATAAATGACAAACAATTTATAATTGTTAACATAATAGAGATTGCCATGAAGAGGCGAGGATAGGTGTGTGTGTGCGTTCAAAAATAAAATTTATAATCTCTGCCTACCTCTCTGATTATAAAGACGTAAGTGTATTAATATATATAATGTTTATAGAGGTTTAATTCACTTAAAAATTTCTATCTCATTGCGTTACTCAGTGGAGTAGATAACTTCAGATAACCCTCGTAAATGTCATTCATGTGTCAAATAATATCTGTACGTAAATTTCGCTTTCTCCTTCATTGCGGTACAAATAATAAAGCACAGTTGAAATAGGCGCTTAATGGCGTACTGGCTTGGATTTTTACTGCACTAGAGCAAATAGAATTCGATCTCACCGTCGATGTTAACTTAACTTTGAATTCTAATATGAAATAAATATTTTTCGCATGCTCATCGGTAAAGAACGGTGAGAGCAATCAGGTATTTTGTTCTTCCCGGTATTCCCGCACGTCAGATCGTCAGAGGAATCGATTTCTTTTCGTCACTTCGTATTTTTCAAAAGAATTTTAATAATTTTTTTCAAGAGTGTTGTAGTTTGACATTAGACCAAGAAAATGGATTGTTTAAAAAATAAATAGATTGTTCAAAAAATATTATTCATTTCATCACCAATCAAAGCGCATTCAGGTAGTTCTTATTTAAATCACGTAAAACAAGTTTTTGAATCTATTGTATATCAGTGGAACAAGTTTAATGAAGCTGGTTCGTTAATTTTTTTTTTTTTTAATTCACTAGTTAGAATAATTAATTAATGAAAATAACAATAGTTCGAGGTCACATAGATCATTTGTATTTTTAATATTCTACACTCGATACACTCGTATGAAAAAGAGATTAATCTTGTACCCGTGACGCATCAGAAGAGTTGCACTAGAAGATTCGGAGACTGAGACACTTCAAGTCGTTTATCTTCATCAGTCCCACAGGATTTTCAGACTGAATTTAAATATAATCGAACAAAAGATGTTTACAAATCTTTGTTTTTCGTGGGCGAAATGAAGATAAATTGCTATTATTCATAGAGTCATAAAACACTCTCGCCTGTCGTCAAATAGTGTAAGCAGAGTTCTTTTCTATCGACTTAACTCATAAGGCTTTGAGAAAAGATTTGCCATTGTTTCTAAAAAAACTTTTGCGAATCAAGCGGTCAATTTCCAATGCTGCTCATCATAAAAGAACTCTCATTCCATTGACATCAACTTAATGTTTAGAATACCACAACTGTAAGTTTGTCGCGTAACTTTCATTCGCTTATAATTAACATTATGATTTAATTTTCGCCAGCAACGTTACCGAACTATCGGTAATTTTTGACCTTTTCAAAGACTGGCAATGTAGCTATAATTTTCAGGTGTTGTTTGGGATAATTGACAAGCATTTGCTTAGAAATTTAAAAAGAAGATGAGCTCCAAGTTCCGCTTTCTGTTACAAATAAGTGAAAAGGATTTCCGTACTTCCTTTAATACTTGGTCCTTTAATAGTACACGTTGCCAATCAATAAACATTCTTAACGTATAGCTAATATGTAAGTAATTGGCGACATAAACATGGAATAAAGCGTCTCCTATCGTGACTTGCACTCTCTTTTATAGCATAAAATATGTTCCTTCTTCCTTACCGAAGGGACCGAAGTATTTCTTTCACAGTTCTATACAACTTTTTATACCTAATAACTCCTTTATCACGTAGTTACTTAACGTTATACAATTTTATATAATATTTTAACTATATTATACACTTAAATTTTAATAGTTCCGATCACGTAATAATAAATCAGACTAAAAACGGTATTTAACAGAAACATTGTTCTAGTCCTAAATAATATTTTTGTTTTTAATAAATAAAGAAGAATATTTACGAACAACCGACTTCAAATCGAATCCAAAGTTAAACGTACGGGCGACCTCTTTGTATTTCTGAATTATCGTAGGAATATTATGAAATAGAATTAATCCAAACTGTTATAAAATTAGTCTTGAAGTGCATCCTTTCCAATAAAAATGAATCATCGAAATAGGTTGGCGTGATATTGAGTTATTCGTCCATTTGTGGCGCACATACTTGATGCAAATTTAAGACATGTATGGTTCTCATTATCAGAATTGGACCAAATGAGACCACACGGGATTCACCAACTTTCAAATAGAAATAAAATTATCAAAATCGGTTCACCCACTTAAAATTTATGCGGTAACAAACAAAAAAAAACAGACGAAGAAGATGCGATTAGATAGATAGAATTTTGCGATTTGGACCCAAATCACAAAATTTTATTTTTTTATTATAAGTATATTTTTAACAATTTTTTCTCACAAAAACTCTTAACAGTCCCTTTAACCATTACCAACTAATCTTAAGCCAATTCTGGGAGATGGTTTGCATCACAAGAACTTTCTTCGTGTCTTAACCTACTTTTTTTGAAGTCGGTTAAAAACTACAATATTATCATTTTTTTGTTTTGTTCATGGGGAGGAAATCTTCAGCAAGATCTCCTTCCCCTGTGCCTTCGCAGTGCAAGGCGACACGGACCTGTCGATCTCGCCTTCTTCCGGGTCCACCTTGGCGGATGACAAAGGCCCCCAGGCCTCTTTTATTCGCCTTCTACGACAGGCAGGAAATACCGTCGTCCTATACTTGAGAGCCCAGAACTACAGGGCTGAACTACAATATTATCATTTTTGTTTTGTTCATGGGGAGGAAATCTTCAGCAAGATCTCCTTCCCCTGTGCCCTCGCAGTGCAAGGCGACACGGACCTGCCGATGTCACCTTCTTCCCGGGTCCACTTCGGCGGATGACAAAGGCCCCCAGGCCTCTTTTAGTCGCTTTCTATGACAGGCAGGGAATACCGTAGTCCTATACTTGAGAGCCCAGAACTCCAGGGCTGAACTACAATATTATCATTCTTAAGGTGGCGTGAGATATGTTAATTTCATCAAACGCAACAAAGTAAGGTTATCGTACCGCTCACGGCCAAATGATTATTAGTTTCCCCGTCGCCTTAACGCCTTCAACGCTATGTTAGATTACTTTGTTATAGTTATCCTCGTTCCGCCCGAGCAACGCTGCGGTAATAAATTTTGCGTTAGATTAAGTAGATTTAGTAAGCTGTACGTAAAGGAAATATTCTCATACCGCAGAATACGTGCTCGTTGGAAAGAATACCTATTCTTTCCTCGTATATTTACTTTAACAGGTAAAATTATTTCTATCGTCTGTACCGAAGAATAGAGTCCAAAGTGATTTAAAATCTAAAAGTATATTTTTATCATCTATCTACCTGTGTTTCTATTTTCTTCTTGGTTACCGGGATACTAGAGAAAACGTGTATCCGTGGTTGCTCAGTTTCCTTTCAAAACGTGTTTACAACTACTACTAAATGTCCTGATAATTTAACAGTCTTGCAGATAAGCTTTCTTCTTTAGAAAAGATAATGTTAGCGACCGTGTTATATCTAGTCTAGCTGTTGTAAATAGAAATTACTATTATTTAAGTCCCTTTATGTACTGCTGAAGTATACTTTGTATACACTATGCACGGATAAACGAGATTTTCTAAAAATTGAACCTAGTTAAATCGATTTATCGCTTTCGAAACCTCGTTCATGCTAAATTTCATGACAATCGTTGTAGCCGTTTCCGCGATTCAAATATATAGATATACATAAATATATATATATATATATATATATTAGGTCGGGGAAAAGTCTTTTCGCGAATGAAAAACGAATTTGTAATAAAATCTCTTTGGCTGGTTTTGGTATCATTTATAATTTAAATTTTAAAGAACATAATTCCAAATTCAATTTAGGAAAATGTGTAATTTTCATTTGTTTTTCGTACTGTCAAAAGGTAATAATGCAACGCAAGCCGCGAAAAAAATTTGCGATGTTTGTGGACCTAGTGCAGTGTCTGTGAGAGTAGCACAAATTTGGTTTAAGCGTCTTCAATCCGGAAATTTTGTTTGTCAAAGATGCAAAGATCTCGTTTAAAGATATTTTATATATTATTAACTATAGTTATATTTCGGGGATTTGATAACTAAGATAACCCTCGTAAATGTCAACATCGTGTCAAAAATTTATAAGTGAATTTGTGACCAAAGCAAACTCAAGGCTTTGAAGGAATCAAGTGCCACTTTACAATCAAAATTGAATTTGTGAGAGTAACTAATAAAGTGATAGCCTAGTGGCTTAGGAGTTTGACTTACGATCTGAACTTTGCAGGTTCGAATCCCAGTCGGTTTTTACTAATGATTTTTTTCTTTTTTCAAGTACAAAAAAAATCACATGCTTTATGAGCCCGGTGTATGTCCTTTGGCTCACTTGTCTTCTGAAGTAAAAAAATGTTGAAACTATCCCTGTCTACCCCGCTAGAGTAAAGAGGATGTGAGAGATTATATATGAAAGTTAATATTCAACACATTTGTATTAGATTATTTCAAATGTTTTCGATTTGTAGGCAAGTAAATTTATAATTTATGATTATGATATCGACATTATAAATTTATATGGTTATTTATTTACTTGTACAACATATAAACTCTGCAATGGTTCGCCGATTGAGATTAGGGAGGTTCAACTAATGTCTCTAGATCGTGTATCTGAAAACTTTCTGCCCAAACAGTGACAAAAACAAACTGGTACATATATTATTTTATTAAAAATTAGATGAAAAGTCAGGTGAAAATATTCTGCATATTTTTTAACCGAATTCAAAAAAAGGAAGTGGATCAATTCCTCTGTAATTTCCTTAGTGCTTGTGCACTCATAGCCCCGTAATTTATGAATCTACCTCGATTGGTTTTCTTGGTAAAAAATAAATTAAAAAATTGGTTTTAAGTCCCATATGAATTTTGTTGAATAGCACATAAAGCTCCGCAGATATAAAACGTAAAATTATTGTAAGCCAATCATTCATTATCCTTTAAATTGGATCACAAATTGCTTATACACTTCTGTTTGGATGCAGGAATAGACAGAGTGGTGGCTCTCTGGTAACCTGATGAAGATAATGTATGGTACGTGAAAAAATATATAATAACGTAACTTTTATTTTACTTTACTTGCAGCAAGGCGATAGGGTACTGCCCGTTTGACTTATAACTACGATCCAAATAATGGGAGGCAAATAAAGTCTACTGCAGCAATATATTAACTCCTTTAGGAAACTTGGCTGACGTTAGGCGTAATTGGCCCCTATCCAAATTAAATAGCAAGTATTTGATCTTAGACTTGGAGTATAATTTTAAGTGAATTCACAACGAACAATGACTTTATTGTGATGGTATGATATGAACTAAATACGCCGCTAGGGGAAATCAACTTATAAACGAGCTCTTAAAATCTCATCTCTATAATCAAAACAACATCAATGTATATAATGGCTCGTCTATCTGAGATAATAGAGTCTAATGAGTTGTTCGGATTATTAACCACAAAATTCTTCCCAATCAATTCAAGCCCTTTCGAAAAGATCTTGCATTCTTACGTATATTTTATGGTAATTTATTTACATTGTACAACATATAAACTCTGCAATGGTTCGCCGATTGAGATTAGGGAGGCTCAACTAATGTCTCTAGATCGTGTATCTGAAAACTTTCTGCTCAAACAGTGACAAAAACAAACTGATACATATATTATTTTATTAAAAATTAGATGAAAACTCAGGTGAGCAGAATATTTTTTAACTGAATTCAAAAAAGGAAGTGGATCAATTCCTTAGTGCTTGTGCACTCATAGCCCCGTAATTTATGAATCTACCTCGATTGTTTTTTTGGTAAAAAATAAATTAGAAAATTGGTTTTTACTTAGGTCCCATACGAGTTTTGTTGAATAGCGCATAAAGCTCCGCAGATATAAAGATTATTTTACGAAATCAGAGATGTCAGAGTGTTAGTAGATGTCAAATTATTGTAAGCCAGTCATTCATTACCCTTTAAATTGGATCACAAATTGCTTATACACTTCTGTTTGGATGCAGGAATAGACAGAGTGGTGGCTCTATGGTAACCTGATGAAGATAATGTATGGTACGTGAAAAAATATTTAATAACGTAACTTTTATTTTACTTCACTTGCAGCAAGGCGATAGGGTACTGCCCGTTTGACTTATAACTACGATCCAAATAATGGGAGGCAAATAAAGTCTACTGCAGCAATATATTAACTCCTTTAGGAAACTTGGCTGACGTTAGGCGTAATTGGCCCCTATCCAAATTAAATAGCAAGTATTTGATCTTAGACTTGGAGTATAATTTTAAGTGAATTCACAACGAACAATGACTTTATTGTGATGGTATGATATGAACGAAATACGCCGCTAGGGGAAGTCAACTTATAAACGAGCCCTTAAAATCTCGTCTCTATAATCAAAACAACATCAATGTATATAATGGCTCGTCTATCTGAGATAATAGAGTCTAATGAGTACAGTTGTTCGGATTATTAACCACAAAATTCTTCCCAATCAATTCAAGCCAATCGCTTGCGAAAAGATCTTGCATTCTTACGTATATTTTATGGTATATACTACGGTCACCAATGTAATTATTTTTTTACAATTTCAACAAATAATTGCATCGCACCATAGATTGAACAAGGGTTGCTAGCACACTATGCTACTTAGGTTACCTGCAGTGTCCTACCTACCTGTATACCTGTATATATGTTTCACATTATGTACTAAATGTACTGGAACACTGGACTATACTGGATTTAAGGTCATTATTATTATCTTTAATAAGGACATTAAATGTAACTTTGTCGTCTGAGCCCACAAGTATCCTTTCGATAGATGTTTTGTTTCCATTGCTCAAAAAGATAACATTGTCTACTAATTTGGATAATGACGTGTCTTGTCCAAAAAATGTTATCATGACAAGATGTATTACTGTGACCGGGCTAAGCTTCCGCGATGTGATCTGAAAAGGGTCCAGATTCCGTGTCAGAGATATAGAGACGACGGAAATATTCAGATACGGGTAACAGTGCTTCTTGTATTGCACAATTTTTTGTCAGAGTAATTAATCACTGTCAAAAAAAAATATGGGGAATAAACTAGTGCTTGACCACGATCCTACCTGATTTTAAGTGGTGATTTAGTCGAAATTTGGTACGCGCTAGTTTAGTAAGTGCATATTCACTCTACTCTTGAAGGCTCCCACGTCATACTTGGACGGAACGACTGACGCCGGTAACTTGTTCCACTCCTTTGCTGTACGGACGATGAACGAAGACTCAAATCGTTTCGCTCGGACGCGTGAACATCGACTATGAAAGGTCCTTTTTATTCCTGTCCTGTGTTACTGTAATTACTTGTTATTTAAGAAATTACATATACTATAACTTTAGTGAATAAAACAATTAAAACACGATGACCTTATAACTAATTTATGTGTAACAATAACATAAATATATACTTATTTCATTACCGCTTTTTCGTTAGTCGTAATTTTAAAATCTCCAAACCTCTTAAACACTATATTTTAAAGCTACACTTTTCCCTTATCACGCAATTATTAAGGCCGTTATTTACAGTCAAACCTAGCTTTAAATTCAGTTATAAAAGCGGTAATATTTTAATTCCATGTTGTTACTGCCATAATTATTGTACTGATCGCGGTGGCCTTGTCTCATCAATTAGCGGGCAGGTCATTTAAATTGTGCGATACGAATTGACCTGATTAAAATAGATCATCGAATTTCAAGTCGCGCTAACGAAAGGTCACGCTTAATATATATTTAATGACTTTATAAAGCTTTCTGTCATGAATTTTTTAGTATATTTTGTTAAATGGCTGATTTATTTTCGTATAATCTTTTTATATATAAAGCATAATTCATCCTGTGTTGTTTATTTCTTGTAACATAGTATAAAAATACTGCTAGATATATAAATTTCTCTTTATTGCTGACATTTTTGACATTAAAATTGCCTAAATGTGTGGAAGGGCGGTCTCAGGTAGGGTAATACGAAAATTTAAGAATAAATACATAATAGCTAGAAAAAAACTATATTTATTTTAAAAATAAAAATATTAGTTCCATTAATGTGAAATGATATGCATTTTCCAATTTCCATCACATCATATATCATTTTATCCATGCCAACTATCGTCATCATTATTTCAGCCATAGGACATCCACTACTGGACATAGGCCTCCCCCAACGATTTCCAAAAGGACCGGTTGTAAGCGGCTTGCATGCGTCCTGCGATCTTTATGAGGTCGTCAGACCACCTTGCGGTTGGACGTCCTACGCTACGCTTGCTGGTCCGTGCGTCAATAGCCTAATGGTTTAGGGTACTGCCTGCGAATCGTAAGGTCGTGGGTTCGAATCCACCATTCGACTATTGCCGCGAACCATGTCCTAGCACAAGCTTAAGCTTAGTTGGAATGGTTAACAAGATTGTTAGTAATATTTCTGAAAGAAAAAGAAATATTGCTAGCTTTCTTTAAAAAATAATAAAAAATAAAATAAAAAACGAGAACTTTTCCGCTCCATCGGCCATCTGTTCTACGTGTGTGCCCTGCCCATTGCCACTTCAACGCATACCCGGCGTGTTGTTTTAAGTACTTTCTTTTTCATAAAAACGAAAACTCATTCGTTCAAACCAGCTAAATGTCTTAACCTGAATCATTAGAATTAAATAGTCTTAACCTATCACTTTACGATATATATATATATTTAGTAATGGTTAATTTTAATTTCACACACTTTAACTTTACACTTACACTTAACTCAATATTCTTACTAGGCTCATACGACGGCCAAACCATATGACACACTATGTGGAGGTGGCGTGGTTATAGTACGTTGTTTTCAGTTTCCTAACTAGACTCATATGTCGATTCCATACCTTCTTGTGTATAAACGTATGTTTGTTAAGCACAGATTATAAAAATATCAATATGAATAAACACAATGTGACTGAATTTATATCAATTAAGAGAACAATAAGACTTTAAATAAAAGACATTCACGTTAATTGAAAAGTCACGAGGCCGCAAATCACGCCAACGTTGCCAGAGCTTAAATAACAAAAGTTTATTCGAAACTTTGTCGACGCCTCCCGTATAATTTGCGCCGATCCTTTGGCGTTGACGAATACTCAAGAAATAACATAAACACAGGCACAAATATCTGTCTTATTGGCATTCACTCAAATATGAAACAAGATTACAAACATGATATAAAACTTTAATTACGATTTCACAACTACTTTATGTGAAAAAAATTCATTGACTTGATACCTAACATTCGGTGGCCAAGTATCTGAAACTGCCATGAAACGCAGCCGACCGATGCTGCGGTATTTGGAACGATATACAACAATACAACTATCAGATCTAATTATCTAGCTTGTATGTTGATTTTGCAATTGCTCACTTATTTCATCACATAGTACATACGCACACAATATTTATCAACTTAAAGTAAAATTATGTGTACGTAAAGGATTTTAAAATGTATATTGATTGTATATGTATATTACGCAATTCTTTACTTTCGGTGCAGGCTGGTGAATGTGTGACCGAAGCTGAGAGGGAATTATAAGTTAGTGAAGACAGAAAGAGAGCGAGTTACGTTTGGTTCAAAAATATTAATTTATCAACGAAAACCCATCATAAATTTAATATTTGTAGAATATATATATATATATATGTTTGTATGTATTAATGGTAAATATATAAATACATATATAATTCAGTCGTGTGGTTTCGTTTTTTTTCAAAACGGTGTTAGAAAAGCAAACTACAGCTGGAGCTAAAGCGCTCTCTTTACGAAGGGCTAACGAAATCTACTTAATCTTAGTTAGAATTTATTGCCATGTAGCCTGAGCGGGTCCAGATAACTACACCAGAATAACTTTACTTAACATCGGCTTTTAGGTCGCGAGAAAATAAACAAATAGCTTTTACGTGAAACGTTATCCTGATATTACTCATAACGTTACAATTGTCTCATACCATATTACCATATATTAACTATTGCCCTACTCATCTCACGTAATTGTCTCACATCCGTGTTATATGGAGGTGTGCATAGGTAAAGATAACTTTTATAAATAAAACCAACTTACGTAGTAGCAGAGGGATGCGTTACGAAAAGTATAATTGGACGAGGCGAACGGAAGTTGAGACGGAGATATGAGTTAATGAAGATAGAAAGGTACAAAGTTACGTTTCGTAAATATCTAAGACACAGTGCAAGCCTATTGTGTGTGTCACACTGTAGGAGCAAGAGAGAGCAGTGCGCGCGCACATTTTCTTTCTCTCTTGAACAATCGTATATATATTGTACATACATATATAAAAATATATACATACATATGGATGCAGCTACAGAAGGTCAACTCACATTCGTTTTTTGTACTTGGGAAGAAATGCTTTCATTCATACGTGCCGGGCAAATTATAGGACTAAAAACCTCCAAAGATGAGCCGTCCTTCGACCTGGTGAGGTTTGATTGAGTCGCGTTAGCATTTTAGCATTTATCTCGCCTCGGTAGCTGACCCGGAGAGTTTCTTAATTCCGCTAGTCCTCTTTACCTCTTTTTTTGTTGACTGGGAGAAATCTTCAAGAAGATACCCCGCCTTCTGGGGAAAGGCGGGGTTATGTGCGATTTTTACCCACTAAAACTCCCCCGGTGGCCCTTCCTTCGGTGCATGTTGAGGGGCTTCCGGATCTCCAGAGGTACTGAAACGGCACTGTGCTCTTTGGAGAGCAAGTCCCGGGGGGGGGGAGGTTAATCTCCCCTTGTGCCCTCGCAGTGCAAGGCGACACGGGCTAGTCGATGACGCCTTCTTCCCGGGTCCACTTTGGCGGACATTAAGGTCTCTTGTTGCCCAGTGAACCCGAGGCCCCTTTTAGTCGCCTTCTACGACAGGCAGGGGATACCGTAGTCTAATTCTACGAGCCTAGAACTACAGGGCTGACCTCTTTACCTACCCTTGCTCGTCTACGCCGGAGCGTGTCTGATGTGATGGCAGTTTTCCTTTTCCGCTCCGAGGTCTCCTTCCGCGTCTTGAACTAAGGAGACCATACCCTGCCATCGAGTGGGGTAATGCAAGCCTCAGATACGTTTATCCAAGCATCACTGTTACATAGTGATTTCAGTTAAATATCAATTGACATTTTATGTTAATTGCAATAGCATCTCCCTCCACTCGTAAGTCGCGTCTGACAGCGTTATTTATTATGAATTACTTCGGGATCCCGCCGTAAGCTAGCGTCTAATCCTGGTCTTCACTTGTATTTTGTGGGGGGTATCTGCGTGGAGATTATTTTATTGTCTTTGTAAGCTATGTTAATCCTGATTAGTCCGTTAAGGCCGGAGCTTATGCGTTTAAAAGGAAAACTTTAGCCGCGACTGAGCCACGCAACGGTTTTTGCTGTTTGAAAAATAGGTCGGTTCGATCGTGGAAAATAATTGTATTTCCGGTATTCGCATGGAGTTGAGATGTCCGAATGCTTTTTATATAATTATACTTTTATGATTACTGTTTTAAAATTGATTTATCATATTTATTACGAATATAATATTGGTCCATGTATTGAGCTCAGTGACGGATACAAATATTGTTTTTTTTTTATCAAGAAAGGTTTTACAACTTCACCAAGTTTTCTCCTACATGCTTTTTGTTTTAATCCATAAATTAAAATTATAAAAAAAATACTCATAAATTAAAATAACTTAATGGACTAAGGAACATAATAATAATAATTCATTTATTCAATTAACTAAGACTCATCATTATTATAAATAACTATTATATAAAAACCTTAGACTAAATTATAATATTATAATTATAATTTAGTCTTATTATTATTGCCTTTGAGCGATCATGCTCAGGATGCTGTTGGAGCTGGTCCGCTCCCTGCGCACCAGAGATGCACACCTCTTGCGCATTGTCGCAAAAAAGCATGCCACCTGTGCGTTGTCATATTGAACACGGAGAGCGCTGTACGATATTTGAGTATACTTCGCCCACAGACTGCACATGTAGAAAGTTGTACAGTAGGCTCGGAAGAGTGTGAGCTTAACATTTAGAGAAAAGCGTGCAAATCTGCGGGCCAGCATGTTGGCTCTTACCGACAGCTCCCTCCGCTCTCGTTCAATGTCGAGGTCATCCTTGTCGGGCGTCAGTATTTAAAATAATAGACCCTCTTTAAAAATTTGCTGCTGATAGAGGGCAAACTATCCTTACTTAAAAAATCTTAAATGTTTTGAGTCATCCTTTCTATTATTCTAAAGATTTTTTTTTATAACAAAAATAAGTTAAAAAAATTAAACTTCCAGCCTATATATTGAAATACCGCTGTTGGGCACAGGCCTTCAATAGAGAGTATAAGGGCATACTCCGCTACGCCCTAGTGCAGATAGGCACACTTCTTGTGCTTTAGAAACTTTTGTAAGACATGTGTTCTTCACGATGATTTTCTTCATCGCTGAGCGCACGGTAAATCAGCACGTACAATTACTCCAAACAATTTTCCTAGTGCCGGTCCACTATGGATCGAATTTGGTTTACTAGCGGTTAATACAGGACACAAGACACTAGGCTCCCACGGCTCACTTATCTATATAATAAAAGAGAAAGTGTCTGGGTTCCATATAAGCTCTGAAACGGCTGGACCCATTTCAATGAAACTTTCAGGGACTCTTCAAATAACCTGGCGAGTAATCCTGTAAAGTTTGGTGACGATCGGAGCACTTCTCTTTTTGAACTGTCAAATGACCCATACGTCGTACTTTTATTTCTGATATTAACTTAAGCCCGATATGTTTTTTTTATAAATGATAAGAATGATATTGTATTTACTGATATGTACATGGGTGTAGGTAATGATCTTCACCCGCTCGAGAAGATAATGAATACAAAGAGAAGTGAATAATTAATTATATATTGTGAGAGTTAAATTAAATATTTAATGACGTAAGTTTATTGTTTAAATAAAATAAAGCAAAATCTAGGGCTGGGTACGCTAGTATCAAATATTATTTGTTTGGTAGTTAAAAAAAAACAAATGACATACTCTTGTAATTTGTAATAGCTACGAAAAACAATGAACCTGTTTTAATATAACATCAAGTCGCAATCTGAACCGTCTTAAGCCAGGCATGACCCAAATTAAATTTGGAGAAGAGCCAAATTCCGATTTGTGTCAGACAAGTACTCTTACTACGTATGTTTATGCGTAATGTTTCGTAGTTATTAAAAGGATGGCTTGTATTACGCACTAATGTCTAAGTACCGGACCCCAGAGTCACCGAAGTACAATCTGGCACTAATGAAATTGTATAGTTGCAAGTGTTCCGAGCAATTGTTTATAATTGGTCTACCAGCATGCCAACAGAATTCTTAACAACTAGAGTTCTTGGGGACTGATGATTGATCTTCAAAAATGAGTCACGATCCTCAATGGATTAAGATAAGACAACAAAATCATGTTAAATGTCTTTGTTAACATTAAGAAAGTAATGAAATGAAATGAAATATTTATTTATTTACTTTTTACACGCACACACATTTTATATACCGACACGCACATACACAAAAATATTACATACATATTATCATATATTATCATACATATTATATATCATATTCCATAAACATTTTTTTACTTAGTTTTCGTCCTTCAGTACACATCTCCCTGCTAGACTAATACATAGCCTATATTAGGGAGATGTTGTACCTAACTCCGAGTTTATTATGAACTATAGTTTGTTATATAACTTATGTGGTAGTCGTGTGTTTTTGCAAAGGATAGTGTGCGTGGGAATAGTAAGTCTTAATGTATTGTAAAATACTAAGAATATTTGACGTCCATTTTAAAAGATATTTTTTTATTAGAAAAACTTACAGCACCATTACAGCTAAACCAATTCGATGCTGTAATCTACACAAATAAGTAACCAAAATAATAATAATACAATAATAGTTAACATCACTCAATTCAATTCATACACAACATAAAATGCATTTAATTCAAGTGACAACTCAAACATTTATCACCTCAATATATCTACAGGCAGCCTCTGTGAACCTCGTCTGGTCACACTGAAATTTGTCAACATGTTGTGGAGAAAATTAATAACCCTAACAGCGCGCGACATGGGAGCATTCGTGGACAGGTGGGCCCTGGAAGTGGGCTCTAGCAAAAACGTAGGGCGGCGACGCATGTGAACAAAAAACAAGGTGCAAATAAAAGTAACTAAGATTTAAAAGCGGTTACGAATAAGTTTTAATAAGAAGACTTAAATATTATGTGTGTTTTAAATTCAAGAAAACCGTGTTATCTCTCATCAAAACTCGACGTAATGTTGTCGTTTCTCTAGTTATTCAAAGAAGTATAGAACCCGAATGTAAAAGTTCTAATTTCTTACTTGCTATTGTGGTGTAGTTTTTATACTTGAAAAAAAATATTCAAATAGAAATCTATTGTCTCTTTAGCTGAACGGTGGATTACGTACTAATAAATACACAGAAATCTATTAACTATTTATACACGTATTATATTTATTGTATTATATACATTTTTTTCTTTTTATTTGACTGTATAAATGTCATGTAAAGGTAGTATTGCGCGCGCACGACTTTGGGTAGTCTAGATTATGAGCTTTCCTAATATATTCCATGTATCTTTCTTCCTTGCACTATTAAACGCAATGCAGTGTTGCCATTGGTGTTCTAGAATGTATACCGATTAGGGTCCGTGAGTAAAGAGACTAGGCTCTTTACGCTTTTTTATGGGCATGTTCATGATTCATATGAGCCTAAAAAGTCGTTCACGCTAAAAGTTAAAATTTAAGTATTACCTTTAAAAACGAAATCTTTTAGTTTAACTTTTACTTAGAAAAACTTATAGTTCAAGATGCTCTGTATTGTTATTAAACATCAAAGGTATAAAACTGGCGTATTAACATATAATAAGCATAATTGGCGGCCATTTAGGTGATATCGTTGCTTCAAAAAACATAACTTAGCAGCAGTAGTTAAGGTGAGAAATAAAATAACTTTACCCTAACTCGAATATAGAGAATAAAAAATATAAATACGTATTATAAAACAACTTAAAGATACAACCTGAAAGCCAGTAAGTCTTAGAGTATAATTTCTATAACGAACATTGTATTTAGTACATAAAAAAACGTTATGAAAATAATATTTTATTGTGCAAACGACTAAAAAGGCTGAAATTAAAATACACCGCATTGGCAACCTTGAAAAAGAATGAAAATGCAGGTAGAAAAGTCAGCAAAACATGCTGAGGTGAACAGGAGGAGACGTCGCAAGAAATAAGACCAACAGAAATACTAGTTAAAATCCGTCGTTTTAGCGAAAACATTGTTTGCACGACCCACTTTATTAGGCTCAACATCGTGTGGCCTGGAAACCAGCGATTAGGCTTAGCGAATAACTTCCACTACAATAGTTTCGCAATTATTAAGAAAAAAATTTGTGCCTATGAAATTATACGCAAGGCACAATTCATTTGACTGTATGTATTTCGTGGGAGCTTCTCAACCTGAAGTGCCTCTACTGTATCCGAGCATAATAATTCTGAATGGTTCTCCGTCATATTATGCACTCTAGTCCGTCATAATTACCGTATCGTATAGTTATCGTCATAATGTAGGTTAAATTGGATTATGGAAAGTGAAAAAACATTGAGTTCTTCCTATCAAGGTAATACTTAAATCTGTAAAGGACCAAATGTATAATTATGATCAAGTATAAAAACTATTATGCTAAAACAACACGAATAAAGTAAAAATTATTTAGCTCCACTTATATGTATATTTATTTATAATATATACACAAAATATGATAAATACACGATTATTGAACAGAGAAAGATAATGTACTCATGCATTGCTCTGTTGTTTCTACAGTTGATAAAGACAATAGGCCTGCACTATGTCTTAAGTATACGAAACATAACTCTCACTCTTTCGTACACATATATCAAATTCCTATTCCTCGAACACACTTTTCGTAACGCTCTCACCAGCTTACTCTCCAAGTCAAGCATGCGTAAAAAGTTTTACTTTAAAAATCGGAAGATTTTCACAAGATTGACGTGCCGAAAACTTACAAAGTATCTTTCGTCGAGATGACTGTATGTCGTATGCTACAATGTTTATTTTTAATAGTCAAAACTTGCTCGAGGTGTATGTTTAGTGGCCCCACACGTGCTTTCAGTTGCCAGTCTCTGCACAACGATGATTTGTTTATTTAAAGTTTTTGTGGCAGGTGCGCTGGTTTGTTCAAAAATTTGATAACGTTACCGCGATGCGCTCGCTGACTGACGTGGAATTGCTTTTATCTTTTATTAGAACAAGTACAATGTACAACTTGTTGATCGCATGCGTGCTACGGTGAAGTATTCATTTTTGGTCTGTATGATGTTTTTTTTCAATAAAGCGTAACAACAGACTTGTGTCCATGGTCTTTTGTAATGTACTTGATTTGTTTGCTTTGTTTTGTTAATAAGAGTGCTACCTCTACAGTTATTACATTTTTTATAATGCCTGATTTTTGAAGGTGGTGTTGGAGAATGCTCTGGTTCACGCATCGTAGACGCCCCGTTGCATTGTTATTATTTCTCCGCGACCGCTGCGTCCCTGTTTCTCACGGCCATTTTTAGACTTCATACAAAATATTTAATATAAATTTTTACGGCAATTTTATATCTTTATATATGCATATTATATAATACAGGCAATTTTGTTATGAAACAATGGTGAAAGTCAGTTTCACGAATATTACTAGCATTGTTATTGACCATTCCAGCTAAGCTTAAGTCTGTGCTGGGAGATGGTTCACGTTAATAGTCGAAAGGTAGATTCTAATCTATAACCTTAGGTTTCACAGACCGTAACCTACATCATTAGACTGTTAACGCATCAGAATAAATAACAAATAAAAACAAAAACATTAACGCTCGTATTGCAAAGAGATAATGCAGAGATTACAATTTACCATTTAACAAGACCCTGGCATAGCTCTCTTTAAAATTATTTTGATTAAAAGTAGCGTAACTGTGACGTACATGAAAATACAGCTATGAGTTAGTGCTTATATTTTTTATACATATTATACATATAAATTTTATACATATATACATATTTTTTAAACAGAAAACTAGCAATATTCCTTTTTTTTCATAAATATTACTAACATTCATGTTAACTATTCCAACTAAGCTGGTGCTAGGAGATGGTTCACGACAATAGCCGAATGGTGGATTCGAACCTACGACCTTACGATTCACAGACCTTACCCTAAACCATTAGGCTATTGACGCTTCATTTAATGTTTGGAAGAGATGATATGATGGTGTCATTAAGACATTTAGTTAGTGTGACTGTGAATGACGTGGCTTGACACTGCGTGATAACCTAACGAACATGTATTCGCAGATATGTCTATATGGAGTAATGGAAAGAGGTGTGGCAGTACTACTTGATCTTGTTTACATAGGTAACATGTCTTCTCCTTCATACATATGCTCAAGTTATTATTAATATCGTTTAGCGCATAAATCCACTTGGCACATTCGGGTAACACAAATCGAAATTTGGCTCCAACCCAAAACTGGTACGGGTCATAAGAGGCTTAAGTCGCATGGAATTACGGCTTAAGTTAAAATGGCATATTTTTAAAGTGGTATTATTTTGTAAAATATAATTAATTGCAAATAAAAATGAGTTATAACATATTTATTCCACCCTTAAACTAAGTTTAGTTAAACCAGGAATAAATTAAAAATAAGCTGAGAATAGTTTACCACAAATAAATCCGGAATTATAAAGTTTATCTATTCTTCCTTTACGTCAAAATACACGAGTTGGTAACAGCGCAATCAAAGAGATACCATACTAAAAAAATAATTGCAGTTTATGTAGTAGTGTAGTAATGTATCTGTCAATGTGTGGCGGTTATAAAAATATTCTATACTCTATATTCAGATAGAAGATAATCCTCCTCGCCATTGTCCATAGTAAGAGACCTTTCAAAATAAATGATCTAGAAATATTATACCACTTTTAGAAAACCGATATTTTAATCGAAACTAATCATCGACATATAAATCAAAAGGGTTTTACAATCTTTTAAATATTTTAATTTTTTTTGGAGTTCGAATGATATTTATTAAGTCATTTACTGTTTCTACTTCCTCCATTGCCCTTAATTCCATAATAAGTTAATTTAAATGAGCGAACACAAACACAAATCGTGGTATTTTAAATGTTATACTAGACTTAAACAAGGGTGTACGTCGTAATAACTTCGGAATAACGATTGTATGAACAAAAACGTCAACGTTATACCAGGTATAACGTATTCTTGGTTTATTAGTACAAATTTTGCTTATTCTTAATTTATTCTTTAGTTTATCTTTATACCACGTTTATTTGTAAGGCTGCCTATGTTTTATATAATCCTGCCCATAACCTTAACCCATTTTGAAAATTAGTACTAGAAATATATGCTTATAAAAAGGACTGTTTACTTATAAAATAATTAAAAATACCTTAAGTTTCTATAAAAATAATTAAGGCAATTTAATCGATCTTCCAGTTTGCGACTTATAAAACTCAATAATAATTCTGGAATAAGGTATAGCTTTGCAATCTGTTTACATGTTGGCCCGCCATATTATTGTTTATTATTACTACTATATTAATTAATATTTACTACTTACTGATATACATATATGTATATACAGGGTATCACTAAAACCAAAAATACTGTGAGGCGTGGAATTTTTCGACTGTGTTGTTGTGTATGTTTCTAATTGTTAGTAGGTTTTAATTCGGTTTACCCGAGGTAGTTCTAGGACACCGAGGTATAAATAAACGAAATACTGTCGTTTATTTATACCATGTATATGTATTTTATTATATTTATATAGACATTATCAGTATATGTAAATGCATATCTATCGATATAAGATTCTTAAAACGCTATTATTAGCGTACCCTTAGATTGATTTCAACCAGCGATGGGGAGCTAGGAAAAAAGACTGTAAAGCATTAACTTCACCTTTATGCATGTATTTTGGTGCAATAATAAATATATATCTATCTCGCTTTTATCTTGCATGTTGTATGATTTAAACTTAAAGTAGCAAAATTGAATATTTTCAGCACATTGTACTTGACTACAAAGAAGATCTTGAACGGTTCATGGCGGCGGAGGTCATCATTTCCCGTTTCTCTCCGGGTCTCCGGAAATTATTAAAGGCTCAGCGTTGGACAAAATTATTTTACACTTTTTGTAATCCTAAGGGCTCTTAATGACGCGATATATAAAATGGAAGCCCATTTTATTTCTAACCTCTTCAGCAGAAGTCTTTGTGACTTAATTTTTCAATCGAATTCAATAAAGTAGGTCTTCAATTCGCCAGTTTTTTTTTTCTTTGTCACCTATAAGTTTCAACTGGGTGAATCGATTTTGATGATTCTTTTTTAGTTCGAAAACTGGTGTTTTCTATATAGTCCACTGCTGACAGTGGCATCTATGAGAAAACGATATAAGTGTTAGAATTCAATCAAGTATGTGCGCCACAAATGTACGAATAACTCAATATCATGCCAAAAGATTTCGATAGCGTTCAATTTGAAGTCAGTTTATGTTTTTGCTCGTAAATTTACTTGGAAATCTTGTGTAAAATGACAAGACTGTGTTTAAATAAATACTAGAAATAGGACGAAACTTGTAGCACCAACATGTAGTCTCGACTAAGTTTTAACACTGTTTTAGGGTACTTGTTGTAAAACTTCAGTTCGTATGTTTGAAACCATTATAAGACAGTTATCTAGCTCTAATTAAAGTACAAGTATAAGTTGTTCTTATGGATGAAACAGTGTTAGACTACGAATAAAACTAAGAGTAAGAAAATAGACTGAAAATATACATGCCTACAATTTAGATAAATGTATTTTGTTGCTTTTATGTGTGTATATTTTCCTTGGTGATTTTATATATAGCCAATATGTTTTTCTCTGACAGAATGCGGAGTTATGTTTTATGAGGTTCTTACCTGGTCCTTAGTCGATGCATGGTGAGGGGTCTTCGGATCTCCAGTGGAACACACCGGAGCCCCTCTGCTCTATGCTCAGAAGAGCACTTCCCGGGAGAGGTTAGTCTCTCCCTCAGATGCTTGCAGTGCAAGGCGACACGGGCAAGCCGATGTTGCCTTGTTCTCGGGTCCACTTTAGCGTACGACAAAGGCGGAGCCCTTGTCGTCCCGTGAACTCGGAGTATTAGTCGCCTTCTACGACAGACAGGAGATACTGTAGCATTAACTTCACCTTTATGCATGTATTTTGGTGCAATAATAAATATATATATATATATATATATATATATATATATATATATATATATATATATATATATATATATATATATATATATATATATATATATATATATATATATATATATATATATATATATATATATATATATATATATATATATATATATATATATATATATATATATATATATATATATATATATATATATATATATATATATATATATATATATATATATATATATATATATATATATATATATATATATATATATATATATATATATATATATATATATATATATATATATATATATATATATATATATATATATATATATATATATATATATATATATATATATATATATATATATATATATATATATATATATATATATATATATATATATATATATATATATATATATATATATATATATATATATATATATATATATATATATATATATATATATATATATATATATATATATATATATATATATATATATATATATATATATATATATATATATATATATATATATATATATATATATATATATATATATATATATATATATATATATATATATATATATATATATATATATATATATATATATATATATATATATATATATATATATATATATATATATATATATATATATATATATATATATATATATATATATATATATATATATATATATATATATATATATATATATATATATATATATATATATATATATATATATATATATATATATATATATATATATATATATATATATATATATATATATATATATATATATATATATATATATATATATATATATATATATATATATATATATATATATATATATATATATATATATATATATATATATATATATATATATATATATATATATATATATATATATATATATATATATATATATATATATATATATATATATATATATATATATATATATATATATATATATATATATATATATATATATATATATATATATATATATATATATATATATATATATATATATATATATATATATATATATATATATATATATATATATATATATATATATATATATATATATATATATATATATATATATATATATATATATATATATATATATATATATATATATATATATATATATATATATATATATATATATATATATATATATATATATATATATATATATATATATATATATATATATATATATATATATATATATATATATATATATATATATATATATATATATATATATATATATATATATATATATATATATATATATATATATATATATATATATATATATATATATATATATATATATATATATATATATATATATATATATATATATATATATATATATATATATATATATATATATATATATATATATATATATATATATATATATATATATATATATATATATATATATATATATATATATATATATATATATATATATATATATATATATATATATATATATATATATATATATATATATATATATATATATATATATATATATATATATATATATATATATATATATATATATATATATATATATATATATATATATATATATATATATATATATATGTATATACAGAGTATCACTAAAACCAAAAATACTGTGAGGCGTGGAATTTTTCGACTGTGTTGTTGTGTATGTTTCTAATTGTTAGTAGGTTTTAATTCGGTTTACCCGAGGTAGTTCTAGGACACCGAGGTATAAATAAACGAAATACTGTCGTTTATTTATACCATGTATATGTATTTTATTATATTTATATAGACATTATCAGTATATGTAAATGCATATCTATCGATATAAGATTCTTAAAACGCTATTATTAGCGTACCCTCAGCTTGATTTCAACCAGCGATTGCGAGCTAGGTCATATTTAAATCCGGTTTAAGCTCTCGGAATTTTCAGCCAAAACTTCTATTAAAAGTATCTCATCGAAGATTTGGGTGAACTGATATAAAACTGCTTAATCATTTTTTAATAACGCGCTAGCTGAAAATATATTTTACTTTTCATAAAGTCCTAAAATTATAATATTACTTAACTCCATACATATTTTTCTGGTATCTATATCGCTGAATGATAATAATTTAGGGCTGTATGTAATTAATCCATACGTCGTGTGTGACAGAGTTATTTATTATGATTTACTTCGGGATGTTCGTCGTGAGCCAGCGTTAAATCCTTGTAACCACTAACAGCCTTTGTGGTCAATATTTGTGCGTGGATTAAATAATTGACTCTGTGGACTCAATTAAGTCTAAAATTTGGCTCAAGAGCCCACGCTCGGTGATATAAAGTAGTAATAGAGAATTTTTGTTCTAAATTTATAAATCTAGCAGTGATAAATATATTAAAAAAAAAACCTGTTGAATTAATAAACCATTTACTTTTCATAATATTTCTTTTGTTTGTTATTTTTAGAGTAATTTTTAGATAGTAAATTATTTAAGTAGTACTGTTTTAGTTGATCAATGTATTTGTAAATGCTTGGTTTTTCCTGTAATTAGTGAGACAATTACCATGTCAAATTAGCCGTGTATAATTGTACTCAATGTTGGAAAACCTTAATAAATAAATACATTAGTATTTTTTAATAATCTTTATGTTTGGAGTTTCACGGCTTAAGACTACTAAAAATATACAAAAGAATTAAGAACTACCCTTCTTTTTGAAGTCAGTTGAAAATAAGTTTGAATGTGTGATTACACAGAATTCCTGAGTGAGCTGATTCCGAAATACATGGTGAGTTGTCATCTAATTAAAAGCAATGGCAACAAAATGGGGAGCGTTTTACATTCCATCGACACCATATTTTTTGGTTGGCGTTCCACGATCTACGTTTTTCGCGTAACGTTCCACCCAATCTATGGACGACGTTTTCGACCTGTGGAATCAACTTACTTGAAAGTTGATTTGGAATGAAAAATTGGTTCGACTCTCTGACAATGGTATCAATAAGAAAACCATATAGGTGTTAAATTAGCATCAAGTATGTGCGCCACATATGGACGAATAACTCAATATCACGCTAACCGTTTTGATTTTTTTGACGAATTATACAGATTGGCCTTCACTGCTTCACCGGATTGAGAGGTGGCATAGCTCTTAGGTCACAACCGGAAACTCTATCGCTAGTAACTCGACAAAAGGGTAGCCTCGGCTTGGACGGTTACTATGTTACGCGTAACCATTCTGGTCGAACCACGGCTCAGTCGGTTGCTTTTGCACGGATTTCGATGATTAATTTTTTATTACTACTTTTAGCAAAAGACATCCACGCGTAATACTGTTTAACGTTTGATTCTGTCGGTTTTTGTTTTATTCGTACTTGTCTCATATAAAAACAATGCTATACACCGACGATACAAAGGGAATTACGAAGTCAAACAGATTCCTCTAACTATCGCCATTAGGGAGCCACTACGACTGAAACTTACTTTGACTGAGGAAATAATTGGCTACCTTCTGATTAGAAACTTGTAGCGTTTGTCATTCAGAATGTGTGCGACAACTATAATTGTTATTGTTACGCAATAAATAACCAGCGCTGGAACCAGGTCGGAGAAGTTACACTAATAAATGTCACTTTATTATTGAAATTAATATCGATAATAATACGAACGCCGTATGGTTGTGTAATCAGCTTCTTAACGTTAAGACCTTGAATCGAGTAGTCGAGTAGTCGAGTAGTCGAGTAGTCGAGTAGTCGAGTAGTCGAGTAGTCGAGTAGTCGAGTAGTCGAGTAGTCGAGTAGTCGAGTAGTCGAGTAGTCGAGTAGTCGAGTAGTCGAGTAGTCGAGTAGTCGAGTAGTCGAGTAGTCGAGTAGTCGAGTAGTCGAGTAGTCGAGTAGTCGAGTAGTCGAGTAGTCGAGTAGTCGAGTAGTCGAGTAGTCGAGTAGTCGAGTAGTCGAGTAGTCGAGTAGTCGAGTAGTCGAGTAGTCGAGTAGTCGAGTAGTCGAGTAGTCGAGTAGTCGAGTAGTCGAGTAGTCGAGTAGTCGAGTAGTCGAGTAGTCGAGTAGTCGAGTAGTCGAGTAGTCGAGTAGTCGAGTAGTCGAGTAGTCGAGTAGTCGAGTAGTCGAGTAGTCGAGTAGTCGAGTAGTCGAGTAGTCGAGTAGTCGAGTAGTCGAGTAGTCGAGTAGTCGAGTAGTCGAGTAGTCGAGTAGTCGAGTAGTCGAGTAGTCGAGTAGTCGAGTAGTCGAGTAGTCGAGTAGTCGAGTAGTCGAGTAGTCGAGTAGTCGAGTAGTCGAGTAGTCGAGTAGTCGAGTAGTCGAGTAGTCGAGTAGTCGAGTAGTCGAGTAGTCGAGTAGTCGAGTAGTCGAGTAGTCGAGTAGTCGAGTAGTCGAGTAGTCGAGTAGTCGAGTAGTCGAGTAGTCGAGTAGTCGAGTAGTCGAGTAGTCGAGTAGTCGAGTAGTCGAGTAGTCGAGTAGTCGAGTAGTCGAGTAGTCGAGTAGTCGAGTAGTCGAGTAGTCGAGTAGTCGAGTAGTCGAGTAGTCGAGTAGTCGAGTAGTCGAGTAGTCGAGTAGTCGAGTAGTCGAGTAGTCGAGTAGTCGAGTAGTCGAGTAGTCGAGTAGTCGAGTAGTCGAGTAGTCGAGTAGTCGAGTAGTCGAGTAGTCGAGTAGTCGAGTAGTCGAGTAGTCGAGTAGTCGAGTAGTCGAGTAGTCGAGTAGTCGAGTAGTCGAGTAGTCGAGTAGTCGAGTAGTCGAGTAGTCGAGTAGTCGAGTAGTCGAGTAGTCGAGTAGTCGAGTAGTCGAGTAGTCGAGTAGTCGAGTAGTCGAGTAGTCGAGTAGTCGAGTAGTCGAGTAGTCGAGTAGTCGAGTAGTCGAGTAGTCGAGTAGTCGAGTAGTCGAGTAGTCGAGTAGTCGAGTAGTCGAGTAGTCGAGTAGTCGAGTAGTCGAGTAGTCGAGTAGTCGAGTAGTCGAGTAGTCGAGTAGTCGAGTAGTCGAGTAGTCGAGTAGTCGAGTAGTCGAGTAGTCGAGTAGTCGAGTAGTCGAGTAGTCGAGTAGTCGAGTAGTCGAGTAGTCGAGTAGTCGAGTAGTCGAGTAGTCGAGTAGTCGAGTAGTCGAGTAGTCGAGTAGTCGAGTAGTCGAGTAGTCGAGTAGTCGAGTAGTCGAGTAGTCGAGTAGTCGAGTAGTCGAGTAGTCGAGTAGTCGAGTAGTCGAGTAGTCGAGTAGTCGAGTAGTCGAGTAGTCGAGTAGTCGAGTAGTCGAGTAGTCGAGTAGTCGAGTAGTCGAGTAGTCGAGTAGTCGAGTAGTCGAGTAGTCGAGTAGTCGAGTAGTCGAGTAGTCGAGTAGTCGAGTAGTCGAGTAGTCGAGTAGTCGAGTAGTCGAGTAGTCGAGTAGTCGAGTAGTCGAGTAGTCGAGTAGTCGAGTAGTCGAGTAGTCGAGTAGTCGAGTAGTCGAGTAGTCGAGTAGTCGAGTAGTCGAGTAGTCGAGTAGTCGAGTAGTCGAGTAGTCGAGTAGTCGAGTAGTCGAGTAGTCGAGTAGTCGAGTAGTCGAGTAGTCGAGTAGTCGAGTAGTCGAGTAGTCGAGTAGTCGAGTAGTCGAGTAGTCGAGTAGTCGAGTAGTCGAGTAGTCGAGTAGTCGAGTAGTCGAGTAGTCGAGTAGTCGAGTAGTCGAGTAGTCGAGTAGTCGAGTAGTCGAGTAGTCGAGTAGTCGAGTAGTCGAGTAGTCGAGTAGTCGAGTAGTCGAGTAGTCGAGTAGTCGAGTAGTCGAGTAGTCGAGTAGTCGAGTAGTCGAGTAGTCGACTGGCAATAGAGGTTAAGGCTAAGCGACCTAAGAGCTATGCCACCTCTTAATCCGGTGAAGCAGTCAAGGCCAGCTTCTCTGGCCAATCTGTGTAGTTAGTCATAAAAAACTACACAAAAGCTAAAAACAAATCTTCAATACGAATAAATAAAATTTTAGAGTTTGTAATATCAGAACCGCTATTCAATCGACCTAAAATGGTAGTTTTCAATTTTTGTTACCTTGTTACTGATAACTTTCGATTGGGTGAACCGATTTTGTTTATTCTTTTTTATTTGAAAGATGTGTGGTGTTGAAGGTGGTGATGGTTTTACATGTAGTCCCATTATGACATTGACATCCAAGAGAAAATCATATAGGTCTTAAATTTGCATCTAGTATGTGCGCGACATGTGGTAGAATAAATCAATATGGCGGCAACCGATTTCGACGTTTGATTCCACTTGAATTCGTTTTTTGTTTTACTCGGAAATATACTTGGTTCTACGTACATATATGAAAGTTCAACAGTACAATATATTAAAATAACGTTTTTTACAATTTCTGTCTGTCTGTCTGTTCTTACTGGACCGAATTAGACGATGAAATTAAATGTTTCCTTTACAATAATATTATATATGAAATGGCACAGCTTGCGCTTATTATATTAAATGTAAACACAACCCGGCAAACAAGGGAGGCGTCTAGCGTTGATAATATTAACTTGATTTACACAGCACACGGAAGTTTGTGCTACGAGATACATCCGTTAACTGAGATATTAGGCGGCACATTCTAATAGCTTCATAACATTATATGACGAGACGTCAACAAACGTAGATATGAACATGTATATAAATAAATAAATAAAATTGGAGTGTCTGTTTGTAATATTAAAATAATTTACTAGATGCATATGAACGTACACAGGTGTCCTACAATTAAACAACCAACACTTTTGCTAAGTGGGTGGTAGATAACTGTATGAAAGCCTCGATAAAAAAATCCTTTTTATTTCACTGTCTCCAAAATAAGTACGTTATAGATCATATACTTAGTGTAAATTATAACTTAGTGGGATAGTTTAGTTGTGTTTGTTAATCATCCCACAAATTTCTCTAAAACTATAAATGTGGAAGTTAGGATGGATGGATGTTTATTACTTAATCACGCCAAAACGGCTGAACGAAACTGGATGAAATTTGGCACAGACATAGATCGTTTAATAGAAAAAAGTTTAGAGCTTACTTGTTTAGTTATAATTTGTGATTTTTGGAATTTCTGGCGCTTGAGATACATAGAGCTTAAATTGACCAGGCTGTGAGCAGGGGATATATTACAGGATGCCACAAGAACCGCTGGTGTTGTTGACCCCAATAATTCAGGACAAATAGTACTCCTGCCCTCATCAATTTGTAAATAGCAATGTACCTCCAAGTATAATGCAAAAACAACAAAAAAAAAACTAAATCACTTTTTTCTTAAATTCCATTCGGACGAAGTTGCGGGCACAGCTAGTTTGGAATACAGGATTAATATTTATAATGGTACGCCTTTGGAAATGGCACAATTGAACTAGGAAAATCGACAACTGTAATTTCACTGAACGTTCATGGCCCTGTTCTCTTCTGATTTTAAGTAGAATTGATGGTGTTTGCATTATTTGTTTCATTTTTTATATATATTATATTGTAGATATGTATATGACATATAAAAGAAATAAACGTAACATGCCATTGTGTTAGTTCCAATAATACGATTTTTACAAACACAATTTCACCAGACGCCTACGCTGTTAAGCTTTTTGTCGGGTAAGTGCGTCACAATTCTTTATTACGATTTATTTCTGGAGCTCCGTCATAAGCCAGAGTTTTAGCTTTGTCCTCACTAAAGGCTTTTGTGACTGTTTGTGATGTAGATTATTTTATTGCCTCCTTTGTCAAAGATAAAGAGCATATGAAAGGTTTTGGAATTTTTATATACGTATATAAAACTTTCAAAACACACGACGAAATATACAGTATACAAACACAATATTTATAACAATACACCACAGTTATATATACATAAACTTACACGTCCGTATAACCCTAGCGTGGTAGACAAAGACGACGTCGACGTGGAAAGAAAAACGTCAATTCATTGGTACATGCCCATCCCATGGGATTCGAATCCGCCACCATCCAGCCCTCAAACGACTTAGCCACTGGGCTCTTCACTGCTAAACGTAAAGTTACATCCAATATAAAGACCGACTGTTGGGCGCAGGCTCTGTGAAGAGGGTGTAAGCGTATAGCTCGCAACGCGGCCAAAATGTCTAAGACGTCACGTCTTAGAAAATCACATTCATACATTTAGCTATCTTGTAACTAATGCAATTAGCACTAAAGATAATTAGGGTATATATTGAAATCTTTAAAAATATTTGTCCTTCGATAACCATACATTTAAAAAATATTTTTTTATTATATGTAATGACGATTTTTATGTTACAAAACAATGTTACAAACATGTGTTTGGCTGATGATTTAAATACAAAAAAATATGTTAATAGCGATAACCACTAATAACTATCGTAAACTTTGTCTGCCGTGCTTGTCCGTACAAGCAGGATAGAAGTTGATCATCCCAATAAGTAGTCCATTCATTCTTTTATTAAATGAATTCGCCAACCGCGCATGGAGGCCCGCTCTTACTTCGATCATAAAGGTAATTCTAAAAAAGTTACTCTCAACCGTCAACCACGGGGTTTAATTTGCCAGCAGTTATTCACCTAATTGCACTCCCCTACAATCACCTCTACATGATCCGGCCCGAAGGACCAGAAAGTAGCAAACACTGCTTAGATTAACAAGATGTGAAAATTAAATGTCTAAATATATATATACAATCTATATTTACTTTTGACATGAGAATATTTAAGAACAGCGATTTGCTTATCGAGTAAACGTATATTCTAATTGTATACGTATCAATACGCGTACAACTAACATTATTTAGCTGCCTAGCCTGTAACTGTGGTTTAACTGATCCCTGTGTTTCGCTTGTCAAAGGGATTACGGGAGTGCAGAAATTACATTGACTTGAGAAATCTAAGTGAAATGCAAACAAGCTAAAGACACTGTTCAAAAGGCAAGTTCAGAACCATATCGTGCTGTGCTCTTTGATAAATATCATCGCGTAAGATTTATCGACTGTTTAGTGACGACGAGAAGGAACGAACGATGAATTAAAGATACCATCTTTATTATTAATACTTTATTCATTTTTAAATCTTACGTTAAGCTTTTATAATATTCAGACAACAAGTAAAATACATAAAAATACCATGAAAACAGTGTGCCGCCGGCAGTGAAATTGTGCCCAAGCAACCGGTGGTTATGGCGACATAGAGAGAAACCTACTGACAATGCGTGCCGTGTCCTGGAGTACCGCCTTCTGTGTCGGACCCTTGACCCAGCCATCTAGCGAAAGTCTCTTGGGGTGTTGATCGAGACTTTTAGCGACAAGAACGTTCGCAGAAATGATTGTCTGGACAAGGATCTTTTATTCCACATCCCTAATGGCGGTCACATCGTGAGCCAAGTCGAAGTACTTGTTGATTTTTCCCTTCCTCCCGGCCTTCATGAGTCTTGTGGGATGGCAATATCGACGAGCTTGTCCGCCTGTCGCATTGATCGATCTGTCAGCACAATATCAAGTTTATTGGCGACAATTGTCCTGTCTGTGATTCAACTAATCGATATTTGATCTGATTATTAGTATTGAGTATTCTATACGTAATACCGTAAATGATAGGTTTTAATATTAGGCGACTTTAATTTAAGCGGGATCCATTGGCGTAGTGACGGCGACGGCAGCGCATTGCTTCCCCTTAACGCGACCAGTCCTGACGAATATACCTTGATTGACACAATGCATGCTCTCGATTTCGACAATATAACCTCATACATAATATGCACGGGCGGATTTTGGACCTTGTTTTTGCAAACTTTGCGTATCGGTTGCGGAGTGTGACGAACCTCTAGTTCCCATTGATCCACATCACAAGGCACTCATATGTAGTATGACATTAATAGAAATACCTAAATTAATGTCAGCCCCGAGAATCAAATACTCATTTGGCAAGGGTAACTATAAAGAGATTAATGAAGAAATTCTGAGCATCGATTGGCATAATAAGCTGTCCTCAAATGATGTCGACAATTGCGTCGATTGTTTCTATTCGATCATACATCAATTGATTGAGAAACATATACCTAAGTCCAGATTAAGAGATGCTAACTCATTTCCAATATATTACACTCCTGCACTCATAAAGTGTATAAAAGAAAAACATAAATACTTAAAAAAACTAAAGAAATACAATAATAGATCCGACTGTGAGACGTATAAATCACTTAGGATAAGGTAAAAGGTTAGAGAAAGAGTGTTTTGAAAAATATATTACAACTGTAGAAGATTCAATTAAAAATAATCCGAAATATTTTGGACTTATGTAAAATCGAAAAACAAGAGGAGGTATTCCTCAGTCGGTCCACTACAACAGCTCAGTTGCCGCGGACGGTGACGAAGTATGCGAGTTGTTTTCAAATTATTTTAATTCGACATATTTACGTTCTCCACATACACATTTAGATAATCGTGTCAAAAGTGCTAGGTTGATTCACCGTCAGACATTGCTAGCATTGTCATTAATATATTTGAGGTAAAGAAACTCTTGAAATCCTTAGACACAGCTAAATCTGCTGGTCCGGACCAATTGCCTCCAATATTTTTGGTCAATTGCGCCGATGCCTTGTCCATTCCAGTAATTTTATTATTTCAAAAATCCTTATCTAATTGTTCGGTCCCATTGATATGGAAGCGTGCATATGTTACGCCCATCCATAAAAAAGGCTCGAGAACGGATGTCACGAATTATAGACCCGTATCCAAATTATGTATCCTCGCTAAGGTATTGGAGAAAATTATACACAACCAATTATACTCAGTGTTAGAAAAATCACTTAGCGGCGTTCAACACGGATTTCTTAAAGGCAGGTCAACTACTTCTAATCTCGTTCTTTTAAACGACTATATAACTCAGGAGATGGACAAGGGTAAGCAAGTGGATGTTATTTACACAGACTATAGCAAGTGTTTTGATCGCATAGATCACGAGGTGCTAATCTACAAATTAGAATCAATCGGTATAAGAGGAGATCTCCTTAGATGGTTCTCGTCATATATATCCAACCGTTCGCAAGCCGTTGTAATAAATAATTACATCTCTAGTTGGATCGTATTGCCCAGTGGAATAGCTCAGGGGTCCCTTCTCGGACCTTTATTATTTTTAATTTTTGTCAACGATATCGGTAGTTGCTTCCATAATTCACAGCTACTCGTCTTTGCGGATGACATGAAAATTTTACTAGCGTTTCGACCATAGACGAGGCAATCGCGTTACAATCTGACTTAGATCGCTTAAACGATTACTGTATTATCAACAAGCTAGATTTGAATCCGTCCAAATGTACAGTAGTAACATACAGCAGAAAAATCAATACGATCGCATTCGAGTACACAGTAAAACAGATAGGGTTGCAAAGGTGTTTCAAGGTGAGGGATCTGGGTATTATCCATGATCATAAATTATCATTCGAGAATCACATTGACGCCATTATAAGAAAAGCTAATAAGGCACTAGCATTCGTAATGCGTATGTCACATAATTTCAAAGAGGTCAAGACATACAAAATATTATACCGCACCTACGTAAGAAGCCTTCGAATATGCTAGCTAAGCATGGAACCCTCGCTACAATATCTATATCTCACGTATCGAAAGTATCCAGAAAAGTTTATTAAGTATTTATGTTATCGTTTTCGTTACACCTATAACTCACGTGACTACCTGAAATACTGCGCTCAATTTCATATTCTTCCTCTATTTACTCGTCGCGAGGTGGCAGACATAACCTTCTTTCTGAATATTATCAATGGTAGCATTGACTGTCCCTCTCTTCTCTCGAGAATAAAATTTAACGTGCCCAAGAAATCAGCGCGCTATCATATTCTATCCATCTCCTTTGGCATCTGCCAACTATCGTCAAAATTCATTTATGTGGCGCGCTGGTCACACGCTCAATAAATATTCGAAAAGGACAGAAGTTGACATCTTTAATACTGCAACTGTAGCAATAAGACGGGCATTCTATCGAAATTTCTTCAATTGAAAAATTGTTAGTAGGCTTTGTGTTATTAATGTTTTTGCTCACACAATTAAATAATTTTAAAGTTTTTTCGTATTCGCGAAGATCTGTTATTGGCAGTCTGTTTCTTAATTATTATTGTATCTTTTGTAAACTTTATTGCTGTTGATCTTCCTGTAAATTAAATAAATTAAATAAATAAATAAATAAATTAAAATATGTTAATTCAGATTACAATAATCCATCACATAAAATAATGAACAAAATAAAATAAATGCCTGGCGACAGAAAAGTTTGGGACTGTTAGATCTATTTTATGGATTAATTAACAACTGTAGCGCTTATATCGATTGTTTCTCTACAATTTAAATAAATTGTTGTATAATTCACGTTCGTTTCAAATGAAATGTGTCTTTATTGAAACCAAACCGAGCGAAGGCCATTCCATAAATTTACATAATGAATGTCAATTAGTAGGGCGGTTGTATGTCTGCTGACTTTCAAAGTCTGTTTGTATTATATTTCCTATACAAGTGGAATCCAGTACTTATGACAATGAGTTTAGCAAATGTTTTGTTTACACTGTTGAGCAAACTGTGTTAATGTTTAAATTTACCAGACTTGTGCTTCCTTTACTTCTAGCGCTCCGGTGTTACACGCGATTAAAAGTTATTCATATATTTTTTCCAAATAAAACTGGTCTTACTAAATCATTATATCAGCTATCTGCCAGTGACAGTCCCATTTAAATTGGTCTAACCGATCCGGAGATTAGCCGGAACAGACAGACAAAAATTGTAAAAAAGTTATTTTGATATATGTACTGTATAGATAGCCGTGAGCAAAAATAAAGGGTCAGGTAAGAAAGTTTGAATATATCGGAAGATAAAGACGCTAGCTTTATTCATATACGTGTAGCAAAAAGCAGTTATTTTAATATTACAAACAGACACTCCAATTGTATTTATTTGTATATATATTAACTTGTTGAAATTAAAAGTAATTTTGGCTATGGTAGTTAATTAACAGTTTTGGTACCACCCGTTGTATACTGGTGAAATATGTTATCCTACCCTGGTAACATTTGTTGATGCACGAATAGTCCGCCTTAATAATGGAATTACGAACACTGCAGAATAAAGTGTTTTGTCTGATTAGTAAGTAAGTTTGACCTGGAAAATACCAATGCCTGAGAATACCGGTGTGAGGGAGCGGTATATTATACTGCTTGTTTTTTCGTGAAGCCAGATTTAGGAAGAGGCAGAGAAAGAGGAAGCATTCTTTAAAAAAAATGATTGCGACATTGCTATGCCTATTTATCCTATGCTATGCATATCACTTCAAAAAATATTGTTTTTGAATAATAAAATGTAAATGTTCCGGTTTTTAAATTGTTAATAAAAATAATATTTGATTTTTCATTTAACCTTACATGTAATAATTACAGTAGTATCTATGCGACTCTTAATAATATACTATATGAAATAGGAGTACATGTAAGTAATATTACCCTGTTGGTCCCATTTTCCGCGCAAACGAAGCATAAGAAGCGTAGTTTACAACACCCTTCATATACAGGATGTTATTTGCTTTGTTAGCGGGGAATTGTAGTTCTCTGTATATTTATGAATACTAAGTGAAATTCGAGAAAAATGATTCGGGTAATTTTTTTCGTAATAAAGGGTTATTTTAAGGCAGCGTTGTGGATTTTTCAACTCTATTCAGATTCTGATTCTGAGAGCCGTCATAAGCCAGAGTTTTAGCTTTGTCCTCACTAAAGGCTTTTGTGACTGTTTGTGATGTAGATTACTTTATTGCCTCCACAAGCTTTGTCAAAGATAAAGAGCATATGAAAGGTTTTGGAAGTTTTATATACGTATATAAACTTTCAAAACACACGACGAAATATACAGTATACAAACACAATATTTATAACAATACACCACAGTTATATATACATAAACTTACACGTGTTTAATTTGCCAGCAGTTATGCACCTAATTGCACTCCCCTACAATCACCTCTACATGATCCGGCTCGAAGGACCAGAAAGTAGCAAACACTGCTTAGTTTAACAGGATGTGAAAATTAAATGTCTAAATATATATTTACAATCTATATTTACTTTTGACACGAGAATATTTAAGAACAGCGATTTGCTTATCGAGTGAACGTATATTCTAATTGTTTACGTATCAATACGCGTACAACTAACATTATTTAGCTGCCTAGCCTGTAACTGTGGTTTAACTGATTCCTCTGTGTTTCGCTTGTCAAAGGGATTACGGGAGTGCAGAAATTACATTGACTTGAGAAATCTAAGTGAAACGCAAACAAGCTAAAGACACTGTTCAAAAGGAAAGTTCAGAACCATGTCGTGCTGTGCTCTTTGATAAATATCATCGCGTAAGATTTATCGACTGTTTATTGACGACGAAAAGCAACGAACGATGAATTAAAGATACCAACTTTATTATTAATACTTTATTCATTTTAAATCTTACGTTAAGCTTTTATAATATTCATACAACAAGTAAAATACATAGAAATACCATGAAAACAGTGTGCCCCAGCAGTGAACTAGTGCCCAAGCAACCGGTGGTTATGGCGACATAGAGAGAAACCTACTGACAATGCGTGCCGTGTCCTGGAGTACCGCCTTGCCGCTTTGACCCAGCCATCTAGCGAAAGTCTCTTGAGGTGTTGATCGAGACTTTTAGCGACAAGAACGTTCGCAGAAATGATTGCCTGGACAAGGATCGTAGAATCCACATCCCTAATGGCGGTCACATTGTGAGCCAAGTCGAAGTACTTGTTGATTTTTCCCTTCCTCCCGGCCTTCATGAGGCATTGGTCTTGTGGGATATGGGCAATATTGGGGGCTTGTCCGCCTGTCGCGTTGATCGATCTATCAGCACAATATCAAGTTTATTGGCGACAATAGTCCTGTCTGTGATTCAACTAATCGATATTTGATCTGATTATTAGTATTTAAAATATGTTAATTCAGATTACAATAATCCATCACATAATTTAGGTATAACAAATATTACGGAAAATAAAATAATGAACAAAATAAAATAAAAGCCTGGCGACAGAAAGTTTGAGACTGTTAGATCTATTTTATGGATTAATTAACAACTGTAGCGCTTATATCGATTGTTTCTCTACAATTTAAATAAATTGTTGTATAATTCACGTTCGTTTCAAATGAAATGTGTCTTTATTGAAACCAAACCGAGCGAAGGCCATTCCATAAATTTACATAATGAATGTCAATTAGTAGGGCGGTTGTATGTCTGCTGACTTTCAAAGTCTGTTTGTATTATATTTCCTATACAAGTGGAATCCAGTACTTATGACAATGAGTTTTAGCAAATGTTTTGTTTACACTGTTGAGCAAACTGTGTTAATGTTTAAATTTACCAGACTTGTGCTTCCTTTACTTCTAGCGCTCCGGTGTTACACGCGATTAAAAGTTATTCATATATTTTTTCCAAATAAAATTGGTCTTAGTAAATCATTATATCAGCTATCTGCCAGTGACAGTCCCATTTAAATTTGTCTAGCCGATCCAGAGATTAGCCGGAACAGACAGACAAAAATTGTAAAAAATGTTATTGTTATGTTTGTATGTATTTTGATATATGTACTGTATAGACAGCCGTGAGCAAAAAAGGGTCGGGTAAGAAAGTTTGAATATATCGGAAGATAAAGACGCTGGCTTTATTCATATACGTGTAGCAAAAAGCAGTTATTTTATTATTACAAACAGACACTCCAATTGTATTTATTTGTATATATATTAACTTGTTGACATTAAAAGTAATTTTGGCTATGGTAGTTAATTAACAGTTCTGGTACCACCCGTTGTATACTGGTGAAATATGTTATCCTACCCTGGTAACATTTGTTGATGCACGCATAGTCCGCCTTAATAATGGAATTACGAACACTGCAAAATAAAGTGTTTTGTCTGATTAGTAAGTAAGTTTGACCTGGAAAATACCAATGCCTGAGTTGCTTGTTTTTTCGTGAAGCCAGATTTAGGAAGAGGCAGAGAAAGAGGAAGCATTCTTTAAAAAAAATGATTGCGACATTGCTATACCTATATATCCTACGCTATGCATATCATTTCAAAAAATATTGTTTTTGAATAATGAAATGTAAATGTTCCGGTTTTTAAATTGTTAATAAAAATAATATTTGATTTTTCATTTAACCTTACATGTAATAATTACAGTAGTATCTATGCGACTCTTAATAATATACTATATGAAATAGGAGTACATGTAAGTAATATTACCCTGTTGGTCCCATTTTCCGCGCAAACGAAGCATAAGAAGCGTAGTTTACAACACCCTTTCATATACAGGATGTTATTTGCTTTTGTTAGCGGGGAATTGTAGTTCTCTCTGTATATTTATGAATACTAAGTGAAATTCGAGAAAATGATTCGGGTAATTTTTTTTCGTAGTAAAGGGGGATTTTAAGGCAGCATTGTGGATTTTTCAACTCTATTCAGATTCTGATTCTGAGAGCCGTGATAGGTCAGTGTCCGGACGGTTGCCTCCAGTTGCATAGTACGCCAGCAATCCGGTTTCCCCGGTGAAACCATCGTGAGGAAGTTGAAGGTAACTGTCATAGCCCACAGGTGTAAGCAAGTTGAAATGGCAATGGGACACAAAGCGAAGAAGAGATGTTCATTGGGACCGAAAAGTTCTCATTAGAGACCACCTGGATACTGGATGCAAGCCGCTTACAACCAGTCCTTTTGGAAATCCTATGGCCGAAATAATGAATGATGACGATGACTCTTATTCCTCCTCGCATCCTGCTAAACTCCTTCCTCCTCCGTCCTCACACATCCATATAAATCATACAGTGTATACGTTACTGCTAGCTGTACAATTTTTTTCAGACATTAGAAAGAAAAGAACAGATACAATTAGTACGCGCACCTCTAACTCCAAATCTACACAGATAGTAAATCCGTTGTTTTAATTCTTCTTCTTCAAGTCGGTCCCTCGTAACTAAGATGTTGCCTGACTTATAATTAAAATGTTTTTCTCATGCAAAATCACTAATCCATTAGAGATAAGTCAATTTAATTTTAATCAATATTAACACGCGTCCAGACTCTGGAGATGTGACCTAGAAACGAAACTACATCGTACAGCATCTTATAAATATTTATGGCGGCAAACCTTTCATTTGAATAATGCATGTGATTGGTTGCGCTTACACAAAACATTTGCATACTGGGAACCTTATTATTGTGACGTCATTTCTGAAGTCGTATATACGGTATAAGTTTAATGAATGTAAAACTTTAATATAACTTAAGGTCCTAAATAATTCGTTTCCCAATTACTGGCTAGCTTTTGTAAACTTCATGATGCGAGAGAATTATATTCTGGTATGACATGACGCAAAATGCAAGAAAGAGTAGCAAAGCACTAAATAAGTTCTCTATTAAAAAATACAATTACTAAAAAATTACAACAATGACAGGTTTTTTTTTTGTATACAGAAAAAGCTAAAAATATTTCTTTTTTTTTACAAATATCACTAACATTCTTGTTAATCATTCCATCTAAGTTGAAGCTAGGAGATCGTTCACGTCAATAATCGAATGGTGGATATCACCTATGATCTTACGATTCGCACACCGAACCCTAAACCAATAGGCTATTAATAATTTGATTTTGACGCTGGTATAAAATAATGTTAATTAATTTGAAAGAATCCGACAGTCGACACAGCTCTTAAATTCAGCAAGAAGAGGCCGTCAATAGTCGAATGGTGGATACGAACCTACGATCTTACGATTCGCAGACCGTACCCTAACTCGGAAACTAACCTAACAATAACTCGGAAATACAAAGAGAACGTCCGCGCGTAATAGCGTTTATCGTTTGATTCAATTTGAAGTATTTTCTTTGCCTCTAAAGTCTGCTCGTAAATATACTTATTTTAAAATAGATGTAGGACGTTGACTTATCCATGAATTTCCAGTAAATGACCAGCATATGACTAAATACTAAATATGTAAGCAAAACATTGAATAATTTATTAAGTTCAAAGAACAAGATATAATTTATTTTAAAGCGTTATGCTCTAATACTTTACACTGCAACAAAAAATAATACAATACAAGATCTCTTCTTGGATCGAAGCCAGAAGTCAACTGACCTAATATCTTTCTGTAATTTGAGAGCGGGGGAAAAATATGTTGTAACGCTTGTCGATTTGCTTCGCTAGTTTACAGAAGAGGATTTTACTAAAGAACCGCTTAAAATGAGTTCATACAATTTCTTTCCTGTCAAAAAAGGGGTCAATTCGGTCACCGAATTTAAATGAACATAACTAACACGAGAAGATAATCAGGTGTGCTACCGATTTTAAACGAGGGAATAAGGGACGTCGAGGGCGAGTGAGTGAATAGAATAGAAAGATACACTGTAGTCTTAATGACTCAACACGTTTTAGTTACAGCCTTTATGTAAATCCCACTGCTGGGCGCACGCCTTCTCTTTACAGAGAGTAAAAGGGCTTAGTCCGTAGCCGTATTGCAAACTGGCCGACTTCACATGACTTGTCTAGGACATGTAGGTCACGATGTTTTCCTCCACCGCCGAGCGCGTGGTAAATGGTGGTAACTCGTTTACCAAAATATTAATCAATAAGTGAGCAACGAGTAATCTAACTAAGGAATTCGTAATGAAAAAATGATGACCGACTTTCTTTCGGCAGCAACTAGGAAGAAGGGCCCAAAAAGGAGAACTTCGCTTAGCCGGTTCGTTACCATATGTAAAAAAAAACGGTTACCCTACTTCAAGGCACAGTGCAGAGCGGCTCCAGTGCGTTTTATAGAAGATTTCGAAGCTTCGTAAGTCTAGTAAGCCTATACAATCCACTCTTCAATGCTCCCACGTCCTACTTGGACAGAAAGACGCCAGCAACTTGTTCCACTCCTTTGCTGTCCGCACGATGAACGATGACTCAAATGGTTTCGTTCAGACGCACAGAACATGGACTATAAAAGGGCGGAGACCCGCCGTTTGTCTAAACGTACGAAGGTAGAAATTATTTTTACTTAAATATTTTTAGTTCTGTTGTTTTAATGCTACCAAAGTACAACTTTAACCGATTACTACTAACATATAACTGTTTAAGGGAGTCATAGCCCTTAACTATTCCAATAACTGCAAACTATGGAAATTGGACTGGGAACAATGATTGTACTGAACACGAATTTTATTATATCAATATTCATTCATCCGAATAAGTGCATAAAATCTTACTAATTTAATCCATTCAGTCGAAAATATCATTCATAAAATTAGATCTTTATAATTTTATGGATCAAAACCCTTGTAATTTATTGAAATTCTTACAAGCTTTCCCTCAGATGAATTGTAATACGCGCGATCTTGTGCCGTAAAATAAAAGTTTTAATTCACACCGCTCTTTCCGACCTCTCTCGTAATTCAAGATAAATTATGTGACATGATAAAAGCGCCAAGACCTAGAATCTAGTAGAGGTTTAACGTTTTATTATTGGAAAGTATTCAAAAGAATGTACGGAATAATTTTAGTGTGAGTGAATTTTTCTACTATAATCGCTTCTACATAATTGTTTTATTCCCTTAACGAATTTTGCACTTTTAAACTGACATTAGGAATGATCAATAACATAACATTATTTCTCTTGAATGTCTCTTAGATTATCCGCGAAAAAGCAACCAATCGAGGCGTGGTTCGGCGCTTCCAGGCATCCTCAGGTCGGAATGCTTACGCGTAACATAGTAACCGTCCAAGCCGAGGTTACCCCTCATCGGAGGGACCCTTTCGTCGAGTTACTAAATGTAAGTAGAGGTTCAGGCTAAGCGACCTAAGGATCCATGCCACCTCTCAATCCGGTGAAGCGATCAAGGTCAGCTTTTCTAGAAAGAAAAAACCTATCCCCTTTAAAATCCAATATTTATTTAAAAAATATGATTTAAAGTGTATGATAAAATATTAATATAGCAGATTAGGAATCTCTTCTTGCTATTGGTCCCAGATGGTGGTGAGGTCAGATTTCTGGATTTTCGTTTTCCACTTCGCTCTGTCCCCATCTTCTGGGGAGATCTTGCACTCCCTTGTCTCTGGACACTATATTCTTCCACATTGTTTTGGTTCTTCCTCTGGCAGTTGATTAGGAATATTATATTATATTTGCGTGCCAATGGAGCGAAATATGCTAGTACCTAATTACAAATTGTTAGCATGTTAATTGCCACATTTCCCGCAAATAAATGATTATAATTATTATACACAGCGTGTTAGCCTGCGTAACGATTACAAGCAAAATCTACAAGAAACATCGTTACTGTGATGATTAATAGAACGCAATACTTGGTCGTAGCAAACTAATACAGCGCGATAGTGACGTTCCAATGTAAGTGTAATCAATAACGATCAAACAGAACTTTTTTAAAGCATCAATAGTACCTGCTAAACATAAAGTAATGTCTTAGGTTCCACCATACGACTATTGACGTGAACTATCTCGTGTTTTATTCAACAAGATTCCCCGCCACTATAACCTCTCAGTGGCCTTTCCTCTGTGCGTGGTGAGGGGCTTCGGGATCTCTAGTGGAACGCATCGGAACCCCTCTGCACCTATTTTCAGGGAGGTATCCCTCTCCCAGACCCTCGCAGTGTACGGGCCAGCCGATTGCGCCTTCTTCCTGGGTTTATTTTAACGGACGACAAAGGCCCTCTCACTCTCGGCACTCTTGCAGTCCCGTGAACTTGAGGTCCCTTTTAAAAGCCTTCTACGATACGAGCACAAGCTTAACCTTAGGTGGAATAGTTAACAGGAATGTTTATTAATTTTTGAGAAGCATCCTTTAAAAAATAGAGTATAACTGTAACTTTTATGCGATACATTGATTTATAACTATTAGATTTATTTTTCGTCCACTTTACTGTTCCAATACAAAATATAGGATGATAATGTAGATATAGATAATACCAGAGGCGGACTCGAACTAATTAATGACTCTATTTTCCGTAGACAAAAACCAAAATGTTTAAACTCAACATTTATTTATTGTAACTCTTAGCCGACTTAATTAAAAATTAATAAAAGACATCGAAGTATTAAAATTAAGACACATAGACATATAAAAATAAACACATGTGTATAATATCCATATACAGCATTATTTATTTTTAATCTTGACATATATACACATACATAAACATACCAAATGAATAAATTAATATCATAACTATAATTATTATGAGGAACAATAAATTTATACATTTATAACTACATAGATTTAATTGTAGACGGATAGTGACAGTTAAAGGAAAATTTATTACTATTTCTCATTTAGGTATAGATTTAAAAATAAACATTTGTATGTAGCTTTAGTTACAGCTATAATTATTATATGCATATATGTAGAAAATACTTTGAATTCTATTAAGTGGTTTTGTTTCACATATAAGATTATTCTATCATTTGTTCAGTCATTATGAAGAAATTATTTTTAATAAATGCGCAAACGTAATTAAACAACGAATGTCTTAATTAGTATTCCGTTTCAAGCTTTCGGCTGCAGATGTTTTTAATTGTTAATGTAATATATACGGAACCTTAATGAAGTTAAGGTGATGTTATTTTTAAGATAGGAAATATTTTAATTATTTATTTTTTAAAGAGACGTGGTAGCTCAGTGTCCGGGCGGACGCCTCAAGTAGCATAGTACGGTAGCAACCCGAGTTCGATCCACAATTATTTTTTGTTGCACTTTTAAGAGCTGATTTATCACGCGCTCGGCTGTGAAGAAAACCATGGTGAGGAAACTTGGAATTGAAGTTTGTTTATGATTGTTAGCAGTGATCTTCTGAAGTCTGCCAAACTACACATGATCCGCATGGTGTTAATATTATAATATAATGATTAAATATTTAATTCTCTTTATACTGTGAGCTACCTTGCTCAACATCGCATACAACATATTTTATATTTTATCATATTATTAACAATACATCAAGAGCCTTAGAGGTAATTTATTAAAGACTTACTGACTTTGTTTCAGAGATTCACTTTTAAAGGGCTTTTCCTCCAGCATACTCGTAACTCACTTGTTCTAAACTGTACACTAATTGTCTACAGAGAGAGTCCTCTCCTATTTATCCTAAATTTCTAATATATGCATCTCTTTCAAAGACGGAAGCGGAAACGGCCTTGGTTGCCGACAACCGATAAAAGTACTTTAGTTGAGTTAGTGAAACTAAAGTACTTTTATATTAGTCAGTCTATTAACTTTATAGATTAAAATATTTAAAACTAAATCGGCATTCAGTAGGACCAACTGTCGCTAACAATACCTTTATTAAATTATATTTATACCTTTACTATTATTACGTACTTTGCATTGAATAAACATTTAATGCATCTTTCCTTTAGGGTTACTATGCACTACATTGTTCCGGGTATAAAACTGAAAGCATTACTCGTGCTTCTGTTCGTGTCATTACCTATAGATCACTATTATCGCGGCGATTTTAATGGACGACCATAAAATTGGTGCTCTTTTCTGTCGCTTTTCCTGTGTGATAGAAAACTTTATTCAAATTATAGCTTTTGTTGCTACAATAAAACTAAATTCGTATAAGAATAGTCTAAAATTGCAGTGAAGAATTGTAAGGTCCATCATACGTTAAACTCTCTACATAGAAGGCATGTGCCCAGCAGTGGGACACAAACTCGTATGTATGCTATAACTTTAACTTATTTAACGCATGAACGCTAATTTTTAGTATCATAGATATATTAGGAAGTTGTCCGGCATCTACCGTTGTCGGTTAGGGAAACCTACCTACTTCTGGATTGTCATAAACCTATCAATATCTAAATTACTTAGCATTTTCCAATTCGATTTTAAGAGTTATCTAATATATAATTAGGACCCAAGATGCAATTATAAATAAAATTAATAGGAAACGCTACTTATAAATGCATATAAATAAACAAAACATATTTCTCTGTTAATAAATGACGGAATTATGTGTATACAATTATAAAAAAACTTTCCCTTAGGCCAGAGACTCGTCCCCTATAGCAGTACTTTTTAAGACAAAGACAATTGTTCCTCTGCCACGAAGTTAACCAAGTCAAGATTGTTTTTTCTAATTTTTAACGATATACGAGTAAAGGTAAATGTGTTAACTTTATATTAGCTCGTTTAATTATTTGACACTGATCCTATAATTAACTATATTTAAAAATACCATTTGCAGTCCTCTCAATACCTAAGTGTATGTTCTATTGAATAAAACGCTATTTAACTACAACAAAGCGGAGGGTGGCAATAAAATAATTTACTTCACAAACAGTTGTGCATAAAGGCCATTAGTGCGAACGAGGCTAAAGTGCTGTCATATAACACTTTAGGAATAATTCACGGTGAAGAGTTGTTTTCGACTGATCATTGTGAAACTAAATGTACTAATTATCGGTGACTAATTTAGATTGTGTCTACCTTGGCTGGGATAAATTCAACAAAGAGGTCGATAGACGCATTCGGCTGGGTTGGGCGGCATTCTGAAAACTCCGCTCTATCCTTAATTTACAAACGTCTCAATGCCAGGAAAGGTAGTCGACATAGCATGTAGAAGTGGCTGTGGGCTGACCATACCCGTCGAGTCTGTGACGGTAGATGAGAAGGGAAAGTCTTGGAATAGAGGCCGCACGGGGTCGGTAGATCGTAGGGTGCTCTCCCCTCAGATGGAGCGACAGCTCCACTATGCAGAACAGAATGGTTAAACTAAAAAATATACTATATATACATACTATAAAATATTAAAATATGATTAGGATGATTATAAAAATTATTGATCTTAATTAAATAATATTAATGGGTACAAGGAATGCATAATTCATAGAAGCGGATTCGACGAGATCCCTTATTGGGTCTCAATTAATCTTATAATGATAGCCGAAAGTGGCTGGATGTGGTAAGCGGAGGATTGTATATGGACTCTCACCTTCCGTCTGACGCAGGTGTTCACGGGGCATGGCTGCTTCGGGGACTACCTGTGTCGGACGGCCCGACGGGAGGCTGATGAGCGGTGCCATGATTGTGGCGCTGCGGTGGACTCTGCCCAGCACACCCTGGAGGTGTGCCCGAGATGGGCAGCGCAGCGTTGCGACTTGGCATCCGCCATCGGTGGAGTAGACCTGTCGCTTCCGAGCCTCGCACTTGCGATGGTACGGAGCGACAGGTCTTGGTCGGCGGTCGCCTCCTTCTGCGAGACAGTCATGTCCCAGAAGGAGGCCGACGAGCGGGTCAGGGAGGGAGCCGTGGGGCTCCCTCCCTCCGCAGGCGACGAGTCGGTGCGCAGGAGGCGTTTCAAACGCCTCCTTTCGCTGCCCCGTAATCGAAGCGGGGCCAGGATGGGAACCTGGCCCCAGCATGCTTCGGCGTCGTCGGGACTTCTCTGAGTGCCGGAGGAGTCCCCTTCGAGGGTGAAGTCCGGTCTTGCCGAGACCGGCCGGTCGTTGGGGTGTCCTGTCGCTGACAGATCCGGGGCACCCGCTCATAACGGCTGATGGCATTCGCGGTAGGTTTAGTGGGTATGGGCTGCCCAGGCCGAGTCCCACATCCCTCCGGCCCACCCAGGGTACCGGAGGATGGTTAATAACTCGATTCCCCGCGTTAACAAAAAAAAAAAAGGATTGTATATGGAGGAAGGCTTTGCGGAAGTCCTATTTCCAGCAGAGGCTTCACATGCTGGTGATGAATGTACCATGAATCTACTTTACTTTTAAGTTATGCATATGGCAGCGTATACTTGCATCGTCTTCTATGTATATATCTCATCATCTTGGTGATGTATCACTGGCAGTTGCAGTCACTTAATATCTGGTGGAACGGATTGCTCATTTGAACGGATTGTCCTTACTTTGCCAAATCTGAGTATGAAGTTATTCAAATTCCAAATTTTTACAAAGCGACACGTCCATGAAACCGAACACAGTGGTTAACGTTAATCCAATGTCACTATGGCTTACATCTCACAGCATGACTTTGTTCTAATATTTCAAGATAGAATAAATGGGACCTGTCATATAACACCACGATACATTCGTAGTCTCATGTACCGTTTTATACAGCCCAAAGAGACCATAAAGACAACGCAGAGCGTAGTAAATTGCATTTAAAGAGAACTGGACACTATATAATACTTTTACAACGGTTTAAATTGTGGAACAACTGTAACAAAGAGCTCTTCTGGTACAATTTAATTTATCGCTTACGACGGAACAAGCCTGTACTGTTACAAATATTTGGGAAATAGTTTGACAAATATTTGTCGGAATAAAGTTTTGTATTTAAATAATTTAAAAATTAAACACTTGTAAAATTAAGCTAAATGTCTTTTTTTTGACCAATTGTCATTGGAGCCGTTGATAACTTGTATAAGATTATAGATTGGTAATAATTAGAAGGATTTATAGACAGAACGATGTTACAGTTGCAGACAAATTTATTTTATAAGAAGCGTTCAACTGGACCACGGACTATAATAAGTATGACAAAACATAGATAATACATGTGGGATGCGTTCACATTGCGACCTCGTCTCCGTGTCACGGATGAACTGGTGATGTTGATCATTCCTCAGGGGCTTGGTTGGCTGCAGGGGCATACAGTTAGAGACAGTGCTTGTGTCAAGGTTGGGGAAATTTAAATTGAATACATTCTGTACTCAATTTAAATTTCCCCAACTTTGACTCGAATATAGTGGTGACAGATATCAATATATATGCTTCTAGCATTATAAACAAAATTAATTTCCTGTAAGTATAATTGCACTTTGATTATAACAAAATAAAGTAATAATTGTGGCTTTGGTTTTAGTGTAATTGTGTCAACTATAGAGCTTTTTGAATGATTGCAGAAATTGCCAAGGTACAGAGGCCTTTATAAATTTATCGAGCTAACAATGAGCTAGGCACACGTTTGCGACATTTTATTATACTTAATAATCAATTTTTGTGGACCTCCCACGGATAGTCCGAATGCGCTATACTTCGTTTTTTATTACGCCCGCGTTTATCTTTCACTCCGATTACAATGTGTGTATTTTCAAGAATACATTGAATAGGCATTTATTGAGCTAGTGCACATTACCATCCAGAAATGCATTTCCAATTAACATCAGGTGGGATCGTGGTCAAGCACCTGCTTAGAAGGTATAAAAAGAGGTAAAACTCTAAAAAACGCAGATTGATTTGAACCACCGGCCGTGTCAGATCATGCCCCGTATCTTACAGCTTCTTATAATCTTCTACTTCTACCTAGCGATTTCCCGGCCTACTGCCAGGGTCCGCTTTCGTAGTTAGTCTACACCACTCTGCCTGGTTTTCAGCATCCTCATTTGTGTCCTTACGACGTACAGCCAGCGAATCTTGCCTCGTACATTGAGGACTAGGTATCTGTTACCGATATGTGCATATGGTTTATGTGGCCATACCCTCAGAGACGACTTTCCTGCAGCTCGTCTGCTGCGTCGTCACAGCTGCCTCGGGTGTGTTCGTTACTTACGAGATCTAATCGCGTTAGGCCATGTCCGCACGCATCTAACAGCTCCTTACACGATCTAAAAATAATCCTTTAAAAGAGGAAATACCTCTACGTCGAATAATAAATCGTCGAACCATCAATCACCCGGGCCGCGCGCTGAACCGTTAATTACAAAAGTTTACATCCAAACTTGGTGTGTTAGTGTCAAGAGTAATTTGTATAAGTGATGAGAAGTCTTGAACATTATTCGTCTTTATACCAAACGTTTTAATGCGCGTAATAAATAATTATAAAGAGCCGCAGCTTGTTCCTCGGTAACAATACCAGTTGATTTATACCATCGATTTTGTATTGTAATGAATCTTCATACGTTAAAATGATGGAAAGGTAAATTTTAATTTTCCATTTGTCGAGTACAAATAATTAACATTGTTAACATTGATATTTATAACGCCCCGGCTTCGCACGGGTTCTTTGCAGAAAATATAAAATAACGTATGTTACTCCGAGGAGATGTAGTTTTCATTATTATATTATTATCATTTCATTGCGCTTTATTTTTTTTATCTGCCTCTTATATACCTTAAGTATTGATTTAATTTGCGTTATGTAAAGGGAAAAAATAATATTCATAAAATTTTCAAGCCAAGTATTAATATGGGTACAGTATGTATATCCTTAACTACATACATAACATACATAATTCCAATATACATTATTTTGTATTATCTCAAAAGGATCTCGTTGAAAACTCCCAGACGGCTTATATTTTTCCGTCACCTACAACAAATATATCATATTTTACTTAATGTGTGCGAAAACTTAACAAATTATATACTAAAACCTTCCTCGAGAACCATTATCGTATCTAGTATGAAAATAAGTGGAGTAGTTTTTGACAGCGGGAAGCGACTTTATACTATGTAGTGATGAATTTAAATTTATAAATTGAAATACCAATGGGCTGGGCACATAGAACGTGGGTTAGATGATCAATGGGACCGAAAAGTTCTCATTGGAGACCACGGATCATAAAGCATAGCGTAGGACGTTCACCACCAAGATGGTCAAACGACATCATAAAGGCCGCAGAATGCAGCTGGATGCAAGCCGCTTACAACCGCTCTTTTTGAAAATCGTTGAGGGAGGCCTGTATCCAGCGGGGTATATGTTGACCAGGATGATGTAAACCATTAGGCTATTGACGCCTTAAATATTAGTATTGTTCCAATAATACCTATGGAATAACATAAAAATCTTTCCCTGATCTTAGGAACCTGAAATCAAGCATGTCTGCGACATCATCCGCCGTACATAACTCATAGACTGTAGTCACCTACATTCGTTTTTTTCCCGAGGAAAAAGAAAATATTTTTCGTGAACTTTGCACTGTCCCCGGGGAAACTAACATATTCATAGTGGTAGAAAACATAAATTAAGGTTGAATTTTCTTTTTCTCTTTGAAATTTAAATAGACAAAAAGTAGTACACGGTGCTTAATAAAATCTACGAATCTATTCGAGTTTAACCCTGGTAAATATAAATAAGGCAGTGCACGATCTAGTCTAGGTCATGCTTCAGGTTATCCGACGTGCTTAAATATTGATTCTGGCCACAACACAGTTCACGTAGACTATGTCACCGTATAATATAACTAAATCAAGTTCTCTATATCATAGCTGTAGGTAGACTTTCAACCGTTTATTTTGTTGTTATCTCATAACCGATTTGGATGATTACTTTTTCATTTGAAGCTGGCACTTCTCGTGTAATATCATTTCAATTTGGTTCATTTCTGACAATGGAATTTATGAGAAAACTCCACAAGTGGACGAGTAACTTATTATCACGCCAATCGATTGGTCAACAGCGGTGTTCCTGAAACTTTATATTTTGGTGACCTTCGAAACGAGCCTACTCCCACCTCAAAGGCCGGCGACACACCTGCAGCTCCTCAATTGCTGGGAATGTTCATGGGCGATGCTGATATAACCAACCATTACACCGATACCTCTAAATACTGTGACTTTATTTTAATAATTATATGATGAAGAAAGATAACGAAAGATGAAGTAAGAATTTTTAAACTGTCGTGATCATCTCTGAATCTAATTCTAAATTAAACGCGTCAAAATGTATAAAATTATTTTAATAACAGATTTTTATCACAAACTTATATCGGGTGAACATAAAGTTATATCATACGTCTTATAAATGGTAATGTGAAATGAAACTTCACGCTGTGAGATTGTATTAACCGTTAAGCAGATCATTTGCCTAACAAAGCTATGAAGCGTGTATTTTAATTATAACATTAGTGGATCTGATTTCACGGAGGAACACGAAACGATACTTAAATTTTTGGTATAATATGCCTTAAAATGGTTCTGATTTTATTCGCAAAGCTTATATTAGTATAAGCGATGTTTGTTTACTAGATGTGGTTTGTGTAGACTCTTTTGTAATTCGATAGCGGTGCTTTACTTTGCATGGCGGTTCCCCAGTACTCAATAAGTATCGGTATATTCGAAGTATGTCTATATAGGTTGTTAAACTGATTTAAAGTTTTAATCCATAATTCAGTGCTCCTAACATCTAAGGGGTAAAATGGCCGTAGCCTAACGTTCAAAGTATGTTGCCTTAGTCCACTTTCACTGGAGCTTGTTGCCCTAAAAGTTATCGGCGTCATCGGAATAACGGGTAAATGATTGCTGGGTTATTATTAATACACGACCGTGCGTTACTCGCGTAACTTTCTTGCACGCACTATCAACTTGTTCCACACTTTCGTTTTAAAAACTATCTAAAATTAATTGGCTTTTTAAAAAAAATATAATGCAACCGTATTTGTTTTTATTAATAAAAATAAGTTATTTTCAATTATTAAAAAGTTACATCGTTTTAATAGCGAATGCTGTATAGATATAATTTTTTATGTGGTATAAACTAGCGCTTGACCATCCCACGTGATGTTAAGTGTGATTTAGTCGAAAGATGGTACGCGTTAGTTTAGTAATTGGCTTTCACGATAGGACATAGTTTTAATTAAACTTGTTTATTACTATTGTACGTTTGTGTCATGCATAAAAAGTTATCTGAATAATGGGTTGATAAAGTTATTACTAATAATACTGCTTGCTGCATTAATAGTAATAACGTGCGAATTCCTGATTTAAATTTATACCGATTCTAATAATAACAAACGTAAAGCACGTGTACATATTTATCTGTGAACCGGGAGCCTCCGATCGTAAACTTCAGAAAGCCTTAAGAGCTTTCGTCATAAAACTCCTGCCTCGTTATCGAAAACAAGAATTTTATTGTCAAAAGCGTTAATACATTTGCAAATCCATCCTACTCTCAAGGCAAATACTGAGCTTTAAGCATTTAAACTATGTGTATTTTCAACCGAATTCAAAAAGGAAGAGTTCTCCTTCGCTTGCATGTTTTTATATGTTAGTTTTTGCTTCATAATTTTCGACTGAGTGATTTTTTTAATTCGTTTTTTGTGGTCCCACCTCGATTTGTTCCAGTTATGTTATGTGTGTGTTTTTGTCCACATTGTGACCGGTGACGGCTATCCCAACTAGTTTCTGGCATGAGCCCTGATATAGTTTGCTCCAATTACAATAATGGCATCTGTGAGAAAACTATTTAAGTTATAAATTAGCAATAAGTATGCGCCTAACCGATATCTCTGGTTCATTTTATATTGTAAAAGTTTTTGATTTACGTTAAAGGTAGTTTGATGAGATTTTTTTTAAACTTTCTAAGCAAGTGCTTGACTACAATCCTACCTGATATTAACTGGAAATGCAGTTCTGGATGGTAAGAAACACTAGCTTAGTAAATGCCTATTCACTCTACTCTTGAAAATACCCACATTGTAATCGGAACTAAAGACAAACGCGGGCAAACTATTCCAGTCCCTTGCTGTACGAACAAAGAAAGTTTGGTTAGGTTCTGATTATTTCTTTATTCTAGTATTCCTATCCAATATCAATTCGGTTTTTGTTATTACTCGTAAATATTAAAAAATAAATTTAAGATTATTTGTATGTCCAAACGAAGTTCATTATTGGTATTATTTAATGGATTGCAGTTAACCTATCATAATATCCGGGAAATAAATTTCTGCAAATAAATAAAATTGAATTATAGACAGATAAATTGACTACCAAGAAGGTAGTCTGCTGTAGAAATCGAACTCCCGTCGAACTAAACTCGAGATGACATGTCAGACTAGAAGCCGATTTGACTTTTTTTACGTAAAAAAACTATTGCATGAAGAACACACATATAGTAAACAAATGTTTCCAATTAATAACCCAGAAACAATATTTTGCTGCACGTTATTCGAGTGATCAAAAACAATAACAATGCTTTCTATGATTTGTTAGTTTGAAAATTCATTAGCAGTTTGAAAGCAATTTTTTCAAAAAAAATTCGCTAAATCTAGTCTGTGGGGATACAATACATATATGAATGGTTTCGTTAACCATTCAAGCTAATATTTTGGTATATTTTCATCTACGTGTAGCTATTGTGAGCTTGTTTTTTCCACGGGGAGGAAATCTTCAACAAGATACCCCGCCTTCTGGGGGGAAGGAAGGTTATGTGGGGTTTTTACCCACTAAAACCCCCACGGCGGCCCTTCTTAGGAGAGCCCGTCCCGGGGGGGAGGTTGCTCCCTCCTCCACCCCTGTGCCCTTGCAGTGCAAGGAGACACGGGCTCGCTGATGTCGCCTTCTACGACAGGCAGGGATTCTTGTCTTATTTTTGAGAGCCCAGAACTACAGGGCTGTGAGCTTCCTTGCTCAACATCGCACACAACATATTTATATATTATATTTTATCATATTATTGACAGATTTTAGCAAAACATCAAGAGTTTTAGAGATAATTTAATAAAGACTTACTGACTTTGTTTCAGAGGTTCACTTGTAAAGGGCTTTTCCTCCAGCATAATTAACTTACTCTTAACTGTGCACTGATTCTCTACAGTTTTTTTTGGACGAACTAACACAGTTGGCCAGAGAGGCTGCCTTTACTGCTTCACCGGATTTGTGACCGGAGAGGTGACATTGGTCTAAGCCTGAACCTCAATTACTCTACAGAGAGAGTCCTCTCCTTTTTATCCTAAATTTCTTGTATAGGCATCTCTTTCAAAAACGGCAGCGGAAACAGACTTGGTTGCCGACGACCGATAAAAGTGTTTTACATGTAACATACAACTAAAGTACTTTTATATTAGTCAGTCCATTAACTTATTCTAGTATATTTATAGTATGAAGATGTATATAAGTATATTTTACAGATTATAATATTTATTTATGCATTAAAACTAAATTAGCATTTAGTACGACTAACTGTCGCTAACATTATTTATTTGCAATTCTAACATATTCTGGGAGGATGCATGCCAGTAACATGAGACTGCGGCCTGCATAGCTCTTATTTCGCTATATAATGAAACGAGTAGATAAAACTGTCGCCATATAAGGATCTCGGCAGAATTGCTTCAACTTTCGAGAAATGGGTTTGGATTCCAAGCAGTAATTGACTATTTCTTCTATTTTATTTTTATATCGTGTTACTGAATTAGTGAAAGATTTTGGGTAAGTGCGAGCTAAGAATGGACAGTTCTAGAAAGAAAATTCTTTTCAATGCTATTGATCACTGTGAAGTTTTGGCCAGGATCCAAAATTTTTGACAAGAAATGAATTGTGGTCCAATTGACGTAGCATTAATAACAGTAAAAAAGTTGACTGAAGATAAAATATTAACCTTATAGACTAAGGTGAAATGACATATACCGCAGGCTTCCTGACTATGTGAAATAGATGCCTAGTCCTCAATATACAAGGCCCTAGATCCGGCGGCAGGCCCAAGAAACGCTGGCTGGACGTTGTGAAAGCGGATTTGTTAGAGAACCACCTAACAAAGGAGGATGCTGAAGATCAGGCAATGTGGAGTAGGTTAAGGAAAACTGACCCTGGTGGTATACCGGGAAATCGCTAGGCAGAACAAGAAGATATGAAATACTTATTAACACTAATCATGTCAAATGCTAGCTTGTTAAACGAAGCTCAGCACTCTACGGTATTTGTTAACCCGTGGTCCATCTCCCGTTGTGACCATCCATTCGGTCTGTAGTTAGTCTTTAATTGTAGTATAGTTGTACCACTTTAAGAGACGGCAAAAACATTTTAACTAGAAAAACAATTCACGTTACAGCTCCTGAGGGTGCAATTATGCTTTCAGCTCTACGATTTTTGTGCTGATTATAGTGATTCTTAATATTATATGTCAAAGTTAATTTTAGAAATCTATTTTATTAATTTTAGAGATTTTTTTATTGATTATTAACGAGAATTTTGTTTTCTTAATAAATATACGAATGTGTTCACGCTTGCTTGGTAGAGATGTGTAAGATCAGAAACAGAGAGTATAGGTTTAGCAGATCTGAATGAAATTATATGCTCGTAAGCAAAAAATAAAGGGTCGGTTAAGAAAGTTTGAATATCTCGGAGATAAAGACGCTAGCTAACTGAAATAAATTGTGCATGATAGTCAATTAAATATCGTTAAAATAAAATATTTTTATTAATTAATTTTTATTTCATTAAAAAAATAAACTTAAACAATAAAGGATATTTTACGTAAATTTGGACAATACAGTATTTTTCATTCAATTTTATTTTTATTTAAATTTTAGTACTTAATGGTGCCAATAAGTACTAAAATTTAAATTAAAATAAAATTTAATGAACATAGTCAAAACCTAAGATATCTTTTTCATTTAAGTTTTTGTTTTTCAGTGAATTATTATCAAATTAATAAAAATATTTAATTTAATTTAATGGATATTTAATCATCTATCATGCACAATTTATTTTCAGTCTTTGTATTTTCGTCTTTCATCTTCCGATATATTCAAACTTTCTTAGCCGACCTTTTTTTTTGCTCACGGCTATATAATACTTGTATACCAAGTTGTAGACTAATAGACTTGTGGTGTTATGTCCGGCGGCAAATCAGTTATTTATAACACGGTAAAACAATTTATTCCTTAAGGAATAATAATAGATTGTTCCGTATCGTGTATACCTCGAGGCTGCAAGATAAATTGCGATCAGATAAATCTATATCTATATATATAAAATAAAGTAGTGTTAGTTACACTTTATGTAACTCATGAACGGCTCTACCGATTTGGCTGAAAATTGGTGGGGAGGTAGCTTAGAACTAGGAGACGGACATAGGACCTTATCTAAAAGTAATATATAAATAGAAATAATGGAAGAATTATTCTTAAATCAGCGCTTTACTGCGTCCTCTATTTATTTTAATTTCAAACTATAAAGTGAGATTTCTGTGAAAAGATGTAGGCTTCGTCAACTTATGTCTTTGAATCGTGTGTATCTGAATATTTTCTTCTTAAACAATGAAAAATTACAAACTGGTACTTTATCGTTTATGTATATAAAAAAAACAGTTGTACCAGGAATGAACGGACAAATAGGACGTGATGCGAAAGTCAACCTTGGACGCCTTCTGAGCATGAACTGTCGCAAGGCTGACCCAGCGCTAATTTTATTTTATACTTTATTGTATGTTATACCTAATTTTAACGTACCTACCTAATTTTGTATTATATATTAAACCTTAGTATTTTTATTGGTTTCAAATTATAATCTGAATGATACAACTTATTTGTTATCGGTTTGCAGACAAACGTTAATTGCCTCACGTACGGTTATAAGCTGTGAAATATTTAACCACATTTTATATTCCAAATTCAGTTTAAATTTGTTCGTTTCCAATATGTGACTATTAAAAGTTAAATTGAACATAAAATGATTTTTTATATCATATATTTCATCCTATCGCACTATAAAATAAAATGGGTTTATTCCTGTTTCTAAAGCCACAGCAATGCTCTACATCTCTGTTATACTTTATTTATTTGAAGACTTAATAGTCTAATGTGTGAGGGTCTCCGTATCTTAAGGTCGCAGCTTCGAATCAGTATTCTACTATTGACGTGACCATCCCATAGCACAAGCTTGAGTTTAGTTTGTATGTTTCACAAGAATAGTATTTTCCAAGAAAGTTTAGTAACTGAAAGTTCATTTCATAAGAGCAACTACATTCGATTGGCGAACGCTTTTTGTAATAAAGGTATTAAATTTCAGTGCTGCATTTATCTAAGGGAAGGTCAGAAGCTGATATGTCTTAAGACCTTGGTACCAACTTGATACCAGTATTCATACCTCCTGTTTATGTTTTTACCTCATAACTTTCGATTAGGTGAACCGATTTTGATGATAATTATTTTTTTGAAAAGCTTTCAAATAAAAATGTTGTTATTATATATTTAAATTTGACCATCGAATTCTGTCAATGGCATCCATGAGAAAACCATATAAGTCTTAATTTGCATCAAGTAGAAATGCACATACGGATAATTCAATATCACGCCAAAGGATTGTACATTGTTGATGTTTAGGACAGGTTGCTTGTTTGTTGTAAAGTTAACAAAAAAATATTTAAGATCCTTATCCTTATTACATAGCTATTTAATTGCAAGGAACGTGTATCTTCTTCCTTTTTCGATAACTCATCGCGGCGGTAGCGCTTGCCGTCCCGCAGCGCCCGCGGCTCTCTCCGTCGCATGGATGCGTTCACGCGGCGAATCATTTTATTTTGTGAACCCCTCAACATACTTCAAGAGTAGCTTGATGAAAGTTTGGTTAGGTTCTGATTAATTTTATTTCGTAATAATCTTACAATAATTAGGAAGTACACGTCCGCGCGTAGTTATGTTTAACGTTTTATTCGAATTGAAGTCGGTTTTATTATTGATCGTAAACATGCTTGTATCGAATTCATCTCACACACAAGTATATGTTAACATCCTCCGCATTTAACATCATAGGCACCATTTTAACGGCCTACACTTTGTACGTTCCTCTCTTAAATCCTTCCAGCCATAGTGTACGTACATGCCTGCTTCATAATCAACAGGATTTATCTACTCATGCGTTTTTTCTGTGCCAACGCACTGACGTGGGGTAAAAGGAGTGCATACAGATTTACGCAGCTATTTTACAACAAAAAATCGAATACATTTTGTGAAAAAATACTTATACATCCGTCATATTGCTATATGAAAGCACAAAAACTAATTATTGATGAATCAATTAAAACGTGTGGGTGCCTTAGTTATGTTGCTATCCACCCGTATTCAGAGAGAGCAAAGAAGCTGTCTGTGTAGTTATGGACTTTCTTTCTCACTTCATGTGTGTATTCATATGTATTATTTATTTATTTATTTGTTATATATTATTATGTTGTGCTTGTACATATATTTATCTTAATATTTCGATATCCAAGCACAAAGGTGCTAAGGCGACACGGAACTACCACTGTCGCCTTATTCCCAGGTCCACTGTAGCGGACAACAAAGGCCAGTTTTAGTCGCTCTTACGATAGGCTATCTATGTGCCCAGGACTACGGGGCTGGGCCTTTGTGAGCCTTAGTTTAAGGGGTTGCAGTAAGTGTAAATAAATAAATGAAACGGAGGAATATTATGTATAAAAATTAATAACTTAAGTGTGTATTTATCCATCACTTTCCTATCGATAACGCCCTTCGAATAATATGCGTTAAAGCGTTGTAGAAATCCCGTCCTGCCAATGAGGACACATGACGTTATTATTCTTCATTCCTTGGAAGACCCACAACATAAAGTAAGATTATTTCATTATGGTTGTTTGTGCCCGCCGCGCTGTGCGAGGAATTTTATATTGGATTAAGTAAGGAAAAAAGGGGAACAGCTTTATGTCAATGTGAAGTGTTTTTTCAAAATATAACGTTTATCAAATATAAAATAGGCTTTTGTCACATTAGATCTTAGATCATAATTATAGTGGTTAATCGTATTTTATGGAAATTATTTTTCGATACTAAAGAAGTTTTTTAAATTGTGGCGAACTACACTGATTGCCTAGAAAAGGTGACTTTTACTGCTCCACCGGATGAGAGATGACATATCTCTTAGGTCGTTTAACCCAAACCTCTATTGCTAGTAACCCGAAGCGTAACACTCCGATCCGAGGACGCCCTAAAGGGCCTACCCTCGGACGGTAGCTTTAGTATTGCTATGTCGTTAAAGCAGTTAAATTATTATTATTACTCGCCAATAGATGTCAGGAAGAGTCATATTTTTCAGTTAAAGTTTATTATAGATAAAGAGTTACTTATTGATTTGACTTTTTACAAATCAATAAGTACTACTTTTCTAAAAATGAATCCTTTTTTTTGTTAACGAGGAGGAAATCTTCAGAAAGATACCCCGCCTTCTGGGGGGAAGGCGGCGGTTTTGTGGGGTTTTTACCCACTAAAACCTCCCCGGTGGCCCTTCCTCGGTGCATGGTGAGGGGCTCCGGAATCTCCAGTGGAACGCACCGGAGCCCCTCTGCACTGTGCTCATAGAGAGCACTTCCCGGGGAGGTTACTCCCTCCCCCCCTGTGCCCTCGCAGTGCAAGGCGACACGGGCCAGCCGATGTCGCCTTCTTCCCGGGTCCACCTTGGCGGACGACAAAGGCCCCCACCCTTGTCGCCCAGTGAACCCGAGGCCCCTTTTAGTTGCCTTCTACGACAGGCAGGGGATACCGTAGTCTTATTCTTGAGAGCCCAGAACTAAAAGGCTGAAATGAATTCTAAAAATGAATCCTAGCTTGATAAATCGATATAAACAAGACTTGCTCTAATAGATAATCAAAATTATAAGATATATTTAACTGTAAGGGTCTTTAAGTAATTCCCCGATGAATACAGGCCTCACCTACAAATTGACCTAATACACGTACGACATTTGACCTCTGTCAAAGTCGTTCAGGTCCTGAATCCGAAGTTTTGCGGGTCATTAGGTACTATCATATTAAAGCGACGTGTCACGGCATTCATCATGATCTCCGTCATATCCAATACCACCGCCAGTTGCATACTTAATTGTATAATTTACACTATTATGTATGTATTATTTTTATTGCGATATCGTTATTTTGTTTGAAAGCGGGCTAAATCAGACCTGTAAATCGCATCTATGCTATGCATTCAGTGCATCTATACGAGCATGCTATGATGCAATGTGAGACACAGAATTGACTAGTGTATTAAGGAGTTACCGACCGACCTTAAATCTAATAAAACTTTTAACGATACTATAAGTACACGTAGACTTTCTTCTTTTATTTAAGGATTATCATATTTAATATCAGTAGTTTTATATGTATATTACTAATTGTCTGGCGCCTATTATGTCTTTGTTCTTTCACATCTGCTTTAGTTATCGGTAAGGAGAACGTACCTAGTCATAAACCTTTTTGTTTGTTGACGGGGGGTAAAGCTTCAAGAAGAGACGCCGCTTTTGGGGGGAATCTTGCGGCGGGGTTATTTGTGGTTCTTACCCACTGAAACCCCCCCGGCCCTTCCTTGGTGCATTGCGAGGGGGCCAGGATCTCCAGTGCACCGCACCGGAACCACTCTACACTGTGCCCTTGCAGTGCAAGGCAACAGGGGCCAGCTAGTAAAACCGAGGTTCCTAATAGTCGCTTTCTACAACAGGCAGGAAATGCCGTAGCCTTATTCTACGAGCCCAGAACTACAGGCCTGCCATAAATTGTCATAAACCTACCGTAATCTCAATCAATATGCATACGACTTGTAGTAGGTCACCAGTATACCTCTGCTCTAAACTGCGGTACTACGCCAACGAAATTAATATGAGACCTTATTGAAACCAAAAAAATCAAAAATATACACAAATTAAGATCGTTCTCCTTTTCAACCGACTTCATACAAGGAGGGGGTTCTTAATATTTTATTAATAACTTTCGAGTGGGTAAACAAATTTTGATTATTCTTTTTTCATTTGAAAGCTAATGCTTCTCATGGTCCCATTCTAATTTCATCTAATTCTGACAGTGAGATTCATGACAAAATAATATAAATCTTACATTTGCATTAAGTATGTGCGCGACAAATGGACGAATAACTCAATAACCGTTTTCGATTTATTTTTTCTTGATTAGAGTTTGGCTTGGTTCTAATTTATTCAATTTACTAATATTCTTACGATAATTCGGGAATATGCGTTATAACTTTTAACATTTGATTTGAAGTAAATGTACTTGTTTGAAGTCGGTTAAAAATAACCATGGCAGGGTCGATATTGACATTTTTCAAAGAAATATTTTATCGACCAGGTCTGTGGAAAGGCTTAATTTAAATAAAATTTGATCGTGTAAAAATGAATTTAATATAAGGCGTCGTATATGGAAGACATAACATTTTTGTTTAACCGCATAAGACGAAATAGGAAGATTCTAGAAAGGAACAATGAATTCCATTAAGCATTAAAAGCTTTTATGTTTACTTTTATTGTGCGTTTGTCGTTTTTTTATTGAACATTTATAGCATTTCACAAATACCGTCTCTTTGAGAAGTTGTTTTTGGAACAATTTATCCCGTCTGATATTTTGTCACGCATAAGGGATTTACAAGTTTAATATTGGTCAGCTATTCTGCATTTCTTGTTTACTTTAGCAATATCATAAATAACTTAAGATTGCCTCTCAAGGCTTCACACTTTTATGCATTCGAATATGGATAAGAACAGCTTTTAGAGCTAGATACATATATTGTAAATAATACAATACAATGCCTATGCTCGATTTGCAATTCGTTACCAAGTTATGAGTATGAAAGTTTTCGTTATTACGCCGGTCACTTATCAACCTTTTTACAACTACTAACATATTGTTAAAGCTTAATTGATAGGTTTAGTTTAGTTTTTAGAGATTAGGTTATTCTAATGTTTATAAATATTTTCAGTATTTTTCAAAAAAAATATTTAACAATAATATTTTTTTTGAAGAATGCTGAAAATATTTTTAACATGCTTGACAACCATTCCAAATAAGCTTAAGCTTGTGCATTGCGATAAAAAATAAATCAATAGTAAAATGGTAATTTTAGTCAACGGAGTGCTAATTTTAAATTTTCATTAGATGTTTTATCAGAGAAAGACGGACCCTTCTCGCGGGACTGTGCTCCCGTCGGTTGCTCATTGTGAAAATATTTTCTATTTTAGAAGACATACTTTGAGAAGTATTTATGTACGCCTATTAAATTAGAAATTAGGTTTTCATTTAATAAAATGTAAATATTTTTTAACTTATCATATCGATGAGCGCACAAAATTTCTTACGCTACAGAACGTAAGAAATTTTCAAAACGAAGATTTACAGATAATAAATTACTTCCTAATTACACTGGTGAGAAACATATAAACTTATAAAAGTACACTCTAATTAATATTTTACTTCAAATGTAGTTCTAAAGAAAAATGTTTTAAAATACGTTTTTACACTATGAACGTACGTTGCACAGAAAATTCGATTATTGATGTTCCTTTACGTAAAAAATGTGAAGCTATTTCCGCGCACATTCCTCCGCTGAGGAATCCGATTAATTTAGAAAGCATTCAATTTCGAACCTTTTCGCCTTACGTTCCCTAAATAGACCCTTACATTAAATCAGAACCTTTTTACTTTGGTATGTCTGTACGACATATATATGGGCTTATGTACTTGGCAAAACTAATTAGCAACCTAAAAGTTTGTGCTGATTGCAATGTATAAAACGTTAAAGGCGCACACGGCCTCTTTGTATTACCATATTATCGTAAGAATATTACGCAATAGAATTAATTAGAACCAGAACTCTCATCAAACTACCCTTGAAGAACATCCTTGCCAATAAAAAAAAGAATAATCTATATCGATTATTGTGATATTTTTATTCATCCATTTGTTGCGCACATTCTTGATGAAAATTTTAGACTTATATGATTTTTTCATAGATGCCATTGTCAGAACTGGACCAAATTAGACCAAAAGAGCGTCAGCTTTTAAATAAAAAAAGAATGATCAAAATTGAATTACCCAGTCAAATGTTTTGAGATAACTAACTATAAAACAGTCGAATTCAAAATCTTTTGAAGTCGTTTGAAAGAGATATAAATGAAAATAAACATTTAATTCTCTGTTTAAGCCAACCCATTCATGCTAAAACATTCTTCCATGCTTTTATCACAGAATATACTCGTACATAAGTTTTTAAAATATAAGCAATAAAAAACACCGCAGACGTAAATTACGTTAATCACGATTTCCTTGAACACTTTGTAAATATTCACGCTTCCGATAATGTCCCATCAAAAAAGCAAAGTAATTTGCAAAAAGACCACCCCCCGACAACCCCTATCGTGATCAAGGAACGATGTTAACAACCGTAGGCATCAATCAACGTCCAGCGTCAACCCTGAGCGGAATTATTGTCGTAATTTCATAAAGCCTTTTATTGAGGGTAACTTTTTATTACACCCGCCGGTATAACGTACATTTATATTAATTTAAAATTTGTTATATAACAAAATTATATTTACTTACAACGTCATCACCTTAATTGCTTTATGTTATTTTTTATTATACAAAATTTTGTTTAAGCAGTAGAACTGTTTTTCGAAATTTCTAAATAATTCTAAGTAAGCATTGTAACTTGATGTTTTACGATAAGAGTGTATTGAGGTATTGTTAACGATAAGGTAGATAGTTCTAAGCCGTTAGGCTATTGACGCTTCCGAAGAGTATAGAGTTATTAAGGTTAATAATATCCACGTCTGCTACGACTGCTACGTCGTAGGTCCTGATAAATATTAAACCGTGTTGAAATATTTGCCAGACACAAATTTAGCTTTTAACACATAACTTTAATCTCATAACGCATGCATTATTTTACATTAGGAAAAGTCTCTAATAATTGTCTCCGTATTAGGACAAATGTTCTCTGACAACTGGTAAATAACAAAGGATTATTTCTCAAATCAGTCGTTTTTCATAATTAAATTTATCTATGACCTTGAAACTGCACTTAAATCTTTTCTCGATTTATGCATACGCTGCATTGGATGCAGAAAGTTGAGAAGGAGAAATTGTCTGTTTGAAGGCAGATTTTTAAAGTATAATATTGTTGTCATCTGTCTGCTTGTCAGAATATATTGCATGTAATATATAGCGTGATTGATTGCAGTTCAGCTGTCAAGGTGTAAGAATAGTTAAATTGAATTTGAGACCATTTTTACTTCCGAGAATATCAAACATAGAAGGATGTCAACACAGACAACGCAGTGTAGACAACAAACCTAGTGCAGGTTAATAGGAATAAAAAAAATAATCCGTAATAAAACGCATAACAAAGAGTATCAATTAACCGAAGATTGCTAATTCACGAGGTAAGTAGGGCGAGAAAATTATATAGCAGTTGTGTCCGCCTACGGCTGTATTCGTGGACTCTTTAGAATTCATAAATCTGAATACTTAAAGATTTGGCAATTAAAGTCTATTAAGGAACCGTTTAAAATATTCCACTTAAAAGTATTGAGTAATAAACTGTATAACATGACAACTTTTTATTTAATAGGTACCAAGAACCTAAATAACTAGTGCTTGACCACGATCTCACCTGATGTTAAGTGGTGATATAGTCGAAAGATGGTACGCGCTAGTTTAGTAAGTGCATATTCACTTTACTCTTAAAGGCGTCGTATTCGGACGGAAAGACTGACGCCGACACTGACTGGACTGAAACTTGTTCCACTCCTTTGCTGTACGTGCGATGAAGGATGACTCAAATCGCTTCGTTCGGACGCACGGAACATCGACTATGAAAGGGTGGAGACCCGCCAAATGTCTAAACGTCCGAAGGTAGAATGGGGATGGGGAATTAACTTGTGTAATTCCTGTATACACTCTCCAAAATGTAATCTGTAAAACACCGCAAGGCTGGCCACCTTTTTCTTATGTCTGCAGGCATAAGGCATTGTTCCTTTATATCCATGTTATTCGAATGCAAATAAATTGACTACTAGGATTTAAAAGAGTCCCGGTAACCCGGTGACGATTCTCTCATTACTTAAACTGGTAATAGCAATTATACCATAAGATTTTACCAAATGCGCGGCGGTGAAGGGAAACATCTTGAGTCAAAAAAATCTGTCAAGCAACAAAAGTTATAGCAACGTTATATATATATATATATGGACTAATGTTAGGCACAGGCCTTCTCGCTAAAGAGACCATAAGGGCTATAGTCCGCCACGTCGCTATAGTGCATGTTGGCATACTTCACATTTCTTAGAAAATTTTCTAAAACATATAAAGTAAGGTTTTTCTCTGTCAAGTCTCTGTTTACCCTCACTGTCGAGCACGTGGTAAATCAGCACTTAAAATTTCAATAAACAAATTGATTGGTGCCGGTACCGGGGATCGAACTAGGGTTTGCTAGCGCGGTATGCGACCGCTCAGATGCTGGGCCTCAGCGGCTCTTTCGGAGTTTAGTGTGTACTTAACATTTATAGTAGTTATATATTAAATTCGTATTGTGCTGTCATGTCCTACTTAAATGAATGTATTCCTATGGAAAGATTATTGAAGTACATTGGACTCTTCGTCGTACTCAGACATACAGGTGCCAGTCTGTGTCCACTGAAGTCTAGGAAGGGTAAAATTGGGTCTTTAATTGCATAAACATAAGTATTTACGCACTATTTTATTAATATTCATATGCACATGACAGGTTGTCATTTAATACTCCATATTTAATTTAAAAAGTATATTTGAAATTGAGCTATTCATAACATTAAGGTAGATATTAGATAAATTAAACTCGAAAGGCATTCGCGGTGATATAAAGAATTCTATCAACGCTAAATTCATGCCTTTTCACATTTGGACAAATTGTACACGACCCAATGTAAGCGAAATTTGATAAAAGTTAAATAAAAACGCTAACGTCAAAAGGACTTATAAATGTGTTTTTGTATTTACTTAATTTCTATAAACCTTTCAACTTTCGTCTCCATCATTATTTCATCAGCGGAGTTTATTAACATTTAATAAGGTAATTAACTTATAATAATATACAAAGAGAAACAAGTATATTTACGTGAATTGCAAAAACCGACTTCAAATAAAATTATTGATGGATTTAAGATAAAGTCTACAACGTGCGGTGTCTTTTAAGACATATGGTTTTCTCATGAATCCCATTTTCAAATCACACATCTGTCATCTCGATAGATAAAAATTCTCTTGTTGACAATATTGGACCCGCTCGTACTGGAGCCATACAACACTTCTCACCTCATCTAAAATAAATATGACATGACATACCGACTGAGATGAAATAAACTGTGCAATCCGAGGCGCCATTTGCTATGTTACCTTTGGGTGTGATGCGATCACTTTGGACTTGGATGTAATGAGGCGTACTTGCGCGATATAAAGCTAAATAAATTTGTAATAAGAGCTCTAGCTTTTCCAACTTTACCGCGGAATATAGCACGAAGGAATGACTAATCGTTTTTCGATCTGGGTACTTTCCAGTACCCATCTGAAGCATAATAATCAATCAATGCTTACGCGTCACAAAGTAACCGTCCAAGCCGAGGTTACCCCTCACCGGGGACCCTTTTGTCGAGTTACTAGCGATAGAGGTTCAGGCTAAGCGACCTAAGAGCTATGCCACCTCTAAATCCGGTGAAGCAGTCAAAGCCGGCAAGCTTCTCTGACCAATCTGTCTAGTTCGTCATAAAAAAATCTTCAATCAATTTGAAATGCACAAATTTGCTTCTACAGAAAATTAAAACGCTATAATCTTTTTTATATACGCTGACATACGGAGGCGAGCTTAAATCTTTAGGACTGAGATATGTTGCGAAGATTTTATCATCATAGTTCTTCACCATTTAGCTTAGTCTAGTAATTATAACTTACTTCATGTAGGTAATGGTCCCATTCTCAACGAGAATGTAAAATAAGAGTTACAAAGTGGCTTCTAAGTCTAAATTACGAATTTAATTAAAGCATATTTAAACACTAAATTTTAAAATCTTCGTAGCAGACGCAAGCATACCCACACGACCACAGAAGCATACCCACACCCATGCACACACGCAGCCACACACCCACACACTCAAATATACATATATAAAACAATTTCATAATTATTAAAAAAAAATTTAATTGAGACCCAAACGTCCAATTTGATTGGAGAGCTGGGCAGTTTATAGCAGGGACGCAATAACCTATTTTTAATGTTGCTTAATTATTTCTTTAATAAATATTACATATAAGACAATTACAATACACATTAATGAGCATCTCAAAAACCTTTATTAGGTTTGTGTATAAGCTCGACAGTCAATTCTCATGCTATTAGTACGCGTACACTAAAATTATGCTATTTGAAACTTTATTATGGTTTTAAATAAAGATGTTATTATTATTATTAAACGTAATTTTCACTAAAACTAGATAGTACGGTTATGCCAGTTATTAAGTAAATACGGTGAACAGTTTCGCAAAGTGTCGTAAATAGACAAGTTTTAATACGATCCCGAGCAGCTACACATGTTTACCGCACAACGTTAAGCTCGAATACGTATATAATAACTGCTTTTAGTGGTGAAAAATAATAGATGAATGAATGAATGAATAGAATAGATGGCTGGCTGGATGGAATAGCTGGCTTTGACTTTTCCACCAGGTGGAGAGATAGCATAGGTCGCCTGAGCCTCTATTCGTAGTAACACAAGGGTCCCGCCCGCTTGATAGCGGTGGTAACTTCGGCTTAGGCGGTTACTTTTTACGCGTAAGTCAGTAAGTCCAAACCGATGTCCCCTCGTGGGTGTCGCTGATCTGTTACTCTCTATAGAGGTTCAGACTAAGCCACCTAAGATCAGTGCAGGTAGCAGTAGAGGCCTCCTGGCTGAATATTGAATTGCATTCTCAAAAAAAAAGAGGTTATTCTAAAAATATACATCCTTTGTCCACACACGAAAACCGTACATCTTACTAGAATAGCCTATTTTTTATTCTGGACTTTTATCTATCTCTGTGGTAATTTCCATCCAGATCTGTCCAGCCATTCAGGCGTAATAAACATCCATCCAAACTTTAGCATTTATGATTGTATATAAGATTATTAATAACTTCTTTTGTTATCTTATAATAATAGGTTGTCAAATATCTCCCTTCCGCCTTTTTGTCTTTTGAATTTCGCGGCTATGTACAAAGCGCTACAGAGCTCGTATCTAGCAATACTATACATAATTTAAAAGGTCTTGACATAACCTACAAAACGACGCTATGCATAATTAGTTTGGATATTGCGTTCAACAGTTATAGACGTGTAAACATGGAGTTCACTAACGCCGAAATTCGCGCTATTTTAAAGTTTTCCTTCGTTAAAGGCAAATCCTAGAGAAATGTTCCGTGAGATTAATGGTGTTTTGGGGGATGGTACTCTATCACTTCGAACCACGGAGGAATGGTTTCGACGATTCAGAGCCGGTGAAAACGACACCATGGATAAGCCAGCCGGCGGAAGACCTGTGACGACAAATACCGATTAAATCATGGACTACATCGAGTTAGACCGGCATGTGGCATCTCGTGACATCGCCCAGGAGATGGGAGTTAGTCACCAAACCATTTTAAACCATCTGCAGAAGGCTGGATACAAAAGCTTGATGTTTGGGTGCCACATGATTTGACGCAAAAACCTTTTGGACCGAATCAACGCCTGCGATATGCTGCTGAAACGGAACGAACTCGACCCATTCTTGAAGCGGATGGTGACTGGCGACGAAAAATGGATCACATACGACAATATCAAGCGAAAACGGTCGTGGTCGAAGGCCGGTGAATCGTCCCAAACAGTGGCCAAGCCGGGATTGACGGCCAGGAAGGTTTTGCTGTGTGTTTGGTGGGATTGGAAGGAATCATCCACTATGAGCTGCTCCCATATGGCCAGACACTTAATTCTATCATCTACAGCAGGCGATCGACCAGAAGCGTCCAGAATTGGCCAACAGGAAGGGTGTAGTGTTCCACCACGACAACGCCCGACCACACACTTCGTTGATGACTCGTCAGAAGCTACGGGAGCTCGGATGGGAGGTTTTATCGCATTCACCATATAGCCCGGACATAGCGCCAAGTGATTACCACCTGTTCCTGTCCATGGTGAACGCCCTTGGTGGTGTAAAGTTGAACTCAAAAGAGGCTTGTGAAAAGTGGCTGTCCAAGTTCTTCGCAAATAAGGAGGAGGGCTTCTACGAGGGAGGTATTATGAAGTTGCCGTCTAGATAGAAACAGATTATCGAACAAAACGGCGCATATTTGAACTAAATCCGATCACTGTAACACTGTTTATAAAGCATTGAATAAAGAGCAAAAAGCGGAAGGGAGATATTTGACAACCTTATACAAAACAGAAAATGACGACGAAATAAAACAAATGAATTCTAAAACATAATTATGAAATCATTTTGAAATCAAAGTCAAGAAAATTCAGGTGCTTACCAACGAGAAGTCTCCGATATCGTCGTATTTGTATTCAGCCCTCATAATGCCTATTCCATCCTTATTCTGGATCGTATATCACGCTGTATGAACCTCGCGGCACCTTAATATTTACTTTACGTCATCTTACCCTCGCAGTTTTCCTTGCATCGAGTAAAATATTTAAAACATTTTACGAGGAAACTTGTCTGTGCTGGCTTAAAGCTGTTTTACTTGCATTATGAACTCACTCATAAAGTTAAAAGCAACAACTAGACAAGCAAATAGTCTAACATACCAATTTGCAATATTTTATTAGTTCTCGGAATATTTATCCTTTAAATTGAGTAGGAGTGTCATTAGGAGATGCCCAAATGGATTTTGCCATTCTATAACGAAAATCTCAACTGCAGTCACTTTTAACGTAACGAAAAGCGCACTGTAATTGCTATTTATGCCTACTCCATACGGTTAAATATACACACTTTCAATGACAAAATTTAATACTTTCATTGCCACTGGTGTTTTTTGTTACTTTGGATTAATAATATTAATATTTTTTATTTGTGTAATTCTTTCTTTTTTATCAATTTCATATACCCGCAGGGCAGGACATAGCTGGGCACAAAAATATTACTCAATTATTCATTCAATACCTATGTATGGTGTATGAATAAATGATTCTAATTCTGACTTATTTACTGATTTGACAACGGTACTCTTATATAAATTAAATGTAAGTTTAGAATAATTTCAGCCCTGTAGTTCTGGGCTCTAAAGAATAAGACTACGGTATCTCCTGCCTGTCGTAGAAGGCGACTAAAAGGGACCTCGGGTTCACTGGGCGACAAGGGTGGGGGCCGCTGTTGTCCGCCAAGGTGGACCCGGGAAGAAGGCGACATCGGCTGGCCCGTGTCGCCTTGCATTGCGAGGGCACAGGGGGGAGGGAGTAACCTCCCCCCCCGGGAAGTGCTCTTCTTGAGCACAGTGCAGAGGGGCTCCGGTGCGTTCCACTGAAGATCCCGGAGCCCCTCACCATGCATCGAGGAAGGGCCACCGTGGAGGCTTTAGTGGGTAAAAACCCCACATAACCGCCGCCTTCTCCCCGGAAGGCGGGGTATCTTTCTGAAGATTTCCTCCTCGTTAACAAAAAAAAGTTTTGAATAATTTGACAAGTGTTTTACATTTTTTGTGACATATTTGTGACAGATCCATACAATATTATTAGATAAAATTAAACACGGTCTTGAACATACCCTGTGTGCTGTGTACTGACGAACATAAATATGACAATGCAAAGCGAGAGAGGTGTACAAAAGGAGTGAAATGGAAATAGTATTTTTACTTCTTTGAAATAATGGCAACTTTTAGTTTTGTTTATTTGCTTTTTTAAATTTCTTCTGGGTAATGAAGAATGTTTTCATTGAAAAAGTTTGTGATCAAGAAGGTTTCCATTACATAAACAGTTGTCGGTATTGTTTGTAAAACAATAATTAACCTTGAATTGCACTAAATCTTTGTTAACACACAATTAAAAAGTATGGTAGTAAAACATAGCCACAGAAGGTTAGACGCGATACAACCTTTACAGAATAGGATCCTAAACATAATGTCGGGTCGATATTGCCCCGATACGGAAATTAGTATGGAAGAGCTGATGTTTATAATAATAATAAACATCGCCAAAGAAAAAATATGAAAGCTTTTAGTCGAGCCTCGTTCTTTACTTTTCATACCGTAATGTCAGATTTGTCCCTTAATAATTCGTTGGAGACGTTTGCCAAGGCAATAATTACCTGAAAGGTTCTGCTATTTATGAGCACTGCGAATTTATTTGCCTTTGGTTTAAAGCAATTTATTACTTTCTAAATAGTATTCCAAGTAGTATTTTAAGTGAAAATTTCTTTAGCTTTGAGCACTTTTTAGTAGGAGAAAATCTTATGGATTCACATCACCGACGTGCTAATGTCGTATTTATATTTTTTTATGATTTTGTACAACCCTTAATATATTTGAATAATAAATAAATGATTTTCATATGTATACAATTGTTTCTCGGAGTGTTTATTGACGTGAACACCAGATTGATTTTCATAATTTTAATTTGAGTTTTCACTTCAGTCGTCAGTCCCTATGACTGCCAATTTTTTTGTATGCTATAAGTTCGCTGTAATTCAATTAAGTATTTGTGATCTTAATTGAAGTAAACGATCGAATTTAAAATTTAAATTTTAGTACCTAGCGTTGCTTCTACTCGTAAGTATCGCCACTCAGTACTAAATTTTAAATAAATATAAATGGTTCAAACTTTCTTAACCGACTCTTTGTTTAACAATAATATTATTCAATTAATACAATTATGATTCGAACCCAGCAACCGCTTCTAAACATCTGAATAATCTTACCACTAAACTACTTCAATAAGGATAACAGAGTGTGTAATCTATATGATTATATATTACCGTTGGTCCCAGTCACTGCTAACACTTCAGTAGTTATTGAGTCGTGTGTAAGTCTCTTAGTACAATTTAAAAACTCATCCCTTATTCCGCAGCTCGAGGAGAAACTGGTTTTTCTATTTCGTTAGAGGAATGTTCAATCAAAAATGTCGCTGTAGTAATTTAATATAATACAATACAATTACTCACTTCGGAGCTTTCGATAATTCGGCTTAGTACCATCTTGGTTCACTTCTTTTAAGTTATTCGCATCCATACATAATCATCGGTTAAAGGTACTGTTTATTACATAGCCAAACTGGTTAATTTATTAGTTGACACTTAATGTATAATAATTTCGTGCTTAATCGAATCAAACTTCAAACGCTATTTCCCGCGGACGCCCTCTATTTATTTCCGAATTATCGTTGGAATATTACTAAATAGAATTAATAAAAACCTAACCAAACTCTCGTCAAAGTTCTCTAGAAGTACATCCTTTTTAATAAAAAATGAAACAGCGAAATCAATTCATGTGATATTGAGTTATTCATGCAAATTTAAGATAAGTCTTATAAATGTTTTTGTATTGGTCAGAATTGGACCAAAATCTACACTGGACTGGTGGTGCATTTCATTTAAAGAATGAATCACCATAATCGGCTCACCCAGTCGAAATTTATGAGGTAATACACATATTAAAAATAAACATACAGACGAATTGAGAACCTCCTTTTTGAAATCGGTCTTAAACTATAGTACAATTTAAAATATGATGCCTTATAACGCAGTTTTACCCTCACCGGGGGACCCCTCGTACGTCGAGTTACTAGCGATAGAAGTTCAGGCTAAGCGACCTAAAGGCTGATGCCATGTCTCAATCCGGTGAAGCAGTCCACGCCAGCTTCTCTGGCCAATCTGTGTAGTTTGTCAATGAAAAAATGGAACGCAGTCGTTATTTACCCAATTGAAAAATCCACAAAATTGATTCCATGTCTATGTATCAAATATATATTAAATATATTTTATTTATTTCATGAGACAAAAAAACGTGTATATATATATTTTTTTTAATTTTATCAAGTTTAAAAGGTGACTGGCAGTTTGACAGATTAAATTTTTTTAAAGATCAGTAAACCAACCCGCGTTATAATATTTGTCCATCACTCGCGCACGTCCTTAATGTAATAACATATTTGGAGCTGAAGAAATATAAATATTTTGCAATTTTTCAAATCAACTCAAGCATTTAAGTCACCCTTTCATTAGATACTCAATTTGTCGGAATGAGGAACATTCCCGGTTCCCGTTTTTCTGCCCCTTTCGCACCATTACGTCAAAAGTTTTTTTTCCTTCAACATTTCAGACGCGACAGTCCAAATTAGTACAATTCTAACAAACTGTAAAACTTATCCTTGTTCATTTTACGTAACGATCTTAAATTATATATAGATATTTCATCAATAATAGGCAATCATATAATCATAACTGAGTAAGTATTCATTGCTAAAATACAAAACAGACAAAATCTACAAAGAAATCGATTAAGTATTATACAAGCTATAATACTTTTTTATGTTTACCTAATAACTTGCGACTGGTGATGATTCTTTTGTTATTTAAATTTGGTACTGAAGTGGTCCCATTTCAATTGCTCCAATCCTGCCAGTGGCATCTATGTGAAAACCATATGTCTTAAATTTGCATGAAGTTTGTTCGCCACACATGGACGAATAACTTAATAACCGACAAACGAGCAAACCGACTTCGATGATTCATTTTTTTATTGGAATGGATGTAGTTCAATAGTAATTTGAGGAGAGTTTGGTTATGTTCTGATTATTTCTATTTCGTAATATTCCTACGATAATAAGAAAATACAAACAGCGTCCGGCCTCGTAGCGTTTAATGTCTGATTCGATTTGAAGTGGTTTTTTCTTTTTTCTCGTAAATATACTTGTTTTATTACATCCAAGCAGAGCTACGTCCGTTTGTAAGGTACTTAGAAATAAGTTTCGAAGTAATTTCATAGCAAAGTATAAAACAAGATACATTAACCTGTCTAGAATTCGTTCAGTAAATTGAGCTCTCTGAATGATTTACGTCTATCTATAGAAAGTTCGCTTTCGACTAATCAACGGCAAAAGACATGAATAATACCCATCATTCTCTTAACCGGTTGCTACAGTTTCGAATAATTAATTCTCTGGGTGTGTACGACGCTTGCCTCTCGGAGGCTTTCGGCGAACTGCGCATGCGCCCCGCATACTCGTACGTAGCGGGTTTAATAGGGCGTGCATTGTTTTGATCAGGCCGAGACGCATGATGGTACAGTTTAATAAATACATTTTTTCCTATTTATGTTGTTAATACCAATATATAAAACATATATAGGAAACACCAAAAAATTAATAATTCCTTGTAGTTATAGTTCTTGATCTTACCCAATGCAGCATCTATGAGCGCTTCTGTTGCCAAAAAGAAACGTGTACTGTGTTTAAGTTTATGGAAAGTTAAAACACTGGACCATCCTTAGGACTGCGCCATAAAGTGACGAGCATTAAGAAGATTTTTATTTGTTTTAAACTTGTAGAACACCGCCAACTTTAGATAATAAAAAAGGTATTATTACAAAAAGCTCCATTCCAAAAAGTTGCTAGTAAAATTATTTTTTGGTAGATATTTATCTCTTAAAATATAGTTCGAAAATAATTGGTACTTTTTCAGTTTCGAGAAAAAACAATGAATTTCTAAATTTAATAAATTACATTTCTAATGTCTGTAATTTGTCATATAATGTAATTTCTAATGTAAATAAAATGAAATAAGTTAATTATAAATTGTGTATTTTTTATTTCGGAAATATAAAAAAAAAATATTTATTTTCAGTAATATACATAACGCATGGTCACCCTAAACACAGCCTCCAGCACCCGAGAAGGTTTCATATTGACCTATACGTATTACGAGTGTTCTCTACGTTCTCTTTCAGGGTGTGCGAGGGAGAAACAGAACGATACAATCGGAAAATCGCGTACGCAAGAAAGAGCCAACTATACACAGATAAACAGCTAGGTTTACAATGTTCAGTGCGCGCCGAACGCTGGTGAAAGTCGGTGTGACGCGATTTACTCCTTTTTAAATCACACGCGAAACAAATTTTCATCATTACATTTGTTTCCTGAAAACAATTTGATTTTAAAAACAGTGGTGTGTTTATTTTGATTTAAAAAAAATGTGGCTGTTTATCGAAGAATGACTAAGTTCGTGTAGTAATAGTGGTAAAGTGTAAGTGTTGGTCGTATTTTTATACGGCTCAGTTGTTTCAGCCCTGCGGGAGTCATTTACGGAATGTGAGTAATTTTGGCGATTTAATGGCCCTTTAGATAAGGTATAGAAAGTTAACGCCTGCTTTACGTCGGTACTAACATTCATTATCGATTCTATCACACATAAATTCACCGTTTATTAAAGTTGACAGAATCTACGATTATTTATTTGACAATATTTTTTTGTTTTTAATTACTTAACTTGCTAATTTAAAAATCTTTTGGTTTGGACTAACAAACGTTATGTTACCTTTAATATCTGTCTTAGTATCCGTCCTTACATGTTAACCGTCATAATTAATTATTATTTTACGTGTCACTAATAGATTTACATATTTTTGTATTGAAGTTACTAATAAATTAAAAAATATTTATTAAAATTTTGCATCTATTTAAGTACAGTCTTTGCTTGCTGGATTAGCAGTTTTTAAGGTGGTGAGGACACTTAGGATTTTATTTTTCATAATCCAATTTTGTATATCAGTCTATATCTTTAGATATGGTAATTAATATTTTAACAAAATAAAAATTATTTAAACGCGTTGCGTAAGTATTACGTTTCGTTGAGAAATAACGACAAAAATCAAGACTTAAGAAATTATTTTTCAATGTCTTAATATAGGAATATTAGGACGGCTTGAACTATTTTTAGTAGCGTGGGAATTAGTTCTCGAAGTCGAACCTGTAGACGCTATAGCTCTCTGAGTAAAGACTGTAATATAGCTGTGGTACAGTTTGAAATTGATAAGAAAATCCATAAAAATGTTGTGAAAGTGAATTGATATAGCCCAATACCGACCGGGCTGTATTGAACATAACGCTGATATAAAATTGGATTATGTAAAGACTACATCGTCATACTATTATTGCGTTTGAAATGTTGTCTTGTTTTGAAACGGTCAAAAAGTATACTCATTAAATTCATGAAAGATTGTTCGGCGATTGCGTTATTATATGTATTTAATAGATAATTTCCAACAGTGAAATAACTGCAGCGGTTTCTGCGGTTGTGTAAATGGGATACCCCAATCGGGGAAGTGGGAAGTTTTTATCTCGTAAAATACCGGTGTCAAATATAGGTATGTTATATGTGTACGTGTAACCAGATTACACATTTTTATTAGTATCAGTACATCATACATATAAATCAAGTTATATAATCTTAGTCTCATGAAACCGCAATACATAAAAGGCGAAAAGTAAAAAAGTTGCTGCATTACTACAGCAACTGGGAAGCAGGATGCTAATTTGAGAAGAATCCCCTGGCTGTCGCAAAAGGCGACTAAAGGGGCGTCAGGTTCACGAGCGACAAGGGTTGGTTTGGTCGCTCGCTTCTGTGGGCCCGGGAAGAAGGCGACGCTGGTGGTCGTGTCGACTTAGCACTTCTAGGGTGCTGGGAGAGGGAGTACCCTCCCCCAAGGACGTGCTTCGCAGGGGGGGCTACGTTGCGTTTCACTGGAGAACCCAGAGCCCCTCGTCATGCACTGAAGAGGGCCACCGCGCGGGATGAATCCCTCTGTAAGTCAAACCTCACAGAACCGCCGCTGTAGAAGGGATATCTTGTTGAAGATTTCCCCAATTTCAACAAAAAGATGTGTACCGTATGATCTTGAGCCTTCTCTAATAAAAAGTCTGGGGAACGTCCTGCTTTGCTCGGCCCTTTGGCTTACAAGAAAACCAGTGGAAAATGAGCCGACATAATATTACTACTGCAGTACAGAAGCGTAGCAGCTGTGCTTCGCATGTTTGTGTCTGATTTTTGGGGTAACATGGGTTAGCTCGATGCAAGCCGCTTACAATCAGTCTAATTGGAAATCATTGGGGCCTATAAATAGCAGTGGATGTTCTACGGGTGATATGATGATCATGATAAATATGATGAACGTAAGGGTATGAATCTAGTGTTTCTGCGTACACGTTTCATGGATACACGTCAGTTGGTATTCGATTTGAAATATGTTTTATTGTCCTTATTCTCATACAGACGGGTGAAGGTTAGGGCTTCACAGCAAGTGCTTGATGTGGAAAGTGGATCGTATATGGTGGAAGGCATTGGGTTTTATTTTCAGCAGCGGACAGAAGACAGAAGAATGACGAAAGATGTTATTAAAGAAGCAAAAAATACACTGTTAAGTAAAGATGCGCCGATGGTTCGGCCGAATATTCGTATTCAGAACATTTTTTATGTTCGTATTCAGCCGAATATTTGTTTAATTAGCTGAATAATTGAGAAATATTTTTACAGCAAAAAAGGTCCACGCAATGTAATCTTTTACACTCATCTTTGTAATGTCTCACAGACTTATTTTTAAACAATTTTAATTTATAAATAATATCATGCGAGAAAATTTAATAACTAATTGAAATAACGGTGCATTTACGCGGTAAGTGTGAATAAAAATGGGTGGAAAAACTACGCTACTAGCCCAGCGCACAACTGCCTAAACATATAACGAATAATTCGGCAGAATATTCAGCTCGGTATATTTTAGACCGAATGCTCGTACTCGGTTTAACTCATATTAGACGCATCTCTACTATTAACTTCCAATTTATTCCCTCAGATATAACGTGAGTAGAACAGCAATATATAATTGGCAAGGATTTATGGAGTGCTAATAGAGATCTGATGGATTCTCATCTCACGCTCTGCGGTGTTTAAAATATCTTTGACGATCCCTTCATTGTTCCATACTTCTGTTAGCGAAGGGTTAACAAAGGACCGATCCGACCCAATTAGACGTTTCTCTTGTTACGAGGACAGCTTTAGCGGCGGATGGGTTGAATTACGGACATATCTTGCTTGTTAGTGCGTATCACGTAGCGAGTGGTAATCACATTTTTGTGGCGTCGTTTTGCTCTCCACTTTATTGACAGTCGTTGTTAAAAGTGACATGTGACGTTAATGGGGCAGTATATGCTTAATAAGGATGAATTGTTGATGTTACAGTCAATACATACTATTTTGCGTTAATGGTTCTATTAACAATATTATATTGTTTGGTTATGCATTGATAACCTTTGAGCTAAGCGGTTTGCCTTTCTGCAAGTGCCATAGTTCAGTATATCACTTTTCAACCGCAAATGAGGGAGTTCTCAATTCTGTGAAGAGGTATGTTTTTTTATGTTTGTTACAGGGTGAACCGATCCGATGAACGACCCGTGTGCTCCTATTTAAATTTGGTCCAATTCTGACAATGACATCAATGTTAAACATACTCGTATAAGTGCAAACCATGTAGGTCTTAATTTGCATTAAGTACCTGCGCCACAAATGGACGAATAACTCAATGTCACGCCAACCGATTTTGATGATTCATTTTTTATTGAAAAGAATATACTTCAAGAGTAGTTTGATGAGACCTTGGTTAGGTTCTGATTAATTCTATTTCTTAATATTCGTGTACGAATTGTAGCGTTTAATGTTCGATTCGATTTCAAGTCGGTTTTTGTTTTTGTTTGGAAATACTTATATATATATATATATATATATATATATATATATATATATATATATATATATATATATATATATATATATATATATATATATTTTTACATATACATTTTTCTTTCTCAGATTTTCGCATCTCCCTTCTAGACTAATCCATAGCCTGTAATAGGGAGATGTTGTACGTCACTTCCGAGTTTATCTTAGGAACTAAATATGAATAATTTATGTCATTGAGTGTGTTTGTGGAAAGAATAGCGTGCGTGCATTCTAGGGAGTATTTGCGAGTGTGTGCATGGTTGGGAAAGTGAGTAGACTAGACATGTAGGTAAATTTTTTTTTTAATTTCTCTTTATGACTCTGTTTATTACCTTCTACCAAAACAATGAAAATTACCCACAGTTTCGGAAAAACAAAATTGAAATTCCTATACATGAACGAAAATTTAATATTTAACCGCAAAGATGTTAAAATATAATACGCAATGGTTTGGATCGAAAGTATTTTTATTGTTACCATCGACACACGGTAAAAGCCTTTGGCATATTGCCAAGTCGTGTACATCGGTTTTGTTATCTCCATAACCCGAACGTAATGGCACGTGTAACGTATATTGAATATATAACTGAACGTAGGACTTCAACCAACTTAATATATTTTTCCGAATCATATTTATATTCACGTATATGATTTCCCAATTATTTTTTCCCATTATTTATTTTGCAGCTCGTCAATATAGGATAAGGTTTGATAGTAGTGAATTGCACGAGTGACTTTCATGTTATTGACACAGTAACGCTATTAATAGTGTGTATAAATTACCAAAAGTTGTAGCTGTAGAATTTTCTGAGCTAACCAGATAGCCAGGTAGGTAAAAGTGTAGTCATACAATTCTTAAAAGTTAAATATAGCGAATACAACAGCCTAATGAAATATAAGATTCCAACTAACTATTTTTTATCGTAAATAATGTTACAGTTTATAAAACTTCGTTAGTTATCTTCTTTACACGACTCTTAACGAAAACTGTAGTTTTATGGCTTTAGCGGTATATTTTGTGGCATGAATGAACAGACACTATTAGAAATGTTCTACGACCTCGCAAAATAACGATGTAAACTAGCAGTATATTTTAATTCTACGTTTCACTCTGAGAAAGGTCAATTATAAATAAACTTCACATGTAGTGAGCCAATGGCCATACACTGGGCACGAATTTTGTAAGTAATAAACGGAAAGTCATTTAACCGCCCGAAATTTGAACCATAATATCGTACTTTTGGATTTGACAGCGCACTAGCAATTCCTCTGGTGTACTATGTTTCTTGAAGGTCCCGAATAATTCTGTTGACAAGTATGATTTGAAAATTTTCTATACTGACTAGATCAGCTTTTTGGAGACCTATTTGAATATGAAAGTTGCTTAATATACTCGTAATATATCAACATTCAATGGGTTTTATAAAGAATGTTGCATCCCTTACATTTTGTATCGTGTATATCAAAATCGATATTCATTTTTTTAAGTAAACATTCTGAAAACGAAACTTTATTGGTACGGTCAGCTGGATTTCGAATTCCGACTGTGTACTTTGTAGTACAGCGTTATTAATAGAGATTCAGGCTAAGCCACCTTTGTTTGTTGACGTGTGGTAAATCTTAAACAAGATACCCCGCCTTCCAGGGGAAAGCGGTTATGTGAGGTTTGACTCACTAAAACCCCGGTGGCCGTTTTCAGATCATGGCGAGGGTCTCCAGTGGAACACACCGGATCCCCTTTGCACTGTGCTATGAAGCACGGCCCGGGGGAACTCTCACCAGTCCCTACAGCATACTCGCAGTGCCAAGGCGACGCGGGACCACCAGTGTCACCTTCTGCCCGGGTCCTATGTGGTGGACGACGAGTTTTATAGTCGCCTTTTATGACAGGCAGGAGATACCATAAGCGATCTAAGACCTCTCAAACCCGGTGAAACCGTTACAGTCAGCTTCTCTACTCAATCAGCATAGATTCACCACAAAAACTGTTATTATTACTAGGCACAGCACTTAACATCAAGTTGACGTACCGTTCCTTTAGTTGCTCTATCTGATAAAGACTCTTCGTGTTATGGGAATTTTAGAATTATTGCGATTTATATTTATAAATAATTAGCGATCACAAAATGCTTCTTAAATAGTAAATATAGCTTTGATTCATAAAGTTAAGCTAAAGTTTATATTTCATAAAATTCGATTATATCTAGAATCATATGTAATGGATTTTACGGATCACGTGACGACAACACGCTTTCGTGAGTCACGATTTTTAATACTTTCTGCTTTACCAAGCGAACGGGTAGCTCGGAAATTGTTCAAAAACTATTTTATGAACACGAAACAATATTAAAGCTATAACGACAATGGTAGCTTTAATATCTTCTACACTGAAAGGGTTATGTAATTTGCATATGAAAATATTTATAATAACAGCTTTTAAGATAATGAAGAAATCTGATAGAGACTTATTTCTGAGAACTAGGATAAGTTTCCTCTTGCATATTACCGGCGATTAGGTTTCCAGCTAACTTTTTCTGCAATACACAAGATAACTACTATTTTATGTGTGTACTAAGTAGACATAACTCTACGTAAAGTAACGAATTCGTAGCTTAGTCATTGAAATACCTGGTCGTTACGTAGAGACGGCAACAATAGCTACGCCGTAGCCCATACGTGTAATATCTGTATATTTCTCAATTGTTTGACTAACCTGTATTGTTTTAAGTTGTGAGTAAGATTAACTAATACAATTTCAATTGTTATTGCTTATATCGGTGTCATATTTTTAATACATTCACTAATATTATATATATATTCTGGTATATTATTATTATTTCATATTTATATGTCAATATGCTGCTTTTATAGACTTATAATATTTTTGCAGTTCACCTAGAAAATTAGAACATATAGTTTAACAATTAACTGTCGGTCTGTGATTCTCCCCATCAAGTTCCACGTCGCAGACACCTCCTAAGTGAGATAGCATATGCTTGTATCTTTTCTTTTGGAAACGATATTCATTATACTTATTAATTACGGAGATTTTAGCCCCACAACTCTCAAATCATACAAATGCCCAACTCCAAGGACTACACTATTTTTCAGAATAGTGTTTATTACTTTTGTACACTTTCAATAAGGGTTTTCGAGGTCGTCTTTTTAGTAATCAGTTTTTAGTTCTGGTTTAATGTATGTGTGAGTATGTGTATTTCTTTTGGCGCTTTGACCTAACCCATTCACCTGATTGGTAATCCATCAGCCCCAGTGGTCTCTAGCCGTTGCGTAGACACGTAGGCAATAGAATGCGATCCTAAATTTTTCACTGCATATACAACCTCTAATATCGTTTTAGAAAAACATTGGTAATGTTTAGTTAATTGAATTAGATATTTAATATATATTGCTTTCATGCGGCAAAAGGGACAAAGGATAAGACGAGTTATATAAACTTATTGGCTCCACTCCAAAGCAGATATCGAATTCACTTCCCTTCATTACCAAAATAAAATCTCCAGGCAATTGATAAGTTACGAATGATTTTTTTTCCTGTAAGCGCTCATTCTCTTCATTCGTCGGGTTTTTATGAACTTCAAGGTCACTTTATAGTTTTGGTTTTTTCATTATGGTGACAAATCACTTTGAACCCGTAGACATGAACATCTGTTTCTGATAGATATACCTTTTAACCGACTTCAGAAAAGATGGTTAAAAATCTATTTTTGTAATGTCTGTGCTCTTACGGCGCCGTCATTGATGATCCCATTTTTTTATTTGAAAGAGTTTTATCCATAATTAAGTGTAGGATAAATTACAGAATTTATATTTGTCTAATTTGATTTGCTCTTATCATCCATCATTAATTTTTCCGGCGTTTCCAGAGAAAGATTCACCAACTCGGCCAAAGTCACTGGAAATGTTTTTTGAAACCAATATTTCCTACTAATTACGGTGTATGTTATATCAAATTAAAGTAAAAAGGCATTTGGAGTTCTTATTAAATGCTCTACTACTACAGATGGTGTATGGGTTCACCGGGCATAAGTTTTTTCATACTTACAAACAGCAATTCTTCGACACGAGCTGACTGGGACTCGAAACTGCTACCTATCAGATCGCAAATTGAACCGTTTAACCACTAAGCTATATCTTCGTGAGCGCTTTGTACTCAAACAGTTCGTCGGCCGCGAACCGCGAACCTTCTATTATAAATTCTTATCATTCCCCGAATGTCACACGAATTTCTATGGCACTTCTTTTACCTGTACAGCTATAAAACTATGGAATGGTTTGCCGATTGAGATTAGGGAGGCTTCGTCAACTAATGTCTTTAAATCGCGTGTACCTGAATACTTTCTACTCAAACAATGAAAAATTACAAACTGGTATATTTATTGTCGTTATATATATTCCATGTGTATGTATATTATTATATTTATGTAGAAGTATCTATTTATGTATATGTAAATGTATATTTATTTATCTATATAATAGTTTTAAAACGCTATTTTTAGCGGCACTACCCTTAGCCTGCTCTTAACCACTAAAGGTTAGCTGGAAGAAAATGCTAATTAGCATTAAGTTCGCCTTTGTACATATTCTTTGGTGCAATAAAAGATTTATCTATCTATCTATCTAAGCTATACTATTGTATAGTAAAAGGCTTGAAATTATTAATAATTGCGATTTATTAAATTCGTACAAGATAAATATGGTGCTGACACAATGGATGGATGGCAATGGAATAGAAAGAGTGTTGCTATAATTAAAATTATTACAAATTTTACTGTATATAATTTTGCTATAATATAATAAAAACACCACACAATATTTTATGTTTTGTACTAAACATAAGTTTGGGACGGGCAAAGGTACACCAACTTGAACATTACATATATAATATCGTAGTATTGATTACATTTAACAATAGAACACAATTCAAATTTCATTTAATAATCAATTAATTTGAAATAATATTTTTTTATTTATAATTTGTTTCAATTAATAATTTCAAATAGTAATTATGTATTATATCGAATGCAGTGCATGAAAGAGAGCAGCACAATAGACGAAGATGTTCTTTATAGTGCTTATACTATAATAACATAAGATACATTGTGGTATTAATTTCATCTTCATTGGAAACAAACAGCGCTCGTGTTACTGAGAGAAGTCCATTAACGGAACAAAGACCTTTCATGTCTTTAACATTCATGATAAACTTGTATACGATAACATTTTTAATTATTTCTCAGAACTAACAACAGCTACAGAACATTTATAAAATACATTATACATAAAATTTAGACTAAACTTTCCTAATATCAGTATACTACTACATATAGACAAACATAGAAATTTATATATATCGCCATCATCATCAAAACCTCTGGCGTAGAACATCCAATGCTGGACATAGTCCTCTCCGAACGATTTCCAAAAGGACCTGTTTTAAGCAGCTTGCATCTAGTTTCATCCTAAAATTATGTGCTTGAGTTATTTGTATCTGTTTGTATGCTAAGAATTTTTTCAAATTAAGTTTTTAGACTTTGGAATGATTTGAAATTTTATATTCATATTTATATATATCTCGTAGCGGCGTAGGCGTTTCTTGGAGAAGGAGTTTCTTAGCAGGGTGAAATGCTTCAGTAGCAAATATAGCTTATACACTTTGTAATTGATTTTGTAACCATAACGTGATTCGTTCCATTATTTAAACTCACTAGAGTTTTATATGTCACGAGCTACACTACAAAAACATTAATTGTAGCACTGTAGTTGAGTGCTATCAAAGATAAAAAAAAACTTAAGTACTCAATTCAAATTGTTGTTTAGATGGAAAACAGAAAGAGATAATTTGCCTATTGAAATTGTTAATGAAACAGTTGAAGTAAGTTGGAGAACTAATTAAAACTTAATCAATGGAAATTAATTAGACGGCGACTTAGAAACCAGCTTGTTTGACTAGGTCGCGCGGGATATGATATATTGTGTAAGATGTTAATTAATTTTGAAACATCGAACATTAAGAAGTTATTTTTAGCTTATGTTTCGATCACTAGGTGAGATAAATGTAATTGTATAATTTGAAGCATCATGAATGTCATGTCTATAGGGACAAGAGTTCTGAAACTGCCTGCTAACCGACATGCGACAATGTATGCAATTTACAATTATATCCGGGCTCGACACCAAGTTAGCCTCCTCCGCAGCGGGCACCTGTTGTCAAGTGGTCACTGCCTCCCATAAAATTCTTCGAATTTGCGGGGTCCTTTACCTACCTATTTCAACTACATTACTCTTCCGGGGAAATGCATAAAACATATCGTAAATAGTCTTATTATTTTAGGTTTTCGCTGTCCGCTTTTTACCAAGCTTATTGGGACCCATAAACATAAACTGAAAGCAAATGATTATTTTGTATTTAAAAATAAAAAAAAATATAGTGGTCCTTCTGTGAATTACTTTTATATTATTTTTTCAACTAAATATGCTAACAAATTATCATGAAATTCAATCACATACTAAAAAATGGATGTATGGCATAAATCTAATTAAGTTAGCTTTGCAGGCCGCAACCCAAATCATTGGGGTATTGATGTCTTAATTAGATCGTGTCCATGACAACTCTTGAATGACGGTCTTTAGTATTTAGAATATCTTTTGCTTTAGGGGACTTTATGTTTGTCAAAATCTGATTTATTTATGGGTCCGATTTACAAAGAATGAGCTCAAAGACTTCAAAGGGGATTAACTGTTGAATTTCGTCCAAAATTAAGGTAGAGAACACTTTGAGCAAAGTATCGTAAATAATTGTAAAAGTTTATGGGAGCAAAATCACAATTCAATAAATAAATAAAATTGTAATTTTGAATGTGTGTGTGTGTGTACCGTTAATGAATGGTTTCATTAAAATCTGGATCAATTCCCAGCAATCATTGATTTAATCACAAAGTAATTGGTTTTCTCTTAGTCGGTTACATATGCATATAACGAGTAAAAACAAAAAAATCTCCTTTTTTAAAGTCGGTTAAAAAGAGACGATGTTATTTTAAAGTATTAGATTTTTTAGTTGTTTTAATTAGTATAAAGATCAGGTGTTTAGCATTTAAAGTACTACGGAAAACGCTCGGAAACAGTAAGGCTCTATAAGAAAGGTAATAAGGCAACCGCCTCGCGACCGTACCAGGAGTTTGGGGACTTTGCATGTTTATGTTGTGGGGAAGTTTGTTTTCCTTTACGGAGAGCAAGGGGAAAGTCAGCATTTAAATTTGCGATCACCTTCCAATTGTGTACCTAACAGCTCCACTTACTGATTAAACAAATTAATTTGATAGCGAATTTCGACACTTAGACGTGAACATTCGAACAATAAGGTATCAAAGCGTCAATAGGCTTAGGGTACTACAGCCTGCGAATCGTAACGTCGTAGTTCGAATCGACAATTCGACTATTGACGTGAACCATCTCCTAGCACGAGTGTAAGCTTCCTTGGAATGGTTAGTTAAGAAGAATGTTAGTAATATTTCTGAAAAAAAAATTGCTAGCTTTCTTTAAAAAAAAATAATTTAACTAGCATTCACTTTTTTTGAAAACACTTTAATACTTAAAGAAGAGCGGTACAGATACTTAGATTTCTGACCTTTGGGCTAATCCATACACTGAAAGACGCACAGTCGTCGTGGAAAGAACTATGCTCGGTATTTCTCTGTGGGATAGAATACGAAACGAAGGAAACCAAATGCAGTAGACATTGCTCTTAAAAACAGCAAGCACACTGCCGAGTTAGTGACGGCATATGGGGGAGAAAAGTTATGGAATGAAGGCCGCGCATGGGTCGAATATGGTAGAAGGCATTGGGAAAGGCCTAGCTTCAGCAGTGGATAGACTCACGCTGATGATGAGCTTGTTATTCACATTAATATAACAAATTATTAAATGCACTGTTTTTCTTGAGAGAAATAACCTACTTAGGCGTATAAATTTTAAAACGAATAGCTGTAAAACTTTTATTACCCATTGCGTTGAGCCGTATAGCGTTGTGCTAAAAAAATATTCCCTAAAAGTCAAAAAAAAAAGTGTTCGCTAAAATTCAGGTCAACTCAATAAAAGTGCGTTGGCACCAAGGACTGGCAAGGTTGCCAAATTTAAAATTTACAGAGCAAACATATTTTATGTAAACATCAGAGTGGTTCTTTTGTAAAATTCATTTGTCGTCTACCGCAAAATGGTAACGGGCGTAAGGTAATTTATATTTTTGTCTATTGTTAGGCATGTGTTGTTTTATAGGCAAATGAAAAAAAATCTGTACAGTTAGTCTTGCTTTAATTCCTTTTACGAAATCAATAAATTAATATTAAGAGTTGAGATACCGCGCGATCGGCGCTGAAGGAAACCTACACGTCTTAGAAAATTTTCGAAGGCTTGTGAAGTCCGCCAATCCACACCGGGGCCTATGCCCTTATTTTTACAGAGGATTTCTATGCCCAGTAGTGGGACATATATGTATAGGCTGTAACTTTAATAAATTAGCATTCACTCACCTACATATAAAATACCCGCTATCCTATACTGAAAAACCAACGCGTGAAGAACTTCAATTACTGCCACTCCACCGAAACTCACGTCCGAATTCCGTAACCGATGTGACAAAAGCAATAAAAAGCAAATGTTTCCTGAGCGGAAAGAAAATGTTACATAAAACGAAACGAGTTGAAATCACATTTTTTCTCAGTGTAGCATTTTCGCGTCAGCCCTGACACTAGTGTTTCTTGACCTGTTTTTGCTCCGTAGGGGCATTACATTGCGAATTTCTTTGCTTGGCAGGCGTGAAAGGAAGTTGCCCGCCTTTGATATTAGTACTATGGTTGTAGACAATGTAGAAGGCTAGATTTTTTGGCTACAAATTCAGCCAAAAACAACTAATTACTTTTTCATGCAGACCCAAAAAAATTCTTATTGTTTCGTTAAATATCCCATAAAATTCTATACCTACCCAAATCCGAGGCATTTATCGATGTTACAAGCTAAATCTCACTTGCTCAAGAAACCACCGTGTATTAACTATATTTTGTTGGTAAAATTATTAATTTTTGCAACATAACATGGGTGGCAGATAAGTAATAAACAATTTTTTTTCTTTTTTTTAATTAAATATGTATATAATTTTTTTCCACAAATATCACTTGATATAATGCAGCTAAAACCAAGTTGCTCAGAGGAGTGCAGGCGTACGGTAGTTTTTGGGTTTTCTACAGATTACATTTTGGAGAGTGTGCTCAGGAATTACAGAAATCACATCTACTTCTCTCATTCCCGTTCCATCATCTAATTTCAAGACGCACAGCTTGATTTAATTCTTTTGTTATAGATAACCCTCAAATCCGAATAGTTGATTCGTCCTTACGATTCGCAGTCCGTACCCTAAACCATTAGGCTATTGATGCCACAATACTAAATCGTAAAACGTACTCTAAAGTACGCTGCACCTTATGGTGTGAGCATCATATTTACTTTTTTGTACGTTTACAACAAATCGCTTTAAACAAACGCCTATACATTTAAAAATAAATAATTCAAAATTTGATTATAAATATATTCTTTTTTCATGTTTCCGGCGATTACGATAGTATTTTGATACTTTAAAAAATTTCTACATTAATTCTAATTGATAATTAGGAGTAATGTAATTAAGAATAAGTAAAAGTTACGTTTGCCTAAAAATAATGCAATGTATTTTTGCGTGCAATTAAAAGTGAAAAAATCTTCAGATTTATTGGTGCCGGCACCGGAGATCGAACTCGGGTTGCTAGCGTACTACGCAACTTGAGGCGACCGCCCGAAAACTGAGCTAACAGAGACAAAAGAGCCGTGGTCCTTTTATTGGGATAGTATTCAGTTATTATTATAATTTTTTTAATTCATTTTTGCCTTCATTGTAAGGGATAATTAGGAGTAATGGGATGTAAAAATTACGTTTGCCTGAAAACAATGCGATGTATTTTTGTGTGAAAAGAGGCACAAAAAACGTTAAGGGAGGGATTACGCCCACTTGATTTTTTTATTTATTTCCTTTCATCTTTGATTTTCAAATGTTTACCTTATTCTTTTTGACTGAAATTGTAAAAGAAAAAAAAGTTAGAGATATTAAAATGTTGAATGTCTACTTATACACGAACAAATTATTTATTTTTTTATTACCCCTAGATTTTCAGTCTCTATGATTATTTGAAGGCCTTAAGAATAAACATTGTTGCGTATAAAATAGGTTTCTGAGGATCATGGTCTTAATAATTGCCATACGGATGGATTGAACTGAGATAATTATCATTTCTTATACCTTGTCTGAAATTAAGTAATCACCGCTGAACACAAGAACGTACTCAGTATTTCAAATGCTTTATCTACCTTTTATAGTAAGAATAGACACTATATATGATAATAGACACAATTAACAATATATTGTCCCAGAAGGTAACGATAAACTCGGGGAGCCAATAAAAAAAATCAGCGTTCTACACGCAGTAGTACTCCAGTACTTACACTTTATTAAAACTAAAAATATACTTTGCGGAGTGGAATTTTTCGACATTCGGTTTAAAGTTTTCAATTGTTTGTAGGTTTTATTCGGTTTTGACCTCGTAAGAAGCCAAACTAGTTGTTATAAAAACAAACAAATCGGAAACAAATGTATTTTTACAAAAAAATATAGTTGTTCACTAGAACTATAATAGTAATATGTACAAAATAAGCGTTATCAATCTCCTTCATTCGTGGTCCTTATGTTTGAAAATCGTGACCAACTCATCCATGATTTTAGACCTTTCAATGGTACGCGATCTCGTCCTGTTCTTTGAAGAGCATCGTTGATGGTGGTTTCGAGTTTGTTGCGCGACTTGGTGAAAACATTTTCGCAGGCTAGACAATGATTAATTACTGATAACTGATGATTTTCTTTTAAAACAATCGACGACAGCTTTTCTGACTACGTTTGTTCGTCGCAAAAAGTATATATATATATAATGTGTATATACATATAATAAATATATAAAATTATTATATATAATAAATATGATAATAATATATATAAATAGCCTAATATATGCGCATGAATAAGTGAGAATTTGGACGTACCTATACAAGATGCGCTTAGTGGTTTTAGTTGTAATAAAATTTATATATATATAAAAGAGAAAGTATGTGGGTTTGTTCCATATAGGCTCCAAAACGGCTGGACCGATTACAATGAAACTTTCAGGGAATCTTCAGATTGACCTGGCAAGTAATCCTGTAAAGTGTTGGTGACGATCGGAGTACTCCTTTTTTTGAACTGTGAAACAAGCCATACGTCGTACTTTTATTTCTGACATTAACTTGAGCCCGATATGTTTTTGTATAAATGATAAGAATGATATTGTATTTACTGACATGTAAATGGTTGTATGTAATGAATAATTTCATATATTTTGAGAGTTAAATTAAATATTTAAGGATGTAAGTTTATTGTTTAAACAAAATAAAGCAAAACGTAGCCCGGTGAAGCAGGCTGGCTACGCTTGTGTTATATAAGACATAAGCTCGTAGTATTTAAGGGCATAGCGTGGTGAATGACAATGAAATTATAAATTACTTAAAGCATTTCATTTTAAAATCATAAAGATTATAGTTATATAATGACGCGCCAGAAACATATATTGCCAATATATTTAGTTTAGATTGAGATACGTCACGATGGAGTGAGTGACACTGTGCTCCGACACAGATGTGACGCATCACGCTACATCACGCTAATACGTTTCTACATTTAGTGTTACGTATAGTGATGTTCTTTGATTATAAATGACTACATCGATATCATCTGGTTACTAGCTCATAAACTGTAGTGCCGTATTTACTTGTCTTCGTCTTCACTAATCAGAAAAACAATATAATTGAATATAATTTTAATACTTTCTTGTAATTATGAGCGTATTCTAGCGTGGTGTGAAAGTACAAAAGGGGTAGGTAGGAAAACAACACTGTATTACGTTTTGACATGTGGTCACACTGATCTTACTACATTTTACTATCCTAGCAATTACTTCATGTTATATAGAAAAATAATTTAGTTTTTGAATATATAGGGACAATATTCGTTGATTTCAAATCAAATTAATGCTGATAACATTTCTTTCGTTTTAGCAATTAATGTAGTTAGTATTTTTTGGATTCACAAAGTCACATAAATCATCTAAGTTTACGTAAGTTAATATCTTATACTAAATGAAATATATACCAGCTCTCACTTTCTTTTAACATTAGAAGAGTAGGCAGAAATAGCAACCTTTATCAAGCTTATTAAGTGCCATTTGTGACATATAACAGCATCACTACAAAAAAAAATTGTACTCAATATATTTTTTTAATTAATAGTAACTATATTGATTTATAAAGGAAATATCTTATAAAGTAGTCAGATGTTGATTTTTTACAAGAACGGATTGACAATCAAAAACTGAAATATGATGATGACGTGAACAATATACTTACGAGTATATAACATTGTAATCAACAAGTTACATAATACATTAACCCAAGATGCTGATAAACATTACGGAACCATATCTATTTCCTCAAGGCAAAACATTTCTTTACCATTTCGTAAGAAATCTTTCGCCTCCGGGGAATATCGGTTTCCCTTATATCATTGTCACACACAGCTACACAACTTTATTGAATACACTAAGATGTATAAATAGAAGTATTAGTGTCGCCAGGCGATGGAATTGATTTAGAGTTTTTTTTCAATATACATTTTTGGAACGCCACAATCTTGCGACTTACATCAACAGACACAGAATCATAAATGCAGTCGTGTACCACAGGTCCACGCCAGTGATACTCAACTGCAATAATTGGAATAGGTTGATTTTGCTCAATTTCTATTCTCACAATTTTGTCATACAACCAAATGGATCGGTGACAAATAAGAAAATTTGACTATCACAGGATTATTTGATGGGTTCAGCCCTTAGTCCTGGTAAGGCTACGATATCCCTTGCGTATCGTAGAAGACGAATAAAAGAGGCGTCGGGTTCACTGGGCGTAAAGGAGAGGGGCTTTTGTCGTCTCCCAAAGTGGATCCGGGAAGAAGGCGACATCGGCTGGTCCTTGTCCCTTTGCACTTTGAGCATAGTTTGGAAGGGCTCCGGTGCGTTCCTTTTGAGATCCCGGAGTCCTTAACCATGCACCGAAAAATGGCCAACGGGGGGGTTTTAGTGGGTAAGAAGCCCGCACAACGCCTGTGCTATGATTGCACAAAAATTATTAAATAAATGCCATCTCAACGATCAATAACGAGTGGGACCTTCAAGAAACGATGTTGTGGGTGTTCATAGACGGTGTTGACTTAAGATCAGGCATAACCCCGTAAACAGAAAATTGAGTATCCTCCTTATTTGAAATGAGTTGAAAAAATCGTGTGTTACAATAGTACACAAGTCATACGGTAAGTTAAGATGTCTCATATATCTAGGACAAGCGATATTGCGGTGGGAGCGTCCAATTTGCAGGTCGTGTTACTTGTGTAGCTTCTTCGTGAATGTCGAGAATGTCATTTCGACAAAGCGACCAATAACCGCAAGAGACTCCTGTACTCGGTCTATGCCAAAGACATCCCAATACTGAAAGGACGTATAAGAATAAGGCGAGAGGATGTCAAACTTGATAAACGGATATAAAAAAACTTTTCCTATCATCCTAAATCAGTTGACCATTTTTTTATAAGGAAAGCTAAAAATTTTTGTTTTAGAAAATATTACTAACATTCTTGTTAACCATTTCAAATAGGGATAAGCTTGAGCTAGGAGATCGTATACGTCAAAAGTCGAATGGTGGATTCGAACCTACGACCTTATGAATCGTAGATCGTACCCTAAGCCATTAGGCTATTGACGTTTTAAAGCCTACTTTGTTATACTATAGACTTATATATTATATACTCGTAAGCAAAAATGATGAAAATACTGAAAACACTTATTTGTATTTGGTACGCATTCTCGATCGTTTGCTACTCATAAAAAAATAAAAATGTTTATTTCAATTCATGCTAGTCTACTAACAACATTAGGATGAGATCTGGTTAACAAGAATAATATGCTTGTGTCTGAAAATCTCGCTCTTCCATAGCAAAATTAATTTAATAAAGCTAATATACAGGAAGATTTTTTTATTCTATAATTAGTGGAATCACAATGATTTAGAGAAAGCGCAGCTGCCCCACAGAGTATGCTAAACAGGGATACCACACTTCCCGTGTAGTCATATAAATTTTGTTCAATTCTGACAACGGGATCCATGAGGAAACCATATAAGTCTGAATTTGCATCAAGTATAAGCGCCATAAGTGGACGGATAACTTAATACCAGGTCAACCGATTTTGATCATTCATTTTTTAATGGAAAAGATTATACTTCAAGGGTAGTTTAATTAGGTTAGTTAGATAATTCGTAAATACAAAGAGGGCGTACGCGCGTAATAGCGTTTAACGTTTAATTCTACTTGAAGTCGGTTTTTGTTTTTGCTCGTAAATATACTTTTTTATTGCTAATATTAAGAGAATAGCGTGCTAACGTCTAGGAAAGTTCAAAAACTATAGCTGTTTATATCATTATTAGAGCTAAACAGCTTCTAGCACAAGTCATCTATGAAAATAAAGCTCTTGCTTTAATGTAGCTTTTAAAATCAAATAAGAACTGTATTTAAAGAGATTATTCATAATGAAATTTGTACAAATAATTGAAAATTGCAGCAACAAGTTATTAATAAGTTATTACAGTAACGATAAAACAAAATGCCCGGAGGTATGCATCCGTTATTTGCAATTCAGTTGATTGCCAGCTATTTATTTCTCTATCAGCGGACTTCATTTTCAGCACAAAATGGAGCATTCAAATTACATGCATTCGTAATGAATATAAAATGAGATGATTATAAATACTACCGTGTGTAATAAGTATAATTACGAATAAAAACATAATCGATTTCAAATCGAATCAAACGAAATATCATAGTTGTATTACGAAATTCTGACGCCTAAAATATTTGCTTTTTCTTCCACATTCATGCTTGTTGCTGTTACAAATCTACCAATATTAATCAACAATCATTGTTCGACACGATTTTTGCCAGTTCCCTGATATATTTTCGGATCCTATATGAAAAAATTAATATAGGACCTTATGAAACCAACTTTTTTCAAAGATTTATTTAAAAAAGCTCTATATTATACATACTGTCACAGATCAAGGACGAAAAGACAAAAGAACTTAGTCCACTTAACCTATGACCTAAGTCCGGCTCATAGAAGCAGATTTGTTCTTTTTTCTTTCACCTAATTTTGAGTTCGGATTTTAGAATCTTTCTTTCTCCTAGGAATACATTATCATACATGAGAAATCTACAAATAATACTAAAAAATAATTTAAATACACCAGGCAACTAAAACAGCACTATTACAACGAAAAATACTACTTAGTAACTATTATAAAATGAGCATAAAACTTATAAATATTAATAATAAAAAAATTTAATTGAAAGAAGAATAATAATGAATATAGATAAAGAAGTAACAGAAATATATTATTATAAGCGCGGGGTTTTACAAATTGTTTACGAAATAATTAATTTAGTTTATTAATTTATTTTTGAATACGCGTATTGATTTGTAATAATATTGGAATATAAAATACATATGACAACCTTCGTAAATAACATTTAATAATACATTAAAATATCTTTTATTTGTCATGTTCTATTCTTATTCTCGTTGTATACAGTTAATTCCATTGGCATATTTTGGTTCTAATTCACAAATTATCTGCTTGTTCTAGGTGCAATATACTATAACTACTGCTATACTTATTACTTACTTATCTTTATAAATACACATTTTTATTAAAATGCAAACAAAATAACCCTTTTACTTTCATCAAAGCGAAAAATTCGTTGCGCTATCACGGCGCACGGGTAGCGTTGAAAATTAAATGTCTTTATTACGTAAAAGCTGTTGACGTTAAATTTTCACCAATAATTAATTCAAACCGGCGGTCGTATTTGAAGCGATCGCTGACGGGTTTTTAGCTTATATTTATACACGCGTACAACTGGAAATGGCGGAACGAAATTTGGCTCCGTTTTCAATTTTTATGCTAAAATATTAAAATTTCACACACGATTTTTTCTGTATAATTTACTGTATTTTTTTGTTTAAAAATGAAATATTATACTTACTAGAAAAGAATTCTAAAAAATACGAATAAATTATCTTTTAAATTAATAATTGGTGGCTCTTGGTGTAATGGGTGATCAAAGTACTGTCCATTTTATAACAACGATTTTTTTTTGACGAACTACACAGATTGGCCAGAGCAGCTGGCCTTGACTGCTTCACCGGTCGGTTAGCCTGAACCTCTAACACTAGTAACTCGACACGAGGGTCCTCCCGGTGAGGGGTAACCTCGGCATGACGGTTACTATGTTACGCGTAAGCATTCCTATCCGAGGGTGCCCGAGAGGGCCGAACCACGACTCGGTCGGTTGCTATTTCACAGATAATGTCCCTTACATTCAAAAACTAAACTAATTAACGGCCGAAGAAACTCCAGCAACGGTCCTAACATCTATGGGGATAATAAATAAACTCGTAAATATATAAAAATATATTTACGAGTAGAAAAACCGACTTCAAATCGAATCAAACGTTAAACGCTTTAAGCGCCGCCGCTCTCTTTGTGCTTCTGAATTATCGTAGGAATATTACGGTAAGTAGTACTATTTCTACGATAGTTAGGATAATTCTGATGAAATATAATTAATAAGAACCTAAGTAAACTACCCCTGAAGTACATGCTCCTTTTTTTTGATAATTATTTTTAATTATTTATTATTGATTTTTTTATTCAGGTCTACGCGGAATGAGCTTTCAATAGAACTATTAGCATTTATTAAGCATATATATTTTCGGGCAAAAACAAAAACCGACTTCAAATCGAATCGAATAAACGCGCGGACGTTGTTTCTGTATTAATCAGAACCTAACCAAGCTTTCGTCAAACTACTATTGAAATACAAACTTTCCAATAAAAAAATAATCATCGAAATCGGTTGGCGTGATGTTGAGTTATTTGTCCATTTGTGGCGCAAATACTTGATGCAAATTAAACACTTTTATAGTTTTCTCGTGGATGCCATTTTCAGAATTGGATCAAATGAGACCACACTGGAAGCTTCAGCTTTGAACTGAAAAAAGAATCATCTAAATCGGTTCACCCAGTCGAAAGTTATGAGGTAACAAACGTAAAAAACGCACAGACGAATTTAGAACCTCCTCCTTTTTTAAAGTTGGTTGAAAAGACTGTAATGATAAAAATACGCTCTGATGTATTACGCTAATAGGTATCAGAGTTTTTATAGGAGTAGTCCTGGTAACTTAAAGAGTTGAGTCGCGAAATGCGGAATTAGAGGTATGTTCTCTTACGCTGATATTCTGAGTTTTCGTGGTACTTCTCAGATCGTGCCAACCCATTCTTATAACAGAACACTGCAATACCCTTACGGTTATGGAATAACATAACACATATTTTGATGTCTACATAATATGTATTTTTGTTTCAGATTTTACACGATGATCGGAAACGAATGTGAACCTAAAAGAAGATAATTCTATTAAAGCATTATGTTATGAAAAGAAATATATACTTACGATTTACGAACTGGTGAAAGAATGAGAAATGGAATTACAAAGGTGATATTTAAAGAAGATGGCCTATCACAAATTGCCACTACATCTAAGCAATTCAATCAAATTACTATGGCTAACAATAAGAATATGCTTACAAAGGAAATCATATAAATGGAAGAATATCGTGAAATCAAAGTGGACTATAAAACTGAATTTTCTAGATAAAGCTAAATTGGCTGTACTGTTAGTGTTACTTCTTAGTGTTAACTCGAATTGTAATAGTTATAGCGGAGGCAGAAATTCGATGTTAAGGACCAGAGTTATCGGTACACGGTACGGTAAATTACAAGGCGTTATCCTACCGATGGATCAACATAAATATTTGAAACCCATCGAAGCATATCTCGGGGTACCCTACGCAACGCCTCCTACAGGATCTAACAGGTATGTAGTACTAACATGTTCTGTAAATTATAAAAATATATAACCCCAAAAGACATATAAAAGATTTACATTAGCGGTTGTAAGCGGTTTGCATCCAGCCGCGTCCTGCGGCCTTTACGAGAGCCACGCTTTGGAATGGTGTTACCTTTAATATAGTTTTATCAAAAAAATTGTAGATCTCTTCGTTTTGTGTATCGTATACGATGACGTATATAATACCTTCTTTAAGTGTTGTGGATTTTAGAAAAAATAATAAAAATCTAAACAGGAAAACATCGTAATTAAAAAAAAACTATAGCTTAATATCCGTATGTTATGTTTGCTTAATTTAAAAATAATAATTTTAGTTATAGTATAGGTAATAAGAAATGAACACCATGATACATGCTGATCATGAATACGTACATTTTTTTATTTATTTAATATATTATTATTATTTAAAATATTTCACTATAATACTTAGATATAGATATATATCACATTTATATTTATATTATCTTATTTTACACTTTCTTTTCGTACAGTATTAAATTTTTTATTTATATTGCATCGAAAAATACATCTTAATCAATTAAACTTCTGATAAGCGGTATCTTAACAAGTACACATATATTAAAAAGAGCTCAGGACATAATTCCAAGAATTGTAATTATTACATAATACATTCATAACATTTATACGCAGAATTCCTAACTGAAATTTTTACTAATATTAATAAGAGCGACCTCATTAAAATGTTCGCTCTCACTAATTAAGTATTTTCAATTATTAACGGCTGGTAAAAGTTATTTACAAAATACAAATCTCACTCAATTCTTCTAAATACATTTTATCGTTAGAACTTAACAGGATATAATCAATCGATAGTTCCCTTATTCTGAAAGTCCTTGTTGCTTGTCATTTTTTTATTTGTATATCGGTAATTCGTATCTCAAAATAATTTTCAAGAAACACCATTTACCAAAACAAAAAGCCGAACGGAATCATACAGCACAGGTCACCAAGCACCTAACATTAATTACAAAATAATTTTTAAGTTCATTTTTAAATATAATCGTGTTCATTAAATGACATGCCCAGTAGCTTACGTATTAATATAAAAAAAATTAAACCTTTGGTGGCCAGTAATAAATTTTAGAAAGAGTTTTTAATATGTTTGTTTTGTCAAACGTCGTGGATATGGCTATGAGCGTTGAGATTTTAGAACATTGTGGACCCTAAATTTACTTACTTTATGTAACACAGTGTTGGCTGGAGGTTAAACCTACAACTTAGGTAAGCACCACAAAATCACACAACCGAAAATTATTAATGATATATCGAAAAGAGAGGATAAATATTACATAACTGTATCTGAAATAATATCAAAGAGATTATTTTTCCACCACGCTATTACTTTAATCGTGGCTTCATCGGGTTTCTATTCGAAGAATTCTATATTTATTAGATTCGTGACTTACCAAGATCCGAGTACGATTAAATTCGAAGATTAAAGATCGGCTATACCGGTAAACCTGCGAGCTTCATGACGTCGTCAGACCATCTGCTTCATCCCGAAAGCCTAAGCTGCACTTGCATGCGCCTCCTTGGTCTCCAATCAAGAACTTCAGTCCCATCGGCCATCTGTTCTACGCTTTATGTACCCTGCCTCTCGCCACTTCAACTTGCTAACCGCTTTTTATCTTACATGATTTATGTTGTTATTTTAAATCCTAAGATTCGCGCCAACTAGAGCTCCAGCACCCTGGGAGGACGTCAAAACAGTGGATCAAATGGGCCCAGTGTGCCCGCAACGTTTGCCGGACATTTCAAACGAGACACAAGCTTTAGAGAGAATGCCAAAAGGCAGGCTCGAATATTTACGACGGCTTCTACCACGATTGAAGAATCAAAGTGAAGACTGTCTATATATGAATATCTATACACCAGTTCAAGGTAAGCTCTTAGACTATAAGTCATTGCACTTGGTAACAGAGTATATTAAAAAATGAAATTTTTAATAAACTATAAACAGCATCGTGCATAGGAGATATAAAAATTTCGGTTTTAAAAAGAAGACTTTACTTACTATTGAAGACTGAGAAAAGATAACTGACGAATATAAAGCCGCGTCGTTGGAAATGCGAAGTAGGCAGGAATAGGATGAGATTGAGCAATATAGGGTACACTATATATTATGTAACAGTGCGGTCCGCCATATGACCGCAGCCAATGCAAGCTTTATGTGTACTTTCGATCCTCAGCACAAAACTTAACTAAATAACTTTCAATTATCATAACAATATAAATAATCAATGTCGCCACCAAAAGCGGTGAGCAGAGATCAAGCATAGCTTCATTTACATTCATTTTGGCGTACTTATTGATCTATTTATTTGACCTCTATTATAAGTAGCTCGGAAGAAGGTCTGGAATTAGTTTTAACGTCTAACGCACTTTGGAATCAGCAAATCTTAGTGATTTTCGGATATGAAATTATTCTTCATAATGTGGGGGTTATCCCCCACATTTCATAACATAAAAAATCAAGGATCACTCTTAAATTGTAGACAACTAAACTCTAACCCAGAGCGATGGACAGAGATCCAATAATTACAATTATACGAGCCTTACCTTATTTAAAAATGCTCATTCACATTCATTCAGACGTACTTATTCATCTTATTTCTTTATCTCCATTATTAGTAATAGGCTACAATAAGTTTCCTCCGATTGTGTCATTTATTGTGCATACATAATGAATAAATAATGAACATATAAATAAATTAGTGTGAAAGTGTGATTTTAAACTAACTGCTTCCTGAGTGACTTCTAAAGTAAGAGCAAGTAACTTTTGTGTTTGAGATGAATCTTCCTCCAATAATTTCTTCAAAATTGCATTCTTGTAATTTTTTTGCTTTCCACTGCGATCTTTGTCTTTTACGTTCAATATCTTCAAATTTAAAACTTTTGAAACCACTCAAGTCATTATTATATACTTCTACGAGCAATTAATGCGCCTCACCTGCAGGTTTTCTTTTAATTAAACAAATAAAAGTTACCGCATATGACACTTCGTTGGTACAAATTTAGTCATTTTTGGTTGAAGAAAAATATATGATGCCAATGCGAACATAATAATATGTTAAAGTTATGTTGTTTTGGAATGAACAAACTAATTTTCACAAACATCTGCAAATTCTAACGTAAACCTCGTGCCACGCCATCTTTTTCGAAAGGCGGGAATTTCTTTGTACACCTAATAGCTCGACAACAAGGTCTGAAGTAAGTTTTATCGTGCAGTTTATTCAAGAAATAGTTTACTTGTAGTGACACGGATCATTCCTAAGATTAAGACACCTGTGTGATATCAAAATTCAAAACCGATCGAAAGGGACTGTGAAATCTTTTGCAGGTTCCCAACTCTTATTCAAATACCTTTGTCAGGAACATGCTTGGCGTTTACTAATTCAATTTCCGGGAATCTAGAAGTTGAATTTCGGGTTTTAGCGAAATTAGTTTTCCCAACGGAGAGATTTGATCCTTTTGTTGTCGAAGTTCTACGGGCTTATACAATACGCGAATTTTCCTTTTTGATACCATTGAAAGTTTGCGCGGAAGTGAATTATTTCAATCCGATATAATACAGGGATATTATAGGCGAGGGGAGAATACCATCACTAAGTTATCGAAGAAGAGAAGAGAATACAATCTTCATTAATAAGACTGTTAAGATTTTTTTATTAATTTAGATATAGCTATTTTCTGTTGTTTCACTTTTAGTAATATTTAATAGTAATACTTTGTTTAAGTCGTCTATATGCCAATTTAATGGCCATTCCGTCTTCATTGTCATCGTTGTTTTCGTCCAGAGATAATAATGTAACATTCTAGATGCTCGTGTTTCTATTTTGAACACTATTATCATTTATTTATTTTAACTAACATAAACACATTTGTTAGTAAAATTTTTGGCTAAAAAAACTATTGTTAATCTTACACATTATATTTATCCTAATTTAAATTATACTACTGGCTTGACTGTGCTAATGTACTCGTATGTCGTACCCTTATCACAAATCAAGTCAGTATTTGTTAACATAAACGCAGTCAAGCTTTTGAGCGATCATGCTCAGGATGGTATTAGAGCTGGCATGCAACCTGTGTACCAGAGATGCACATCTTTTGCTCATGGTCCCACAAAAGCATGCCAACTAACATCCCTGATGCAGTACAGAAACGGGGCTGCCCCAACAACACCCTCAACGCGTTGTTGCTACATTGAACACGTAGAGCGATGTACGATCTATGAGTATACTTAGCCCACAGACTGGACGTGTAAAAGGTTTTGTCGGAAGAGTGTGAGCTCAATTGTTAGTCAGGACATGAAAATAAACACGTATATTTACGAGTAAAAACAAAAACCGACTTCAAATCGAATCAAACGATAAACGCCATTAAATTTGGACGCCATCTTTGTATTTACGAATTGTCGTAAGAATACTACGAAATAGAATTAATCAGAACCTAAACAAATTCTCAATAAACTTCTCTTGAAGACACTATACTACATCCTTTCCAATAAAAAATGAATAATCGATTTCGGTTGCTGTGATATTGAGTTATTTATCTCTTTGTGGCGCAAATATTTAAGACATACGATTTTCTCATGGACGCCATTGTCAGAATTGGACCAAATTAAAACGGAATCACATAGGAAGCACTAGTTTACAATTGAGAAAATAATCATCAAAATCGGTTTACCCAGTCCAAAGTTATGAGGTAACAAACATGAAAAAGCATTGAGACGAATTGAGAACCTCCTCTTTGTCGGTTTATGAAACGAATAAGCAATTACGTAACATACACGTATTGAGATTTTAAATTCCGCAAACGCGACCTTTATGTAAAGAATCAAGATTGTTTCGCCGCTAAGCGCGACGCGAGTTTTCCACCATCTGCGAAGAAGCAAATAAGCGTCGGTATTGTTTTAACCGTGTATTCATTCCTCGACGAACGGAGCCTGTGTAATCACTACCTCAGAAAGAGTTTCGTAACCTACTTTGCATTGTTCTCGAGTTGTCGCTTTCTAAAATATATAACGCTACCAATGTTTTACACGTGATAAACTTCAAGAAGTGTTCTATGACATTGTTACAGTACGATCACGCTAAAGGTCAAGTGAATCATGTAATTACAAGTACATGTAGGAGGAAAAATACAAACTGACTTCAAATCGAATCAAACGATAAACGCCATTAAATTTGGACGCCTTCTTTGTATTTACGAATTGTCGTAAGAATATTACGAGATAGAATTAATCAGAACCTAAACAAATTCTCATTAAACTTCTTTGAAGTACATCCTTTCCAATAAAAATGAATAATCGATTTCGGTTGCTGTGATATTGAGTTATTTATCTCTTTGTGGCGAATATATTTAAGACATACAATTTTCTCATGGATGCCATTGTCAGAATTGGACCAAATTAAAACAGAATCACATGGGAAGCACTAATTTTCAAATGAGAAAATAATCATCAAAATCGGTTTACCCAGTCCAAAGTTATGAGGTAACAAACATGAAAAAGCATTGAGAAGAATTGAGAACCTCCTCTTTGTCGGTTTATGACACGAGTAAGCAATTACGTAACATACACGTATTGAGATTTTAAATTCCGCAAACGCGACCTTTATGTAAAGAATCAAGATTGTTTCGCCGCTAAGCGCGACGCGAGTTTTCCACCATCTGCGAAGAAGCAAATAAGCGTCGGTATTGTTTTAACCGTGTATTCATTCCACGACGAACGGAGCCTGTGTAATCACTACCTCAGAAAGAGTTTCGTAACCTACTTTGCATTGTTCTCTAGTTGTCGCATTCTAAAGTATATAACGCTACCAATGTTTTACACGTGATTAAGAAGTGTTCTACGACATTGTTACAGTACGATCACGCTAAGGGTCAATTGAATCATGTAATTACAAGTACATGTAGGAGGAAAAATACAAACTGACTTCAAATCGAATGAAACGTTAAACGCGCACTCGCCCTCTTTGTATATCCAAATTATAGTAAGAATATTACGTAATAGAAATCATAACCTGCCGAAACATTCATTCACCGACACATATACACACAAACACACACATACGCACACATAAACAATATGCCTATTATTAAAATAGTACATAAATATAAATAGTCATGGGAGGAAGGACTGTCACCTATCGCACAGTAAATTCCTAGTTTAGGTGGCAGCGAAACATAAATAGTATAAATAATCGTAGTAATAATAGTAATTAGTAGTACTGTTGTTATCAGTTTTGTTATTTAAAAAAATATATTATTAAGAAATAAAAAAAATTCTTTACTTCCTTTTCTCATCTTTAAAGTACATGTAATTGTCCTAGGAATATAACGAGATAGAATTAATCAGAACCTAAACAAATTCTCATTGAACTTTTCTTGAAGTACATTCTTTCCAATAAAAAATGAATCATCTAAATCGAAAATTGGCGTGATATTGGGTTATTCGTCTATTTGTAGCGTACATACTTGTTAGAAATTTAACACGGTTTTCACGTTGATAACACTGAAGTTGAACATAGGAACCCACCAGCTTTCAAATAAATAAAGATTCATCAAAATCGGTTAACCCAGTCGAAAGTTATGAGGTAATAATTAAAAAAAATGAGACGGTTCGAGAACCAGCTCCTTTTTGAAGTCAGTTGAAAATAGTGATTTAATAAATGTCTTGATAAATGATGTGGAAACGAAAGCAAGAGGTACCAGACTCCAGAAAGTATGTACAAGAATGCAGGAAGTGATTTCTTAAATAGTGGAATGTGAAATATTATAGCTAATAGTTAATAAATGGAAATAATCCTAAATACTTAATATTACTGGTGAAAAATTTAAATTAATATTAAAATTTCATTAATAATACTTCGCGGGAATAGTTTTCATTTATGTGAGTAATGAAATGTCTGACACACACCGCTGGGAAAAGCTTTTGCGCTCAGATACCAAAATTTTAATCACAGCGTACAATGGAAACTCCCTCTTATAGTCTCTCCCTAAAGATAATTCAGCAAAGCGGCGAGAGGGAATCTTTATGTAATAAAATAACATTACTATTGCTAGAAAATTAATTATAAATTATATTGAAACTGTATTTAAAATAATATTAAAATAAATAATTAATTCTCCTATGATAACATAAACAAAAATAATATTTTGTACATCAAAATACTTTTTATATTATTTAGGGGCATTACCATAGGCTAACAATATTCCACGGACTCATAATATGAAGAGTATATTTGACACCATATTTCGTTGTTAACATTTGAAGCGTCAAAAGCCTAATGGTTTAGGCTACGGTCTACGAATCGTAAGGTCGTGGATTCCAATCCACCATTCGATTATTGACGTAAACATCTCCTACACAAGTCTAAGCTTATTTGGAATGGTCAACAATGTTAATGACATTTCTAAAAAATAAATTGTTAGCGTTATTTTAAAAATGCCTAATAATTCAGATAATTTATAAAATTATATTTAAATTCAATTACACTGGTGTAATTAATATAATGTAATTTAGCGCATCGAGTTTAGTTAGTCTCATATGTGGCACGTGACAGGTGATAAGGCCATAGCCGTACACGGGAAACAAATTTTAGTACGTAAAAGATATGGATGCGTAAGAAATCGACAACTTAAGCACATTGGTACAATTCGAGTGGAAGTCACACCCCAATCACAAGTTCCTAACGCAGAATATTTTGCCACTAGGCTGTAACTCCTCCTCCTCCTCGCATCAGTTACCTGCTGTTTGTAGCCGTGCGTAGAGCACCGCTAACCGACTTGGTCCGGTCATGTCCAGCGTGTCGGGTTTTGACCTCGCGGTCTTGTCCCGTCAATTTTTCCTGTCACCAGCAGCCTTTCCGAATCATTTTGCACTAGACGCGATCTTTTCCAGGCAACCCTGTAGGACAGGAGAGGTAAAATAAATACATAATTACCAGGATAAGTCAAAAATAAATAAATGATGGCAAGAATTGTTTATAATAAAGATATGATTACCTAATAGAAACCTCTATTTATATTAGAAGTGGACGTTAAACTTTTGTACGTCACTCTATATTAACTTACCGTAATTGCCTGATTGTTTACCTAAACAATAGCGCCCACGTTCATTCGGTGCGCTTTCTACGCCAAGTTTAAATTACCTCGGCCTAATACTCCATAGAATCTACATACTATGCGTGTATACAAATTTCCCGGAAGTTATGACGAGTGGGAGAGAGTAATTTAGCATAATTACTCGAACATAGGTCTATTTGAATAAATAAAATATTTATTTATCAATCGACTTTATAAACCAGGACAATTCGGGTGTATTTATATATTTGTAGCTTTACCAACCTCGTTATTTACTCTTTTCAACCGACTTCAAAAAGGAGGAGCTACTCAATTCTGTCTGTATTTTTTTATGTCACCTTAGAGAGAGAAATTGAATGAGAAAACCAAATAAGCCCTAAATTTGCATTAGGTATGTACGCGGTAAATGGACGTATAACTCAATATCACGCCAACCGATTTCGATAATTATTTTTTTTATTGGAAAGGAGGTACTTCAAGGCTAGTTTGACGACTGTTGGGTACGGTTGTGATTAATTTTATTTCGTGATATTCCTATGATCATTTGAAAATATATAGCGACCGCGCACAATTGCGTTTAACGTTTGATTTGATTTTAAGTCGGTTTTGTTTTATTATAATTTTATTAGCATTGGACCTTGGGTTTCAGAGATATACCAGGGAACTCCTAAACATTATCATTTTTCATCAACAAACGTTCTATTTCTAGAACGTTTGTTGATTCAGATTTTGGTAGGTTTGTCGTAGAAGGCGACTAAAAGGGGCCTCAGGTTCACTGGGCGACAAGGGTGGGGCCTGAGTCGTCCACCAAAGTGGACCCGGGAAGAAGGCGACATCGACTGGCCCGTGTCGCCTTGCGCTGCGAGGGCACAGGGGAGGGAGTAACCTCCCCGGGACGTGCTCTCCTTGAGCACAGTGCAGAGGGGCTCCGGTGCGTTCCACTGGAGATCCCGGAGCCCCTCGTCATGCACTGAGGAAAGGGCCACTGGGAGGTTTTAGTGGGTAAGAACCCCACATAACCGCCGCCTTCCCCAGAAGGTGGGGTATCTTTCTGAAGATTTCCTCCCCGTGAACAAAAAAAAGATATTGGTAGGCTTACGGCAATACAGAGAGTACTCCTGTAACGACATTGAGGATAAATATATAAGAAGAAAGAGAACGCAAACCATAATTTAACACAACTAGTACTATAGTAGTTAACATGGTAGACTTAACATACGAATACTTTGGAAATTAAGAAAGCATACGTGCGTTGTAGCGACCACCGACCGTGCGAAACATTTACATTCAACTTGTTCTTAGCTCGATTCGATTTGAAGTTGTTTTTTTTTGCACAATCTTCTTAGAAAGTTCAATAATCATATGTATTATTTTCAATGTTGATATATATTTTCTGAATAGTTATATATTTGTACTGAAATTTTCTATTACATACAGCCATCTAACGGGATAGATTACGACACAATTTAAAAGCCGTCAATGCGTCTGCAACTTCTATGATGTAATGTTGGTTCAAAAGTAATGTTATTTGTTTAAAATATATACATACAACTTTGTCTGTATAGTTCAACATACGTACGTGAATGCATAATTGATTTGAATACGGAGATAAGGGGAGAGATGTGCCGTACAATATAGAAATCCGTAATCTCTGGGTATACGTGAACTTAATTATTCTGTCGTTATAATGACGTAATGTAATCCTTTAAAGTTGTCAACCGACTTCAAAAAAAGGAGGAGGTTCTTGCTTCTTTTTTTTTTTTTTTTTTTTTTGCATCAAGTATATGCACCACAAATGGACAGACAATTTATTTCACCCCAACCGATTTCGATAGTATGTTTGATGAAAGTTTGATTCGATTTGACCAAAGTGTTAGTTTTTGCCTGTAAATATTCGAATTTAAATTTCATATGTTTTCTCTCATAGTGGGTCCAACATTTCAAGCTAAGTATCCGGTATTAATCTTCATCCACGGCGAATCTTTTGAATGGAATTCTGGTAATGTTTACGACGGAGCTGTCTTGGCCAGTTATGCTGGGCTGGTCGTCATCACTATCAACTACCGACTCGGCATATTAGGTAGGTGCTTCAAATATAACACTCTCAAGTTAAACTTTACAAACAGATTTTTAATCTATATTTATATAAGAATATTTAAACTAAGAGGATATCTGTCTGTATTTGACTTGAAGACCGTTTTTGTTCTTGTAAATATACTTGTCTTCAAAACCACGTAATATATACCATCAACTAAATGTTTGGTAACATTATTTAGATGAAAAAAAACTGATATTATTGTACTTTATCGTATAAGAATTCATGGTAAAAATTTAGAATAGATAAATATCCTTATTATTGCACACATTTCATAATAAAATAGTTACAATAAATTGAAGTAACCTAAATGTGATTAGAGGCGGCCTTGTCGCTACAAGAGATCTCTTTCAGGCAACGGACAGGAGAGGTAAAATAAAAATCAAGAGGAAATAAGAGTAGAAATTGTTTTTAATAGAATTATAAACGATTGAAGCGTCAATAGCTTAATGGTTTAGGGTACGGTCTACGAATAGCAAGGTTGTAGGTTCGAATCCACCACTCGATTATTGACATGAACCATCTCCTAGCACAAGCTTAAGCTTAGTTGGAATGTTTAACAAGAATGTTGGCAATATTTCTGAAAAAAGTAGATATATTTCTAGCTTACTTTTTAAAAAAGAAAAAAAAATACTGGACTATATTTATATTAGGAATAAACATAAGTAATAATAAAAACTTACATATTATACAGTAAAGTGTAAATACCATCGTATTATGTGGAAGGGCTATTTCTTTGTTGATGAATATTTGATGGCTTGGTAACAAGACCTGTAAGCCAAGACTTTTAAAACACATACACTTCTTACGTCTAAGATGAAAACGAAAATGTAAATTAAATGATCCCCCGCGCCATTTTCTTTTCGTCTGGTCAGAGCTATTTCTAGCAGCGGATAGATACAGATCAATTATGATGAAGTTAAAACCTGGTGGCCAGTTCGTTGGAGTTTCCATTTATCGAATTCGTAGTTAAAAATATGTTGTAAATGATAAATCCTGTCATAATAAGATTTTTCAGTGAAAAGCGTATATTGATTGTTTGTATCTACCCATCTAAGATTAAATATAACATTTGAAAAAAAATATACTTGATAACTTGCAATTCTTAAATATATTTATCAAAATTGTTGAAATTAAACCTTATTTACGTAATAAAACATCAAACTATTAGTGTTGCATAATAATAAAATCGCTTCGAAAATGTTCCCATCAGGTTTTCTTAATGCAAATCCAATACCGCACGTAAAAGCTCGGGTAGCAAACTACGGGCTCATGGATCAGATAGCGGCATTGCATTGGGTTCAACAAAATATAGCTCTATTCGGAGGCGACGCCGGTAACGTCACGATGCTCGGTCACGGCTCCGGCGCTGCGTGCATAAATTTTCTTATGATCTCGCCGACCGTGATGCCAGGTGAGTTAAATTTTCGTTCAAAATTCTAAACCACGAATATTTTATCTTGAATTCGTTGTGTTTACTTTATTGTACCACGCTTGACTTGGGGAGTAGGATGGTGAATGCGTTATGAAAAGTGTGATTGGGCGAAGGAGATATGGGTTAGTGAAGATAGAAAGAGAGAGCACTACGATTCGTATATCACTGTAGAGGAGAGAGAGGTGCGTGCACATATTTTCTTTTTCCCTTTCTCTCATAGAAATACAGCAATACAGTTTGAGTTTTTTTCTTAAATAATTGTGTATATATTATACGTATATAAACATAAATAATAACATATAGATAGATACAAACTTATATATTATACAACAGTATATTTAATAATAGCATTGGAAGTGAAGCGTAGAATATGTGGAAGGCATTGGAGAGGAGATATTTCTAGCAGTGGATAAACACAGGTTATAGATGGAGATATAGAAATTTTACATTATTCGTGTTGTCTAAAGCACCTTGTTTTATTATTATTATTCATTGGGGTAACAAAACAGTGAAACATGGAAAATATAGAACAAAAAAATATATAATATGAAAATATCTGCTCCCAAAGCCCAGTCGATCATAGTCTGTTGTGATTAATTTGTTAGTCGATAGTTTTATAGCGATGCTGCTAAACTTATTGCTACAATAGTTGACAATTATATACAATCGTGAATGTATACCTCCATTATTATGGTACCGAATAAGTGATTATCATAATTTCAGACTATAGGATGAGATATTTCTTCGAGCAGTACACGTTTACGCTTTACATTATGTAGATTTAAAAATTTCACTAGAGCTTGTAATTAATTTTCATAATTTTTCAGGTCTATTTCATCGATCTATTCTTCTATCCGGTTCAGCTCTCAGCTCTTGGGCGTTAGTAGAAGACCCTGTCGGCTTTTCTATTCAACTTGCGAAACAATCCAATTGCACACTACCAGATGATATCATCAAAGATCACGAGCTACTCGTTGATTGTCTACGTGAAGTACCCTTGCACGAACTAATGTCAGCGGAAATCAATACCCCCAGTTATCTAACAGCTTTTGGACCGTCTGTAGACGGGGTAGTTGTTAAAACAGACTATGCTAAGGAGTTACTAACATTCTTTATACCTAATGATTTACAAGGCTTCACCAGTGTGTCAGGTGTAAATAATTTCAAAGCAGATAAAAGAGCTGGGGATAGAATTTTCGGAATAAGAGGCGGGCAAAATAAATACGATCTACTATTTGGAGTAGTAACAAGTGAGGCCCTGTGGAAATTTTCCGCACAGGATATACAAAATGGTTTCGAGGGCGAACGACGCGACAGGATAATAAGGTAAGATGAATATTTATAAAGCGAAATTCAATTAATTTACACTGAAATACCATTTTCCTGCTCACTTTCCCCGTGCTTATTTTTATTTGTTTATTGCTCTATTGATGTTGTACTTGTAATAATAATTCTCTGTAAATTAATTGAATTCGTGAAACCTTTAAAGATACCTTTTCGGAGCCTTAAAAGGTATTTTTAGGGAAATGAAATTGAAATGCAAATTAATGGCTAATTGATTATTAAGTATAAAGACTTGTTTACTTGCCTTTTCATTTGGATTTTTTTATTTTTGTTCCAGGACATATGTCAGGAACGCGTACACATATCATTTAAGTGAAATATTCTTTACTATAGTTAACGAATACACAGACTGGGAAAGAACTGTTCAGGTATAGATTTAGATTGTATTTTTTCTAATATTTTAACGTAACGTTCTTAATTTTTAATTTAAAATTTAGGTATTTTACTAGTTCCTTTTGAATAGTTGATAACAAGTACAATTAATGCAAATTTAATCAGCATGGTTTGATGTCACATATATTGTTTGGGCCGTGCTAGACACAGTGTCGCAGCGGTTGCTTCAAATTGCTACGTATGTATGTTAAAGTCAATGGTAAATTACTTAGAACCATATGTGTCTCCTAAACCGTAACATTTAAACCCGCAATTTTTTATATGAAAACGAGCATACGGCTCACATGATCTTAAGTGATCACCGTCGTCCATGAACATCCACAGCACCAGAGGAGCTGTAGGTGCGTTGCCGACATTTGAGATAGAAGTAGGCTCGTTTCTTGAAGGTCCCCAAATCGTAAGCACCGCTGGTGACAGTTGATTCCACAGATTGACAGAACCGTGGAAGAAAGGTAGTATTTTTAGTTCCGATAGTAAGAATCACAATGTTTTATACAACTAAAACAATTGTCATATAATTTCTTATATCAGTTAACATAATGTAAAAAGAACTACGTGATTCATAGAATAATAAAACGATACAGTCCAGATAAACTTCGAAGACGTATGCGACAAGGATTATTTGTTTTTCAACAGCATCCGATAAATACAAGAGACGCTGCAGTGTTGGCACTCTCAGACGCTCAATATGTCGCGCCACTGGTGCAGACCGGAGATTTTTTAAGTTCCACCGAGTCTGGCCCTAGTACATTCTTTTACGTCTTCGACTATCAGACAAAGGACGGGGACTATCCGCAAGTAAGTTTTGTAGATAAATTTTATGCATTCATACTTTGAATATAAACTGTATCTAAGCGAATTTGCATTTAGATAAATTTTACATGTTAAGTTTTCGAGGAGCGTTATACATGTAAGCTTTAATGTCCTTCAGTATTATATTCTGATATTCTGTTATCAGGATCCATGCAGTACAGCTTCATTATGTAAAGCTACATGACGTCAAGTGGTTGCTACATGATTCTTTACGTGACTTTACTTTAAATCTGATGTTGGAAATTTTAATTCCCATCAAAATTCCAGCGCATGGGTTCCGTGCACGGCGAGGAGTTGCCCTATTTATTCGGAGCGCCGCTAGTTGAAGGGCTCGGACACTTTCCAAAGGATTATACAAAATCTGAAGTAGCACTTTCGGAGGCTTTCATCTTGTACATCGCGAATTTCGCCAGAACTGGGTGAGTACAGTGAAAGTGAAAAAAATCCTCTTGCCTCTTATTACAGTTTTAAAATATATTCAAAACTATTTATCGAGTTCCAAAAAATAATTCAAAACTAGACTAATTTTAAAAGAAGAGACGAAGTGCATAGACATACGATGCCACTGAACGCTCGACGGTGAAGGAAACATCGTGAAGAAGAGAATTTTTTTTAAATATGTTAAGTCTATCAATCCACACTAGGGTCACGTAGCGAACTATGCTCTTATAAAAAATCACTCCCATACATCATTAACGTTAGAGGTGGTTCACGTTCATGGTGAATTTGAACTCAGAACCCTGTGGATCTCAAAAGTACTTAAATCATTAGATTTAAAATTGCTACTATTTTTAATTCCTTTAGTAAAAATCACAATTTCTTACTCTAATAATTTTCTCTATATAATTATTTTTATTGGTTTAAATAATATTAAAAGAACTACGTGATTCATTCAATAAAAAGGATTCAGTTCAGATAACCGATTCGACAGAAGCTTGGTCCGTACACTTTCACCCTTTAAAAGAAGAAATACAGCAATGTTTTAAACATCAATAACAATAATAATTGCTTGTTAAAATTTATATTAAATAATGCTTAATGGAATAACAAAATAGTAACCCAAGCAAAGAAAACGACATCAGAATTCACAATAAATCTAAATGGAATAAATATAAACTAGCCAGGGAATAAAATAAACGGTACAGAGTCGCTAACAGGCGACTTCCCGTTTCGCCTCGTTCGGTAGCCGAGCAGAATGGAAAATTATTGTTCTGAACGAAGTTTGTTATTACGGTTGAGCTGCCTTACCTTTGAAATAAAACAAAGTTATTTGTTTCCGCGTTGACAAGGCATCCGTGAATTCGCATAATTTTAGTTGGCGTAAACATGCAAACTAAGTCAAAAGGTATTTTCATCGCGACCCGTTGGTATATCCATATTTCATTCTTTAATGTCGTAGATGATGTTTAGTTTGGGATTACGGAATTTTGGGTATTGTTTATTAAACGACACTAATGTACCTAACAATATTGTAAAAGATTTTAGTTCAAGCTTAGACGACGACGTTTCATTTTAAATAACTTATCGCCTCTAAACAACCTACTACAGGAAGAGTTAAAATGACAGTATTCATACGCCGGGTTGAACGCAAAAGTATAATACACCCATAACGTCGGCATTCTGTGATGCCGTGGTACTTATCGTAAAGGCATGAAACAGACGACATTGGCCCTAATTACATAGTTTTTTAAGTACGATTTTTTTTTCGAATCTGCTCTAGAGTAGTCAGAGACGGTGACGTTGACTGATGCATCGGATTGAGATGTGGTAAAGTTCTTACATCACTTAGCCTGAACCTCTATTTGTAGTAACTAGACCAGGGGACCTGGTGATAGGTAATACCAGCTTGAGCGGGTACTTTATTACACGTTAGCATGCAGGGGTACCCGAGAGGGCCGAACCACGACTGCGATTTCGTTATGTGAAAAATAAAACTTTATTTTACGCCCATGCAATTAAACGCGCACTTGAATTACGGAAAAAATATCCCACATATATATATTTTTTCTCTCTTGTCTTCTCTCTTTTGTGATTTAAATCTCTAAATAATTTAATTGTTATTAACATTACCTAGGAATCCAAACGAGGTGCAACGTCAAGAATCGGTTCTGCCCATATCAAGGGAACGCAACAAGTTCAAGAGCATAGTTTGGGGTGAATATGACACTTTGCATCAGAAATATTTGGAAATAGGTAAACTTTATTTTTAAGTTTTTGTATCATATAAAGAGATTTATTGTTATTAGAATTGTCTTTGATTTGACTAATTATATTTATTTTTTATCACTAACTAGCGTCACCCAGCTCGCTTCGCCGGGCTAGATTTTGCTTTGTTTTATTTAAACAATAAACCTACATCATTCAATATTTAATTTAACTCTCACAATATATAATTAATTATTCATGTCTCTTTGTATTCATTATCTTCTCGAGCGGGTGAAGATCATTACCTACACCCATGTACATATCAGTAAATACAATATTATTCTTATGATTTACATTAACATATCGGACTCAAGTTAATGTCAGAAATAAAAGTACGAAGTATGGCAAGTTTGACAGTTCAAAAAGAGGAGTGGAGAGAAGGAGGACTCCGATTGTCGCCAAACTTTACAGGATTACTCGCCAGGTCAATCTGAAGATTCTCTGTAAGTTTTATTAACATCGGTCCTGCCGTTTCGGAGCCTATACGGAACATACCCACATTCTTTTTTATATTTATTAATTTATTTTGTAAGTAAAACGTGGATAGCTTATTTTTTTATTTATTTAAAACAGTGGAATGGAAACGATTTTTGGATCATTATTTCAGAATTTTTTAATAAATATTTTTTTTATCTGTATGGAGAATAGACATGTGGTATCTAAATATGATCCCAATATTCCCTCACTAACAGTTGATTCAAACAGTTGAAAATGAAAGAAAAAACCTATTGTCGTTAACATAATTTATTACAACTAAATTATTTATAACAACAAAAAATATTGACAGGTATGAAACCACGCATGAAGAATCATTACCGCGCTCACCAGCTCTCCGTGTGGCTGCGACTAATACCTGAAATTCACAGAGCTGGAATGAAAGACGTCGTCGCAAAACACAACCTCTTTCGTAACCACAACGACCCGGAGTTGTACGACGGATTAGTGCGAGCGGATCCTTTGATGCGTCCCAACTACTACGACCCTACTCTCGAGCTTTATCGCAAGCCTTACAATGTTACCCTCGACATTCCTTCCACTACAATGGATACTTATGTTACCACTTGCGTAAGCGTAATGTCGGCGCGGCCGGGCTCCGCAGTTACACAGAACCAAGCCCCTAACAGTTCTCAAGACGCTCCCAATCTTGAAGCCGCGGGTTACACCGCGTATTCCACAGCACTGAGTGTTACTATAGCGATTGGCTGTTCACTGTTGATTCTGAACGTTCTCATTTTCGCTGGTGTATATTATCAAAGAGACAAAACGAGACTGCAAGTGAAAGCACTGCAACAGCAACAGAAAAGAAATCACAATTCCACATTCGATAGTGTATCATCGAAACATCCCCATTACTTTGTCGGTCACTCGCAAAGTTCTAGCACGATCGTCGATATAGATCATCAGGATAAAAACGCGATTATTTCATTGACAAATCGTGTTCCACACTTTACAAGTTCCAATTGTCCGAACGTTTGTCATACAGGAATGCAAATGACTAGTCTCGCTCAAAAAAATAGCCCGCCCACAAATCGAGGTCAATGCACGACGTTGCCAAGAAAAGTTGGTTTTAGCTATCAGCAAAATCAAATTTGTAATCCATCGAACTGTATGACTTTACCAAAGAATGCAACTTTCATGGGCGCAAGTAACTTGCCGGATGTTCAAGCACAAACGGGACAAACACAGTCGCCAGGCAACGGATCAGTTATGCCAGCATCACCACCACCACAGCATTTTGGGCAGAAATCGAGGGTGCCACAAGCAGCCATGTCTGAAATGAACGTATGAGAAATGGATGATATTTACAATTATGTGTAAAGTGGAATTAATCGATACATTTGGACACTGGTGCACGATTGTAAATATCAATAAAGTGAAAGTGTAAATAGACTTTGAACCGCTCACGTATCTTTATTACATTCAGTAATAGGTATCGATTGCGTAAATTTATAATAACATTAATTGTATATAGACAAACAAGACAATCCTGTTGTAAATGGGTGCAACGATATGCAGTGGCCAATTAATCAAATTGTTTGTAAACTAACAAATTTGTAAGTCCTGAACTAGTAAAAAAAAATTAAAATAAACTCCACTCTAGGGTTAAGTCATTTAAAATGGCTAAATTGTAAATAATCTAGAATTTCGAAGACTGTACTAATGTTATATTGTTTTTGGAAATTTCCACATGAAATATAATATGTTTTGTTTAGGCTTCGTATAAAATAATTGTTATATTATTTCAATTAGATTTTATTATTATATTATTTCAATACGTAAAAATAATTGCTTATAATTATATGTCGTATTTATTCATTGTCACAAAACATTTATTAGAAGTATAATGCTTCCTAATTTACTGTTGAACATATAAAAGTGAAAAAGGAGACCGTATTAATCCTGTCTTAAGCTGGAAAGTACAGTGATTCAGGTACCTGCATATTATAGTGGTATCATTATAAATGACAGCTTAAGATAAAACTTGATTGATAGCATTTTGTGTATGATTGGCAAGTTCACATTACGTCACCTTACATAACTTTATCTTTGAATAATAAAGTTACATTTATAATGGATCAAAAATAAAAGTAATATTTCTTTATTTCAATACGTCGTAATGTAATTAAAAGAAGATTTTAATCGTTTGTATTGATAACATGTTATTTAACCGTAATTATGTATCTTATAATGGGTATCAAGATTTGAACACAAGAGAAAATAAATTTCTTGAGAAATTAACATCGACTTTTTTTTTCTCTTCTCCTTAATCGCTCCCCATTTTTGTTTTTTTTTGTTAACGCGGGGGAATCTGTTTATAGACCATCCTCCGGTACCCTGAGTGGGTCCGGAGGGATGTGTGGGACTCGGCCTGGGCAGCCCATACCCACTAAACCTACCGCGAATGCCATCAGCCGTTACGAGCGGGGTGTCCCGGATCTGTCAGCGACAGGACACCCCAACGACCGGCCGGTCCCGGCAAAGACCGGACTTCACCCTCAAAGGGGACTTCTCCGGCACTCAGAGAAGTCCCGACGACGCCGACGCATGCTGGGGCCATGTTCCCATCCTGACCCCGTAGACCTGTCGCTCGAGACCATCGCAAGTGCGAGGCTCGGAACCGACAGGTCTACTCCACCGATGGCGGATGCCAAGTCGTGACGCTGCGCTGCCCATCTCGGGCACACCTCCAAGGTGTGCTGGATTAATCGTAATAATGCGGCAACGGCGTAAATGATTAATCTTATATTATCAGATATTGAAATTTTAAAAAAATGAGGAATACAATTGAAGAAACAAAAAACAGAGAAATAGGAGACGATGCAAACATTGCGCACCGTCTCAGCATGAGCTGTCTCAAGGCTGCCCACAGCGCTGATTCTCAGCGGCACACAGGACAACCCATCGTTTCGTTGACTGGCTATTAACAGATAATATAAGGCTTACTTCCGATTATTTTTAACCTATAACTATTACACATAAGCGCTTACAATAAATGGTTAAACATAAAACGCAATGATAGAGATTCAGGCTAAGCGACCTAAGAGCTATGCTAATCTCAATCCGGTGAAACAGTCAAGGCCAGCTTCTCTGGCCAATCTGTGTTGTTCGTCAAAAAAAAACATAAAACGCAGTGCTGTTCGAAGGCACAGCACTTGAACAGTCTCCAAAAAATAAAAAAAGATAAAAAATATTATGCCATAGAAATCAAATTAATATTTTTCTAGGTTATTTATATAAGAAATCGGCAAACGGAGTGTACTCCGTTTAAAAGTACGGTCGTGTCCATTTAAAAGCTCTAAGAGCTTTCCAACTGTAAAGGATCTCAATGTTTTCTTTGTAAAATGTACTTTCGACGTCCTCATTGCTCGCTTCGTGTCCCCTGTAGCGCGTTTAGTTGGTGTCAATTTTGTTATTACAGGTATCATCTGAGAGTGTGAGAGCATTTACGGCGACTTCCATTTATTCCCTTTAGCGCGATTTCTTAAATTTTGTTATCCATTTATTATTTGTTATAATTTTATTTTTCAATATATATTATTGAAGTTAAACTTTGACTTAGAGAGTAAGCTGGTGAAAGCGTTACGAAAAGTGTGATGAGATGATGCGAACGGAAGTTGAGAGGAGATTTAAGTCAGTGACGATAGAAAGAGGTTTCGGATATTACTGTACGGGCAAGAGAGAGATGCAGGCAATCGTTTTCTTTCTTTCTATCATAGCCAGTTGCGATTAACATATCTAACACAGTGCAGGCCTTGTCTGTATCACACTGTAATAGCAAGAGCGGTGCGCGCTCACACGTTCTTTCTCTCTTCAACAATCGTGTATATATCAATATTTTGTGTACATATTATAAATATAAACATAAATACATATAAACGGAGCTAAATAAGTTTTACTAATCCTTGATCACGTTTAGATATACAAGATTATCTTGCCATCTTATCGATGCCTTTACCACAAATTGTGTTTCATAGTTCGCTAAAAACCTGTGTGTAATCCCTGGTGACGGTGCCAATGAATTTGTTAGTTGCTGATTTGCCGTGCTCGCTGATGAAGGAGAACATCGTTAAAAATTTTCTAAGACATGTGAAATCTGCCAATCCGCACTTTAGCCTTATGCTCTCAATACAGAGAAAGCCTGTGCCCAACAGCGGGACATAATATTAATTTAAGTTTTTTTTACTTTTATTATATTATATATTATATTATGAAAAATAAGCAAGGAATTATTATATACTTTATATCTTATTATTCCTTGGTACCTTAAAGTTTCCATTTAGATATAAAATTCAGGGCGTCATTAAAAATTAACCAAGTGGGACACAAGCAGCATATTGTATTACGTAATAAACTGAAACAACGGTAGAGCGTTGTCCACTTCAATGTTACATTGTTAATTGTGAAGGACCGCTTGTTTAAGTGCTGATATTTGAATGAAAAACCTTCAAATGTCGCTGTATAAAGTATGTTTGTTCTTACGTAAGCCAAATTAAATAATAATTATAATGTCACGAATAAAGAGCACAAACAGGATGCTAGTTTTCGTTATTTTACGTAGTGCATTTTGGAGATTGTTCTCACGAATTGCACGATTATAATTATCGCATCAGACGCGCTGATAAATTTCATCATTTTGTTGGCAACATCCCTCAAACCCGAACGAAAAATTCTGCTTCGTCTTTCATTATTCGTACATCAAAGGACTGGAATAGTTTGTCTTTCCCTCCGATTGTAATATGTTTTCAAGAGTAGATTGAATAGGCTAGTCCGGGTTACTATCCAAGCCAGATGAATTCGTGGTAAAGCACTTGCTTCTATAAAAAATATTAATTCTCGAAAACTTTTTCTCACTTCATGTACAACTTGATTGCGTATCATAACTGAATGAAATTATAATAACGACGTACGGACGTATAACTACGCTGACCCAAATTACCGGACTCACGGACAAACTATAGGGTCCTTAATACTTCATCGTATGCAACTGCCGTGTGAGTGTAGTGTCAATTTAATATATTTTACATCATAGTTGCGTAATATTAAATTATGTATTATTGTCGAATCTAAGCCTACTTGTACCAAACTGATTTCCGTTTCATCTGATACTTAACTACAAGAAATGATTCGTACCTGAAATTTGAACTGAATAGTAATTGTTGTGTAGTGTTTATACGTGTGTGTGACTGTATTCATGGATGTGTAAAATATGTGATACCTATTTCTAGATCAATAAAGATAACTCACTAACTCTAAAGATAGTATCCTACTCGTATCACGTACCGTTACAGTGTTATTAACATAAATCGATATGATTATGTATTGCATGTATTTATCTTAATAATCGATATGTCTCTTATCTCTTCACCAAGGTTGACTGGTAGAGTGCCACTAAGGCGTTAAGTCCACCTTTGTGAACCTTAAAGTTAAAGGTGGTACAATAAATATATTAATTTTAGTACGTAATGTTACAATAAAATAATTGCTCCACTATTACGGTACATGTAAATTTATTCCCGCATTAAATATTACCATGTAGCCCACGAACCAGCGGTAGTTCGACTGGAAAATTACCAAGGAGATGCGGCCGCTTGGAGTGATTGAATAATACAATAAAACAAATTTAATCCTCGTTCAAAGGACCTCATTAAATGATAGTAGACTAACAGTATTGACGGTTGGAAAACGAAATTTATTCTCGGATGGTGTTTTAAGCTGCCACTGATCTGTTTATTAAATAAAATTGACAATTTTGGGAAAATTGGTTGACTTGTTCACTATCTACCAGGTAGTGATGCGAGATTACTTTGTTTTTAAATAACTTATGGCAGAACCAAATTTATTTTGATTCAAATGTGCGTGGCTTACAAGTGCGTGGAAGGCATTTCTTAAACATTTTCTTTTCGTGTTTTTTCCTTATTTTTAATAACATGTTAATTATTTTTAGAGTAAATATTAGTTACAGCATTGCATTGGTTCGACTGTACTGACGTTGTTATTTTGTTTAATAAATAAATAAAAATAAAATAAAATACTTAGAACTGAATATTGTGATGATTTTTAAGATCGATCGTGTAAACTCTGCCTAACCTTTTGAGTCGATGCAGTGAATATTTTATTATTTATTTTGAATTTCCATGCCGCCTTATTTTTAATGAATGCTAACATTATTTCTTTTTATATATATTATTAACATTCTTGATAACCATTCCAAATAAGTTTAAGCTTATGTAAGAAGATTGTTCATGTCAAACGGCGGATTCGAATCCACGACCTTACGATTCGCAGACCGTACTCTAAACCATTAGACTAGAAATAAACTTGAATGCAAGTTCTTACCTCATTAAGTGGAGTTCTTCGGTTGTAAGGTATTGGCTAAGTCAAAACATTTTTACTCTCCTTGCAAAAAGGTCGTTCTTGCTCACTTTTAATTTAAGTTTAATTATTACTTTAAATGTTTGTACTTTATGTAAAATTGATCAATAAAGAATTTATTTATAATACGATGATACGAAATTCTTAAGAGCGTGGTCCGCGTGTAACACGTAAGCTGATCTAAGGCGTCTAAGAACTATTTACGCTCCTATACAAAGTTTTAGAGAGCTTCCGACTAATACTGAAGGTGGCGGATCAACTAACTACTTCTAAGTGGATTCCAAGAGCGATTTGTATAACGTGCAAATTGAGCGGTTGACGTTAACACGAAACTAACAGACAATTAGGGTTTGATTAGATAGTACTCTTATTTTAGTCTTACTTAAACGAATTTTACAGTAATTCACATAAATATAATTAAAGTCGCTCATACAAAAGTAAAAGTATATTTACGTGTGAAAAAAAAACCTACTTTAAAAAGAATCAAACGTCTGACACTATTACGAACGAACGCCCTCTTTATATTTCCGATTTATAGTAGGAATATTACGAAATCAAACTTAATCAGAACTTAATCAAATTCATACAACTTTTATAATACATCCTTTCCAATAAAAAATGATTCATCGAAATTCGTTAGCGTGATATTGATTTATTCGTCCATTTTTGGCGCCTTTTCGTCCATTCTTGATGCAAATTGCCATTGCGAAAAGCACCAAATTAAAAAAAAAGAATCATCGAAATCGGTTCACCCAGTCGAAAGTAATGAGGCAACATACATAAAAAACACATAAAAAGGAATTGAAAACCTCCTTATATATCGACTAATAGGTATGTATCCAAGGCTCCATTGAAATCTGGTCCAATTCAAAAAATGGATAAATCGACGCACGAAAATATACAGAGAAATATAATAATTAGCACAGAGACTACAGATTTTAAATACAGTTTCGTTTGTTTACCGTTATCATAATAAAGCAAAAGAAGGTATTATTCAATGAAACACGAATTCTGTTTACGCAAGGAAAATATGAAACATTTTACAAGGCACGAAATTATCACCTGCCTACAAAGAATTATGATTATAGCGGGGGTTTTTCAATCTCCTCTCATTACATGGCTCTTTGTTGAGGTATAATAGGATAATATTTGATGCTTACGCATTACTTGTTGAGATTTTTCTGGCCCGTTTTTATATATTTTTACTATCCCTTGTGAAAGTTAATTTTCTTACGGCGTCTTTTAATATGTAACTTTCCTTAAACACAAAGAAGATAATTGCCGAGTGTTGATTATTATAATAACGATATTATTTTATCGTGTAAGTTAAGTAAGTTATGAAATATATCAGCAAACTTTCATGAATTAAATTAACATGAAATAGATTTTTATCAATAACTATGTTTTTTTGAAGATTTCAATCTAGACATGGTCTGTTATGTACATAATTACCCCAGTCATTCAGAACAGAAAGTTCGTTAATTAACAAGTATATTTACGATTCAAATCGAATTAAACGTCAAACGCTATTACGTATGGACGGCCTCTTTGTATATAGGAATTATCGGAGAAATAATACGAAAAATAATTATTCAGAACCTAACCAAGCTACTCTTGAAATACATACTTTCCAATTAAAAAAGAATCACCAAAATCGATTGGAGTCATATTGAGTTAATCGAATATTTGTGACCCACATCCTAGATGCAAGATTGAGACTTAATAGATTAGCTTTAAATAAAAAATAATCAACAGAATCGGTTCATCCAATCGAAAGTTATTATATAACAAACATGAAAAAACATACCAACGAATTGAGAACCTCCTCATTTTTTGAAGTCGGTTCAAAATCAAAATTCAACCTTGATGAAATAATTTTAAATGTAAGTACCCTACAAACGCTATTGACTTATTACATTGGATATGCATGCCTATGGCTACCCTATTAAAGTAACACAAGCTACGCTATTTTCCATGAAGAAAATTTCTATCATCATACTTTGCACATCTTTATCCCAAAAGCTTTGAAGATCCAAGTACAATACAAGCGATTTGTTACCCTCACACAAAGAATTTATCTCGCGAAAGATCTTCTTGTGGAGTATACAGATATTTTCTGTATTGAAAGCTTGCATAGCTTTTTGATATTCATTTTAGATGGTTGTCAGTCGAGTGCTATGTCAGAGTGTAGCTTTCCATTCAAAGTCCAAAGAAAATACTTAAGCACATACTAGACTACCCGTAAATAACCGGCACACTTTCGCATCCTAAAATACATTTGAATTTAGTCGTCATCTTTTTAGGTTGGTTGCTTTAGCACGTTGTGTTCAATGCGTAATATTTAAGTATATTTAAAACTGACTTCAAATCAAATCAAACGTTAAACTGTATTAGACGCGACGACCTCTTTGTATCTCCGAATTATCGTAGAAATATTACGAAATAATCATAATCTAACCAAACTCTCATCAAAATACTCTTAAAACATCCTTTCCATTAAAAAATGAATCATAAAAATCGATTGGGGTGATATTGAGTTGTTCGTACATTTGCGAGGCACATACTTGATGCAATACTAAGACTTACATGGTTTTCTCATGCAGGCCATTGTCGGAACAAGACTAAATTTAAATGGGCCTTCAGCACCAGCTTTCAAACAAAATCATCAAAATTGGTTCTCACTGTCGAAATTTATGAGGTAAAAACATAAAAAAGAACATGCAGATGAAATAAGAACCTCGTCCTATTTTAAAGTCGTTTGATCATGCGGATATTGCTTTAAAATAAATATACTAGTAGACAGCGATTTTAAACAATAAAGAAATATATTACAGTTTTGAATACCTCGTGTCCATGACAATGCTAGTTATTATAGCGGAACAAAACGTCACGCCTGCAATGTGAAAACCAAGTCCCGCCCCGCCCGCTGTGTAACCGAAAGCTTTAGCGTATAGGTCTCGCGTGACCAAGATTTTCTTACACCAAAACCTGCTCAACGCGGCTAAAGAAGTGGTTACATCAACAAGTCTAGAAGATCGGTGGTTTTTAAATGAAAACTGGCAATATTTCTTTTCTTTTTCACAAATACTACTAACATTCTTGTTAACCATTCCGCTAAACTATAGGTTGTACTAGGAGATGGTTACAATAGCCGAATGTTAAGATTCGCCGACAATACCCTAAATAGGCTATTGACGCTTCAAAGTTGAGTTAAATATTTCTATACAAATGTATTTATGTAAAAAGCGAGAGTTTTTCTTTCATATAAAATATAAACACAAACATCGAATGTTACGGCGCTGTATTGCACGCAGACATGTAATCTACCCGTAGTTATACATGTGGGTATGATCTGGTATGCACATAAAGGCCTCGCCCAGTGAATAGGAAAGCCTCGGCATTATGCGTTTGCTTGGAAATTGCGGATTTGCCCAGCGTACAGTAAGCTTAAATGGTCGTAATACCGTGAACATACAACTAACTTTTGAACGCAGTATGCGTTTATGTAAGTGTTTGTTAATACTTTGAACATAGGCGTGCTTTATAGCTCAAAAGTTTTGTTAAGTTATTGCTACTGGGAAAGCCGTCTTCATTGCGGTCTTGATTCTGGGCTTGTAGAATAAGAGTATGGGATCTCCTGCCTGTCGTAAAAGGCGACTAAAAGGGGCCCCGGGTTGACTCGGCGACAAGGGTGGGGGCCTTTGTCGTCCGCCAAAGTGGTTCTGGGAAGAAGGTGACATCGGCTGGTCCATGTCGCCCTGCGAGGGGATCAACCTCCCCCCTCGGGACGTGTTCTCCGAAAAGCACAGTGTCGAAGGGTGCAGTGCGTTCCTCAGGAGATTCCGGAGACACAGGCTGGTGATGATGATGATGATAATATTATAATAACACATTATAATACACAATGGGATAAATAAAATCCTCAATATTCATCCTCTATCGAGTCACAAATGCGGTTACTAAAATACTATTAGATTATGACAAAACCGTAGCTTTTTAAGTAATATTAAGACACTCAAACTCAATAAAATCACAAATATAGATGTTCTTATTGTTATGTCTATAATATGCTAGAAGACTCGGACTCCTGAAACTTAGGCATCAGGGACGTATTTCCTTCTGTGCCTTTATTTATAGTTACTACTATGCTACGCTACGCGGCCTTAGTGCGGATTGGCAGCCTTCACCTTTATCAGATTTTTTTTCTAAGATGTAGAGAAGAAGAAGAGAGTAGGTTTCCTCGCGATGTTTGTCTTCACCATCGAGCGCGTGGTAAATCAGCACAATAAATTGCAACAATAAATCATTGGTGCTGGCACCGGGGATCGAACTCAGGTTGCTAACGAACTTTGCAATTTAAGGCGACTGCCCGGACACTGAGTTACGACGGTTCTTACGCATTTATTTACCCGTGCCTAGTAAAGATTAATGTTATACGTCATCTTTTTGGTCCAATATTGGATAGAATGAAATCCTACACGATGTGACACACCGAAACTTTTTCCATTCTTAAAAAAAATTGGTGGTGGATCGCCTTACATATTATCTTGAACAAAATTAAACCATCTGTGTAATCTACTTTTAAAACGGGTTAAATACGACATTTTACGCTTAAAGGAAGGTAAGCAATGTATAAATGATGAAATACGCAAAGCGCACATTTTACTTAATAAATTAGTATGACTTTCACGTAGTTGCTTACGTCGGGCGTCAAAATATCTTTTGAAATCTACAAAGGCAGTCTCCAGTCACGGTTCCTATTTCCATATGGAACGTGCTACCGTATCAAAACTGAATTACATAAACTTTCTACCAAACTCCGATTACATTCATGTTTGGAATCATTGCATTTAAACCTAGTACACTTAAATTTTTTCATCATCATCAGCCTGTCTAGCCACTGCTCAAAATGGAATACAATAGAATATTTATTAACCATTGTACCGCATATTATTGGTACACAGTGACTCCCAAACTAAGCAGATGCTTGTATCTTGGGAGCCAGAGTTGCATTGTGGAGTTTGCATTTTGCACAAAATTTTAGTTTTTATAATTTTGTTAATAAATGTGACCGGCACCGAAGAGAGTAGCCACATTAGATGTAGGAAAATATCATGGCTAAGAAACATCAGATAATGCTACTATAATAATAATACTAGCATTGTCAGTGTGAAACCGCCATTTCGCTTGGTACAACAAAAGTAAGTTCGCTGAGCTAAGGTAAGATCCCGAAGCCCTGTAGTTCTGGGCTCTCAAGAATAAGACTACGGTATCCCCTGCCTGTCGTACAAGGCGACTAAAGGGGCCCCGGGTTTACTGGGCGACAAGGGTGGGGCCTACGTCGTCCACCAAAGTGGACCCGGGAAGAAGGCGACATCGGCTGGCCCGTGTCGCCTTTCGCTGCGTGGGCACAGGGGAGGAGGGAGTAACCTCCCCGGGACGTGCCTCCTTGAGCACAGTGCAGAGGGCTCCGGTGCGTTCCACGTGAGATCCCGGAGCCCCTCGTCATGCACCGAGGAAAGGGCCACCGGGAGGTTTTAGTGGGTAAGATCCCCACATAACCGCCGCCTTCCCCAGAAGGCGGGGTATCTTTGTGAAGATTTCCTCCCTTCAACAAAAAAAAAAAAGTTCCCGAAGTGGAGAAGTAAAGAAGAACGGTTACTAGTTACAAAGAATAACCATAATGCTGTAAATAGTCTGTTTGTTCATACGTTACATACGTACGGTACGTTTTCATATCCAAACTTCAATTAAGTATGCAAGCACTAGTCGAGTCTTAGTCTTTGTCGTTAGATAATATAGCTTATCCATCGTGGTCACAATTTCTGTCCCACCTAGATACAGAAGGTATCGTTGTATGAACAATCCGCAGCTTCGAAAGATCATTTCAGCCGTAAGACATTGAACTAAAACTTCCACTAATCATTATCATGGATCGATTAACATCAGGTGAGCCGAATGCGCGTTTTCCCATAAAAAGTACAAAAATAATATTGCGTTGCGGACAATGTTAACACTAATACTTTCCTTCCGTTTCCTAAAATAACACTTTTTGCATTTAAATTCACATAAATGTTTCCAACAAAGGACACCTTATCTGTGTTAGATGTCTGAAATTTAATTTAAAACCATTTTACATATACCATGTTTTGTGTGGGTTTAAATATTGTATGGTGCCTCGGTTACAATAATTTTAAGCCAAAAAACGCTTAACAGATTTCATAAGGGGTAAACCTATATCCATTTGAGAATAGAAATTTACAAACAAGACATTTTGCTTGATGCTAAGTACGGTCCAGGGAGATTTATATCTTCCATGTATTAGGAAACTAGATTCAAATATATAGTTCTTACTGCGGGCTAAGATTAACGTTTCAATGAATGTGAGGGCCTAACAGTTAATTCTTAACTTCCATCGTTAATTCTACGCCTATATTTACCTACTCTGCTTTCCTACAAAAAAGTCGCTCTGCTATTCAGCTAATGAAGATAATCGGCGTTCGTAATCACGTAACATTTGAAATTCCGGTCGCCTTTCTTACGCATTGAGATAAAATCAATTTGGAAATGGACTCGACAAGGAATGCTTGCCTATTATTACGCCTTACTATTTTGTACTAGCGTAGCGTACCTCATTTCACATGGTCTAATAACCTGCGAAATCTGTCTCTGTCTACCTACTTTATGTTTTTAACACGACGCGCGAACTCTCTTTTCAACCGACTTCAAAAAAGTAGGAAGTTTAAATTGGTCCGTATGTTTTTGTGAACGGTTTATGATAATTCTTTTATATTTGAAAGCTGGTGCTTTCATCGTTGTCCTATTTTGTTCAATGGCATCCATGAGAAACCATATAAGTCATGAATTTGCATTAAGAATGTGCGCGACAAAAAATTAAGAAATAACTGAATTTCACGATAACCGATTTCGATTATTCATTTTTTATTGTAGATGATGTACTTCAAGAGTAGTTGTTCTGATAAATTTTATTTCGTAATATTTCTACAATAATCCGAAATACAAAGAGGGCATCCACGTGTAATAGCATTTAACTTTTGAGTCGATTTGAAGTCGGTTTTTGTTTTGACTCGTAAATATACTTATTACACGTTATAACTTCCAATGCAAATGTAACATCGTTCTGTGATTTATTCCCTAACTATAATTCATCGTAACGAGCTACATTGCGTCCCTTTTTTCCCTATATCTCTCAAAATACAATATTTTATTCTGCTATATTTTCTAACTTGTATTTGGAATATATGATTCCCTTTTAAATGTCCTTAGAATGTGTAGTGAATTTATGTTTTGGTATAGTTACCACAATCATAGTAATTTTTTTATATAATTTTGGGATTACATTATTATCCTTCTCCTAATGGCATGTAACATAATTTATGTATTAAGTAGAGATAAAGGATATAAACAAAAATAATTAATTCGTTTGTTTAAGGATTAGACAGCACATCGTTTAACTTGTACATCGTGCTACGTCAGACTCCAGACTGCCGTAATGACCGTCACTATGGAAAGGAGAATCACAAGACAGAAATTATGTGAAGGTGGCGTGGTAGTAGGGCGTTGTAGAGAGATTCCTTACTCGACTCATACGACGGCAGCTATGCTGTTTATGTCTATATTTAAAACTGTGTGATTGACTAGAACAATTTAATAACAAAATAATTGCATTATTATTATTAGAATTAAAAGAAGATCAACATTTAACTCTGCCAATATAAAAGGTATCTATAATATTTACTGAAGCTAATTCAATATTGTTAATTTTCTAACACTTAACCTCTTATCGCAGCCCTTGTTTTAATCCTTAGTTGATATTCAATTAAAATTTACAACGTAAGTGAAAATCAAATATTAATTACGCCAAACATCAATCGGCTAATGAAAATTTCGTATTACGATCAAATGAGTTCGTTTTACTTAAACAGTGGAAGCAAAAGGGCTTTTAAAATGAACTTCTTTTACAATATATTTTTTTATAAATATTATTATGAACTATAGATTTCGTTACAGCCTTCATGAATCAATTATATGTATTTGATGATAAAAACATTATCACATTATTGCATCACTAGCGGTAAAATAAGCAATTTCAACAAGTATTAATTGAATTAATAAGGGGATATAAGCAGATAAGAGACTGTAATGAGAAGATATGACTTCAATAAAAAGGCGCAGGTCTCTTACAAAGAATTAAAACAGAAGAGTTAATGTTAGCTCAAAGGCTTCTAGAACTTCAGCGGCTTGAGAAGGCCAAAGCCTAAAAGCGCACATCATTTCAATTGTATTCGATTTTATATCGGTTTTTGTTTTTGCTTGAAATATACCTATATGAGGCATGTCTGTTCCAGCAACAGTTAGATTGTAGAATAATGCCTAAAGATATGTAGTAAAACTACATAATTAATGAACTTCTCAATTCAAATGTATATTTAAAATATTTCCAAACCGTTAACAATATCAAAAGTTAGTCTCACGGAACGGATTCCGCATGAATCGTAGAAACGTAAAAGTTTCCAAGCGAATCACGCTTTTAGTTTCCTAACCAATTTCGTTTTATCCCACCCCTCATCAAAACTTCGCAATTGCGAGAACGGATGTATTCACAAATTATCTTTCCATAAAAAGTTCAACATTTAATATTTATGTTCTATGGCATCATTTTATGTAAGGTCAATATTTCTGTCGAACTTCAAGATGCTGTCGCTTTAAATGGTAATCTTCTATGACTCATTCTAAACATATTTATATAGTATTTGATATTTTAAATATTTTTGTGCTTATGTTTTGGTCACTGCCCGTCCAATTTAATATTTAACCCTAAACATAGCAATGTATAGAATAATATGCATTTAAAGTAAAGATATACAATCTCTGTACTTGAATTTATTCTTTAATTGTATTTTATAATAATTGTTCAAATGTTACAATTGTCATTGTCGTGACATTTAAAAGAGATAGAGATGGAATAAGAACATTAAATGTTGTTTCTTTAAATATTGTACAGAAACGCAGTCTTTCATTTCATGTATACATATACATGAAAGACTATGTGGACTTCATTATATACATTCCTAAAAATGCGATACTCACTGTACGTGTAGCACTATAGAATAGTGTACATCTTGGTTTTCCAAAATACGTCTATTCAATTCACTATTTTTTTTTTTTTTACTTTTCTTCAAAATACACTCTTGCCACAATAAGGGTTAATTACAATCCTTGCAGGCTATCCACATAACCGGATTTAACTGGACATGGTATAAATCCATTATTTTAGATATAATTTGCTGAAATTGTAAATCAATCAAATCAAATCAATCTTTCGACTACTATCCTTGCTGTTTTGGAGTGGTTTTAAGGAAGAGTAGTAACCGTTTTGGCATTTGTTCTATTAATACAATTTCTCTCGTGAAGCGGAGGTATACTAACACTACGTATCTCCCGGTGATCTAAGTGCTGCCACCCAAATCTTCATAATAGGTTGAGCAATGCACCGGGAATTCTGGAATAACAGTGATCACTTATTATGAGATGAGCTGCATTACAATTTACCCAATTGACCCATAAAGACCCAAAAAGTTCTGTACTTAACAATTATCCGTGATTTTTATCTGTGATTCTGTCAGTTTAAAATGAAATGCAAATACCCTCGTGGTTGCAAGCAATACTCGAGTGCTCGCATTTTCTTTCATTGTACTGAAGTACGGTATTCGATATCTGGCGCCGACACCGACCGAATGTCTGGGTAATAAATATGTGAGTGATAAATATTCCGAAGGCATATGGAACATACCAATTCGCGGTGAATTGGCGTGGCAGACATACTAATCCTCTCTCAAGTAGCATTCGTGCCTAGTAAAGTAATGTATATCTTACAGGCCATAGAATTAGAGATAAATATTAATGAGCAATTAATTTTAATCACTTGTCGAAATTAACCCTCAATTCTAATATTACTGTAATCGGTTAGTGGTTTAAATTTAATGAAAGCCCAGCTTAAAGGATACAGTTAACCATCAATTAATTTTAATTTGAGGGTACTGGTATAATAAGTGTAATTTTTTAATACTTCTGACTAATTGTTGTATAAAACGAGATATAACTATGTAACGTAAATACTGAAAGAATACTTTGACGAGAGAAAAATATCTTAGACTGAAAGAATTTACCTAGGTATACTTGTTAGCAATTACGAGTGAAACTATGGAACTGGTAGGTTTCCAAGAAGTATCATAGGACTTCATCTTCTAATTGATAAATAAGAAGAATTGATTCATGTGACGTGGCAAGTACCTTATCCATACTATCATATTGACTTATTTAAAAAGATAAACTAAAATCAGTTCACAGTTTACCTCATTTTAACCACAAGTCCTAGGCGTTTACATCCCTGCTAATTGATGCTGATGCGTTGTTACCTGTGGGAACTATATTGATCGAATCGTTAAGATGGTAATTATATTTCCAATCATATGTACTTTATTGAGAGCCGTTGTAGCGTGGGCGGTCGCCTCAAGGTTTCTTAGTACGGCTACCCGAGTTCGATTCCCTGCCGTCAACACTAAAATTGTTTCCTGAAATTAATTGCTAATTCAAATCTTACTCCGTGCTGAAGGAAAACATAACTTGAAAACCTGCGTGTCTGTAAATGTGTTTATACTTTGTGAAGTTCGCTAATTCATATAGCGGCCACGTATTGGACTATGTCTTAATACATACTTTCATATATCAACCTAAAAAAAAAAGAAGTATTGCTAGATTTCTTTTTTTTTTAATTATATTTTTTAACATCAAACACGAAGATTAAAGCAACTGAACGTGCCATGGTTTCTTGTCAGACTTGCAACTTGCTCCTAAGTGCGTGACAATGGTCCCACCTGATGTTAAATAGAAATGCAGTCAGTGGATAGAAAAGTCGACCCAAAATGAGAAAATTGTAAAATCCTAGTAACTGAAATTTTAGTAAAAGAAAAAAACCTCTATAAAACGCTCAACATCATAGAATAATCTGTTGCGCAATAGATATTTCAAATTCTGCCGCTTGAATCGAAATGCAACATTCAAAATATTCTCTAAATAAAAATCACTTTTACAAAATACACCAACGACTGTGTCGGGTGTCCGGGAGCTTCGCGTGTCACGGCGCCGGCTCACTGGTCAATAACAAGATTCATTCGACTCTGAAACACCTGTTACCTTCGCCTACAGAGGTCACACTTATATTACTCTGTTTTGACATAATATGGCTTTTATTTTTTGATTTTTGATTTAAACAAAAATCGAGTGTACTTTATAATAGTAACCTAACGCGTGCCCCGAGAGGGAGTCTTACGGAGCTACCCTAAGCTTAATAAAACTACGAATAGAAGATGAAATAGTCCGCATGGCTAGTTGAAAACGATTAAAGTTTTTTTTATTAAATAGCCGTAGATGGCCTTGTCTTCTGTTTCCTATTCCAAATCCAGCTCATAAAAAACAAACACACATGTTGGCATATATCTTTTGCATCATTTACAACCATCCGCACGTCATCCATCGTCATCGATCGACCAATCGTCAGCAGTGGGTACCCCTTAACTATCCCTGTTTTCAGTATTTTGTTATAATAATAGATTTAACGTACTAAATGTTAAGTATATGATCACGTTACTAGGAAGAAGTAACAGTAAGACCGGTTTTTCTAAACTTATATTTATGAAAAGCCCTACATTGGGATACACAGTTGGGCTTCAATTATCATTTCGACAGTCAACATACGACAGGATATAGAGGTGAAGAAGCACATAAAAAAATTGATCGAATAATTTCGTAGACGTAATTTTTTTTTAGGGAACTATTTCAATATTAGAACCTTTTCGGGCACGAGAGTCGCAAGAATCGTAAGACAATAAGATATCTAGCGCTTTTGATATCAAAATTGTTCTCTCCTCCTCATTGCGCTCGACATAAAAATATATTGAGGTCACGTGAAATATTTTCCGAGACATTTTCTTCATATAATCCAATGTCAGTTACATAATAGTGAATATACTGCCTCAAATTTAGATGAATGGGAAGCCTTATTAGATTTATCTCATTTTTAAGCATATCATTTTACTGATGTGTCAGTTATTCCGAGAGACTGTGGACTTATATGTTATACTAATTAAATTACGTCTATTTTTATAAAAAAATATCGAATCTAGATCTCGAATGAATGATACCAGTCCAGCATAATTAAGTTATAACAGTTTTTTTCCCTATTAATGATATCTTAATCTATTTTGTCCATTCTTCTTTCATGAGGGTGCCTCCCTGAGGTCCACTAACATTAAGACTATAGATTATCATTAACACTTTAAAATTTCAGGTAGCATATCACGTCAAATTAAGAGATCAATTCATTTATATTTTCAGTCTCATATTTTCAGTCACATAACACTGAGAGAAGAAGTCTACAACCTGATTTTATTTTTAAAAAGTTGTTCCCGTACCAATAGTTAACTTGATCGTAGACAGCTAAGCAACTGTTCCGTTATCTGGAAAACTTTTTAATAGGTCTACGTAAGCTAGATTTCCTTTAAGTTTTTCTGTTTCAAAACAACAGATTTTTGTAAAAGTTCTCTAACTGTTAATGGGATAAATAAGCTTTTACGAAAAGAATATCGTGGTCAACTGCAGATAATTTATGTAGTTATATACGCGGTTTAAACAGACACCGCCGTACATCGGGCACAAATTTTTAGCAAAAAGATTTTCTTATACTTATTCGGACACAAAATAGGAACGAAGTAACAATATTAATTTCAATGTATAAATAAAATAATTATTAGTGTATACATATTAATAATATTTTTATCGATAAAACCAAAAAAATGCGTTACTAAATTATCTTAACACCTTTTTTTCTATTAACACTGATTTAAAAAATATATAAATTATAATAGCGCCATCTATGTAAACCAGAACTAAAATTCTTACGCTTTTATTTAACGTTATGGAAGTTCTTTACTGGCTAGGTTAACCCTCTGCACGACCAACGTTGAATCGCTATAACTGCTTTAAGTATTTTGTTATCAGTGGTAGTACTAATTGCTTCAAGTTCCAGTTGTGATAAGACCCAATACCATTAATTTTTGACAGGGATATTCTCTGTCAAAAATGTAGCCGATGCATTCGAAATCTAATGACTAAATTTCAAACCAGCGTACCGCAATGCCAGAGGAAATTTGCATGTATTGGATATGATTTACGTGACCATACGCCAAGTAAAACGGCTTTATGGTCAATGGTTTCGACTTAGATTTATTTTGTACGTAAGATATTATTTGAAAGCCGATCGTCGGTTATGTTCAATCGGCTACGAAGCATAGTGTTAAATAATAACTAACCTTTTATAGGGGTAGACAGAGATAGTATTTGCTTACCGCGTTTCACCAAACATATGAGATATAAGTGGCGAGCTCATCGCCATACACTGAACACAAATTGTAGCACTTACTACTTTGTTTTTTAGTTATTTTTGTGTTTGTGTATTGAGTATATATTGGACAAAAACGGTGTTTCGGAACTTATACGATTTGGGGTCATGTAGGCTGTAAGCTTGCCTCTTTTTTAAAAAAACATGTCCAAAAACGACACCAAAATATTATAAAGTAAGAAAATATTTAAAATTACGTCAATTTTGAATTTTACACTATCATACCAACAAAAGAAGGTCCAGAAATAAATATGAGATATTCTCAAGCCCTGAAGTTGGCATGTCGCCGGTGTTTTCACAGATAAACTGAGCTTGTACCGTATTCAAATAACTCTCCAAGCGGCCTCGCAAAATATTATTTAAGATCAGTCAAATATCTGAATTGAATATTTCGGTATCCTTTGATATCTGTATAAATAGCCGCGGGGGCTTTAGTGGAATTATCTCTCTGTTTAGTTTATTTTGGTAAGGCATCTTAGTCCAGTGGTTGGAGTATCATAGTTAAAAGTGAGATATTTTGGTTTACTCACAGATAGTTATAATTATGTCGCGACATTTCAAATTATTCTTATTTATTTTTGTGTGAAAAGAATTCTAATATTAATATTTTTTCACAAATATGAGTAAGATTCTTCTAAACAATTCCAACCAAGCTTTAACTTGTGCTCGAAGTTGGTTCACGTCAATAGTCGAATGGTGGATTTAAACCTCCGACTTTACAATTCCCAGACTGTAACTTAAATCATTAAGCTTTTGACGCTTTAAATATCATTGCACATTCTACTTTTTATTTTTCATACATTTGCATTACATCTACAAAGAGATCTCGCAATCTCGTATAACTCGAAAATTACGTTCATATAATGTATTCTATGATGACTTAAGCAAACGCTATGCTGGGAAATTACTATATTATTTTAATTACTTATGTATATTTAATATATTTAATTGTAAGATTATTTTAATGACAAGGTTTAGTCTGATTCTAAGTTTTTACTAAACACGAAGATTCGTTTTCCCTAATGATGTCTCACAGTTCTTGTTTCGTTCATTTTTGTGTTCATAAATATATTACTCAATCAGCGATATTGTAGCAAGTTAAGTAATGGACTTGATTTTCATTACAACTTATTTAAATAAAAAAACAATCATGTAGTATGATATTCATCGCCAGATGAACATGTTCCTAAGCTTGGCATAATGTTAGATGACGGCTACGTGTAACGGTCAGAATATCCCGCTTCTAAGCTGCGGGTTTTTCCGCAAAAGGACGCAATATGTAATTTATAACCGTGTGGGTGACTGCGGAAGTTGTTGACAAAAAAGGGCTCATCCAAATGTTAGTATCAAACTGTAGTACACTTTTTCTATAAATGAACGTATATATAATATATAGTTAGCAATAGAAAATTAAGGTTGAGATATATAACAAACACGTCCCGTTAGCGGAGCAACTTCCGTGTTCTCGGAACCGTTGAAAACGTAATATGAAGACGTAGATACGAGTATGTACACAGATACAGCAACAAGCTAAGATCACCAGGAATTCACTTATTTCATACTAAGGCACATTTATATTCATATTAAACCAGTGTATCTCAGTGCCCGGGTCTAGTAGTAGAAACTACGCTAGAAACCCGAATTCGAACGGATTCGAACAAATTTAATTTTTTCGTTTTTCACAATTAAATTTGTTTGTCGCAATTTTAAGTGCTGTGAAAGAAAACGTCGTGAGAAAACGTCGTCTTTTAAAAATTCTAACACTACTGCCAACCCGCACTAGAGCCGCGAAGGGGAGTATGCCCCTATACTCTCTTTACAGAGAAGAACTTTGAATGCCCGTGTATGGTAATCAGGGTAAATGTAAATTACATCAATGAATGTATACAAGTACACAAATTTGGTCTTTTATATTTACTCTACACTAATGTATCTTATCTTTTATACATACTTAGTACGTATTTTTATTGTATAATGCGCAAACGATTACCGCCGACTACACGAGATTTCATATATTCTGTCGACCGTTCTATGAAGAGATAGACGGCGTCTAACTCATCACGTGAACCACAGAAGTAATTCCATCTCACGCCAGTATTTAAGGTCGTGGTACTACTCCAAAAGCAGGAGCCGCTGGAATAGCCCTACCAGTGTACATTTTCATTTCCACAAACCTGTAACATTACTCAAAGTAAGGGTTAAAAATAGTTGCACAAGTCACATCCTTCTCTAATTGTTAGCCTAATAAAAGTATAGAAGTTGTGAATGCTTATTTACATTCAAGTCATACTTAGGAAAACTTAATACAAGTATAAAATCAAGTACATACTAAGAGAAACTCATTTAAAGTTAGACTCGGTTAAAGTGTAGAATTTTCTCAACAAAGCAGTCAGTGTGAAATAGGCTATCGAAACGCTAACAGTCAAAAGGAGTTGCCGCTTCATAACATTAGGACGCACAAAGGAACGCTCGTCTCAGATCTAAGTTGTTTATTACCGGGATATAAACGTAGCATTTGGAATAAACAACAATAATACTACTGTTGTCTGCCTTGAAATTTACACGAAATCAACGCTTAATTAGCACTATTTAGAAAACATTTTTAAAATTTTAATTCTCAATTATTTAATCATGAAAGTTATGGTCTATTAAGTACAACAAATGTATACACGCTATTTTAGTGCAGTAGAAAGGCTCTACAAAAGGATTTGAAAACAAGTTAAAAATAATACAAAAAAGTTATGATTTAGAAAATGCAATATCAACCTGAGCATAGAGATAAAGCATTAAACGTATTGCAAAGAAAAACATATGAAAATTAATCCAAACGCATATAGCAGCCGCGTAGCATCATGTCGTAGCAAAAAACAAAAAACGTTTCTCGTGACCTCAATGTTTTGTATCAAGTGCAACCAAACAAAACAAACATTTTCAATATCTAAGTTTCTAGAGGATTCACGTTTTAGATTTTATATCACAAAAGTTCACAAGAAAATAGGTGAGTATTAAATACACAAATGGTCTCGTAGCATAGTAAAACTGCTACGCCGCTGGTCTTGGGTTTTAAACATTTGTGTAACACTAGTTTATTTTCAGAGTGTTATATATATATATATATATATATATATATATGTCTATTTGTAACTAAATTTTAATCCCAACTTATAAAGTTGAATTCATTTTGAATAATTAGCCCTAATTTTATTCACGATACTTACAAAATTGTCATTGCGGTGCGACCACAACAAATATGAAACAATAAGATTAAAATATATATCATCAAGCTCAAAGACGACAGGTAATAGGGTGTTGTGAATACCCTACGAGGAGGCGGGGCCTAGCGGTGAGTCATGAAGATCACGGCTGTAATCGTGAACCCGTAACCGCACACTTCACTTTTTCTCTGGCTCTCGGTAGTGGCGGCCAAATCATCAATATTATCGTAGCTAAATTTTGTTGGCGTTGTTCATTTTTCACATATAAACTTTTAATTCTTTTAGAAAAAACCTTTATTCTATCGTGATCCATAATAATATTGCATCCCCCTTCTTCTCTTTATTCACAAAAGACCTTCCAGGGTCCAAACATTCAGAGTTTTTAAAACCATTTTTACATCAAATATATCTTTGCCTTTGAGTATTGGTAGATTTGAAATTAAAAACATGCTAAGTAAAATTAATTAATAAATAAAATATAAAAAAATATATGTAAATAAAGCTCTCACCTTCGCGGGTAGACAGAGATATCTTTCGCTGTCCACTTTTCACCAAACATATTAGGTTTCCTATATGACAGGTTCGCCACCTGAACGCCAATCGTTAAAAGTTTTATAGAAAGTGCTTATGGTGTACTCAAAAAACGAATGGTATTCAAACCCGAATCCTTCAGGTTGTAATACGAACTGCTTAGCCATTAGGCTATCAGTGCTTTATTTAGGTAATTAATCTATAGCTTACAAATAAAACAAGTTTTAAGGATTTATATATTATTTATGGCGGTTTACTTATATTTTTAAATTCCGAAGTTTTGAGGGCTTTTTTTTTTTGTTAACGAGGAGGAAATCTTCAAAAAGATACCCCGCCTTCTGGGGGGAAGGCGGCGGTTATGTGGGGTTTTTACCCACTAAAACCTCCCCGGTGGCCCTTCCTCGGTGCATGGTGAGGGGCTCCGGGATCTTCAGTGGAACGCACCGAACCAAGTTTTGAAGGTACTGTATTGTATTTTATTTAATTAACTATTTAGTACAAGTATTACGCATTCGCTTTGTAGACTGCATTGAAATAGCTTCTGAAGTCACGCGCAAACTACTACAATACTCTCGACATATCAAACGGAGTTCTAAGGGATCCGAACGTTATTAGCTTAACTAAAACTATTTGAATAGATTGAACTACTTGTCTTCCGTATCAAAGGAATTTTGACCTTAGTTATACCATGCTTTAAATGCCAAGATGCGCCGTTAACTAAAGTTAAGGTTCCATATCGTAAGGAAATGGACAACAGCGAAGAAATACACCCATGGAGCTACCGGCCACGTTAACTGCTGAATCGGCATATTATACGACTTACAGCCGATGTTTACTGGACTTAATATTACGAGCAAAAACAAAAACCGACTTCAAATCGAATCAAACGTTCAACGCTATTACTAGCGGAAAACCTCTTTGTATTTCCGAATTATCGTAAGAATATTATGAAATAGTATTAAATAGATAGTATCAAAACTATACTCGGCCGTACTTTTGAAGTACGTCCTTTCCAATAAAAATTGAATCATCGAAATCCGATAGTGTGATATTGAGTTATTCATCCATTTTTGGCGCACATGTTTGATGCAAATTAAAGACTTTTCTCGTGGATGCCATTGTGAGAATTGAATGGGAAAATATGACGACACGGGAAACACCATCTTTCACTTAGAAGAAATTTATGAGGTAACAAGCATAAAAAAAACATACAGACGAATTGGGAACTTCCTCCTTTTTTGAAGTCGGTTATGAATTTTATACAATGTGTAGTGTAAGTTGGTAAATTAAGGGAGTTGACTGTTATGAACGAACAAATATATTCCTCAGATGAGAATACGAAAATTGGAACAATAAAGGAAAACAATATGATATTCAATAATACAATACGTAGAGTACAAACAAAGCAATACAATAAACCTTTTGTTGTAGGCATAAGAAAAGCCCTAAATATAATAGACGCAAAAACAAGTGGCGTTTTATAAGCAAGTATGATATGGAATGAGAATTTATAGAGTTTTGCGTTAGGTTTTAGGATAGTAACTCTCTAATGAGAGTATTAAAGGCATGTCTATATTAATAAATAGCCAGCCATTATTTTGTATATAAATATAACCCGAACGACGAACCTAATTTTTATCGCAATAGTCTTCTAGGGTTAGAACTCTGATCGTCTTTAATTTGATCGTTTAGCTACATAATTGCTTGCTCTACGATCTAGGCAACGTGCCTGTCGTAAAAGGGTTCGACTTAATCGGATTCACGGGCAACAAGGGAGTGGCTAGTCGCCGTTAAAGTGGACCCCGGAGGAGGGCAACATGGAGTGATCTCATATTGCCTTAGCACAACAAGGGTGCTAGAAACCCTGGGACGTGCTTCAACTGGAGTTAAGAGCCGGTGTCTTCCTTCACGACGGGTCGGTAAATAGCCACAGGAGGGGATGGGCTTAATAAGCAGAATGCTCACGTCGCCGCTGCTTTCCTTAAGTGAAAAATGCAGTCCTGGATTGGAAGGTGCACTATGCTTATTCACTCTTCTCTTAATAACACCCACATTGTTATTGGAGGAGAAAGAAAGACGCGGGCAAACTATTTCATTCATTTTCTGTACTAATAAAATGTAAACATTTCCTGCTATGAAGTGTTTGGTAAACGTTTAGAAAATTGTACCGCCAGTTTAATTTTCACCATTTGCATATTCATCGAATCATTCCAGTCGAAGCCTATATTTACATAGCATACTCTTTTCCTACCCGCTTCGGCAACTCGGATGGAAATTTGAAATTGTAATTTTGGGGTAACCATGTCTCTACAATGCCGTAAAGTCGTGAGGCAATGTGAATTCATTTTTGGTAAACAACAAATCATTAATTGATACACCTATGCCAGATAATGGGTAACCATAGTTCCATTACGCGCGACCGAATCATATCTTTCTCCAACAATATATTACCAAGTCTCTCTTGTTATCTTATATTGAATCTATTATTTACATTTGATTAAACAGCGCAACTTACTTTTCTGTAATCTACTCTGTTTTTAATAAATTAATAATTTTGCCTACAAATATTTTCAGTTGTGCATATTATAACACAATATATAACAATAAACGACACATATTGCTAAATAAATTAGCAAGGAAATAATCGAATCCAATTACAAATCAAATTTTGCGTAGCACGTTCGTAGCTTAATAAAAAGCGGCGTAGCAGCATAAACCCATAATTAATCAGATTTCAAGTCGATTTTAATTAAAACAGATACGCACCAAATTGTTTAGTATTAATTTAATCAAGGCGCGGCTTCAGTTATGAGATTGTCGGTTATTGCATGTGTAATGAATTCAGTCGTATAAGTAGTATATTATATGTAGCTAAGGAGTTACTCCTAACCGACGAATATGTATGTGCAAGTGTATGGATGTTAATGAAGAAAAAGAGGTGTGTCAGGATCGTACTGAGAAGAAGTTGTTGAGACGAGTGTTTAAGAAAGCAATTAGCTTCTTTTCAACCGACTTTAATAGAGGAAGTTCTCAATTCGTCTTTATGTGTTTGTATTTCTTATCTCGTAAGTTTCGAATGGTTGAACCGATTTTTTTTTATTTCAAAGCTGTGCGTTCTGGGTGGTTCCATGGCAATTGGTCTATTTCTGATAATGGCATAGATAAGGTAACCATATAAGTCGTTAATATTACTGTATTATGAGTATAAAAATCTGTAGCAAAATTAAGACTAATTGCTCAAAGGTTCCATAGGCTATTCCAAATTTACAATTTAAATTTTATTAGGTAAATCGTCAACCTTTGGATTTCACAATTTTATTCTGCATTGTTACGAACTTTCGCGACCGAACAGCGTAACTTTGGTCGAATTAAATCATGTCTGGGAATGCTATTGAAATAAACTTGTATTGAGCTGAAACTTCTCTACGACGAAATTGTTGAATGCGTTTTATTGGACGTTTTTTGGATTATAATGAATTACTATGCATCGTGAAAAAACGGTTAGATTTCTTTCCTATACTATCAATGTAACCTACTAATAAAAAATAAGCTTTCATGTCCTTTTGACCATAGTGGGGGTAGACAGAGACAGATTCTCTATCCACTTTTCACCAAGCTTGTAAGGTCGCACATGCAACAGGTATAATTATATGTATGATCTCATCGCCATACACCGGGCACATTTTTTCTAGCGAAAGTTTTTTTTTTTGAATAATCGAAAAAACGACAAGTCATCGGTATAAGGTGTCTGGGATTTAAACCTACGTACATCAGATCATAAGTCGAACCGCTTAGCCAGGAATAATTAAAATATATTTTGAACTGTCAATCTTAGAGTACGGTGTGCGAATCATAAGGTCGTCGTTTCGAATCCACTATTGACCTGAACCGTCTCCTAACACAAGTCTACGCTTATTTGGAATAGTTAAGAAAAATGTTAATAATATTTGAGAAACGAAAAAAATAACGATAAATTTGTTAAATTCTGATTCCGAATATGTTGCTTAATATGGACTTTCAATATTTTACTATTCAAGTTTTCTCATCTGAATTAATAATAAACAGCAAATGAAACATAAATTTCCATCAAGGATAATTCATAAACCTATTGAAATGAAATCGTTAACAAAAATTAAGTTTCAATAGAAAACGTAAGTCATCTATCAAATAGTAGGTAAGACAGGCCCTCAGTCTGCTATTTAGCTAATAAGCTCTTAAATATATTAACCCTTTTAATTAGGGTAGGCAGAGACAATCGCCTTAATGCTTTTCACCAAGCAATGTTATATGCGTGGTTATGAATTTTAGGGAGTAGTTATATATAAGACATTGACTAAAGAAAACAAAGAAGATAGATAGAAGCCAGGTCAAAAGGTGGAACTATGAATGCCAAATGATTACGTATAACAATTATAAGTAATACAGCCGAATCGACAAATTAAGTAAATTGCAACTTGTAGTGAAACAAATAGCAAACGTTCGAAACAGTTTCAAGCGATCTCTATTAAAATATTTTGATAGATTTCAGCAAAATTTGCCCAAATAACTCGAGTTTCGAGTTGGACTTTTGTTTTTGTTAATTCAATAGAGGAGTAGTGAAATTTGGAGATCGTCCAGTTTTACGCTCATTATGGCAACGAATTCAGGAGCTATGCAAATTAATGGAGATGTTCTAAGTTCGTTGAAAATATATTAACATTATGAGCATATTGGACAGGATGTTATTTAATGTTATGTTAAAATCTTCACACAAACACTCGAATATATGTTTTGTTCCCTTTAAAAACATGCACCTATTGTGCTTAGGATTAAAGGGATATCAGACCTCTTCATTTACCCGGTTTAACAACCTTTGCAAAGCTCCTGCAATTAGTTTCGTATGTATTGTCTACAGAAGAAACAGATGAATAATCATATACAAACCGAATTTATATCAATGGTATAAGGAAAATACCAAGAAAAACTACTAAAATATTTACAAGCAAACAAGTACAATTTCAGGTTGCTTTATTCGTCTTAAATCGGTTCGCGTACGATATGACAAATCTGACAAAAATATATTTACGTATACGTCGTAAAAATGGAGACGCTTCACTCAAGTCAATTTGATCCTGTTTATAAGCTGTCGTAGTAAAACGCGCTATGGCTTATTTTTAATACTACTGGCTGTGCCCTTTCTTATTCTAAGCAATTCTATTTTGATCCAAGTAAGTGCTTGGTCAAGATCCCACCTGACGGTTAGTGCAATTATAATTCTGGATGCTCACCAATACTAGCTTAGTAAATGCCTATTCACTCTATTCTTGGTGAACATGGTAATCGGAGAGAAAGGGAACTATTGTATTGTACTAACTCAGTCAAAGTTATGGAACTACATTTTGTCAAAGTATGAATTGTCTATTGAAGCATTTGGTATATGTAGGGACATTTATCTGTTCTGTCTTTCATGTCCTTCATATATTTAAGTACCTAAGACGAAAGTAAGACATAATAGTATAGAAACATAGCCCACATGGTTGCTCTCGTGGAATGTTTAAAGTTTTTAAGTAATCGAGAGACGTGTCTCCAGCAGCTATTAATTGTGATGAAACTTATAGTTCCCTACACTAGTAACTCACGGATCAATATTCTTAACACGCCAATGGCGTATCGTGTAAGCGTACAAGATATCTTAAAGGTTTAATGAAAAATAAATATAAATGTTTACTGGATGCAGATATTAAATCTACAACGTATGACATCACTACTGTGATATAACTCAAATTGTCGCAAATTTATAGTTTTTTTACAACCGACTTCAAATAAGGAGGATGGTCTCATTTCGTTTGACGTTGTAACACCGCGTAACTTTCGACTTTAGACGTGAACCTGTAATTGAAAGCTAATGCTGATATGACAATGGGATCCATGAGATAAACATATAAGTCATATATATGCATTAAGTATGTGCCCCACAAACGACCGTATAACTCAATATAACGCCAAACTATTTCGATGATTCATTTTTAATTGGAAAGGATGCACTTCAAGAGTAGTTTGATGAGAGTTTAGGTTCTGATTAATTCTATTTCGTAATATTCTTACAACAATTCAGAAATACAAAGACCTTGTCAGCGCGTAATAGGGTTTAATATTTGATTTGATTTAAGGTCGGTTTTTGTAAGATTAAGTCATCTTGTCTCAGGAGTAGACTCGTTTCTTAATGATTCCCAGAGAAATTGTATTTTCTAAGTGATTAGATTTGATAAGACTACTTTTTTGGTGGTTTGTAACTTATATTGCATGTTGTTAAATGAATTTTCCAGACGAATAGTGAAAGTTTATTCCAATTAGGGCACGTCTGTGGGCGCTATTGAAATAAACTTGTTTGGAACTGAAAATTGAATCCTTGAGTAAAATTTTTAAGAACTGTTGTCATTTCATATTTTGAGCGACCTTTTTAAGGAACGTGAGAATTATTTTAGAATTAGTTAGTCCAAAGAGGATAAATGAACTACCCGGATGGCTCGATGAAAATTAATGACCGATGCCCCCAATTATCCGACTTCACAGAAGGCGCAGGTGTGTTAGCTGAACTGAGAAAGGCCTTTTTGCCTCTTGCTGACGGAGATTGTAATTTATTGTTATTTATATATTATAAGGAATACTTTAATAAGTACAAGTATATTTAAGAATCAAAACCGAATCGAATTACGCCCTATTCCGAATTATCGTAGGAATTTTATAATATAGAATTAATCAGAACCTACCCAAACTCTAATCAAACTACTCTTGAAGTGCATCCTTTCCAATAAAAATGAATCATCGAAATAGGTTCACGTGATATTGAGTTATTCGTCCATTTGTGGCGCACGTACTTCATGCAAATTTGAGACTCATATTGTTTTCTCATGGATCCCAGTGTCAATAGAACGACACTGGAAGCACCAGCTTTCCAATGTGAACAGCCACCTTATAGGCTCACGTGCTCCATCCTAGGCTTCTTCATGGCCTTCCATTAAGCGAGATTAACCAAAGGTGAGCCTAAATAGGCTCAAATAAAAAACGACGCCAAAATCGTTAATAAATATTATTAAAAAATCAACAAAATCGGTTCGCCTAGTCGAAAATTATGTGGAAACAAACATAAAAACTACAGACCAATTGAGAACGTTTTACATTGAATTGATGCATAAAACCATCTTAACTAAATTAAAAGTATAAATGGATCAGACAAGTATGCATTAAAAAAATTACGACATAGCCTACCATGCAGCCGTAGTTGTAGAAAATTTTCTAAGACATGTTACCTCACGATGTTTTCCTTTCCTTGACGTGTGATTAGGACTTACATTTTTAAAAATAGTTTCACTATTCGCACTGGGGACTCGGATTGCCAGTGCACTATAAAATCGCCCGGACACAGCACTACCACAGTTATAATGTGAAACCTCCATCTCTCCCGTAAATGCGAGTGCTATGAATTACTTGAAAAGGTAACTATACAATCCCAATATCAACTTCCTCGTGCTTTGTTTAGTGTAGTAGCAGAGTTGCTACACTAAAAATTGCATTCACACTTTGAGCCAGGAGTTAGTTTCTCTGATCGAATTTCCAATCCAAAGGTAGTTAGTTGATCGATGTATATGTTTCAAGAGTTGAAATTTTAAACCAAAAATATAAATTCCAAATGAGTATGAGTGATGAGTATGATAAACAGAAACCTTCTCAGAAACTCGGTGTATCCTATTGTATAAGTTCGGATTTACAAAAGGCCAGGCGCTTTATCATTTTTTATTACAGAAAAGTTTGATTTTATTCAGAATGGGGCAAAAAGCTGCGATCTTAAGTGTTCGCCGTCGCCCAAGAACGTCCATAACACCGGAGGAGCAGCAGGTGCATTGCCCTTGAGAAAGGAATAGGCTAATATTTTAACATTGGAAAAGCTATCGAATCCACCATTCAACTATTGACGTAAACCATTTCCTAACACAAGCTTAAGCTTACTAGGAACGGTTAACAAGAATGTTAGTTATTTGTAGAAAAAATCCATCTAACACAGTGCGTACCGGCATACTTATAAACCAATTATGTTCACAAAATTAATGGGATTTATCTCAATACTGTAACCAACTTTTATGGTAATAACTTAACTTTTACCTGTCAAAAAACTGAGTCAAAATAACAGGTATAAGTAAGGCATAGACTAGAGAATTAAGTCTATTTCTATTTGCGCCTACTAGAAACAAAGTCAACATACCTGATGTAATAACTTGTAGGTCTTGTGGAATGAAATAGTCCAATAACTAATACACTCGTTTAATTCAGACGGCGTAATGTACAAGGAATTATTTTAACGAATACCGTCACAACAGCGCGTCCCCACTATCATTATACAAAATTAATTAGAAGTCAGATTATGAACTAATAACGTTAAACTATTGTTTACAATGCCAAGTTCATGTGATGATCAACTAAATTATTAATTATGAATTAAAGATACAATAAGGTTCAGGTAAATCACTAAGATATCATTGGAAGTAGTTATTATACATAACAATCGTTGGGTGCCGAGTGTTGCTAGCTAACAATTAATTAATAAATCAAGGGCTCTATGAATACTGTCGTCTTTAGCTAATACGGTAATCGATATAATAGTTCTAAAGAGATCCAGGTTCTGAGAAAATCTTTTATTGTCAAGATAACAACATCCATTTTAAGATAAGGCGCTCCCGTGAATGAGTAACAGATCGTTTCAATCGTGAAAACGTGAGACGGAGGTTTATCTGTCTTTAAGAAAATGAGATTTACAGTTGAAATTACGTTTTATTTATTTATATATTCATTTGTAAATTAGAATTGATCTTTCAAGCAAATTTATTTTATGTACTTGCGAGATTACTCACGTGTCGGAGAAGTCGATGAAAAATAGCATTGTTATTTGCACGCATGAACTTATTCGACCAGATAAGTCTACGAATTTATATTATACCGCTATAGTATCTATAGCCCCTTTTTTCGATAACACAACGAAATAATTAAGCCTGTAGCTTCTCCAATGTTAAGAAAATTAAGAGCATATGGCCTTTTGTAAGCTTGAACTTATAATAAGTTACAGCGAAGGTATTGGTGTAAATATATCATACTCTAATGAATCTTATTGTTTTTGATTAAAAATTATATTCATAATTCATTCATGATATTACCCTGTGTCTTTCCACTGCTGGAAATAATAAATCATCCATACACGATTCTCCGCTTTCCGCATCCAGCCGCTTCAGGCTATCCTTATAAGGTTGTCGGTCCATATGTTGGGTGGACGCCCTACGCATTTCTCGACGACTTTCCTCTATCATCTGCCGTCACTAACTCATCAGATGTGTCTGATGACTTTAAGAATTATTTATATAGTCGATGTTCTGCGCGTCCGAACGAAGCGATTTGAGTCATCGTTCATTGTGCGTATAGCAAAGGAGTGGAACAAGTTGCCGGCAATCTTTCCGTTCAAGTACGACGTAAGAGCCTTCAAGAGTAGATTGAATAGGCATTTACTAAACTAGCGCGTACCATATTTCGACTGTATCATCACTTAACATCAGGTGGGATCGTGGTCAAGCGCTAGTTAATCCCTATAAAAAAGTACGAGTTTTTATACTAGGTCTACCTGGACAACTAAACTATAGAATAAAATTAGAAATTATAGAAATAAAAGCCAAAATATAATAAAGTTTTAGTAAAAGGTGGGTTAATAAACAGTTTTATTGCTATAATAAAATTGTTCATATTATACTTTTCCAGAAGCTGTGAAACATGTTCCGATACATATGCTTAAGGTATATTAGTAAAATTTGCACGTAACATTGTAGCTCACGTCTCGCGGGAAATCGTCTTTTAAAACCTGTAACAGTTGCTTACATTCACGAGCTTTATTTACTTATCAACCGACTTCAAAAAAAGGTTCACAATTCGTCAGTATTTTTTTTTTGTATAACTACTACTAGGTGATCCGTGATGATTCTTTTTTTATTTGAAAGCTGCTACTTCCTGTGTGGCTCGATTAAAATTTGGTCCAATTGCAACAATGTCATCCATGAGAAAACCATAAAAGTCTTAAATTTGCATCAAGTATGTGTGCCACAAATGGACGAATAAATTTATATCATGCCAACCGATTTCTGTGATTCGTTTTTTATTGTAAAGGATGTACTTCAAGAGTAGTTTGGTGAACGTTTGATTAGCTTCGGATTAAGTTTATATCGTAATATTCTTACCATAATTCGTAAATGCAAAGAGGGCGTAATAACGTTTGATTATATTTGAAGTCGGTTTTTTGAATAAAGTTATATTTTAATATTTATTTGTAAAATCTTTTTCTCTCTTTCCTGCTATTAGTCTCATATGGTGGTGGGTCAGCTTTCCTCTTCGCTCTGCCCTGACATCATCTAGGGAAATCGTATACACCTTCATGTTTTTCGAATCCATTTAAAATATTGTTATTTTATCTAGTTTTACTTTCTCTATAAATAAATTTTATAACATAATTACAGATATAACATAATAATAAATTATACATTTATGATATAATAAATTTATATTTGTAATTAATAATAATATATGTTACAATAATAATTGAAATTAAAAAATATATACTACAACTGTTAGTGATCTAATTCAGAATCTTTATCTAAATTAATCCATTATAATTTTTTAACACATCAACTCTTATTATAATAATAAAATTAAGATAATATAATACAACCTTATCTTAATTCTATAATTACGAACTATTATGGCAATTAATAAAATATTATAGATGATAAATCTTTTTGAAAAATAAACATTTCAATTCGAAGTTACAGCATTTTCAAAATCTGTTCTAAACTATAACCCTTGTGGTTATAGAGTACATGGTCCTGTATGTAAGGCATGACGATATGGAAATCTGTTTGTATCTAAACTGACCTGCAATTTGCAAGGCGATGATATAAGCAACGGATTTCCATTTTGCAGTCCAATAATTTACATATCAACAGAGTTGCGCCACAACTAGAAGCAACGATAATTAAACAAATCAATTGAAGTTTTCACTGTTACGCTGAACAATAAAAAGAACTGTAAAAAAATTATATCAACGGTAAAATGTTATGTAAACACGCAGACCCAGATATTAGCAATGAATGAAACTGTTTTTCCGGGATTTACACAGTGAAAAACTATTACACACACTAGGTACTAAAATTTAAGCATCTTTATCTTCCGAAATATTCAAAACGATTCTTTATCCCGACCCTTTACTTTTGTCACGGGTGTATATGTTTTGATTTTGATTAAAATAACATCACCGTATATTTTTACATATCTTTTTTTTAAACAAATGTAGTATTTGAAAATGTTATTCTTAGATAAAGATGACTCGATCATAAAAGGTATGCCAAGAAAAAGCTAAATAGAATGTTATAGAATCCTTACATAAAATAAGCACGCCTATTTAGGATTTAGGTTCCCCTCAGGCAAGAAAATATATTGAGAGGTAAAATTCAGGAGCTCAGGTAAAACGCGATTTAGAAATTGAAGATTTCTGTGTGACCATTTTTTTAATTTTAGTAAGAATAGTGATTGCTAGCATTGTGTCATCCCTGCTAAAGTTTGGGAGAGATTTACTTTTAATTTTTTTATAGTATATTTTTTTACGTTTCCCTTACAATATAATTGTTTAAGATTCTTCCTTTATTTTATAAAATACTGCTGTACTCGTCGCGCGTTGCTACGCCACTAATAAAAAATAAATTTTAAGAAAAGATATTACACAAATTTTGAAGGACTGTTCATTTGCTGTTTTCGTTTCAAGTCTACTGTCACGGAAATATATGATGTTCATTGGAATGATAGTGGCGCCATCTATCAGTACTAGCTCAGAAACATTTATAGACTCTTGCACAACACTTTTCTGAAGATCGTTACATGATCAAATGTACAGTATACGGTTCTATTAAGGACATACAGACAAACATTCATTTATATATATGTATAAGTACATTGTAATTAAAATTTGTTGTTCTTAACCGATAAATAAAATCGATAGATTTTGCCTTAGAAGAAGATGTATCGATAGATTGGCTATATATTAAAATAGAGGCGGGTAAGGAGTACCTTTAACAGACGATTATGTATGCAAACGCTACATGGATACAAAGATGTATGGATGGGAATGAATCGAAAGAGCTGTGTCAGAATCGTACTTAGTGGATGTTCGTGAATCTACCCGCCTAGAAGACGACAGTAAGTGCTTGAATTTGTATTTTATTTCTTCTTCCATGTGCTCGGCTAACTTGTGTCAAGCGAAATAGTTGAACTATGCTGGCAATGCTATATTTTATTTATTGTAACTAACTAGTTGTATGGTGGTGTATGCAAACAGAAATCACTTACCATCAGGTGAAATGTGCACCCATTGGCATCTTATATAACTGGCCGAGTTACGATTCGAAAACATTTTATTCCCAGCAGCCATTCTGTCGGCTCACTACCATTTAAGGCTCCTCTGGGCGATGTCCGCAACTTTTATTTTACTGTGAGTATTCCCAGGGCGAATCGGATCACGTAGTGCATCATCGATTGTACTGTTTTTCATCATTTATTCAACAACAGTGAAGGATCACGTCGCAGTTCTCTATGTCAGCACTGACTATATTACTTGACTATATTACTTACTCCCACAATACATAGTATAGTTTTATTACAATTACAAGAGATATTGTTAACTATTAGTTAACAAAAGTACCATGAAAGCAAATCTATAACTTTAACAGATAGCTCACTTACAATATAATTGTTTAAGATTCTTCCTTTACTTTTATCACGGGTTTATATGTTTTGATTTTGATTAAAATAACATCACCGTATATTTTACATATCTTTTTTAAACAAATGTAGTATTTGAAAATGTTATTCTTACATAGAGACTCGATCATAAAAGGTATGCCAAAAAAAAGCTAAATATAATGTTATAGAATCCTTACATAAAATAAGCACGCCTATTTAGGATTTAGGTTCCCCTCAGGCAAGAAAATATATTGAGAGGTAAAATTCAGGAGCTCAGGTAAAACGCGATTTAGAAATTGAAGATTTCTGTGTGACCATTTTTTTAATTTTAGTAAGAATAGTGATTGCTAGCATTGTGTCTTCCCTGCTAAAGTTTGGGAGAGATTTACTTTTAATTTTTTTTGTATATTTTTTACGTTACACTTAAAATATATGTTTTTAAGATTCTTCCTTTACTTTATACAATACTAGATGTACTCGTCGCGCGTTGCTACGCCACTAATAAAAAATACATGTTACACAAATGTTGGAGGACATTCACTGTTCATTTGCTGTTTTCGTTTCAAGTCTACTATCACGGAAATTGATGTTCATTGGAAGGATAGTGGCGCAATCTATCAGTACTAGCTCAGAAACATTTATAGACTCTTGCACAACATTTTTCTGAAGATCGTTACATGTCAAATGCACAGTTTACGGTTCTATTAAGGACATACAGACAAACATTCATTTATAATATATATGTATAAGTACATTGTAATTAAAATTTGTTGTTCTTAACCGATAAATAAAATCGATAGATTTTGCCTTAGAAGAAGGTGTATCGATAGATTGGCTATATATTAAAATAGAGGCGGGTAAGGAGTACCTTTAACAGACGATTATGTATGCAAGCGCTACATGGATACAAAGATGTATGGATGGGAATTAATCGAAAGAGCTGTGTCAGAATCGTATTTAGTGGATGTTCGTGAATCTACCCGCCTAGAAGACGACAGTAAGTGCTTGAATTTGTATTTTATTTCTTCTTCCATATGCTCGGCTAACTTGTGTCTATCGTGTGCCAAGCGAAATAATTGAACTATGCTGGCAATGCTATATTTTATTTATTGTAACTAACTAGTTGTATGGTGGTGTATGGAAACAGAGATCACTTACCATCAGGTGAAATGTGCAACCATTGGCATCTTATATAACTGGCCGAGTTACGATTCGAAAACATTTTATTCCCAGCAGCCATTCTGTCGGCTCACTACCATTTAAGGCTCCTCTGGGCGATGTCCGCAACTTTTATTTTACTGTGAGTATTCCCAGGGCGAATCGGATCACGTAGTGCATCATCGATTGTACTGTTTTTCATCATTTATTCAACAACAGTGAAGGATCACGTCGCAGTTCTCTATGTCAGCACTGACTATATTACTTGACTATATTACTTACTCCCACAATACATAGTATAGTTTTTATTACAATTACAAGAGACATTGTTAACTATTAGTTAACATAATAATAATAGATTACATTCACTAAGTACTTGGCTCCGCCATGGTGACCGCCGTGTTGCATGTGGATTTGACGATCATTGTCCTGATAGTCGTTTCTGCAAACGGTCTTATAGCGAAGAGGCGGTCTTAGAGCTTAGACCCTGTTTCGTTGCCGGTGGCATACAGTAGGTTATTTTTATAATGTTTTTATACTTTGTATGAAGTTTTTTGTATTTTACTTTTTATATAAATATTGTAAAAACGGGCCAAAAAATAAATAGATTCTATAATTAACATAAAAATGTATTATTAATTTATACCAATATATATCCATTGTATTATATATTTATCATTAGGGAATCTTTAAATGCCATTTAAAATTAGTTAAGCTCACTGCATCATGTTCTGGGAGTCGGTGAAAATCAGCGCTGTGCAGCTTTGCGAAAGCACATGCTGAGATGAGGTCTAAGGTTGGCTCACGCTCTGTTCGTCTCCTCTTTCTTTGTTTCACGATTTTAGTGGAAATGCAGTCCTGGATGGTAAGGTGCCTATTCACTTTATCCTTGAAAATACTTACTTTGGAACCGAAGGGAAAGACAGACGCGGGCAAACTATTCCAGTCCTTTGCTGTAAGAAAATGTCTTTCTTACAGCAAATTAATTTCTATGCATCAACCAATGAAACTTGGTTCTAAATACAGAAGCCACGATTCGGTTACGAACCGATTGAAAGCACGTAGTAACGGAATTGTTTGAATACTGTTTAGGGGAATATTAAAATATCTCACTTTGAAAGTTATTATTATATTATATGTTTTTTTTTACTTTTAAAGACGAAGGTCACAAATTATTTTCTTAAATATTAACCATTCTAACTAAGCTTTAACTCATGTTAGAAGACCGTTCACGACAATAGTCAAAGGGTGGATTGAAACCTATTGTTCTTAGGTTCTTCAAGAAGATACCTCGCCTTTTGGGGGGAAGGCATGGTGAGGGGCTCCGGGATCTCCAGTGGAATGCACCGGAGCCCCTCCGCACTCCGTTCTTCGGAGAGCACTTCCCGGGGCACGTTACTACAGGCCTGAGATTTCACAAAACGTACCCTAAGTCGTAAGGCTATTGACGGTTGTTAACAAAAAGTACCATGAAAGCAAATCTATAACTTTAACAGATAGCTCACTTACAATATAATGCTAAAATTTCATAATCTACAACGGCGTGGTATCAATTTCTTTAAAATTTACGATCGCTTCACCATAATTAAATAAATTGGGAACAAAATCCCGAAAATGATTTTAATGAAGACGTAATGTCGGTGTGTTGTTTCATTGTGAAAATTTACTGTACACAATTCTTTAACTCATTTATTGAAAATGTAACATGGTTTTGTTGTCAGCCCAATGTTATTTTATATTGCGTGTCAGAATTAATTATTCTTATATATTTATGTTACTTTTTAATTGCACGAAATGCAATCTACCTCGGGGTTGTGTAGTGAAAAAGTAACGAGTGTAAACTTGGATAAAATTTATATATATATAAATATACATGTAAATCAATTAACTAGTCTGGCCATAAGTATTATTACACAAATACATTTTCAACTATTTAATTATTCTGAATTTGAAACACGTATATTTTTTAAAAATGTTTCTATCGATTTTGCGTCATTTTACATAATGATACTAACACTAATATGTAAGTACAAATTTTAATAATATTATATTACATTACTTATTTAAAAAAATGCATTTTCATTTGTAATCCGCTGCCCTAATTCGGATCCGCCGACTTTTTCTGACACAGGACCATAAAAGAATACAAACATATAGTTAATTGTAATGTAAATGAACTTTTATCATTACATTAACCAGCAAAGAGCAGTAAGCAACAAAAAGAATCATTATTTGTCCAAATGTGCAAAACCTTTTAGGATAACTGCAATGTTTATTTTTAGTATGTAGCGAATAGTTTACCCAATTACGGTTATTCTGACAAAAGTGACTACGTGTTAATGGACATACAAAGAAAACTATTTACGGAAACCACAGTAAACGGGCTACGCGTAAGATAACCTGGTTGCTTAAAAACATTGTGAACTAATTTAACTCGAGCATCATTATTTCATTGCGACAAATCTACACAGATTAGACAGAGAAGCTGACCGCTAGCTCTCACCGGATTGAGAGGTAGCATAGCTCCTAGGTCCTTTTGGCTAGGCCTCAAGCTTAATGTTATACAACGAGCGATGGAAAAGGATTATCAAAATTATTACTTTTACCGCCCCCCCCCCCTTTTTTTTTAAAGAAAGCTAGCAATATTTTTTTTTAAGAAATATTACTAACAATCTTGTTAACCATTCCAACTAAGCTTAAACTTGTACTAGGACATGGTTCACGCTAATAGTCGAATGGTGGATTCGGACCCACGACCTTACGATTCGCAAGCCGTACCCTAAACCATTAGGCTATGGACGCTTCAAAATCAATTAAAAATCGAAACCTATGAAAATCAACTATTTTTACTACCTATTATTTATAGTTTTTAAATATTAAAATTATTGTTTCAGTTGTAGACTTATTTGTTATTGTAATTATTTCCCAATAAGTTTTATTTTATTGTACATTTAATTATAACTTGTAAATTAAATACATATTATTATTTTTCAGCGCCCCCATTTTTTAAACATCCTAAAACTTAAAAAAGAAATTTTTAAATCTATGTTGAGTATTTTATAACATCGCCCAGAGTAGAAATATAAACTAATTATTCGTTATTGTGTAGTTTGTGGGTTTTAAGTTTAGTGAAATTTAAAATACTATATAAAGTAAATGAAATTGCCATTTATACATCGTCTCCCTAACCCACATGAACTCCCCTATTTTTCTGGGCCCCTTAACGCCCCACTCCCGGTTTCAAACGCTCCGCTCCTTATCACCCCCCATTGACAAAGACTGCTCTAAGGGATGGAACCCGAAACGAATACAATCGAGGGTAAACAAAGATAGCAATAGAAATGTGACTTTAAGAGCTATGTACGCTGAGCTACCATGGGTCCTGTAACCACATAAAGGTCTTAAAAAGAAATTGCTATCCTTCACTAAGCTCCAAGAGTGATAGGTTAATTTTCGCGTTTAAACCTGTTCATAAATTGCAATAAAACTTTGCAATTAAACCCATATATGTTACGACTACGACTTGACACAAAGATAAAGTAAACAAGACCGTAACGATTTTATGATATTGATCTTCCCTTGTTTCATTTAGCTAGTATTTCTGTATAGCGTGCCGTAAGCCATAAGACGGATATGCATTTATGTTCGTGTCGTAAAATGTATTGGGCTCGGAGAGACATTTCACCTTCATTTGACTTTCTTAGAACAAATACTATTAAAATATAGAAACAATGATTTAATCCTTCTAGATAGTATTAGGTAATACTAAATTTACCTCCCGGACAAAAGCGAACGCCTGTGACGTCATTATTTTGTTCAGCCACGTACGCTGTACTGTCTTGAGTTTTATTTTAACATTATGACGTCACAAATACCACTACCCACCACAATTAGATGCTTATATTGCACACACATACTCATGCTCACACACACAAACACAATAATTTATTTATCTATTTGTTCTAATAAAATCTACATAATTATAAGTTTAATTTGTTTTTATTGTTTGTGTCTCGCGGTGGACGTAAACTGCTGCGACACAATTACCAACTACTGTAGCAGTTTACGAACGTTCAGTATTGTTAAATTTATTTTTGTTTTGTCAAAAATTTATTTATTTATTGGTCTAGCGACCAATTGATATTGTTGGGAGCGTAGTAAATAATCAAGCCCAATACAAAGAAATTAATAAAATAGTCACTTGTTGTTTTAATTGGTTGCGTTGATTTCTATTTATTGTGTACTTAACAATTATATGAAACATAATAAATTGTCGTTTAAGTCAATAAAAAGGTAATCCCCGACGGATTACTTTTTGTATTCGGCGTCTTTGTCGATTGTGAATGGGTAAATAATCCCATTTTATTTGAAGGCGTAAAGATGCAACGTCGCATATAAATTTTGAAGTCCTAATGATTTTTTATGGGTTTAAGCATAAGAGATGAATCAGTTAATGAATTAGAATTTCCGTATCCTATTTATTTTTGACTTAACCTTAACCTATTGTTTTAACACTTAAAAAAAAATATAATATTAATTGAATAATATTTTTTAAGCAAATATTACGAACATTCTTGTTAACCATTCTAACTAAGCTTACGCTTCCGGTAGGAGGTAGTAAGAATATTATTTTATAGATTATTATATTAGTAGGAAGTTAATATAGTAAATAAGTAATTAGGGTCCTTTAATTAAGTTAATATATCACAAATGAATGATGTGAACTTGTATGATCTTTTTGTATTAAAAATGTTTTTAATCCTTTCTAAGCAAGCTTGATCACGACCCCACATGATGTTAAGTGGAAATGCAGTCCTGAATGGTAAGCCGCACTACTTTAGTAAGCGCCTATTCACTCTTCTCTTGAACACACACAGACGCAGACGCGGGTAGACTATACCAGTCGTTTGCTCTAGTAATAATGAAAGACGATATAATTATTCGTCCGTTCATAGAACGGGAATTGGGAAATTAGATAACGTCATTCCTGAGCACACTCTACAAAATACATTTTTTGACGAAGTACACAGATTGGCCAGAGAAGCTGGCCTTAACTGCTTCACCGGATTGAGAGATGGCATAGCTCTTAAGTCGCTTAGCCTGAACATCTATCGCTAGTAATTCGACACAAGCATTCCGATCCGAACTTGGTCGGTTGCGATTTTACGGATAATGTAAGGGACATCAAAAACTTAACTAACTTAAAGTGCCATATCGGGAAGCGTTGACGATGGGGGAAGAAGTGAAGCAAGGAAAATACATTCTATGCGAAAATGTGTGAGGTATAGATGAATGTTCCAGAAGTTAATAAATTGTAAGTTTAATACAGATAACATAAATAATATTGTATCTTTTGACAGTAGATATACCTAAAGCTAGCTTGTCCGTTGTACATTTGCAAACAGGGCCACTACGTGACTGGAGTTGATGTCACGTAGATTTTGGGGCTTAGTAGCAGGCTGCGATTGCAAATGAATTAATTTATTTGATTTCATTCAAACTTTCAAACTGTCTTTCATTAAACGTAAATTAAGATTTATTAGATAAAATTGTCATAATAATTCTAAATTAAATTTATTAATGTTATTACAATCTATAATTAATCTTAAGTTATGTTTGCCGAAAGACAGTATATACGGAACGTATCTTTACAGATTACGAAATTGTTTATCTTACGGTTCCAATAAGTAGACGTATCAGAATCTCCTCTGTGATTGATCTAAATTGGGCTTATTGATTACACAGTTTAACTTTGAACATGTTTGTTATACAAATATTACAATATACAAACTAATTTTAGCTTCTGTTAATTTTATGTATTACTAAACGTTAATCAAGAAGTAAGCGATGTATACGGACGGTGCAAAATAGAAATCACTAGCTTCTATCTGCACCTCTAATTTAAGGGCGTTATTGCTTTTTAGCCGACTTCAAAAACGGAGCAAGTTCTTCGACTGTTTTTTTTTATGTTGGTTGCCTCATAATTTTCGACTAGGTAAACCGATTTTGATGATAATTTTTTATTTTATTTCAATGGTCCAGGTCTAATCAATGGACTCCATATAAAAACCACATATTTCTTATTTTTTTTGCATTAAGTATATACGCGAGAAATGGACAAATATATATATATATAATTCCAAAGACGCACGAGCTATGGAGAAGGTTAAGAGCTATGCCATCTCTCGATCCAGTGAATTAGTCGAAGTCAGCCTCTGGCTAATCTGTGTAGTGTCGTCACAAAAAATATGATAGGCATAAATAACCAACATAATCGATTTTTTTTTGGTGACGGGTGTAACTATTCTTATTAATACGGATATAAAATTTGCTTATACTATCTTTGGTTCAGTACTTCTAATAGAAAATTTAGTTATGAAACAATTAAACAACAAAGCTCCAGAAATAATCTGTTAGGAAATTAAATGCAAACAAATTTCCTTAAGAGGAAATTGAATTTCCTATATGATAACGTATCTATGGAAGCGTAGCCTAACGTTTTTTGTTTGCCGCGTTATTGTGTAATATTATATTTATTTGTTATTGATTTTCTATGTTTAATGGTTTCTTATTTGCTTTCAAAGCAAGTGAAAATACAGTGCTGAATGGTTCGTAACATTCAGCTATAATTATCATCCACTGTTGAAATTCAGATATTATTATTACCAATTTATAACATATAAGAAACAAGCCTCAATACTAACAATTATGTGGCAAACATGTTACGTGAATTAAGAACTTTTAAAATTTAAAACGCACTTTTTCCAGCCGCTCAACTACCGTAGATCTTGTAATAATACAAGTTTATTTACAAGCGAAAACAAAAGTCGACTTCATATCGAATCGAGCTATTTTACGCGGATGCCCTCTTTTTAATTAAGAAATAGAATTAATCGGAACCTAACCAATTGATCAAACTACCTCTTAAAATACATCCTTTCCAATAAAAAATGAATCATCGAAATCTGTTGGCATTATAATGTGGCGTGTCTGTTTGTAGCGCACATACTTGATGCAAATTTAAGATTTATATGGTTTTCTCTTTGATGCCATCGGAATTGAACCAAATTGAAATGGAACACACGGGAAGCACAAGCTTTCAAAAAAAAATCATCAAAATCCAGTCCAAAGTTATGGGGTAACAAACATAAAAAAAACATACAGACGAACTCAGACCCACCTCCTTTTTTTTGAAATCGGTTGAAAATAAAATAAAGCTCCGGTTATAATCGTAAGAGTTAATAAGTCAGCATCCGAGAAAATTGTTGCTACGTCCAATTAGTTTTTTTAATAAAGACGCACCTTTTTTGTTGACGGGGGGGATATCTTCTACAAAATACCCCGCCTTCTGGAGGGTTGGCAGCGGTTATGTGGGGTTTTACCCACTAAAACCTCCCCGGCGGCTTTCCGGCTTCCTCGGTGCATGGTGAGGGGCTCCGGGATCTCCAGAGGAACGCACCGGAGCCACTCTGCACTGTGCTCCTAGAAGAGCACGTCCCGGGGGGAGGTGTTCTCCAAGCCGCAGATGTTCTGCAAGCCGATGTCGCCTTCTTCCCGGGTCCACTTTGGCGGACGACAAAGGCCCCCACCCTTGTCGCCCAGTGAACCCCCCACTTTTAGTCGCCTTCTACGACGACTGTGGCAGGGATACCGTAGTCTTATTCTTGTGAGCTCAGAACTACAGGGCTGAATCTGAATCTATCCGTACTTCACCCAACCGTTCTCCTACCGTAGTTCGTGTAATAATGATACAATTGAAAGATGTATAACAATTCCAAACATTTTCTGAAACACGTCAGTGCCGTTAAGCGCAATTCGTGTAACAAGATACTTCCGCAGCGAATGTGTAAAATATTTTGCAAAATTTCAAACTCTGCGAAACTTCACCTGGCTGCAGAATTTTATTGCTCTCCCGTACAACGCTGTTCACATGCTTTAAGTACTTTTTCGAGTATCCGGAAATTTTTGTGAATTGAACACATTGACATATCGCAGTTGAACATATTTTAATGTGAAATAAGTTTAAATATAGAATACATCTAGTAACAGAAATTTTTCTGTGTATTCTTTTTATTTAAGACGCATTTTTAGAACCGTCCAAGCGGAGGTTACCCCTCACTAGGGGGACCGTTGTGTCGAGTTACTAGCGATAGAGGTTCAAGCTAAGCGACCTAAGAGCTATGATCATCAGCCTGCTGTAAATAGGCCTTCCCCAATTCCTTCCACCATATACGATTCTCCGCTTTCCGCATCCAGCCACTTCCGGCTATCCTTATAAGGTCTTCGGCCCATCTGGAGGGGGAGCGCCCAACGCTTCTCTGGCCTATGCGCCTCCTCCATTCCAAGACTTTCCTCCCTCGTCTACCGCCAATGACAAATACATATAGGAAATTCCTAGTCTTGCCATAAATTTTGAAGCAAAAAATTCTATTGCAAATAAAATTTATAACTTTTACAGTGTGTTAGTTTAATACATATATATAAAACAATTTAAAATATAAAAAGCTCATTTGAAGTGGTCTCGATTGGCTGGAATACAGTTCTTTAAATGTTGAGGCCAGTTATCAATAGAATTAAGCAGTCTTTGCATGAAAAGTATTTAGTAAATTTAGTATTTTAGAAAATAACGAAAGTAAAAGAAATATATACTTTACAATAATGGTAATAAATATTAAACTAAGCTTTTTTTATTTTCAAATTGTCTTTCTTGTATATTGTCCGAATTTCGTTCTTACCTCATCCCTCAGTCTCAGTCCCATGACATCACGTCATTTTATTCCATCTGCATACCCCTGATTACCCTTAGGATACTTCGGTTATAACAGTTTAGTATAAATTTATGTTAAAACAAATAAAATTGCTCAGTAGAAAATAAAATTCAAAGAAAAGGACACATTTTCACAGACATATTTACGTAAATTGCGCATGAAATTTCCTTTACTACTTTCATTACGTTTATTCTTTCCGCATACAAGGTTTAATGACGGGTACATCTAGACAAAGCTTTAGACCTCTAAGCTATTACCCTAATGAGGCTGTGTTCTTTTTTACTTTCCGTGTTCCATTTACAAGCACAATAGTCTTCATTAGATCCAAAGATAAGTTTTAATTCAAAATGTCATGCTGTCATAATTTTGAACGACGCTAATTTGTCAGTGTTCATGCTAGTTTTTATACTTTAAGTGACTTTTTCTTATGGTATTGGTCTGAAATACTACCACCACCAATATGACCACTTCTTCATCTTGGATGGCCATCATCCATAATTTACCCTATAGCTCATACTTTATTATGAACTGTCCCCATCGAATTATTTCACTAGAAATTATACCGCTCAAAGAATGTCCTCGGCATTTCAGACTCTGGGATTCCTTTAGGACGCTTATGAACCAGTTGTTGATCATTGCGATCAGATATAAGTCATCTGAAAGACGCACTGATTGAGTACTTTCGTCTTCAGACATGTTTACGATGTATGGATGGTGCGAAGTTTCTCGAAGGTCCAAACTAAAATATTTAGAATAAAAATCTAGGAAATCATTTATATTTTTGTATTCATTGTAGCATCTAATTATTTTATTGTTCTGCGCACGAAAATTGAAGCGAGGCAATTACAAACACAATATGTTATAAGCACCGACAAATGGTACTAATTTTGTTTGTGGCTGCGAGAACGACCCCTGAAACATTACGGAGATTGATATCCAACATTTTGCTATTAATCTAACCGTATTTTCAGTCTATTTATAACGGCTACCTTTGTATTTAAAAAGAACCAGTATTTTGTTATAAGGTAATGCATTGTTAAAGCAAAAATGTAACTGTAACCGTAACGGCGCGGGCAGAGACAAATGCAATTGTCAATAATGTATTACAGTCAAAGATTAAACAACTAGTTAATAATAACTTTCTATTTACTCGTATGTCAGAGCCGTGGTAGATCAGTGTCCGGGTTGTCGCCTCAAGTTGCTTGGTACGCTATCGACTCGAGTTCCATCTTCGGTGCCGGCACCAAGAAATTAGTTGTTACAGTTTTATCTGCTGATTTATCACGTTCTCGGCGGTGAAGGAAAAAATCGTGAGGAAACAAAAACTTTTTAAGACATGGCGGACTATGTCCTTATACTCTCTTTACAGAGAAGGCCTGCGCCCAGCAGTGGGACTTATATAAAGGCTGTTACTATTTGTGTCTGATGCCGTTTGTTAGCCCGAGACTTTGACTAGTTCTCCGTAATGAATGGTAGCCGACTTATTAGTGAAGCTGAGAGTGCTTCAGCTTCTGTTATAAGGAAATTAGCGCAAGAGCTTCCGACAAGAAACCTTGGCTTGCGATTTTGATCTAGCCACGGTAGCATTCCTTTAGGTCCTGAATCAACAGAATTATAACAACTACAAACAAATAAGCTAAAAGTGGAATCATTAACTTTTGCTCAATTTATATCTGTGTTCAATTTGGTTCCCCGTACAATTAGTAACATGATTATTTAAATTCTTAATTGATTGATGGAAGACTAAGTCTTAAATTAAGTTAGCTAACTTGGAGCAGATTATTAAACTGAATTGCAGTCGTACCTGTATTAGGTCGTTAGTAGTTAGTCTAAAACTTTTGCTAGGAAGTAATTTACATTCATGTGTTTGCGAGTAGGTGTTACGTGTATTTTAATAAAATTAATAGTGATTTGTATATATAACTGAGCTTTACAAACGGAAAGAGTGTCCAAATGCTGATAACTTCTGTCATGTATTTATTTGAAATGCACGTTGAACAATAGATAGCGCATTCTTACTTTTTTATTAGGAATTTGGTGTAATTTGAAACAGTCTCAACACGTCTTGGATTTGTTTTCGTTTTTATTTACGTACTACTATTTTATACATACGTACTTCCAAAAGGCATAAACAATAACATTGTATTGGAAGTAAAAACATTAGAGAGAGAAATACAGAGAGCTAGCAATCGCTGTGCTCTTTTCACCGAACTTATTCTATCTATATACAAACAAATAATAATAAATGTATGTACAATGCATATACGGTACATTTATAGCAAAATAATATTGTTTACACTTTTTTCTGTCTGTCTGTTTATCGGCTCCGGGCTGGACCAATTTAACAGAGCTTTCCCCGCGCGATACCTGATGTCATAATGAGTAACTTTTGCTACTTTTATTTTAAATAAAATGAAATAAATCGTTTTTCATCACGAGCTAGTTATTATAATATACATTAACAATATGGCATATGTAAGTTTAATGGTGTACACTTTATTTTGGGGACGAGAGAAGAAAACTTTCAAATAACATTGAAGCTATAAAAGTTCAGCTTTGAAGTGTCAATGGCCTAACTGTTTAGCGTACGGTCTGCGAATCGTAAGGTCATACGTTCGAATCCACTATTCGACTTTGACGTGAACCATCTTAAGGCTTAAGCTTAGCTGGAATGGTTAAAAAGAAAGTTAATAATATCTCTGAAAAAAAAATTATTAGCATTATTTAAAAAAAAGCGATGATGTTAAAGATTAAATTTACCTTGGTATAATTATATAAGTAGTTTTAAATAAGAATAAATATATAAAACGCCTGCAAAAAACCTAATCGCAATATAATTGGATACTAACACGCAACGATACATAAAATATTTTGCTTAGCAATGTTTTGCTTGTTTAGTCGTATGGTATACGCTTTTTACCGTTATTAAGCGAGACGCTTGTACTATCGCCTATTATCTATGTTAACTACTGACAGTCTGTGTAATATTAAAGACTTGATTATCTTCGTTCACATAAGATTCAAACAAGTATATTAATGAGCAAAAACAAAAACCAACTTCAAATCAAACAAACTATTACGCGGGCGTTCTTTTTGTATTTACAAAATTTATCCTTTCCAATAAAAAGTGAATCATCGAAATCGGTTGGCGATATTCAGTTATTCGTACATTTGTGGCACAGAAACTTGATGCAAATTTAAGAATTATATGGTTTCTCATGAGTGTTATTGTCAGAATTGATCCAAATTAAAAAAATGGGGAAGCCTTTTTTCAAATAAAAAACAAAATCGGTGCACCCAGTCGAAAGTATGACGTGACAAATATAAGAATAAAACCATTCAGACGAATTGAGAACCAATACCTGTTTTGAAGTCGGTTGAATTTAAAAATTACAATGTCTCTTGAACCATCTGAAAAAGACGTGAGTGGATAATTCTTTCCATTTATACTGATACTTGTTCAATGATTTCAGACATTCTTTACTCGTTTAAATATTCCTTGCCCTGCAAAATTATTCACTGTGAGCATAGAGATATCATCTTTTTGAAAATTTAAAATATTCCAAGCACGTTTCAATGAAACTTCAGCGGTAGTTTATAGCTGCTGTACAGTACAGATCGTGAAGTGCATACTTTGTGCATTGTTTGATTCTAGTTCGAAATTTACACGAATTATATTTATATAATATATCGAATAACAAATTATTTCTAACGTGTTCAATAACATATAAACACAAGATTTTTAAACGATTAAGAAGATGGCTCGTTAGAAATAGATAAATTCATTCTGTATTTAATATGTCATAAGTTACAGCCTTGTAGTTCTAGGCTCGTAGAATAAGGCTACGGTATCCCCTGCCTGCCTCGGCGGCGACAAGGATGGGGGCCTTTGCCGTCCGCCAAAATGGACCCGGGAAGAAGACGACAGCTGCTGGCCTGTGTTGCCTTGTACTGCGAGGGCATAGGGGAGGGTTTAACCTCCCCTCTCCCCCGGACGTGCTCTCCGAGAGCACAGTGTGGTTTCTGTGCGTTCCACTGGAGATCCCGGAGACCCTCACCATGTACCGAGGAAAGGCCACTGGGGGGGTTTTAGTTGGTAAAAACGTCACATAACCCCGTCTTTCCCCCAGAAGTCGGGATATGTTGTTGAAGGTTTCCTCCTCGTCAAAAAAACAGATAAGAAGCCAACGGAAAACCGCGTCTTCTATTTATTGGTGATGAGTATCGTAAAAAGCTTTTTCTTGCCATCGCAGGTAACATACCTGCCATGACCCAAAAAAATAGAAAGAAGAATCTTTGAAGTGGGTTGTACATCGAGTCAAAATTTGAGTTAAATTGAAATAGAACCGATATTATGTATTTAGGACAAAATTACCGCCGGGGACAAATATGGCGCTGAAGTATTCCGTACATTTTCAAGTCACTTAGCCAGGCATAAAGTAAATATATATATTCTAAGAGCAAGAGTACTTTTTGCTGTTCAGTGTATGTGACATTATAAGGTGCAGGTAAACGTTTTGTCCTTAAAACGCCTTTTAAAGGTAACATTTTTGTAATATATTTTGCATTACGTACGAGATATTTGCATCATGTTGAAAATTGATAACGTAAGACCCTGCAATAGCACTTCAAATGTTTTAGTACATAGAATAAAAAATAAATTCTCTTAGTTTGCTACTTACTATTGTTAGGTAAACAATATTATTCATGTGGCAAAATTCAGTTTAATGGCAATACTAGCGCTTTAGGGCCCCAGCCAGTCGTGCCTCTGTCTATGGCCTGACCTATGGTCAGGTTTGGAATGGATCGTCCGTAAAGAGCCGACAACTATGTGCCTCCATTGTGTTTGCGATGAGGACACAGCGCTGCACACCTTAGAGCACTGCTCATCTTGGGCAGCATTCCGTCGAGACCTCATTGCAGTTGTGGTGGACGACCTCTGCCTAATATCTTTGATTAAAGCTATGATAGCTAGCGAGAGGTCGTGGAGCGCTGTTATTGCCTTCTGCGAGCAAGTGATGTTGCAAAAAGAGGCTGCGGACAGGGACTGGGATAGATCCTTGAATCTGCGGACCCGCAGCCGGAGAGCAGGGCGACGGAGGAGAGCACATGTTGAAAGATGAGGCTCGTCGGGGCCAGCGTCGGCAGAATCACGGTAGTGTGCATTAGTTATACGAGTAATTGTCTTTCTCTACATCTATAAGCGTATTTTTGCAGTTTGCTAAGCTAGCTTCACATTTTGTGCATCATAATATGTACCAGGTAGAGTAAGTCAAACAAAGTATAATAACCTTTGTTTTAACTTTTATACTTATAACAATTTTTTTTCTTAAGTTCGTAGCAAATTTTGATAAAATTAATTAATTAATAAAAAATAAATGTCTTGTTTTTAATTGATAGTTTTATAAAGTTAATATTAAAAAGAAGTTAAAGTTACAGCCTATATATGTATAATATAATAGGTTGTCAAATATCTCCTTCCGCCTTTTTGTCTTTTGAATTTCACGGCTATGTACAAAGCGCTACAGAGCTCATATCTAGCAATACTATACATAATTTGAAAGGTCTTGACATAACCTACAAAACGACGCTATGCATAATTAGTTTGGATATTGCGTTCAACAGTTATAGACGTGTAAACATGGAGTTCACTAACGCCGAAATTCGCGCTATTTTAAAGTTGTCCTTCGTTAAAGGCAAATCCGCTAGAGAAACGTTCCGTGAGATTAATGGTGTTTTGGGGATGGTACTCTATCACTTCGAACCACGGAGGAATGGTTTCGACGATTCAGAGCCGGTGAAAACGACACCATGGATAAGCCAGCCGGCGGAAGACCTGTGACGACAAATACCGATCAAATCATGGACTACATCGAGTTAGACCGGTATGTGGCATCTCGTGACATCGCCCAGGAGATGGGAGTTAGTCAGCAAACCATTTTAAACCATCTGCAGAAGGCTGGATACAAAAAGCTTGATGTTTGGGTGCCGCATGACACAAAAGGCGGAAGGGAGATATTTGACAATGTTATATATGTCCCACTGTTGGGCGCAGACCTTCTCTTCTAACCATTTCTCTTTAAACCATACATAAATATTAAATTTCTATTCATGTCAAGCACTCGTGCTTTTGAATTATTTTCTTGTATTTATTAGAAACTTATGAGCAAAAAATTTGAGTTCCGTTCTAATAATTACCGAGCATTTTTTTCTTGGCTGGGAAAAACTAAGTCGTTCCTTAGGAAATTATTACTGAAAAATAGCTGATGCAAACATTTAACGGATAGATTAATTCCATATAATTCTGACATGACAAATGTAACATCCCATCACAAGTTCAGTAGCACTTTAATTGCTAGACTGACTGACAATATTAAAATAAGCTTGCCTGTAACTGTATTCAATTAATATAATTTTATTATTATAATGCACAAATTTAAAATTGTAACCAGTTTCTCCACAGTTTGCCAACTTCAGAATAACATTGTTATTTTGTCGGGTATCTTAAATACTTCTATTCATCGATCATGCGATGAACTTAAACTTCTATTCTCATGAATAATTCACAAAGTGACGGACCGTTGTCGATATTGTACATCCAATCTAGTTTCATATTGTATAGATATACAATAAAAACTAGCTACTACTACTAACTACTAAAAAATTCATCCTTTGTCGAATCATAAATGTAAATTAGTTTGTAAAAAATATTTACTACAGTTGAATTATATTCAGTCTGAACGCCTCCTAATTTAATAAAATTTAATATAATATAAAGCTGAGGGACATACACAAACACAAATTTACACACACACACACACACATTTATAAAATATTGTTATCATTTGTTATGCTCATATTTTCATCTTCTTAAAGATACCCCGCCTTCTGGGGGGAAGGCGGCGGTTATGTGGGGATCTTACCCGTTAAAACCTCCCCGGTGGCCCTTTCCTCGGTGCATCATGAGGGGCTCCGGGATTTCACGTGGAACGCACCGGATCCCCTCTGCACTGTGCTCAAGGAGAGCACGTCCTGGGGGGAGGTTACTCCCTCCCCCCCTGTGCCCTCGCAGCGCAAGGCGACACGGGCCAGCCGATGTCGCCTTCTTTCCGGGTCCACTTTGGTGGACGACGCAGGCCCCCACCCTTGTCGCCCAGTGAACCCGAGGCCCCTTTTAGTCGCCTTGTACGACAGGCAGGGGATACCGTAGTCTTATTCTTGAGAGCCCAGAACTACAGGGCTGACCAAACTTATTTTATCTATACACAAATAAATAATAGTACAATGTATATACGGTACATATATACCAAAATAACATTGTTATATACACTTCATATCTGTCTGTCTGTTTATCGGCTCATCTCCGGGCTGGATCGATGACAGAGCTTTCACTGAGCGAGAGCTGATGCCATAAAGAGTAAGTTAGGCTATTTTTATTTTAAATAAAATTAAATAAATAGTTTTTCACCGCGGGTAACACCCCAGGAAGCAGATATTATAACTGTTATTATGATATACGGTCACATTATGGCATGTTAAAGTTTAATGGTGTACACACTACTTTGTTTATTAATTCAATTTGTTAGTGTCGCTTTTGCTGTGTTTCCAGTTTCAAGGTTTGTGATTGATATGAATTATTAATTTTTGTGTGCAACTAAGACTCAACCTTGGGAGGGAAGTTGATAGCTTCAAATAACTTGTCAAATATCTACGACGTTGAAACATACAACCTAGTCAAGCGCCTCACGAGGCTGTGTATAAATAAAATAAACTCACAAATAATCAGCAGTATAGGAAAAAAAGTTAATGGAAGAATATCTATAGAGAATTTCCTAATTCGAAACAACGATGCCAAAAGAAAAATGGCGAAAGAACTCGAACAAATGAATCAATCCAGTTTGATTGAGAGACTTTGTTGAAAAAAGTGGGACACTTATCATCGTCTGAGCCCTTGTGCTATAAATATAAATATAAAACACCGTTCAAAAAATAGAAAAGCGAAGTGGAAGAATTTCTGTTTACTTAGGACAGCGTTTGTTTAGTTTTCTTTTGAATTTTCCGACACAAGGTATTCAAGTTTCGTACATAGCGTCTTAAGGGACGAATGTACAAACATACGTATCACTCGGCCCATTATTCCTTTTTGCGATAGGCATTAGGTACATATATAGAATTAAGTTTTTATTTATTAACAGTGCAATTATAACAGCCATAGCCTAACGGCTACGCGTTTGATTTACGCTTTAATGTGATTTGAATCTTGTTCCAATGAGTTTCTGTAGAACTTGAAGAATGTTCAGGTTTAGATTGTGCGGACGAGTTTTTTTTTTAGTTAAACCTAATTATTGTATGAATAGTCATTGGTTTTCCGTCGCATTGAGTCGTGTTTATGCATGCATGCAATATAAGCAATAAAATGAACACGTCGTGTTCAGTTTATTGCATACTAACCACTACACTACCTGAGTCCAGCGGTATAACGGCGATGAAAAAGATCCTTTTCTGTACTTTTGTATGCAAAATTTCATGATTTTAAGTATTTGTATAGATAATATAAGATTTTTTCTAGAATAAAAGTAACTTAAGTTATTCATTATAACAACAGCTATCTGCCAGTGAGACACGTCAAAATCGGTCCTGCTGTTCCAGAAATTAGCTGAAACAGACAGATAGACAGACAAAAATGTTATTTTTGTATATGTACCGTGAATACATTCAATTGTATGTAGCTGAAAGTGGTTATTTTAATTTAATGACAGACACTTCAATTTTATTTATTTATATAGATTAGTTATAACACCAAAAGTTACCTGGATGAAATTTCTAAATAGCATTAAGTTCGCACATGTATTTTGATGCATTATTGGATTTATCCATCTATCTAAATCCTACACAACTTCTAAGCTGACATGAACGCCTATCCTTTGTGATCACTGAGCAGCTAGTAATTCCTTCTATAGCCTACAGATCTGGGAGTTATCAATCTACACTCTTTGCACTTGTTTGCCCTTTCTCTTGGACAATGAACTGATATATCTCCTCCATAGCATTTCTAAGATTAATTGTGGACAAATTTTCAAGACGAAGTACGAGATTTACTTGCGTTGATCAAGTCAGTTCAAAAGTCGTTACTGTTTACGTTATTTAAACCGCCGACTTAATCAAAAGTTACGGCAGAGACTCTAAACTCAAACGTTACGTTAATCTTAGCTTACCAATTTCATAATTACTCTTCACTTTTACTTCAATTCGTTAGTGCGACGTCGAGGGAATAACGTTTGATTAAGTCCCTTTTACGTTTTTGCTAAAATTCATTTTTCTTCTACTACTCGAAATTAATACTGATAATAACATTCAATTATTTTTCTTATATTTCTTGTTAAATTACAAATTTAATTAATTATGATTAATGAAAAATGGATTTAAAATGGAATATCGCAGGAGGCTGCATTTAGCAAGCCTCTTTTGATGTTATAAATCATCTTACACCCAAGTACCTATACGATAAGCTTGAATGGCTAAGAGAAGGAAGGCGTTGTGACGTCCGGCAGCGCAATCTAGAACTAGCTACACAAAAACATAGACTTGTCGCCTTCCGGGGCAGTTTTCGCTACGCTGCTACTAAATGTTGGAACAACATTCCTCCCCAATCCGGTTAGCGCGAACCGTAGGCGTTTTCAAAAAAAAAATTATAGCATTTTTAATCGACTTGCAGAAAAGTCGCTGAGACGCTTCGTTGTCCTTTCATTTAGTTATCTATTTATTTCATTATCTATTTATTCCTATTTATAAATATAGCCCGTTTTATCCTCTCCCGAAATAAAAGCTTTGAGTATTCTTTTGTGTCGTTTATATTTATATTTTAATTGCACTTTTAACTTAACTTTAATCTTGGTAAATCGTCCACATAATACCTGAGCACAGAACACGGCCAGACGGGAAGGCATAGGTACCAGCAGAATACCAGCGTTGGCTTCACAGCCAACACAATGCTGAGCTGGTACCTATTCGATCCAGCATCGCAACCAAATAGATCAAGTTTTCGTATTTACTTGGTTTCTTTTTTTTATTTTATCTTTTATTTATTTTTTACCTATTTTAATTAGTATTTAAGGAAATGTTTTTTTTTTATTGTTAGTAGATAAGTTCTTCTTGTTTCATTTTTGTCTATTTCTGTGTGCTGGTTCGAATAAATGGTTTATTATTATTATTATTATTATAAATTAAAATTTTTGGCAAAAAGGCCATTGTGCCTAGTGATTTGTGTATGTTTTATAGTTCTCAACTAAATACCGTCGCGTCGTCCGGAGACCAAGATACATTCTCGACGATCCGGACGATGCAATCACTATTGCACAGGCTAGATCTTTACAAATCTACGCGCTACCGCTACTAGGAGCGATGCTGAAGTTACTTGAGCCACTTCTCACAGCACCAGCGCTTTCCGAAATGGCACTCAAAGTCTTTTAGCTTAGATTATCCCCTAGATTATCCGAAAAATAGCAGCTGACCAAGTCGTGGTTCGGCCTCGGATTGGAATGCGTAAAATAGTAACAGTTCATGGTAGATTACCTCAAAGGGGGTCCCCCCTAAGATAAGATAAGCGCTATGCCACCTGTCCATCCGGTGAAGCAGTAAACCTTTAATAAAGGCTCATTTAAATATGTCGTCTAACTTCAAATTAGTATGATGGATTTCTATTAAGTAGAGCACAGGCGTAAGGTAGCTAGCCTTTCGGTTTTCTATAGATTGTATTTTGGAGAGTGTGCTCAGGAACTATATTATCTAATTCCCCATCCCCTTTCCACCATCGGACTTCTAGGCGCACTGCGGGATTTCATCCTTGTGTTGTTGAACATCCTCAAACCCGAACGAAGCGATTTGCTTCGTCTTTCGTTCTTCGTACAGCAAAGGACTAGAATAGTTTGTCTTTCCTTCCGATTACAACGTGGGTATTTTCAAGAGTAGAGTGAATAGGTATTTACTAAGCTAGTGCGCCTTACCATCCAGGACTGCATTTCCACTTAACATCAGGTGGGATCGTAGTCAAGCACTTGCTTAGAAATTATAAAAAAATGCCACAAGTCATTAAAGATGTACCAAGCCATTATAGATTGGCGAGGCTAAAAAAAGAGATCCTTCGTAATCCCTACAACTAAGCACATATTACTTATTTACTTAAGTTTTTTTTGGTATTCTGCCCTATGCCTTTCCGTATTTGTATTACAGCACAATGCACGATTCATCGATAGATTCAGTTTAAACTGACAAAAACAGTATATTTCAATGATTAGCACAGTTGACAGCTTCTTAACATCTCCGATATTAGTAATAGTTATAAAAAATCTCCTTATAATTCTTCTATCTCTTTTGAAAAAAATGTTGTTACAATTAAAACGACTTAAGTATGTTTACAGAAATAAATTTTCCACCTTCAATTGGACGTATCACTGGCTCGCTAAGGGATTCATTGCTTGTCATGCAATGGTTTCAATTGATTTACGCAGACGTGCTAATTGCCATGCGCAACTGCCAGTAAATTACATGTTATCGGTCGAGCTCTAGACGAATTCTGATAATTTATTCTTGTGTTTGTAGTGATCATGATGTTTATGCTTGGCTTGGCTTGGATGTTGGCCATCCTATTTAGATGTTCATGACTTTACCAGTCAAGGCGTACTGACGAATTTTTTAGTAGTTTTAATAAATTATTTTTAACCTAAAATTCATACATTTTAGAGGGGAAACTATGTATAAAAGCAACTATGTGTGTCATAGTTGATTTTACACATATTTTCTGTACATTAAAGTATTCGTTTACATTACTTGTAAATTATAAAATTTGTATTAACGCTATGGACTGGAAATAAAAAATATGACTTAGAAATTTAATATGTTTCATGTTGTTAGGTGGACGCCGCTAAATGTCTTTTTAAAAAAACTACTTGGTTGCATACACCATTTTTATTTTCTAATAATAAAACTCTGTCTCCCGAATCCCTGATTTTGTGAGAAAATTAAGCTTTGCGAGGTTCTCAATTAGACTGCTGCGGATATAACATAAAAACTGTACAAGAGAGCAAAGTGCTGACTTGACAATGGAATAAAACAGCGTCGTTTGGAATGGTGCTGAATGGACTTTGTGTCCATACTATTAAGGGTTATACACTGCGCTGTGTTAGGTGATAGGATGACCACACACCACCACAAATATGAGGTAAGCCTAATAATTGGTGAAAAGTGGACAGCGCTAGATCAATCTATTCCCATAATAAATAATTTTCATTCAAAACCCTAACTAATGTCATTTACGTATATGTAAGCTTTAGTGCAGTGAATAGCACTGCAGGGAAGCTAGAAAGGGAAGACAGGCTAATTTACCATTGCTTATTCAATTATTATGATCTTTTGTCATATTTGTTCTAAATATATTTGTTTACTTATAGTGCCTCTGGTCGTATCGCTAAGCCTACATTCTGACGTTCATGTAATCCTATCATGATGGGAAAAGCAACGATGTGTGCGACAAAGCTTCACAGAATATCGTTGTGATATAGCAGCTGCTACGCTTACGCAATGTAACAGGTATTTCTCCTATATACTTAGGAATGTGCTTATGCATCAGCTTCTATATATGATGTAATATAATCGAATCCATAGTGTACGGTTCACTACAGGCAAGATTAAAATAAAGGTACGTTTAGCTCCCGCGTTCTTTATGTATTTACTAAATACAAATAACGACTACCTCGAAATCTCACTGAAACACTGAACACGAACTGAACTAAATAGCTCGTCACGACATCTCTAAAACTTCGCTCCTGATTGACTTAAAATTTAGTAATAGTCACTCATTTCACCAAAATCCAAAAATCATCATTAATGACATATGAAAATTTAATTAATTTATTATTAGTATTTAATTATTAAAATAACTATATAAATTAATATAATTTTATAAGTAGACTCTCTAATCTTTATTAAGTAGATGAATGCAGATAAAATTGGATTTGCTGTTTTCAATATTAAAATAAACAATTTTTTCTGTCTGTTTGTCCGGCTAATCTCTGGAACGGCTGGACCGAATTTGACGGGACTCTCATTGACAGATAGCTAATGTATATTAATAAGAAGTAACTTGGGCTAGAATATAAATTATTGATCAGGTACTCACTGTAAATTGTTTTTAATTAGTACGATAATTTAATGGTGCTTAGTCCCACCAATTCCTCTAAAATGATAAATGTGAAAGTTGGGTTGAGTAGATGTTTGTTACTTAATCACGCCTGAACGGCTGGACGGGTTTAGATGAAATTCAGCACAGAAAAACATAATAGTCTGGAATAGTACATAGACTTTTTATTTAACTAACTTCAAAAAGGAGGTTAATTTTTGTGATTTGTCTATTATTTGTTAGTTTTTTGAAATATGTGGTAGACATGTACTTGAAAACAGAGTGAGCGCTTGCGATACATGGCGCTTAATCATACCAGGCTGCGAGCAGAGAGCTATATACATTGTCAGGATGCCATAAGAAACGTGGGTAAGCAAGAAGGTGGGAAACGTCGTCATGCACCGAGGAAAGCGCCACCGGAGAGGTTTTAGTGGGTAAAAACCCCACATAACCGCCGCCTTCCTCCCAGAAGGCGAGATATCTTTTTGATGATTTCCTACCCGTTAACAAAAAAAAAGAAACGAGGGTAACGTCAACTTTAGGACCAATGGTAAGCCGTTATCAATTTGTAAATAGCCCAATGTACCGCTACAAGGGCAAATGAGACGCAGCAAAATGCAAAACGATAAAAAATCGATATAACTTTGTTAAATTACTGAGAATGAATTTTATGTTATTCCTATTCAATGTAATTTTTTTATTATATGTATGTAATTTTTCGGTGCCCGACCGCAAGAATTGTTCTACCGGCGCGAAGCCGTGTCGGGTCGCCAGTTTAATTTCCTCTAAGCAACTTAAGTAAACAACAACACATGTTCCGTGCGGTGGTTAAATCACCGCAGATTTGTCAAAGCGACCAGTCCATTGATCGTTGGCAATTACTGAAATGCATTGCGTTCGATAGCTACTGTAATCAACGTGGACATTGTGAACGGAATAGAGAATCACCGGCGATTTGTGAAAGCATTTAGAGTGAAGCGATGATGCGTTCGCATTTTTCGGTACTGTAACAATTACTGTCTGCTCTATTCTTATAATTTTGCTGGCTTACATTGTGTAGGCTCGACCGGGGAATTAAGCCCACATATATCGCTTCGGACAGCCCACTGCTATATTTATTTTTACTGAATTAAACAACCTCTACAGACTCGCAGTTGTAAACTTTCACATTTATATTTTGTATCATGTAATCGACATTTTCATACATTTTCCTCGAGCTGTAAGATACATGATACCTTCTCCTTCCTTTTTTTCGCCGGGGGGGAAATCTTCAAAAAGATACCCCGCCTTTTGGGTGGAAGGCGGAGTTATGTGGGGTTCTTACCCAGTAAAACCCCACCAGTGACCGTTCGCTGCATTGTGAGGGGCTCCGGGATATCCAGTGGAACGCACCGGAGCCCCTCTTCCCTCATGCCCTAGCTGCCGATGTCTCCTTCTTCCCGGGTTCACTTCGGCGGACAACAAAGGCCCCCACCCTTGTCGCCCAGTGAACCCGAAGCCCCTTTTAGTAGCCTTCTACGACAGGCAGGGGATACCATAGCCTTATTCTACGAGCCCAGAAATACAAGGCTGTGACCCCTTCCTTACTCTACCTCGACCTGCATCAGACCCCATTTTTAAAAATCATACAAAGAGTCCTACTGTTAGAACAACAGAACTACCTACAGAACAGACTACCAGCCATAACGAAATAGCATTTATTTACGGTCATAGTAATACTTATAATACCCCACTGCAGTTTGTGGGCCACATCTAACAAGGCGCACGAAGAGGGGTAGGTAATTTTTGTGCTTTATTATTTTTATTTTCACTAGGGATGGTAATAAATAAGTTTTATTATTATATTATTTTTTTTTTTTTCAAGAAAGCTAGCAATATTTCCTTTTTTAAAATATTATTAACATTCTTGTTAACCATTCCAACTAAGCTTAAGCTTGTGCTAGGAGATGGTTCACGTCAATAGTCGAATGATGGATTCGAATCTACGACCTTACAGATCGTAACCTAAACCATTAGGCTATTGAGGCTCCATTCATCAAATTATAATATACTTATCAAAACAGAACTCAAATTCTCACTAAATGTGCTCCAGTTATATAAATTCAGGATTTAAAGACTTAATGTTCCTTAAAAGGCAATGTAATCATCAAAGACCATTATTTTTGACTGAATAAGTTTAAAGATGAAAAGACCTCAACATTGCCCGAGGAACCCTTAAAATATGTACCTATAAATTAATATCCTCCTTTGAATGAGGAACTCCAAGTCACTCATTAAAGAATGAATAGAATAATTATTTTAACAAATTGTAAGCCTTAATACAAACACAAAAGACAAACTCCTGAAATTAACAAAGACTGAATTTTCATCTATTTTAGAATTATCAGGACACCGCTGAAAATCAGCGCGGTTGCATGCTTGCGTCAGCACATGCTGAAACGGTGTCCAATGTTGACATCATATACTATTTGTTTGTATCTTATTAGTTTGTATTTAATGATGCCAATAAATAAAATGTCTTAGTCTAAGTCTATCTAGCACAGTTTTTATTAATTTACATATATGCTTTACATCTACTGTATGTCTGTCTATGTATATATATTAATATGTTCTCACATCCTTTTAATCCTTTTTCTTCTTTCTTTTATAAATCCTTAGAAGTGCCATACACTATATCAGATATTAAAAAAGGGTGTAAAACGTTTTAACTGATTTTTTTGAAATAATTAAATAAAATACCAAGGACTTATGAACAACTGAAATACACACACATACACGCAGTGATATTCTGATGGCTAAGTGTTCGACTTTACGATTAAATTGATTTTGTAGATATGGTTGGGAAAGCCCAGTTAGCTAATGCTCGTAACAGTAAGTTTCCCTTTTTTTTAATTACTTATATATGATGGGTTTATAAATTTCTGTCTGTATCGCAAACTGAAAATACATGCGTACATGCTGTCTAGAATTCGATTCTTTAATTGGGATCGGAATGCTTACGCATAACATAGCAACCGTCCAAGCCGAGGTTACCCCTCACCTCACCCTTGTGTAGAAAGAAGCGAAAGAGGTTCAGGATAAGCGACCTACGAGCTATGCAACCTCTTAATCCGGTGAAAAAGTCAAGGCCAGCTTCTCTTTCCAATCTGTGTAGTTCGCCATAAAAAAAATCAATTCTTTCCCTTCACATTGTAAGTTGACCTCCTAACTACGCTGTTTTATCTATAGTATTGAAATATAAATATACAAATTACGCGGGCTCGTACAGAACAGCTAAGTTGATGGTTTTCATAATTAATATGTCGATTTTGTCATGAACCTAATGGATTGCAGAGCAATCTGTTAAGTCAAACAAAATTCAATTAACTTCACAGAGAACATCAATTATCTCACATCACGCATAGAGAATTTTTTTTTCTACGCTTATGAGAAATTACTCCACTCTTATACGCTTTAGTTGCAAATCACCACCATCATCACCATCATCATCGTAAATTTAAATTGAAATTTGATTGCAATTTTATTTAAAAAATAGAACAAGATTTTTTCTCCGTTTTACAAATATTACTAATATTTTTGTTAACCAATCAAACTCAGCTTTAGCTTGTGCTTAAGATAGTTCACGACAATAGTCAACTGATAATACTTGGAAATATTTTAAGTAATACATAAATCATACGTTTTCTCCAATGGAGACACAGTGAGCAATTTTTAAACATTAAACTGCAATCTGTGAACAAATTGCTATCGTTTAACGTTGGGTCGAACGCGCAGTGCTGCTGGATTATCTTGATTACTGTACACAGTAGAGTTAACTGAACGAGAATTCTTAGCTTTTATTTTCATTTTACATCTCTTATACTCCAGCTGTTGACATTGGTTGTTATTTCTTATGAAACGATAAGACAAGAGAACATATCCATTCCTTCCCCCGCTCCTCTGCGGTCAGCCTTTACCTACGTAAGTCAACCTTTTTTTTTAATTTTGTTGACGGAGAAAATCTTCAACAAGATACCCCGCCTTTCCCCCAGAAGGTTATGTAGGGGTTCTTAACCACTAAAACCCATTGAACCCGAGGCCCCTTCTAGACGCTTTCTAGTAAAGGCAAGGGATACCGTAGCCTTATTCTACGAGCCCAGAACTATAGGGCTGTACGCCGGCGAGATGGTGAATGCTATCGCGACCCCATTTCGCCCTATCATAGCGGAGGACTCACCATGGGAGGTTTTAGCCTGTCTATGTTTTAGATTGTCCTTTGCCGATTATGTTTCATAGATACAAAAACCACTTGCTAAATTTTGTCGGCAGTATGGCGATAAATTGTTATTTAAAATGTCTACTAGCTTGATGAAATCCGTAAGATTTCTCTGTCTACCCGTAAGTGTTAAAACTGGTATTGTTCACAATGACGTCTTAAATAAGTAAGACAGTAAGGTTTCATTTCAACAATCTTTTGTTAGAACTCAACATAGGTAAGTAAACGTCTTCCATTAACACACAAGGCCGACGTAAATATTTGAAAAGGCTTTTTAGTGAAACCGAACGCTTGCCAAATGGATATATGACTAACATTTAAACTAGTCGTTAAATATTTAATTTCATTTGGTATTATAAAATTAATACAAAATGCGCACTAATAAATATGTAGATACATAGACGACATTCGAATTTCAAACAATGAAAAATAATATAAACGAAGTTACAAAAATAATATTAGACAATCGCCAGTGACATAGCGTCAATAGCCTAATGGTTTAGGGTACGATCTGCGGATCGTAAGGTCGTAGATTCGAATCCACCATTCGACTATTGACGTGAACCATCTCCTTGCACAGCTTAAGCTTAATTGGAATGGTTAACAAGAATGTTAGTAATATTTGAAAAAGAAAGGGAGCTGTCTTTTAAAAAAAAAATAAAAAAATTAATTATTTTAAATTAAAATCTCAGTATAGAGTAATCAGTCACAGAGACTATTTTGTCTATGTCTGTGGCTATAGATAAGTCTATCTAACCACATTCTATTCAACTAGCGGTAATATTAATAATGATCGATCTGCCCGATTCCATTCTTACATATCTTCAATTTAAATTCTAAATAATCCAACGTTAGAATTGGGGAAATTATAGACCCTCGAAGTATTTTCCATAGATACGTTACACATTATAGACATGTAATGAGGTTTTTAAAACAATTTCTTAGATTTAGATAAGCCATAACAAACAGATAAACAAAACTTAAGATAAACAAATGTTATTTTGGTATAATTACGTATCATATATACATTCATTTGTATGAAGTAAAAAACAGTTATATTTATATTACAAACGGACGCTCTAATTTCATTTATTTACTCGTAGATACCGAATAATATCTCCGGCGCAGTAATAAATAGTAAAGCGGACATTTTAAAATGAAAGTGATGTTTACATTGTACGCATCTGTTTAAAATCTTACAGCTTTGAAAATTATTTATTTACGTTATATCAACTAAACAAGTGACGGTCGTGTTATATTTATTTTCCTCCTGGGATCTTCCGACTATACTCTCCGATGTCTGTGTCGTATCGTCGCCGCATCGTCCTCGCAGCTTATAAATATTGAATACATTTTTAATTCAGCTCACGCTCGAAGTGAAATAAAGAGCTAGCGCACAAATATTGTGTTGGGGAGATAAAGTTGATTTTGCACTCACCACTATGACGGAAAATGGATTTTGCGATTGTTAAAAGAGGACTTAAGCATTATAGCGCACAATTTATAGCTACGAGGGTAAGCACAAGATATATGAAATAAGTTATCAAGACTAGCTTATTTTTCTTTTCATTGCCACTTTCTTTTCAACCGACTTCAAATAAGGAGGTTCCTGTGTGGTCCCATTTCATTTTGGTTCAATTCTGACAATGACATTAATGAGAAAATCATCGCGCACATCATACTCAATACAAATTATCAGTTGTACCAGAAAATGTGCGCGACAAATGAACGAATAATTCGATATCACGCCAACCGATTTCAATTGTTCATTTTTTATTGGAAAGGATGTATTTCAAGAGTAGTTTGAGAAGAATTTGGTTGGATTCTGATTAATTCCATTTCGTAATATTCCTACTATAGTTCGTAAATAAAAAGCGTCCGCGTGTTATAGTGTTGATTACATTTGAAGTCAGATTATCTTTTAGCTCGTATACTTGTTACTTTGAAACTTAGACACGTCGAATTTCCAATAACCCGTACGATGATATTTAACGTTATGTTTAATAATATGTCGTTGGCTAGAACACTAGCTTAGCTATTATTTTAATCCAAATAACAATAGCTTCTGAGAAAGAATATTTATTCCTCGGAATTGAATAATTCTTGGAGTAAAAGGGCAAGGGTAACACGAACATTTTCAAGTGATAGCACTGTCTTGTGTTCTATACAGGATAATAACAGACAGCTTCGTACAGCAAAGGACTGGAATAGTTTGCGTCTGTCTTTCCTTCCGATTATAATGTGGGTATTTTCAAGAGTAGAGTGAATAGGCATTTACTAAGCTAGTGCGCCTTACCATCCAGGACTGCATTTCCACTTAACATCACGTGGGATCGTAGCACTTGCTTAGAAATTATAAAAAAAAAGAAAGCGAAGACAGACAATAGTACTAATGACACCTTTGATGATGACAAGGAAAAAACAAATTGATCCTGATTTTAAAAAATCATGTGTTTAAAGAAAACAGCAACAAAATACAAAATCAAAGACAGCTGATGATGTCGTCTGTTTTTTTTGTGTGTTTCATTGCTGTTTTTTTTAATAAAGTAATCTATTTTTTAGCTAACATAATGGAGAGTAATAATGCGAATAAAACGTTTTAAAAACATTATTATTTTAACAAACTTATTGTTGGATGATCTAGTAGTGTACAAAACTACAAATCGTTAATTAAACGTCTCTCTTTACGAAATTGATTTTAAATTTTGTATTAACTTGTAGTGACTTAGTCTTTGATCGTGATTATTCCCGGGTTCTGAAGCCAGTAAAAGATAAAGATGTCCTTGAAAATAGTCATCGAGAATAGTACAATACCATTCCCAGTTAAATCGTTATTCCATTAATTGTTAAGTTCAGTGGTCGGAACGTTGAAGTAAATTTACTAAAATCAAATATTTACAGCATTCAGGGTCAACCCTAGATGTTGAATATTTTAACAGCACTATCAGGAACACTTTAATTGCTAATAAATAAAGAAGATTTTCCCAAATTCTTTAGAAGGTTGGGCGTAATCATTAATAATATTTAATAGCTTAAGTAGTGAAGTAATGCTATTTTTGTCTATTTAAACTATATCAATCTTTGGGTACTTCTCAGAGAAAAATGTAATCTTAAACATAAATTTTCTGACCAAAATCATCAATCATCTGTATTAATGATAGAAAGTATAGCTTATGTTTCTTGTGCCCCTTCTGGTCCTTATTTATGAACAGTCAATCATGTCAGTAATAGCTTCACAATACGGAAAATTGAAGTTTTTAAGTTAAGTTTTGTGTATTTAATCGTGCTGTAGATCATTACTATATTACTATTATACTTCTATGAATCACCTTTCTGTCTAGATATAGTAACGAGCTGTGCCATTATCATTGTTTAACGTTTCCGATGCTTTTATCCAACAGAGTTAGCTACAAAGTTATGTTCATAATAAACTCTTGTAGACTAATAGCATAACTCCTCGCGGGGATCCTTGGACTGAGTTACATGCTAACCAACCTTTGAGCCGTGGCACCACTCAAAGTCGCTAGGATATCGCAGAGGCCTTTGGTTGATCGCCATATTTTTCGCAAAGGCAAAATGGACGACTAAGCTGCTTAGGTCCACTCCGCCTAAGAACGCACTTAATGGAGCCTCCAGCTTCTACATGGTCACGATCCTTAGGAGTGAGGGGAAGAAGAAGATGGAATTGGCTACGAGAGAAAGAAGAGAGGAAAGAAGAAAATATGTGCTCGCACCTTTCCCTGCAGGAGAATCCCTAGAGGGAGCTACAGTAAAATACGAAACGTAACTCGCTCTCTTCCTCTCAAACTCTCCCTTCGTCTCACCCGAACCCACTTTAAGTAACGCATTTACTAGCTTACTCCTCAAGCGTGCGTAAAGAAATTTTACTGAAAAAACTCTTCCTATTTTAAGAAGTACTTTAAGAAGTAATATGAGAGTGCCCATTTGAGGATGACAACAGCGCAGCGTAAGCTAAACTGCATTATTATGTGCGTAACATAAACTCATTCACTCGTCATTACCTCCCCGTATCCGATGAAACGATTATACAATGGATCAAAGGAAAAGTACAGATAGGAAAAGAAAAAAAAATCATCTGTAATGGTCTTATGTAAAACTTAAACTTCAGGCTCAACGTGTTCGAATGCTTGGTAGTGGTGTCTTCTATCTGCTATCGAATCCAACAAGAAATCGCTATGAAAAGCTGTCCTCTACCAAGGTTTATAAGGGTTCCAGAAAATATTCACCATCACAGCAGTCCAGTATCAAAGGAATTTTAGTAAATGATTCTATGTAAGAAACCGAAGTAACGGAGATTCATTATATCATACCAGCCCGCTTTGATTTGAATCCGCGACGATGAAATTGTAAATTTAAAAGCTTAGCCGTTAGGTTGTTACCGCTTGATATAGTATAATTAATTAGGGTGGATATAGCGCATTACCCCTCCATAAAGCCAGAAGACTTGATTGCCTTGTCGGTTCTGTCGCCGAGAAGGTAAACGTTGTGGATAGCTCACAATCGGAGATTTATAGGAGAAAATGGTAGAAGCCTCTGGCTGAGCTTAATAGCTGAGATAACTTGGGTGGAAAAAACTTAATTAATGGTGTCACTTTTTTGATTTAGCAATAAATAACCACAGTTTAAATCATAACTCTGTCAACGGTACAGTTGAAGTGTATATTAAAAAGTCCTATATACAAGTCACTGCCCAGTGAACCGTTGGGAGCATCGAGCCATGAAGTAAAGGGAACCGAGAACGAACGACTAATGTAAGTGACGGAATGTCGCTGGCAACAGAGCCGTTTGATGCGGACAGAATAACATGCATGGTCGCACATAGAAGAAAAACTTGATGTAAGTTAAAGAAAATCGATTTTCTTCAACAGGATGGTCCCAATTCGTTTATATGTTTTTTTAAACTTCGTTACTTCATAACTTTTGACTGGGTAAACCGATTTTGATGCTTTGTTTGTTTGAAAGCTGGTGCTTAATCCTAGTTTTCCAATTTTAATGCCGATTTCGATGATTTTTTTTTGGAAAGGATTTACTTTAAGAGTAGTTTGATGAATGTTTGTTTGGTTTCTGATTAAATCTATTTCATAATATCCTTACGATAATTCGGAAATACAAGGTGGGCGTCCGTGGCTATGATTCTACTTGAAGTCGGTTTTTATTTTCACTCGGAAATATACTTGTATACAAAAGTGATTCATTTAATATTCAATTTCGTTGCTCATATTTTTTTTTTTTTTTTGGAAACGATTTACTTTAAGAGTAGTTTGATGAACGTTTGTTTGGTTTCTGATTAAATCTATTTCATAATATCCCTACGATAATTCGGAAATACAAGGTGGGCGTCCGTGGCTATGATTCTACTTGAAGTCGGTTTTTATTTTCGCTCGGAAATATACTTGTATACAAAAGTGATTCATTTAATATTCAATTTCGTTGCTCATATTTTTCTCTCGTGTATGTAATGAAGAAAGACATTTTGATTTGAATAGACTATGAGCTAAGATTTCTTTAGCCCGATCCCACTCTAACGCCAAAAACCCTAGTCCACGGCTCTCAAGACGTAAAGATTTGGGGGTGGTTTGCGTAAATATTTTGAAATGAATTTTTCTTTTTTAGATTTTCGGTACACATCTCCCTGCTGGACTAATGCAAAGCTTGTATTAGGCAGAAATTGTACCTAATTTCGAGTTTATCTTAGGAACTAAATATTAATAATTTATCTGCTTGAGTGTGAGCTAGCCAGCTTGTCACTGCTCTACAATACTGTGATATAAAATTATGAAAACGTCAAGCGTTATTGCAAATACGTCGATGATTAATTCGTTTATTGCCTTTAATTTGCGGTTATCTGAAAATCAACTGCATATTAAAATGGAAATTTGTTCAGAGCAGAGTATTTTCACAAATAGCCTATTGAAACTTAATGGCTTTCGTGAAAATCCCAATACCAATAATTTTTTTTTAAATATTATATTTCCTATTTTTTAATCGATTTTTGGTTATTGCTACAATATAATAAAGCCCTCTAGTTTTTCCAACCATTTTAGCGGGGTAGATACAAACAGGATTGGCAGTCCAACTTTTACCAAGAATATATATGACCCACAGGTGACGGTGACACAGATGGCGGTGATCCTATCGCCGTACACCGGGCATAAATTTTAGCAAGTTTCTTTTGTATGTCAGACACTGAAAGACAGAACATTTTTTTTTTTTTTTTTTTTTTTTGTTCACGCGGGGGAATCTTTTTATAGACCATCCTCCGATACCCTGGGTGGGCCCGGAGGGATGTGTGGGACTCGGCCTGGGCAGCCCCTACCCACTAAACCTTCCGCGAATGCCATCAGCCGTTATGAGCGGGGTGCCCCGGATCTGTCAGCGACAGGACACCCCAACGACCGGCCGGTCCCGGCAAAGACCGGACTTCATCCTCAAAGGGGACTTCTCCGGCACTCAGAGAAGTCCCGACGACGCCGAAGCATGCTGGGGCCAGGTACCCATCCTGGCCCCGCTTCGGATTACGGGGGCGGCAAGAGGAGGCGTTGGTAACGCCTCCTGCGCACCCCGATACGTCGCCTGCGGAGGGGGGGAGCCTCTGCGCTCCCCTCCCTGACCCGCTCGTCAGCCTCCTTCTGGGACATGACCGTCTTACAGAAGGAGGCGACCGCCGTCCAAGACCTGTCGCTTGAGACCATCGCAAGAGCGAGGCTCGGAAGCGACAGGTCTACACCACCGATGGCAGATACCATGTCATGGCGCTGCGCTGCCCATTTAGGGCACACCTCGAGGGTGTGCTGGGCAGAGTCCACCGCAGCACCACAATCATGGCACCGCTCATCAGCCTCCCGGTGGGCCGTCCGACACAGGTAGTCCCCGAAGCACCCATGCCCCGTGAACACCTGCGTCAGACGGAAGGTGAGAGGTTTGCGCTTTCTGCGCATCCAACGCTCTAGGACCGGGCGCAGAGCACTCGTCGTACGGATACCGTACGAGTGATGCGCCAGGTCCTCCTCCCACCTTCGGCAAAGTGCCACCTCTCTAGCCGACGGATCCGCCGGACCTCCTCTGGCAAAGGGTTCTCTCCGAGGGCCCTCCTATCCGAGACATAGTCGGACACCTCGGCGAGAACCCTGCCACGAGCTCCCGGCGGATCGCCGGCCAGCGAGGTAGCTGCCGCCCACGAGACCGTACGGTACCCCGAATGATTCTGACCGCGACAACCCGCTGCGCCCTGCGCAGCTGAGACAGGTTGCCGCGGCTCAGGTCACCCGCCCAGATGGGGCACCGTACGTGGCCATACTCCGACAGACCCCAGAGTACAGCCTCCTGCACACCGCGCTGGGTCCTCCGAGGTTCGGGAGGAGTCTTCCCAGCGCGGCTGCCGTCCTAAGGACCTTCGGCCCCAACTGTGCGAAGTGGGGTCCGAAGGTCCATCCTCCATCGAGGGTGAGTCCCAGATATTTTATCTGGGAGCTCACCCTCACCCTTTCTCCTCCTATGAGGAGGGTGGCACCCGAAGGGGGTCCTTTACGCCCCGTCCTGCGGAAGAGGAGGGCTTCGGTCTTCTCCAACTTGACCCGAAGCCCTAACCTCTCTATGCGGCTGACGACGAGGCCTACTCCCACCTCCGCCAGCCGCGCCGCCTCCTTAAACTCCTTTCCCCGGGAATATACGAGGGTGTCATCTGCATAGCAGATGACACCCATCCCGGGGGAGGAGGCGACTCCGCAGGACCCAGTCATAGCCGATGTCCCACAGAATCGGCCCCAACACCGATCCTTGTGGGACACCGCGCTTGGCTTCCCTCCACCTTACGGACCCCTCCGGTCCTCGAATGCCACCCTCCTCTGGGAGAGGTAGGCGCCCAACAGCCTCCTCAGGTACAGGGGGCACTTCGAAGTACTCGAGTGCCACCTGTATCACTGAGTGTGGGAGGCTGTTGAAAGCATTGGCGATGTCTAGTGACACCGCCAGCACTACCTCTCCCCGACGTCCCGCCTCCTCCGTCACCGCCCGCAGGCGCCTGAGGGCATCGACGGTCGACCGGCGGGCCCGGAACCCGAATTGGTACTCATAGAGCTTCGGGCCCGGGCCTTCCTCAATATGCCGGACGAGGCGGCGAGCCACGACCCTCTCCAGGGCCTTACCCGCCTCGTCCAGCAACACAACCGGTCGAACCGCCGAAGCCGAGTCCGGGGGCCGACTGTCCTTCGGAAGAAGGCACAGCCGACCCTCCTTCCAGGCCCTCGGGAACTGTCCAGACCGCAGACAGCGGTCAAACAGCTCCCGAAGGCCCTGACCGAGGTGCACGAGGGAAAGGGCCAGAACCTTTCCGTGCACCCCGTCCGGACCCGGTGCCCTCCGCTTACTCTGGAGGCAAGTCAGAATTGCCTCCATTTCAGCCTCCGTGACGGGTGGCGAGACGTCGTCGACGTCCGGCGTCTGCCGAGCCATCCTGGGGGTATACCCGTGGGGGCGTCGGGGAAAAGTTCCCCGACTATCCTCCCCAGGAGCTCTGGCTGGAGTACTCTGGTGAGAGGGGCCGACTGGGTGCGGAATTTATCCCGCACCCTTTTATACGGCCGGCCCCAAGGGTCTCTCTCGAGACCCTCCACCATCTCCAGCCAGGCAGTCTCCTTGGCTCGGCAGATGGCCAGCTGCAGGATCTTCTTTTTCTCCACGTAGACCCTGTACAGCCGACCATCTCTCTCCACATCCTGGGGTCGGCGCCGCCTGCTTCGGGTGTAAGCCCTTCGGGCCCGATTGCAGGCGACGCGGAGGTCGGCAATCTCTGTCGACCACCAGAAGACCGCCCGCCTAGGGGGGGGGACGCCCAACGCGGGGCATGGCCGCTCTGCAGACGTTAGTTAAAACGTTGCAGAAGCGGCCAGCCGCATCGTCCACCCCCCCTTCTTCGGTCGGCGGGAGGCCCCAGCGGCCGACAATGGCCGCCTCTATTGCCAGTTCCCGGTTGAGCTTGGTAAGCGCCCAACGCGGGAACCGGCTTCGACCCCAGGATTTCGACGCCGGACGTCCGGAGGCTGAAGACACCTCGAACCTTATATATTTGTGGTCCGAGAGTGTCTCCACCTCCGTTTCCACCCTCCATCCCTCCACTTGCCGTGCGACGGCCGGAGTGGCGAACGACAGGTCCACCACTGAACCTCCCGACCGCCGCACGCACGTGTGGGCTGTCCCCACATTGAGGAGGGACAGCCCGGCAGCTAGCGCCCACTCTTCCACCTCCCTCCCTTTAGGGTTCGTGCGGGGGTTGCCCCAAGCCGTGGACTTGGCATTGAAGTCCCCCAGCACGAACACCTGCAGGGGCGCTAGCTGCCCCACCACCGGCCCGAGAGCGTAGAGAAATCGCTCAAGGGCCGGCAGGTCGCGGTTCGGAGAGAAGTAGACTCCGACCAGAGCCACCTCTCCCCGAACCGCCGCCACGTACCCGTGGCCCCTCGCTTTGGGTACGAGGGGCGGGCCTACTCCAGGCCTCACGGTGATCGCAACGGAGCCGTCCAGATCCCCCACCCAGTGAGGTAGGGAGGGAACAAAGTACGGCTCCGAGATCACCGCGAGATCGACGCTCCACTCCGCCACGGACTGCAGGAAAAGATCCTGCGCCGCGGCGCAGTGGTTGGCGTTCGCCTGGAGTAGGTTGAGATGTCCGACCATCAACCGGACATCTCAACGTCCCTCGAGCTCCCGGCCCGTTGGGGTTGGGCGGGGAGCTTTCCACGGGTGGATGGGGGGCGGCACGACATGCCCCCCATCACGTGGCTGGCAGGCCTGCCCGCATCGGCGCAGACCGCACAGTGCGGTGGCGCCGAGCAGGCAGCTGCCTTGTGCCCCTTCTGACCGCAGCGATAACACAGATCGCTGCGGTCGACCTGATGGGGCACGTGCCAGCCACGTGCCCCAGACCCAGGCATCTAAAACAATGCCTGGGTCTTGGCTCCAGGTAGTGGAGGTGCACTCGGCTCCACCCCACCGCGATGCTTCCCAACTGCAGCAGCTTTTCGCCGCTACAGCCGGACATTCCACGAGGGCGGAGCCCATCCCTTGCGGGCCATTGCCGGTGCGCATGCTCCGGACAATGACCTGCGTGGCAGTGCACCCCTTCCTGCGCCAGCGCGGCCGTGAGGCGGTCCACAGTGGTGGTGTCATTCAGGCCCGTGACGCGCAAGTCGGCGTTTTCACGGGCCTGGTGACCTCCACCTCCTCTGTGAGGACCGCCCTCAAACGGTCCGCCAGGGCATCGGCTTTCGCCGAGCTGGCGGTGCCTGGCACCTCAATGAGGCGCGCTCCGGTCGCCGATTGGCGGATTCGGAGCGGCCCAATGCCCATCTCCGCCAGGTCCACCGCCTGCTCGGCCTTGAGGAGGGCCGACGCATAAGTTACTCCCCTAGTCGCTGCATCAGGCCGTAGTTTAATCACCACGGCCTGTGAGCGGGGGAGCACTATACCGGGCTTTTTCGGGCCCTCCGCCTTCTTTTCGCTTCCGACAACCGCCTTCTTTGCGGGCGCCTTACGGCGGACCACTTCCGTCCATTCCCCCGGGTTACTCCCCGGGGTTACAGCCGGTGCCGCCGAAGCTCCTCCTGCCGCCTTGGAGGTGGAGGGCCCAAACGGGGTCCACTCACCCCCCGATGCCCCTCCACTCTTCCCTTTTCCCTTCCCCTTCCCCTTGGACCTGGGGGGGGGAAGGGCAGGGAACTCCTCCATCCCTTCTTCATCTTGGGACTGGATAGTACCCTGGCTGGAAGCCGCTACCTCCTTGTCAGGGTGTGCAGCAGGTTTCCTGCTGCACGAAACTCCTCCACAGCCGCTCTGGTCTCCTTCGCCAAAGGCCTATTGTCGCCCGCCAGTGGTGGGCGACAGACCTTGTGGGGAGCCGGGACTCCAGTTCTGAAGGCGACCATCAATTGGGTTGCCAACCAACCTAGCAATGTTGCCTTCCAGATCCTGGAGCTGATCCCGGCTCATGTGCCCGTCTTGTTTAGCCGCTTTCCGGCTCTCCTCAAACTCCTTCCGGTGCGCACGGACCTCCTCTCTCAGATTCGCCACTTCCCGCTGGAGCCTGCTATTATCCGCCCTAAGTCGGCGGGTCTCCTCTGCCTCCGTGCGCACCACAAGGGTGTCCAGGACGTCCTTGACGAAGGCGGAGGCCCTCTTAATTTTATTTGCGTATCCCCTTTAAGGTTTACGCTCTTCCCCGTTAGCTGCAAGATGGTATTTAGCTGTCCCTCCGCCGCCACCATGAGGTCCTCTGGACCCATCTTCTCGAGATCGAGATCGAGCGGGAGTTCTACCTCCTTCTCTTCCCGGTCTCTCCTTTCTTCATTCGGCTCTCGAGGCTAGCCGCGAAGGCTGCCTCCATCTCCTCCACTTTTTCTCACGCAGAGCCACCCGCGCTTTCGCGAGGGTGTCTGCCACCCGCATACTCCCCTTTTCGGGGAAGACACTTTCCCCTTCCTCTTCCTATGGTCCTCCCCCGTTTCAGTGTCGGAGCCGGCCGACACCTCCGAGAACAACCTTTTCCCGTGGCACAGTTCGGACTCCGACAGCGACGTCACCGAAACGCTGTCCAGAGGCCTCAGCCTCCTATCTACCCCCCTTCCTACTCCTTCCACACTTCCCCCAGCAATCTCTTCCCCATCCGAATCACTAACATCCCAATTAAAACCCTCCCCTTATCAAAATGTTTATTCTTCTTCTCATCCCCCATCGAGCGACCCCACCCGGATCCCCTTTTCCCAACTTCCTACTCATCCTAAAATCTTAACACCTAACCAACAACTAACAAAAGGAAACAACAACGAAATAACTATAACAACCAAGATAATAATAAAACAACAACAAGAAAACAAAACCAACCAACAAAATAAAACCACCAACAAGATAAAACAACTCCAAAACTAAAACCAGAAACACCCTCAAAGAACACACAACAATCCAAGACTAGGCCAAAGACAGAACATTTAAAGTCAAACGCTTAACCTTTAGTTATCAATGCCCTGTGCATTTTTTTTTGTGCATGTTTTCTTTAACTCCTTATTATTCTATGTGAATAGGGGAAGCATCTCATAAGGAATTAACTAACCCTTGTAACCTTTTAAAGACTTCAAAAATAAATTGTGTCCGGCACAAATATGCCCGGTGTGTGGCAGTAACCAATCGTTTTTTACATGAAACATTATAAGCGGTAAAGGTGATTTTACGACGTAATTTAGTGTTAAAAAAATGCTTAGAAATATATGTCGGTCGTTATCACATAGCTGTCTATCGTCAAATTTAATATAAGACTAGTTCTGTAAATAGAAAGGCAATATATACGTCGCACTATATATACGTTCAGTAGTCAGATGCAATGCAGATGCAAATAAACAATGACGTAAACGACGATGGCGGTGTGTCCGGATTGTGTAAAATCGCATGCCGTCGCCAGGCGTGAGTGTCAATAATTATCAACGTCGTATCGATGTATTATGACGACGATAACGACGACGGCGGAGACCATAATGTACACTATATAATGGTGGATATGAAGCATCGATCGTCACTTGATAACATGCATTGTGTAGAATACATTAGTGTTGGAAATAATTACGCTTTGAATTTCCAACGAATGTAAAACGCATTAGGGGTATACATAGGTTGGTTAAGTCGGTTTCTTATATAACAAAAATCGAATGCTAAAATTCATTCAGGTGTATGACAATAGGCTTCAACACCTGCCGTATATGTGAACTATTGAAGTTGTTTAAAAGCAATATAAGCCAAGTCAAGAATGCCTTCTCTCTCTGTCTACTCCACCAGAATCAAAATGACGGAAGAGCTTATATTATTTAACACGCTTATATTAGCTTCACTTATATGTTTGTTTGTATGTAACTTCTCGTCCTTTGAACTCAATTTTATCCCACTTTGAACTGACAGATTTAATTTAAACTTTGTACACTTAACAAAAACCTGTGACAAAACAATAACTTTATAAATTTGTGTCATTAAACTGATCAGGATCGCCAGGATCAAATAATTAATCTTTCATTGATATCAGCTCCATCTATGGTGCAATTAAAACATCAATGTTGTTCGAAGAGAATTTTATATCTGTTCACCCTCTGTCGGAGAATTACAACACTACTTACAACAGTAAATTCCATAAATCATGAAAATATTTAAACTGAAAAAATCCGCGCCATGTCCCCGTTCTAAAAAATCTTGATTTTTTTTAACTTTCAATCGCATTAAAAAGTGTAAAATAATACTTAATACGGTAAAATAAAAGTTTTTAACGAAAAGTATTGGTATCGATGAAAAAAAAACAGTACTGCTAAGACCTTTGAAATTTCAGGTTGAATTTTTTCCCTAAAATATAGTTTTATGCTTTCTTTTTAAATATGAAATAAATTTCAAACTCCTTAGCTATTGGGAAACGTGTACATATTTTTACTTCTTTGTTTTTCTTAGCACTTAAGTGTAAAGTAAAAAAAACTTAACGGACAAGAGGGTTTCCTTAAATAAATAATGTGCAAAACTTCCTTATTTCATTTATCTTGCACCATACAACAGCACCATTCAAAGATTACGTAACCGTATACTTGGGAAATAAAAAAACAATTGAACTCTAAGCAAGACGAAAAATAAATCGATATAATGTTATCCTTATCATTCAAATTATGAGATACTGGACCCTTATAAGAACTCTTGACCTCTTGCAATAAAAGCTAACCAAAGCTCTGGTTACATTCGTAATGAACCGATTTCAGCGTACAAGTATACTATATACATCATTCTGACAAACATGTTCGTAAAATGAATACTGTAGAATTTAGATGAATAAAAAAATTATATAAAGAATGTTTGATAAATTTGAATGACGATTCTGTCACAGAATTGACAAGATTGGAAAAGAAAACAATAAACTCCGCTCGTATAGGTACGTGAAAGAGATGTATGATAAGAGAAATACAAAGAAAAAAGAATGATTATGTGATTGTGATAAAGGGTACTTTCTCGAACTCCTTCCAGTCAGAATATTATCGCGAGAGTGAGAGTAACGGTCGAATTCCAGAATGTCCGATCGTTAGTGGATGTACTGCGACCGCGCAAAAATAACGCGCGTTCGTCATAAAACCGCTGAAAATCAGCACTGACGTATTTTTGCGATTGAACATGCTAAAACAGCGTCTGAAGTTGGCATCAAATTACACGAATTACATATTTATTTCTTTCTATGTTTAACTTGTACAGTTGTAGTGAAATTGTAATTGAAAGTTGGTTTTTATTTCGTTTGTAATTTTGTTTCACATTTGTGTGTGTTTTGTGTCAATAGAACAAATATCTGTTTTAACTGACTGTTTAATAGAAATTGTCGGTTGAAACTACACCCGAGAGGTACGTGTCGTATTTACAAAGAGGACCACGACTGTTGATACTGCCAACGTCGAGTAGCGAACTGGTGAATTGCTGGCCACTGGAGATTGAAACCAATATTGTAAACTTTGCACATGCATTTGAATTGAATAACATAAATTTTAGAGACTTGACTAGTTTGAGAGAATTGAGAATTGACCTCGTAATAGAAAATAATAAAAAAAAATATTCGACACAAGAATATCGAAACATAACAGGTATAACAAGACAAGAAATAGGAACAAAAGTAATAAAAAAAAAACCTTGTGCCGAAAAAGGGTTGGCGCTCAGCGTGTGCTGTGCCACAAACCTACAGGTTCTAGGTAGGTAGTCTACATAATAGATACTTAATAAAACTTGGAAGGAATCCCAAGTCGACGTGGCTGCACAAAATTAATTCGTAATAAACCTGAGTGACCTAAGACCAATGTAATAAAATTGTAAAAGCTTTCCGACTAACAATGGACAACCGACTAGCATTTATTCATAAAAGTAGTAATTTTATATCTCATAATAACAATAAGACGGGCTAAGACGAATGGGTAAAGAAAGAGATAGAAAAAGGCGAGTTTTGGTAGTTTGTGCAGATGTGTGAATGAATGAAGAAAGAGAGATAAAAAATATATAGTTAAATACCTATTATTTCATTCTTAATATCCAAAAGGTTATACTATTAAATTGGGCCTATGTCTTATCTATATATAATAGAGAAAGTGTTTGGGTATGTTCCATATAGGCTCCGAGCTGAACTTATATTTACTATAATGATATTCTATTGTTTTATAACCCAAGTTTGTATTGACTCATGCGTTGTGTATGTTTATGTCATTATGAACCATATTGAATTACAATGGAGTATATTGAAGTTTAATAAAGTATACTGAAGTATATAAAATATAATAATTAAGGATTTCGAAGTATTCAAGGTTATAGCGCCGCGAATGTATCCATTTGATGATGTAAGTTTATTGTTTTAATAAAATAAAACAAAATCTAGCTCGGAGTAGTGGGCTGGGTACGCTAGTATATATATAAATTCAAAACTTTAACTATTTCATTTCTTAATTTAAAAAAAAAAATATCTACAAACAAAGCAAGACAAATATTTCAAGTTACCGATAAAAACGTAAGGAGGCGACAAAAAGATGTCTGGAAAACATTTCACTGCTCGTTAGAGAGAAAAACGAAGATGCTGTCGATAATCGCGACGTGGAGGTCCATAGCCGCTTCTGTGTGATTTTATCTGAAATCAATTTAAGCCGCGTTTCCACAATACACATACGTAAATTCTATATTAATAATAACAGTGCTGAAACTCGAAACTTTAAGCCTTATCTAATAGCATACCACATTGAGCGAGTGTAACAACTGCTTATATATCGATTCTTACTTACACTCAAGGAACGTTTCTTGAATGTAGAAGTTCCAACTAGTCGAAACTGTCAAGCAGTGTAAAATCTCTTACCTAGGCTATACCTGTACTATCTGTACCTATATATCCTACTACATGATGGGTATGACCTACTGAAACTAAAAAATATTGGAAATATAGCAGGAACAGAGGAGTGAAAAGAAGGAATAAGTCATGGTCAAGAATTTTTTGATACGGATGGACAGTTTTTTTTAAATTACAACTTTTTCAAGCCCCATATATAAAACTCCATCTGTCACATTGTAAATGGAACGCCTAGTCATTTGGCCGTAACCGATTTATTTAATTTCTATTGATATGACAAAACAAAAAAAATATTTTTGATGGTTACTTTATAAGTGTAATAGAAAAGATATGACAATGGAAACGCACTCTGACACCTGCTCGCAACGGGAAATTGGATCCGATAGCCCCTCACTCGTGATAAATGGAACGTGAATATATGTAATAGGCCATTATATGAAGTACTTCCTGTAACATTTGAGAAATGTTAGTATCTGACGGAATAAATAACTCTTTAAATTAACATATTTAAATTGACGTTCTTGCATAACTTTCCATTAATCTAACTGTTGGCACTGTTGCTGCCTAATCATTTCTACGGGTATGTAGTGACAATGACAAACTGGTATATCTGATATCGTTTATTTATACTATGTATATTTATTTATTTGATTTTTATTTGTACAAAATAAAAGAGTACTAATAAGCTGGTTTGATGCCAACAGTCATTCTCATTGCTTAGAGAGACAAAAAACAAAATAATATATATTTATATATTAATTTGTTTTACACACCTAGATAATATACATAGATCTAGATATAGATGGACAAGAAAAGGATAATTTAAAACTATTCTTTGTTTTGGTATTATTAACCGACTTCAAAAAGAGGAGGACTTTGGATTTTTTAATTTCCGGCATTTCGAACTCTAGTGTTTTAGTTACATACGAGTAATTTGTGTGATTAGGAGCCCTTTTTCTCGGCTTATAGCCGGTCTTATGTGTGCATTCCGTCTTGAGACTAAAATAATGCCACTTCCTAATCGCTATTATATAGATACATAGTAATATATATAATAAGAAATACATATTATACCCAATAACTGTTTGGTTGGTTTGCTGTGTCTAAACTGTTGCTATTATATACGTTACCTCCTAGGACTTTGCTTACCATTATTGATGTGTGTATGGCTGCCTGTTTCTGTAGGATGTTGATGTTTATTTGTGCGTCAAGGTTTCTTTTTTTTTTGTTCACGCGGAGGAATCTTTCTATAGACCATCCTCCGGTACCCTGGGTGGGCCCAGAGGGATGTGTGGGACTCGGCCTGGGCAGCCCCTACCCACTAAACCTTTCGCGAATGCCATCAGCCGTTATGAGCGGGGTGCCCCGGATCTGTCAGCGACAGGACACCCCAACGACCGGCCGGTCCCGGCAAAGACCGGACTTCATCCTCAAAGGGGACTTCTCGGCACTCAGAGAAGTCCCGAGGACGCCGAAGCATCCTGGCCCCGCTTCGGATTACGGAGGGAGCAAGTGGAGGCGTTCGTAACGCCTCCTGTGCACTCCGATACGTCCCCTGCGGAGGGGGGGAGCCTCTGCGCTCCCCTCCCTGACCCGCTCGTCAGCCTCCTTCTGGGACATGACCGTCTCACAGAAGGAGGCGACCGCCGTCCAAGACCTGTCGCTCGAGACCATCGCAAGAGCGAGGCTCGGAAGCGACAGAACCCCTGTTGCACCTACGACAATGGGGATTATGACTGTGTGTGTGTTCCATACTCTTTTTATTTTGTTTTTAGTACATAATATTTTCTTAATTTTTCTATTTCTTTTGCATCGATATTGTAGTCTGAAGGTACTGTAACGTCAATAAAATAGATTTTATTTAAAATTTTATCTACGTGTATTGAGTCTGGTCTATTATGAGTAGTTACATAATATAATATATATAATTTAGAATATATGTACACCACACATCCATTAATATAAATGTATCCAGTATAAAAGCAAATTAGTTTCACCTCAGTTCAGATGTTTACTTTCATGAATAGTCAATGCAAATTGACATGGTCTCCATCATTACAAGGCATTAACTTTTCAAAGGCTCTTCATCCGGTTGAAGCCGACGCCGTCTTCATTGTGTATTCATCCCATCCGCTATAAATCAAGCTCCGACTTTGGTGGTATCGAAATTTTCATAAATCATATACTGGGACCCTATTACAGCTAAGAGCTAATATTAATTAAAACAGGAGTTAGAAAATGAACAAAGCAAGCAATTTGATTTAAAAAAATATTCTTTTCTTTGCGACACACTTCAAACCCGAATTAAGCGATTAGCTTCGTCTTTCATTGTTCGTACAGCAAGGTAGTGGAATAGTTTGCGCGTAAAATAATTGAATTATATATATTTTTTTAATTATAGCAAAAATAAAAGTGTACAAAAAGGCGAACTTAATGTATATTTACGGCCAAAAACAAAAACTATCTACGAATCAAACGTTAAACGGTATTACGCGTGGACGCCTTCTTTGTATTTTGAAATTATCGTATGAATATTACGAAATGGAATTAATCAGAACCTAACTAAAAATAAAGATGAATAATCGAAATCAGTTGGCGTGATATTGAGTTATCCGTGAGTATATATATAGTATATCGCTCAAATACTTGATGCATATTTAAGACAAATATGGTTTTCTCATGGAATGCATTGTCAGAATTAGACAAAAATTAGGGCCCACGAGAGATACTAGCTTTCAAATGTAAAAAAAATCATCAAAATCGGTTTACCCAGTCGAAATTTATGAGGTAACAAGCATCAAAAACAATAAATTCTAATTAAGAACCTCCTTCTTTTTTTAGAGTCGGTTGTAAAGTAACGGGTGCAAGCTTAGAGAAAAAAAAGTTAAAATAATATATTAATATACATACATTAATGAACAAACATACATAAATATATAATTACATAAATAAAACTATAATAATAACGATAACTTGTTAAGGTATTATCAAATTTATCCTATGTCGCATAAATAGGGATTTCAACAAATGTATTACCTTATTATAAAAATCGATAAAAAAAAATGAATGCTGACCTTATTTTTATAAGTTCTCAAATTGTAATTAACGATATCCCTCCGCCAGCCGCTACAACCCCCAACATCATTTTAAACTTCGTTAAAAGTTTCTCCAGCAGACTGGCAACACAGTGGTAGCGTTTATAGACGCTTTAGCAATTTCACGATCACGATCTCCAAAGGAAAATCACTGTAAATACAAGCTTATTTTATTAGCTCATTTGCATAAGATTCATTAATTTCGGATCTGATTCTGAACAAATTTACGTAGCAGTCGGTGGTCATTGAAAATAACAATAAGCTTTCACAAGCACAAAATTCTATTTAGGTGGTCTAATGTAAGGGTAATTTATTTGAAAGCGAATTCAATTTAATTGATACTATTATCAATTTTTTGTTAACAGGGAGAACTAAAAACCCCAGGTGGCCCTTCCGCGGTACATGATGAGGGGCTTCGGGTTCTATAGTGGATAGCACTGGAGCCCCTCCGCACTATCCTTTGTAGCCCGTCCCGGGGAAGTTTAATCCCTTCCCCAGCATCCTCGCAGTGCAAACGACACGGGCCTACCAATGTCGCCTTCTTCCCGGTTCCACTGTAGCAAACGACAAAGGCCCGTACCTGTGTCGCCCCGTAAACCCGAGGCCCCTTTTAGTCGTCTTCTACGACAGGCAAGGGTTATCGTAGTCTTATTCTACGAGCCCAGAACTACAGGGCTGTTATTTTCAACCAACTATATTTTTTACCAACCTAGCAGTGTGTTTATGCTTTTAAAACTTGGACATGGAGATCTGGTATATTTTCTGGCATCTACTATCTCTCTCCTCTCTACAGTACGTACCCTAGACTTGGATTTTTATACATTTTTAACAGTTAACAAACACTTTTCTGACTTGTATGTTTCTTCGTATTTCTGAAGTAAAGGTTAAATAGCAATAAAATTTAAACGGGACCTTACGGAATATAATCCCTTTTCCAACTATAAAAAAAATTAAAATCAGTTAATAATTGGCAGAGTTATAACGTCAAAACTAAATAAAGAAATATGTAATCGGATTCATAAGCTCCTCCGTTATCGAAGTACAATAAATGTCATTGGTAAATTAGCCCTTTTGGTTTTAGTTCCACATATGTCCATATTTAACTTTCAGGTAGACATATTTAGCTTTTTAAGCTACGCTATCACAGGGGCATGAAGCCATGAGCCAGAACTCAGGGAAATTCTTCTTCTTCTTCATCGCCTCACTCCTCAGTATCGTGCCCACGTTTAAGTAACCTCCATTGAGTGTCCAGACAGTGATTCGAAGACAGCATAATGTATCCAAAGAAGCTGAGGCCGCAAATCAACGTCGTAAAGATGATACATATTAAGAGATACTGAGTTTCGCACGATTAGAGATGACTTAATTCTTTTTAAGCTCGGCACCCCATCTGTAGTTCGTCTTCTTTATATGCTAACATCGAATCACTATTGTCACATTGGACGACAACAAACTTGAATTCGGTTTTTTTTTAATTTTCTATGTTCCTACTTAGAGAAAGCACTTTGTGGCGAAACAAACAAACATTACAAGTACTTTGCTAAAGAAAAAGTTTTCCCATCCAAGCCATTACGCGGCCGTGCGGTGAGATCCGCCCACTTTCGGAGTTAGCAGTGGGTTGTAATGCGTTTTAGATTAGAGAAAGTTACCGTTCAATTTAAATATTTGTATCTCGCTTAGTAAAACAACTTAGTTTGTCTTTTTTAAATCCTCTTTACATGCGGTCAGTATACAAACATAGTGTATATACTCAGTCTCCGTCCAAGTATGACGTGGGAGCCTTCAAGAGTGGAGTGAATAAGCACTTACTAAACTAGCGCATACTATCTTTCGACTGTATCACCACTTTATATCAGATGGGATTGTGGTAAAGCACTAGTTTATACCCCAAAAAATATACTACGATATTTTATTAACCGTCTTTAAAAAAACGGTTGGGGACGCTAGTTACCACTAGGAAATCATTATTTGCTTAACTTATTCATGTATATAACATGAAGATTTGTGATAGAATTGTGTGTGACGGATTTCATGTTCCCAAGTACGTTTTCCGTACGTTATGATTGTGTGATGGTGATACGTATTTAGTGTGTTAGCTAATCTGTTAGCGTAAATCTAATACCTTTAAACGAGTAATTCTTGTAAATCTTAATCTTAGAAATGGCTTTAATGATTTTCATGAAATTTAGTATGCAGGGGATTTCGTGGGCGATAATTCGATCCGGCTAGGATACATTGTTAGAAAATGTCATTTTATCCGCGTAAACATAAAGCTACGTCAGTAGATGACTTTGCTTATTAGCAACACTAAGTCAATAAATGTTTGGTTTGACGTTAAACAAAGAACTAATTAAATTAATTGCACCTGTATGTTTATTATTAGGTCGAGATCGAAAAATATTATTTATATTTCGTTTTGTAATTTTATCTTAATATAATTTCCAAAAATTAATATTAACCAAAAAATACTGAGCAAAGCTCGGTCATCCAAGTACTGTTTTATTAACTATGCATATTGAAAATATTTTGTAATATCTATTAAATTGTAAATATTTCTTTATTAGTTAGTATATGTTATGTTTATAATAAATAAACAATTATTATCCCCAATTGACAAATCAAAATACAAATTAATCTCATTTTATTTCTTTTATGTACTATTTTTTCATTATTTTTTCCTGTTTAACAATTTAATTTGTAAAAATCGACTTCTAATTTATTATAATTACTAATAAAAATCTCAATCTGAATCTGCATCTAATATTAGAATGTAATGGTTAAAAATTAAAGGATAAATAAGCGCTCGTCCCTTGATATGCAGATATATTTACGTAATATATTAATATAAAATATATTCAAAATTGGAACAAACTAGCCTGCCCTACTTCTTGTTTAACATGCCCCGGTACCGCAGTTATGGTGTTGAAATTCAAACGAAATATTGGTAAAAGCCGTGCGTTATACATATTAATGGCCGGGAAAGCCATAAAGTAGGCAGTAAAATGTATGAAGCGAGGAGCTTTTGTGTACTTATACTCACTGAACGAATTGTTGTTGTGAAGAACACTGACGGGTAGATATTTTATGTTGCATTGCTTTTATTTGCAATGAAATCTAATTAGAGTAATGTGGTAAGGTAGTTTAGACGGGCCTGTAGTTCTGGGCTCGTAGAATAAGACTGCGGTATTCCATGCCTATTATAGAAGGCGACTAAAAGGGGCCTCGACTTCACTAGGCGACAGGGGGGGGAGGGACTAACCTCCCCCCTGGAGGTGCAGAGGAGACCCAGTGCGTTCTTCTGGAGATCCCGGAGCCCCTCACCATGCACCGAGGAAGGGCCACCGGGGTTTTAGTGGGTAAAAACCCCCACATAACACCGCTTTCCCCCCAGAAGGCACGGTATCTTGTTGAAGATTTCCCCCAAAAATACAAAAGTTTAGGGAGGATTCAGTTTTCTGGACACACTTCGAATGAGAAAATAGCAATATTAGTTTAAATTATTAGCAATACTTAGTTTTTATTTAGTACATAAAAGTATTTAGGAGATTTAGTGTTTTAGAAAAAAATTATAATAACTCTAATTAAGAAATAAAGTAACAAAACATATATCTTTACTTTTTTGTACAATATCAAATTACGTAAATAAGTTAAATATAAAAAAGCGCCGCCTGTGAACAGAGAGATAACCGACGTGCTTAATAGTCGGCCATCGTGTATACGACTACACCACATCCGTTATATATTTTTCTTACTGTTTTTGACTCACATTTTTTTCAGTTTGTTCGCGAAGCAAAACCCCTATATATAAGCTTCTTTCAAGGAACTGCCTTACAAGAGGGTAATTTTTAAAATCACGAAGTTAGTACTAACATACGAGTACATAATATTATTGACGATTTCTTCCCATTTAGAAGTTGGTTGATATATATTTTCTTTAGTTAGTTTAAAATTTAATTAAAAATAATCATTTTGGTCAAGAAGCTGAATATTGTGACGGAAAATGACAATAGTGGTGAGTGATCTGCTGATAATATCAAAGATCTTAAGTTATTGATAAAAGTAATAGTTTTATCAACCTGGACCGTATTTGTTAGAAGTCTAGTGCGTTGTTACTTCATGTTAATCGCTATTACCTTCACTTTCGGTAATAGACTTGTATTGTTAGATTCATTATAGATATCACTATCAACATATTAGTGTTATCTTAACTTAATATAATCCGATTACTTTCAAGTATTTTATCTATCGATTATTGTGTTTGCTAACTTTAAAAGACGATCCTATTATTTGGTGTTATTGCAATTTTATATTGATAATTGATTAATCCAATCCATGATAGCAATAATATTTTATAAGAAATGATTTTAAAGTAAAAAACGACTGCGTCACACTCCTTGTAATGCTTGAGAGCAGTATTAAGTGATTAATTGGTAACTTCGCTTTTCTTATTTTAAAACAAAATATCCACGTGTCCACGTGCAAATATTGTTAGATTATTACCGCTCAAAAATGAAATCACAGATCTGTGTTAAGCACGTTGGCCATCATACGAAATACCAGTACATATTTATTATGACTAGTGGTAGACTTAAGAACTTTCTATATAAGGGTTTTTTCTCATGTTCAAGGCCAGTAACGCACCTCTACCACGCAACTTTCTTGAACATGGACGTTCCTGGAAGACGTTCACGTAATGTCGGTGGAGACTACCCGACCGACTCGAATTTGCATAGTATTTTGTGAATATTATATAGCATTGCGCTGTCATGAGCCCTTATAATTTACTGTGTTGTAAATATCCAACTAGTATATTTTTCTATTAAAAAAATATTGTATAATGATGTGGGTGTTAGAGAAAACACTTTATATTTAATCGTTCGTAAAATAAATCACAACAAACATAGCGCAAGCGTTACTTTACGGCTTAAGGAATACGGCCCGAGTATATTTTGATTTAACTCACGTTCGAGGCAAAATGAAAAGCCCTTGCGCAAAAATATTGTGTGTTGGAGAGATAAACTTGAATTTAGGGGTGTTTAAAGTGGGCTTACGTCTTATAAGTCAGAATTTATATTTGAGAGGGACCATGTGAACCTTATCGATATATTTTGTACATGTATTTCTTGTACAAGTATTATCTCTTTAAGGAACGCTTTTGAAAAAGGTTTTTTAATAGAAAACGGGGCAAATGAACTTGCGGTTTAACTGATGTCAAGTGATCACCGTCGCCCATGAACATCAAGAACAGCTGCGTTATCGGAGTGGGGTCATTACTTGAAGGTCCCTAATTTGTACAGGTACGGACACACCGCTGATGATAGTTGGTTCCACATGTTGAAAGTACGTGGAACGTCAACGATGGATGGTGTCGATGTAATTTGGAACTCTGACTCGGTTTCTTATGTACAAAAAATTACTAAGCTTGATGAAGAGTAAGCGGAAAGTATTTTTAACCGACTTCAAAAAAGGAGGTTCTCAATTCATCTAGATTATTTTTTTTGTTTGTTACCGCATAACTTTGTGGTCAAATGTTTGATGATTCTTTTTTATTTGATAGCTGGTCCTTCTCATTCGGTCCATTCTGACTATGGCATCGGGTTTAAGAATCTTTATTTCTCATAAGAATAATAATAATTCACTTCAAAGTTACATTGATACTAAAAAAATAAGTATACATATTTCTGCATCCATGATAAAACCATGTGAGTTCAATTTGTTTCAGTATGTGCGCGACAAATGAATTGATAACTCAATATCACGTTAACCGATTTTAATGATGATTTCGGAATTATAAAGAAGGCGTCCGCACGTAATAGTATTTAACGTTTGATATGATTTGAAGTCGGTTTTAGTTTCGTAAATATACTTGTTACCTTACGTATTTTTTAATTGTGATGTAAGTTCTTCAATGTAAGTGAATGTTGCTTGTTAGAATAGTAAAGACACAAGATTAACTTTCTACGAGGCGACGATACTTTCCTTCAATTCGTTCTATATATCGAACCGCAAAATCCGGTGCACTGGTCGAGTGTTTTTAGCTTAATGTTTCCCGAAACGTGTTGTCATACACATGGTTGTTATCGCCTGGAAAAAGTCACCGTAACTCAGCATTATTCTATAACAATAAGACGCTTATCGTTAATTACAATGATATGATTTTAAAAATCATTGTGAATTAGCTCTTTGTAACATTTTGCTAAAGATAATTTGAAGTAATCAAATGCCCAAAAAAATCTTGTTTGTTATGAAAGTTGTAGTTGGAAAGCGGTAATACGAGTCGTAGTTCCACTAACGGTTTTCCGTCCTTAGAAGTTTCTACGTAGCTCTAGAAGTATAACAATATCGCTTTCAAAATGTCTGATGTTCGCCCACTGTTAGATGTAAAGAATAAAATAACCTTTCTAAAACTAAAACTGACTTGAAATCGAATCAAACGTAAAACTATTACACGCCCTATTATTAGACACCCTCCTTATTTCCGAATTATCGTTGAAATATTGCGAAATACAATTAGTCAGAAACTAACCAAACTCTCATCAAATTACCCTTGTAGTACATTCTTTCCAATAAAATATACGTGATCCAAATCGGTTGGCGTTATATTAAGTTATTTGTCCATTTGTCGCGGACCATACTTAGTGCAAATTTATGACTTATTTGGTTGTCTCGTGGATACTATTGTCAGAATTGGACCTAATTAGAACGAGACCGTACTGGAAGCACCAGTTTAATCATCCAAATCATTTAACAAACATATTTTTTAAGCCAGTCGAAAAACAATGTTGGTCGCTTCTGAGGCGTAGACCGCTTGAAAACCTCTATTTAAATCTTCCACATGCTTTTTCCATCTATTGAGATCCGTATCGTACCGTATCTTTGAAGACATCTCTCCACCTTTTTCTTGGTTCTCCATCACTTGTTATCCACTTTGTGGACGCTTTGTTCGTCTACTAGGACTTTTTCATCATTATTTCAGCCGTATAATATCCACTGTTGGGCATAGTGCATCCAGCTGCGACCCGCGCATTTTATGAGGTTGAATACCTATTAAATGTGGTAACATTGGATAGCAATTAATAACTTTGGAGTGTATTTAACCATTCTCCTATCGTATCTTATTTATTTACAGTGAATAGGCACTTACTAAACTAGCGCATACCATCTTTCGACTATATTATCACTTAACATCAAGTGGCCCCCTACGTTATGGGTCGCCTATATCACCTCATTAATAAGAAAAGTAAAATGTCCCTCCGTAATAAGGTGACACTTTACAAAGCAGTTATACGAGTACGTCCCGTTATGACGTACGAGAGCCCGGTCTTCGCGCATGCCGCCCATAAACATATCCATAGGTTACAAGTAATTCAGAATCGTTTTCTGCGACGAGCCACGGGTGCGCCGTGGTCCGTACGTAATCTCGAGCTCCACGTTGATACAGGGTTACCGACAATAGCCCAATTCTTTATTTTGGCCAGTCTGTGTAGTTCGTCATAAAAAAAAATCAAGTGGCCCAGGTGACTTTTGTGAAGTGAATTTTATTTTGAAATCTATTTAAGTGAATCGTTTTCGATAAAATAGATTTCTTTGAATCGAAACACGGATTGGTACAATCCGGATGGGATTCAAACCTGTGACAGAGAGCGTACGCTTTCGCTTTACCAAGTTATCAATACGTATATATCGTATCATTTCAGTGTAATTGCTTAAAAACTGTGTTATTGATTAGAATTTTCCGATTTTTAGCTTAACCATTTTAATCGTGGTTTGATTTGCGGTCTCCGAATAACAAGTTTATAGTTTCAATTCCACCATTCATCTATTGATGGGAATAAAGTCCGTCATTTTGGAATCATTAATTAAAATGTAAATAAATTCCATCGAAATTGGTAGCACAAAATTAAAAACAAACCCAACTGGGGCCACTTCACTTATTTCTGTTGTATGAATTGATCGCCACGATCAAGGAAGTACCACGACTTCGCAAAAATCAATGTAAAATGATGTGAAAATGCCTGTGTGGTGTTAAGTAAATACACACATAGGCTCACGTGGCTTCACTTCGTCTTCTATCAAGTAATATTAAAGCCTAACGTGAGCCTATCTTATACATAAAAAGCGGATGTTTTAATTCCAACGCTTTAGAATAAATAGTAGAATAGCGTTACTACGTAATCCCCATAGCAAACGTTTGTGGTCTACAGGATCTCTTAAAATTTAATCTATCTGTAAACCACACTCATTTGCCCCAAGTCAAATAAAAAATGTTACTAAGGTAGTACATAAAAACTATCTTACTGACACGTAGGGACTTGCTTCTCTGATTAATGACGTTGTACCCGTCGAAGTCTCACGATTTCTTACAACAACCTGCTTCTGTAGCATAGTAATGAAGAAATCTGTGCAAACAGGCAATTACTCACTTCCATCGTCCCTGTTTCTATACGAACAGGGAAGTGTGAACTAGATTATCACTTTTGAATGAATGATTACAAGTACAGAGCTATAATAAATTTTACTGTTAATAAACTTTAACTTTCCCCTGTCGCAAAAGACGGCTTTATATAAGGGTCTATAAGGGTGGAAGCCTGATCGCTCTTGCCGCCGTAGAAGACCCAGGCTGAAGGCAAGAAGAGGTCTCGTGTTGAGATAGGCGGTACTGTATGTCAATAGACTAATAGCTTAAGGTACGGTCTGCGAAACGGTAGGTCGCAGATTCGAATGGAATTCGACTATTGACTAAAACCAACTCCTGGCACAAGCTTAAGCTTAAACCTAACTTTTAACACAAATTCCAGTGCATGCCAAGGTCTTCTGGAAGAGAAAGCTCTTAGTGACAAAGATTCAGATTCAGATTAAATTTTTATTGGTAATAAATATAATAAATTACAACCCAATTTTTAGAAATTCAATTAGATAATTGAACAGGAATATTAATTTGTAATTTTTTTGTCAATTCCTCCACACCATCAAACTGACTTCAAGCTATTTTTAAACATTGCTAGACTGGGAGCTACAGTTTGTGCTTAGGGAGTCGATTATACATCCGACATGACCGCCCATTGCGTATCATCACATCATATTATTAAGTTAAATTTATTGTTCCCGTGATGTAATTGTTGCATATTAAATTTTTATTGGTAATAAATATAATAAATTACAACTCAATTTTTAGAAATTCAATTAGATAATTTAACAGGAATATTAATTTGTAATTTTTTTGTCAATTCCTCCACACCATCAAACTGACTTCAAGCTATTTTTAAACATTGCTAGACTGGGAGCTACAGTTTGTGCTTAGGGAGTCGATTATACATCCGACATGACCGCCCATTGCGTATACAATAATATCACATCATATTATTAAGTTAAATTTATTGTTCCCGTGATGCACACGTTAATTGTTGCATATTAAATTTTGTCAGGACGTAATCGTGACCTGCAAAGTTGCAGTCGATGGGCGGGTAAAATACTTTGTTATCTCTTCTACGAATCTCCGCGCAAGTCGAATGCCAAAACTAGTTCAGCAATTATCATATAAACATGTTATTCGACTACTTTATCGCGTTCTCAATAAGCTTATCAAGCATTTAGTAAATATAAGAATACGTTGTCTCACTGTGATATTATAAAAATTGTTGCTACACGATGACATTAAAATTTTGTGCTGAATAATACTGACGCAATTACACCTCTTTGTTTAAAATGTCTTATCATGTTAATAATGTATTATATCAAAATCAAGCTTCACGTCCATGAAAGTGGGGTAGACAGAGATAGCAAACGACACATATTTATTTGTGTCTTTTTTTGCACACTATGTTACACAATATTATGTATTTTACAAAAAGGCGGATTTAATGGCAAAACGCATACTCTGCCTCGAACGGTATACATGCATATCATATGTAAATATCATTAAATCAAAAATACAACCACAATAATTATATGTAACAATAAATAGATACGTACATAATACATAGATCTTAAAATAGATGGACAGGGACGTAAAAATTTAAAGGTATTGCTTGTTTAGCTACAGATTACAAAATCGATATTTTATTTTTAAAAATCAAAAAAAATATCTATAATTTGATGTCCCTCATTTGCAAGGGAGTTAATAAGGATTTTATTTTTATTTTATTATATTGTCAAGTTTAACACTTGACAATTTATCTCATAACTTTATGTTGCAAGAAATAATAAGCTCTAACGTATTTCTAATGTAAAACGACAGATATGTATAGCAAATAGGGAGGCCTCCATAAGAAAACCTTACTGAGCTTAGGTAAGAACTTAAATAGGAGATATTTTTTACTAGTAACTACTGCTACTAATTAGAACAATGGCAGCAAAGAAAAAATCATTTTTCTATAAAGTATTTCTTCCTATTTTAGCTATATACTATATTTAGCTCATTCTCCTTCAATTAGATTAGAGCTGTGGTAGCTCAGTGTCCGCGGGATTGGCTCGTGAGTCAATATCGTGAGGAAACCTACCTACCTTAGAAAATTGGCATGATTACAAATTGACAATTGGCGGAAAAAGGCATGTGAAGTCAGTCAATCCACTAGGGCCGCGTGGCGGACTAGGCCCTTATACACTCTTTAGAGAGAAGCCCTGCGCCTAACAGTGGGACATATAACTGTAACTTATTTTTTTAACTCCTTCAATTTGAGTAGATTAATATAATATTATAATGTATTTATCTCCTTATCTTGATTGCGACAAGAGAGTAAAAGTTAACATTATGTGGTTTTGTATTTGTAGTGGGTGTTGAGGTAATTAATGTAATTCATAGGTTGGCTAGGAATTTCTTAATCGCTATAATAAAGCACATTGAAGTCAATTTGTATCCATAAACGGGCCAATTAGAGGAAAATCGGAGTCAAATTGCCGTCTTGAAGACGCCTACTCGAGCAATTAATTCTAAACGCTGAAAAACTATCTCGCAACACGTCTAGTTACATATATGATATATAGGAGGATAGTTGGCTTATAGTACATTGTATATATAATATGAGTTTAAAATTAAAAAAAAAGATTTTCAGAAAAAAGGATTTATTAAAATTTGTATATATATATATACATATATATTCCAATAGCAAGTTTACCTTTTGTAAAGTCATCTGACTCAATTGCAAGAAATTATTTATATTACCACATAATGGTGGAATGTGCCAAACATGAAGTGGAAAGAAAGTCATTAATAGATAGTCTAAAACTGAGGGAGCAACATGTGGGTGTTTTCTTAATGCTGCTGTCAGAGCCGACTTCAAAGGGAGGGAGGAAGCTGGTGGCTATGGCCATACAACATTGACGACTTTCTTTCTCGCTTCATGCGACCGATGTTTGTGTGCGTAGGTTAGGGTATGATGGGGCTGACATGTCCAAAAGGCAAAAGTCCCCAATAAATAAAAAATATATATAAATATTAGATTTATATTAAATTAAAAATGACGGCTTGATAAGTGCATAACAAAATCAGATGAATTGAGACCTTCGTCTTGGTCGAAAATAAGCGGTAAAAATTTTGTACGAAGATGTTCCAACGTAAGTTAGTGGAAGCTGCGGTCGACCGTAATAAAATGAATTTGAAAGGACATTTCGGCATGCATATTACATTTTTGCGAGAAGCACACAGGTGGTGAAAATTCATTTCATTCCACCGCCAGGACTTGTTTCATTGATATATCTGAGATGCTTTTACAAATGTAGACATCTGTAAAATTCTTTCATAAGTCGCGACGCTAAAATAATTTTGTAGAATTTGCTTTAAGAGGCGAAATAATGTACGATTTCTCGATCACTTCAAAAATTACCTTAAATATGTGCTTTAGGTAAAGCAATAGGCTACGTATTGAACCAAAGAATGACTTCGTTCATTGAGTACAACCTTATTTTCTACGTTAATGTACTCCATTGTTAAGGAACAATAGAACCGAAGTTCTAAATAATACAAAGAAATACGTATTTGTACATTCTGATTGAATAGACAAATATAATACAAACTCACACGCGTTATCAAAAGGGGTATATTTTATTCACACCTAAATATCTTCGTTTACATAATCGAGATGAATCGTGGTAGTTCAGGCGGTCGCTTTAAGTTGCCTCGTACGCATCCCCAGAACCGGTCTTCTTCTTGGTCACCTCACTCTTTTCAGAGTGGTCGTGGCCATCAGGATTGGGCAGCACACAGCACCCGCCGCACGACGTCTCGCCATCTCCGCCTGCTGGCCGAGATGGCGAGCCGCACCTGATCCGTCCATTGCATTGGCGATCTGCCTCAAGGATGGAGGCATTTGTTCGGAATTCGGTTCACGAAATCCCGAGCTCTCCAACACCACATCTCCAGAGCGTCTATCTTTTGTTTCGGTTTTTGTAGGGTCTATGTTTCGGGCCAGTAGAAATTATGAGAAACACAAAAGATTTTACGAGCCTAACCTCAGTAATCGGTGCCGGTACCGATAAATACTCGTATTATAGTTGTTTTTTTGCAATTTCAAGTGCTCATTTATAACGTACTAGGCGGTGAAGGAAATCAACGTGAGGCCTAATTGATTAGGGTACGGTCTGCGAATCAAAAGTTCGTAGATTCGTACACCATTCGAATATTGACGTAAAAATCTCCTAACATAAAGTTAAAGTTACAGCCTTTACATATGTCCCACTGCTGGGCACAGGCCTTCTCAGTAAAGAGACTATAAGGGCATAGTCCGTCGCGCGGCTCTAGTGCGTATTAGCAGACTCCACATGTCTTAGAAAACTTCCTCACGATGTTTTCATTCACTGCCGAGCGCGTGGTAAATCAGTACATAAAATTGCAACTGCAAATTTTATTGGTGCCGGTACCGGGGATCGAACTAAGGCTGCGCGTACTATGCAACCTGAGGCAACCGCCCGGACACTGAACTACCACGGCTTATACGCCTGAGCTTAATTGGAATGTTTAACGAGAATGTTAATAATACTTATAAAAAAAATATTGTTAGCATTCTTTTAAATAAAAATATCTTAGATTTTTTCTAACACATGTAAGTCTTCCAATCCACACTACTTACAGACAAGGCCTGCGCCCAACAGTGGAACATATACTCGTATATACGCTGTAGCGATAACTAAAAATTTAACGTTAGTAAGCGTAGGGTATATCTACAAATGACTTTAGGAATAAGTATTTTTAGTGTGGTATTTTCTTTGTAATTTTTTGCATTTTGCATTGATTCGGAATCTCTTATATTTTCAGGTAATTTATTATAAATTTGAGAACCTTAGTACATAATATTTTTTACCACACTTTGTACTATTACCTAGCAAATACTTTGGTAAATAAGTTTAAAGACACTTTATACAAATTAGTCGATCCAAGGACTTTCCGAGTTGACGTAAACGGCGAAGCGTGTAATAAACGTGTGAATTGTATCAACTGGATCATCTTGTAATTACCCTAAACCCAATATTTATACAACAATCCACATTAACATGTTTTGGCACGATCTACGACTTAATATCCAGCGTAGGAAACTTAGTTCGGTATGTACTGTAAATTTACTTAACGATAATAATATAGTACGTAGTTGCCTTAAGGATTTGTTTAACGTCGTGTATTATGATGTTAAGGTAATTGAAAATTTTAAGCAAGGACTTAATTGATAGCTTTTAAGTCTGACCAAAGAAATATGTATAAATAAACAAATAATTATTTATTTGCAAGGATATGGTTTACAATAAGATGTTCATATAGTTAGAGTCTTACATATTCTGCTTAAAAGCAAATCTCATAACTAGTACCTTACATTACAATTAACTATTATGGACACAAACTGGATTCAGACATACGACTACAATAAAAAAAAACATTTTTATAAAACATATTAAATTTATTTTCCATTTATGTAATCATTTATATTATAATACATTTTTAGATAAGCCAGGTATATAATATATATATTTTTCAATGGATTTCACAATAAGAACTATTCAATTCGTCCGTTAATTGTTAAATGTTCTGGCATACATAGCGCTGTCATTTATAAGCCAATTTTGTATTAATTCAGGTTGGTTAATTTCCAATTAAATCCCATTTTAATTTTGTTACCATACGACTTTGTCCGTACGAAATACATCAGCAATTGGTCATGTTGCACCGCTGTAGGAGATTTACATTGGAAGATAGATATATATATAATTTTTTTTAAATGTTTAACGGGCGGGGGACCTCTGAGGGTAGAGAATTATGTAAAATTCGCTTTTTGTAAATTCTAACATGTCAGATCAAAAAAATATTCGGGCTAAATTTCACAGGTATAAGAGGTATAGATTGGTATAGATAAAGCTTTTAAATTTTAACTTGCGTGTGTTTATGGGTGGTATTTCATAAAATCCATTTTTGGTATTTTTTGACATGTCAAAAAGGATACTCAGGCCAAGTATTATACTTATAAGCGATATATTTTGAAAATATGATATGTTTTTAATTAACGCCTCTACAACACCCCTTGCGGGTGGAATTTCGTAATATCCATTTTTAACCGACCTTTACACGGTAAAAGAATATTCCTTTAAAAGTTCAAGTCTCTATTCCCTATGGTTCCAGAGATATCGTGATAAGTTAATAAATACCTGGAAATCTCTTTTTAAAATATATTTTGTATAATCACTTATCTATTTTATTTTAATCTTCTTCTTCAAATGCCATTGAAGAATGTCAACTGACGGTTGGCCGTCAGCTCAACGAACTTATCCCTGGCGTGTGCCAAGCGAAACAGTTGTTCGACGCTGGTCCACTCTAATGTTTCGCAACCATGACTTTTTCCTTCATCCAGCGCGTCTCTTCCCTGTGTCCATCATAATAAGTTGGCAAAGCTGATATTTTTCGTGTCGTTAGGCATTACCTGGTACCCTTGACTTTGACGTGACTATTCTCAGTTTGACGGTCTGCAACAATTCGCGGTTCTTTCCCTCGCGCTGGAGTACCCCGTTGGATATCTTCTGGGTCCAACTAATGCCTAGCATTCTACGGTAACATCACATCCGGAAATATTTATTTTAATTACAACTTTAAAATGACTGTATTAAAAACAATCTTTTTAATACAGTCATTTTAAAGTTGGTTATTATAAAATTATTAACAGCTTTAGAATAAAATAAAACGTTACTCGAAATACATGTCTCTTACGTACCATTATAAGTACGTATGAGAGTGAAAATTTATTCAGCTAAAACTTCGTGCTAGTTTTAGGGTTGCTGAACTCGAAAACGCAATAAATTAGACTAAGATAGTCGGGGGATGAAGACATTAGCGCAAGCTGCGCCGGGTGCGCCGGCCGCTTGCTAATGAACGTTTTAGTGCCAATTTTATGGAAACCTCATATATTTTTTATTCAATAATACGTTTAAAGAGCTATAGCAGCTAGTGTGTTAGCTTATCTTAGCTTGTAGTCTTGAGCTTACAAAATTATGCTATGGTATCCACTGCCTGCCGTGAAACTCGAATAAAGGGACTTTGGCTTCACGGGTGACAAGATAGGGAGCCTTAGTCGTGCGCTAGAGTGGACCCGGGAAAAAGTCGACTCAGTGTGGTCCCGTGTTGCATTAGCACTACGAGGATACACCCCGACATAAGACACCCCGCATGGACAAATTTTTTTTCTCTAGAAATGTTTTAAGCGGGTCTGTGATCATCTATTTGTCATATCTCGGTAAAAAAAACATTATTATTATGTATATTTTACTAATAATATGTTATAATAAAATGTATTAATTGTATATTATATAAACTAATAATAAATATCGTAATTTAGTTTATTTTTATAATAAATTTTAAAAAAAATATTTCTATTATCCAATATTAATTTAAAGTATGCTTGCAATATTTTTTACAAATATTACTAAGATTACTAAGATGTTTTGTAACTAAGTTTAAACTTGTGCTAAAGGACGATTCACCTCAATGGTGGCTAGAAAATATAAAATTTATATGTGTACGTAATCATTATAACAAAATATTTAAAAATTAAAGTATAAATATTTTTTTATGTCGATGCCAAGTAAAAAATATAATGAGATATTTAAAAAATGTTACATGTATTTATGTATATATCAATTATAGTTTCTGGATAAACTATCCGTAGTTATAATTATATTGAGGTCGAAAATAATAGCAATAAAATATTAACTGTAAATAATGATATAATAACATAACAATAGATAACAGACAATTTTTTGTATAAAAGACCGCGTTTATCCCCTAACGCATTATTCAGTTTGCTTCTGTTGATACGGGCGCACGTTCAATATGTTGTTTCAAATTGTCTTACTCACAATTGTGGCAATAATATGTTTCGCTTATTTTTACGGTAAAAATAACGAAAGGTACTGGAAGAAGCGCGGTGTACCATTTTACGAAAAGAACAAAATGTTCGGACCCTTCTGGGACTTTCTATTTAGTAACCGTGCATTTTTCGAAATTTTGGGAGACATTTACAAAAAACACCCAGATGCGCCTTGCGTAGGCATTGGAAGTTTAGCTAGCCCTACAGTACTTATCAGAGATTCAGAAAATATACGCTACATAACGCAAGTCGATTTTGAATCTTTTCATCACAAAGGTATGGAGGCACCAGCGGGAGACCCCTTGGCAGACAGTGTACCGTTGATGAATGGGAAACGATGGAAATTAATGCGGCAAAATATGACACCACTCTTCAGCGTTGCGAAACTAAAAAGTATGTATGGTGTTATGGATAAAAGTGCACAGGACTTCGTTAAATACTTAAACGATAACCCGGACAAATTGAAAGGTGACGCTTTCAACACACTGTCTACATTTTGCAGTGCTGCAATAGCAGCCTCGGTATTTGGCATTACAACCGAGTCGATTTTCGATTCACCTTTCCTTCACATGGCACAAAATGCAGTGAAGCCCTCTTTTTGGACTAATCTAAAATTCAGTCTTATGGTTATTAGTCCGCAGTTATTTACAAAATTAAAATTGTCGCTATTCACGGAACACGAAACCTTTTTCATCGGCGCTGTGAAACAAATTATAAGCCAAAGGAAAAAGGACGGTGGGAAAAATTCTGATTTTGCTGATATGTGTGTAAACTTGCAAAACAAAGGAGTGCTTAAAGATGGTGACACTGGTTTTACTTTGGACCCGACTGATGAGCTCATGGCAGCACAAGCATTCTTCTTTTTCGTTGCCGGAGTTGAACCAAGTGCAACGGCTATGTTTTGCACTTTAATTGAATTAGGTCGTAATCCGGAGATTTTGCGTAATGTACATAACGAAATCGACAAGGTTTTTGCAAAATATGATAACAAATTATCATACGAAAGCCTCGCCGATATGAAATACCTGGATATGGTTTTGAATGAGGGATTGAGAATGTATCCTCCTATCGGCTTTATAGGTAGACAATGTGTAAAAGATGCAATTCTGCCTGCCGGGAACATTAAGTTAGAGAAAGGGACAAAAATAATGATATGTCCATTCGAAGTACAAAGAGATTCAAAACTATATCCCGAGCCTGAGAAATTCATACCAGAAAGATTTGAACGTGAAACTAAACTAGTACCAGATCAACAATACATGCCTTTTGGAAGAGGAAATAGAATTTGTATCGGAGAAAGGTTCGCTAAAATACAAATGACGACTGGTTTAATATATCTGCTTCGTCATTTCTCCGTTAAAGCACAAATTCAAGGAAACGAAATGAAGTACAAAAAAGAAGTAGCTCAAATTAGACCTTCAAATGTTATAATTGAGTTCATACCAAGAAACATCAAAACAAATTAATAGTTATAATATACTTGACTTGTCAGTTTTCTTTATATATATATGTTTGCTGTTTAGAGAAATTTTACAATAAATAAAACAATTTGAGACTAATCGTTTTTATTAATATATTTAATGAGATACTTTAACTATTTATAATTCCTGACCGTACCTTGGTCTGGAAGAGGTCGCTCTCATCTATAAGACCGTCGATTGCACACGCAATTATATCGATATTTGTAAAAATGTAAAATTGATTATTTCTATGTATGTATTTTTTTAATTGTTGTGCAATAAAGCATAATCATTCGTTAATTCATATGAATAGTTATTACATAGCCTTAGCTCATATAAAATTAAACATAACTTCTGTATTATTCGTGGTACGTGATTTGACTGAAGCAACTGACCGAGCCGAGAGTGGTCTTCTCTCTCTCGGACATCCTTGAGCCAGAATGCTCAGACCCCATTTTTGGTTTCCTCGAGGGGACCCTTGTGCCACCTGATCTTTAGTGATCACCAACCACGACACCGGAGGAGCTGCTAGTGCGTTCCCATCCTAAGGAATAGGCTCCAGAAGGTCCCCAATCGTATAGTGGAAACACCGCTGGTGACAGGAATAGGAACAAAAACATACCCATTGGAAAATCGTGATCAAAAATTATAACCAGAACCTAATAAATTTATACCAAAATACGAACGTAAAACAAAAAAGATATCGGACTTAGGATTTGTATAGGCGAATAGTACGCTAACACAGGTGACAACCAGCTTATTGTATCTTCTCCGTCATTTACTTTGAAGACACGTATTCAAAGAAACGAAATCAAATACAAAGGCACCGCTTCAAGTTAAGCCTAAGATGTTGAATTCATACCAAGGAAAATTGTGACAAATATTTGGAATATTTTTGCCGATGTATTTGTGTAATATTATATAGTAATACATAAATTTTTACATTATTATTTTTTCTTCCTAATCTCTTATTAGGATCTGTAATAGCACATAATATCGAAATTAATGATTTAAGGTCAATCAGAAATAAAACAGTTGAATAAGAATCCAGATGATACTATACCACTAATATATAATATAATGCTGATGATTCGGTCGTTACGTTTGACATAAATACGTCCCTAAACGCTGCCTATTTCACTGGACTAAATATATCTACATGTCAGTTTAAATAGGATAAAAACGTAAATATCATTGATACCTTTTTAAGGGATTTTCCGTTAAAAAAAATACAAAGAAAAGAGAAAGTTGTAATTTACACGAGTATCTCAAGGTGTGGAGTTTTTTTATTTTTATTTTTTTATTTTATCAATAAATAAGCTCTCAGGTTCTTTAAACTCTACCAAGATAGATTGTGACAGATTTTGCTGTCTGCTTTTGCCCGTGATTATTATTTCTCATTTGTAAAATAAGTAGTGAAAACTCCATCCAACACCAGGCTCAAAGTTTTAGCAAGGGATTATAACAACAATTAATTGTTAGAGAAATAATTCATAGGCCACCATTTAGGTTAATAGTTGTATAAGCGATTTATGGCCTGACTCAGCCGCGTCTTTATCTATGGCCTGATCTATGGTTGGATTGGGAGTGGGGTCGTGACAAAACAGAATGGAGAATGTGTCAGGGTGTCAGTTGTCTTGAAGCAGCTAAACCATAAGTTCTATTGAGTGAAGCCGTAACACTGAATTGGAGGAGAAATGCTTGTCATTATTGTCTTTCTCTACATCTATAAATATTTTATTATTTGTGTAATCTTTTACGTTAGCTACTCTAACGTCATATTTTATGCGTTTTGATGTGCATCTAGTGCAATAACTCTAGGATGCAATAATCTCTCCTTATAAAATAATATATTTTAATACAATTTTATGTTACGTGTAACTCTGTAACGGTCTAATTACGGTAATCGCTCCTGATAAACGTAGAATACTTTACAAGGAAAATCCAATAAGTATAGATTACGATAACGAGAATTACAACGTAATATTGACATAATTGAAATCAAATTAAGCATTATAACGAGATATTGAAGTAGCCAACCTAATCATAAAAGTTAAAGAACACCAAAATTTATTATTTAACAATAATAAGACACGAATATCTAATTTTTATAATCAAAGCTCGGATGACTGATACATGTGTGGATTGTAACTCTGGACAAACCATAAAGTCTGGGAAAATCATCCAGAATATAGCACAGCTCGGGACCAGGTCTGCTCTGTTGTCTTGGATTCGCGATATTGTGTCTGTTGCCGCCTTTTTATCTTTTTTATGTTATCGAGGGGGAAGTCTTCAAAATGTATTTCTTCTTATATATATACGAGATTTATTTCACTAAAACCCGGCGGCAATCCTCGGTGCATGGTGAGGGGCTTGATATCTCCAGCGAAACGCATCGATGCCTCTTGGCACTGGGACGAAGCACTTTCTTGGGGAAGGGTTCCGCCTCTAGTACTCTTGCAAAGACACGGCTCCACTCCGCCTTCCATCCACTACGTCTTCCTCCTGAATCAACCTTGACGATGATAACCTCCACCCTTGTCACCCGTGAAACCGATGTGCCGCTTTTAGTGGCCTTTATGGCAGGCAGATGCCCTATTAACCTAATTTTGTACTCCTGTGATTATAGGACTGGTAATTGTAGACCATACCCGCGCTTTACGAAATTTTTTATTTTTATTTTTATGGGTTTAAAGCGGGCTTTTTAAATCAATTCTTTAGATTTGTGAATAAAATATGGATTTATTCATTCACTTTAATATGTTTTTTATTAATTTAATGTATTGTATAAATACCTATACATTAAATAGCGATATTAAACCAAGACGTGTTGCTTAAACACAAATATAAACTGTATAATTAAATTACTAAAACCGCAAGAGTACGTGATTGCTAATAAATTATGTCAGGCGTATTCCAACAAAAAAAAATTAAATCTCCCTCTCAGTCTCATTATTGTGTAAGTTTATTTTATGTGCACATGGCTTTTTTAATTTTATAATTAAACATCGAATCTACGACATTATTACATTATGACATTAATTTTAAATTTAATTAAGATAAATACCTAAAATTATATTCAATGTAAATGCTGGTGTAAATTTATGAAAGTTACAGAATAAACTAACAGGGTAAACGTTATTATTCAATACTTCTGATAACATATTAAATGTTTTCAAAGAAATATTGACATAATACTTCTGGTATAGCGTGATAAAGGTTCAATGTATGGAGCCCATTGTAATTAATAGAACAATTTTAATAGCAATAAATTTCTTATAGCATGCCTGCGATGTACCGTAATATAATTGTATGCTAGCACGCAACGTTTTTACACAATGATTTGCTTTGCTTTACGTGTACAAATATTATTCCCTATCTTTCTCTATGAGCTGAGAGTCAGTAAGAGAGCTGCTCTTACCATTTTTTTGGGGGGGAAGGCGGCGGTTATGTGGGGTTTTTTCCCACTACGGGCCAGCCGATATCGCCTTCTTCCCGGGTCCACCTTGGCGGACGACAAAAGCCCCCGCCCTTGGCGCCCAGTGAACCCGAGGCCCCTTTTAGTCGCCTTCTATGACAGGCAGTCCCCTACTGTAGTCTTATTCTTAAGAGCCCAGAACTATAGGGCTGGAGCTGCTCTTACCAGCAATACCCACTCTCTTCTATTTTGGACCAGAAGTTGCTATCCAACTCGAAGCTTTAGTACGGTAACTACTCCAATAGAGTCCGTCCATCTCGTATGCACCTTGCATCTGCTTCTTCTTTCCACGGACTTCTTATTAGCATAGAATGGGACGGAGATTATGTATAGCGTGACTAGTTAATTGAGATCTTCTTAATTAGTAGGTGCAGACAATTCGTGGTCATTAAGTGCGCAAGTACAGTTTAATTCTCTTACGCTAAGTAGATATGCGGCAACAGTATTTTTTTTTGTTTCTAATTCTATAAGAACCGTACAGAAGATATCCATATACACATTCAAAATCAGATTTATAAGATGATAAAATCTTTATTTATATACTTTATAAAGAAATAGAAGCGAAACAAAATAACGTATAAAAGAATCATAGAATTTGCCGCAAATTCAATTTAAAACTTTAATAAAATTTTCCAGATGGAGTGAAAGGCATACATTGTGTAATTTTTCTGCCTGTCAACTCTATGAAATGATTTATTCAAAGTTATTTTCTTGGTTTGAACCAAGTAATAGGTTGTCAAATATCTCCCTTCCGCCTTTTGTGTCATGCGGCACCCAAACATCAAGCTTTTTTGTATCCAGCCTTCTGCAGATGGTTTAAAATGGTTTGGTGACTAACTCCCATCTCCTGTCACGAGATGCCACATGCCGGTCTAACTCGATGTAGTCCATGATTTGATCGGTATTTGTCGTCACAGGTCTTCCGCCGGCTGGCTTATCCATGGTGTCGTTTTCACCGGCTCTGAATCGTCGAAACCATTCCTCCGTGGTTCGAAGTGATAGAGTACCATCCCCAAAACACCATTAATCTCACGGAACGTTTCTCTAGCGGATTTGCCTTTAACGAAGGAAAACTTTAAAATAGCGCGAATTTCGGCGTTAGTGAACTCCAGTTTACACGTCTATAACTATTGAACGCAATATCCAAACTAATTATGCATAGCGTCGTTTTGTAGGTTATGTCAAGACCTTTCAAATTATGTATAGTATTGCTAGATACGAGCTCTGTAGCGCTTTGTACATAGCCGCGAAATTCAAAAGACAAAAGGCGGAAGGGAGATATTTGACAACCTTATATAAATTCAAGTCATATTCCAATTTTAAACGATAAAAATCATTTGTTTGGTTTTGAAGGATTCAGGTCTTGAAGCCAGAAAAATGCAGGATTCCAGAAATAACAATGGATTTATTACTTGAATTAAACATCACTCAATATAACAAATGTGATCTTTTCGCGACAGAGCTTCGCGATAAAGTGATCAATTTAATACACGTCCCACCCACCGGCCGGTGGCAGCTATTGTGTTGCCATTACACGAATCAAATGTGCTGATATTTAATATCGATTACAATTGTCGTAATCGATATTAAATGTCAATTAGATAGAAATAAAATAATAGAAACAATAAATAGCAGTCCCAAATCTATACGATATATCTACACACACAGACTAAATAATGCTTACAGTATGATTCCATTTTCAACCGATTCAAAAAATGAGGATTAATCCGTCTGTACGTTTTTTTTATGTATGTATATTTCAAATCGGTGAACCGATTCTGATGAATCTTTTCTTCGATGGCCGGTGCTTCCCGTGTTATGCCACCAAAATTTGTACCAAGCCTGACAATGGTATCGATTTAAAATCCATATATGTCTTAAATTTGCATAAATTATGTGCGCCACAATTGTACGAATAACTCAATATCACGCTAATCGATTTGGATGATTCATTTTTTATTGAAAAAGATGTACTTTAGGAGTAGTTTAGTGAGAGTTTGGTTAGGTTCTGTTTAATTCTATTTCGTAATATTGCTATGATAATTCGGAAATACATTAAGTGCGTCCAGGTGTGTTAATTTGAAGTCAGTTTTTATTTATGCTAATAAATACTAATACTTGTGTTACATGTTTTGCCGAAGTAAAAAACATACGATAAAATGAAAACCTAGCAGTTTTTAATAGTTTGTTAGTCTGCAATGAATCCCCTAGGGAATTGGAAACAAAAAATATTTGCGACATACACCAAAATTTTAAAGTGACGACCGCCATACAAAAATATATTTACATACATTTTTTACCACGCATTTCGTGGGATATATATTTTCGTGAAACGAATGAAGAACGCCATTACAACGTAAGTTTGAATTATCTATTTTGCTTGTTGTAGCTTAAATGACGACTTACATAAACTTAACTTTCAACAAGTCAACAGTCGTAATGTAGCGAGCAACGAGCTGCGAACAAAGCCAACCGATTAATGAACGACTGGCTCGCTGAGTAAATGCGATAGAGGAAACTACAAAACGGTCAATGGAAATGAGATCGTGATTTTGCTTGTACACGCGTCCTTTGTTATTTCACTGTATTATAATCATAATTCGGCTTAGAGACTTTAATTCCTAATTTAAAATCATGTTTCAAATATATCAGTTCTAACTCAGAAGCCTTTGTAGACAGACTCATGGACAACACTTTTGCTGAAGATGAACACATGATCAAATGTACAGTTTTCGATTCCATAAAGGACATAGGGACAAACATGCATTTTATATATATATAGATAGAAGAAGACTATTTAAATATTATGCAACAGTCATTTTATAATTAAAAAAACATTTAAGCATTCTCCGCTCCTTCTTTATATAAACTAATATGTACTGCTTGTGCAAACTAATATGTGCTAATATATAAGCAAATATGAAATTTCCCACAAAAGCGCCTCCTCCATCCGCACCATTTTCGTAAGAAGAAGAATTTTTGCTTCACGTATTAATACAATGATTCCTGAAGTTAAAATAATATTTTTTTGCTGAAAACGACGTATTTCGGGCAAAATTTGGGGGGCGATTATGGGACTGGAGCTATAGGATAAGAAGAAAACGAGGAGAAAAAAAAAAATTTGGGGGGGTCTTTTCGAGTTTCAGTTTACGTTAAAAAAAATTGAAGTGAAAAAATGTAATAAGTATTATATTTGATTCACTTTTGGTTTTCAGACCGTGAGGCTTTTTGTTATGTCTGCAGGGATTGGTGGTGCTATAAAAAATATATTTTTGGTATAAATACGATAAAATTACAAATAAGGCAAGAATACAGCACAGAAACTAATAAAATATCGTTAACGCCCAAAACTCAACTAGAATAAACGTTGAAAATATCACACAAAGTGTTCGTATATAGAAAAGGAGGCTAAACCGGGAACGTAAAAAATGGATAACATTCCAGCAACGTATATATCCTAGGAGATGTACCATTACAGTAACAATAGCGTTAAAATTCAGACAAGACATTGGTGAAAGCCCAGACCTAACACAGGTTAATGGTCGAGAAATCTATAAAGTAGGCAGTAAAGCGCTCATTGTTAAACTAGGAACTGCTTGGACTGCGTACATAGTGACAGGTAACTATTTTTATTATGTAGTAACAACACCGAACAAATATCAGGATTTAGATTGCATTTTGTAAATTCTAAGCTAAAAGTACTACGTTCCCGTTTATTTGTTTATTCTGTTAACTACGTTTTGTTGTATTGTACAGCAGAAATTGTTTTTAGCAATAATATTTCAAATTTCTTTCTAATATATTTTCTAAAGCTAATTTTCCAACTTACTTCAAAAAAGTGGTTCTCTTGTTTTAGAAGTTGGTTGAAAAATTCTTTGAACTGGGTGAACCGATTTTGATGATCCTTTTTTCATTTGAAAGTTAATGCTTCCCATGTGGTCCAAGTCTGACAATGGCGTCCATGAGATAATCATTAGTCCTAAATTAGCATCAAGTATGTGCGCCACAAATGGACGAATAACTCAATATCACGCCAACCGTTTTCGATGGTTCATTTTATATTGGAAAGGATGTAGGATGTGTGTAGGTCAGGTTCTGGTTAATTCTATTTCGTAATATTGATACCATAATTCGTAAATACAAATAGGGCGTTCACGCGTTTAACGTTTATATTTCAATTCATTCATTACTTAATTACTACTTTAAAAATCAATGATTATTAGATTTGTATGTGTATGTGTGTATAGGCTACCTTTATTGATCGCGAACGGCGGTCTTCGGCGGTCGCGGCCCACCGCAAAAGGAGCGGTTTGTTTTGGCGGAATTGATTATTATGTTTAGACAGTTCGTGCGTTCGTTGACCCGAGCATCAGTTTTTTTTTTGTGTTTCATTGCTGTTTTTTTAGGAAAGTAATGTATTCTTATGAAACTATCGCGTCAGTTAGCTATACTTAACACGATGGTGCGTAATTAATGCTAATAAAACTTAAATGATTTTTTTAATCAGAATCAATTTTCTTAATCATTAAAGGTGTCATTAGTACTATCGTCTCTCTTTGTTTTCAGAAGCGTTCTCCTCATACCCTGTATAGCTCATTTAATTAACCGATAAATCCCGCGCATTTGTTATGATTATTCGTTTATTATATCAATCATAATAATCATTCGATCCAAGTATCAAGAATCATATGATGTTAGTAATCACATTGTTAGGTGTAATCTAGGGTTAGTAATAGCTACATAGTAATTAGCTCTAATTCACTGTTATATGCACAATCCAGACTACTATCTACCATAGCTCTATTATTATACTGGTATAATAAGATGTGTATTAACATAAAATTCAACTGGAGTTCAATTGTTAAATAGTGTTGCCTTGCACAAATCTCCGGTGAAGATGGTCCACTTCAATTCAATGCTACGTTGAGTCTACGCCCTTACGTTTTTTCGTTACGTTCGTTCGTAGACCGTACCCTAAACGCCATTACGCAAATTAGCAATAGCTTATAATATCGAGAATCTTATTATAAGAATGATGAGTTCTACACCTTTGGATTTCTCGACGATATTTTTTTTGACGTCACAATGATGAATACTGGATGTAATTTGCACAAAATGTCACGTTACGCTCGAGCCGAGAGTTCCCGAGAATTGCCATAGTGAAGTGCGTTCAAAAGTGTGTAGGCGAGAGCGCAGTATGAGAGATATAGAGAACGCAAATTGATGCTCAGTGAAGTAGAAAAAAAATCCCAGGTGTCTGGCTGCAAGACGCTCGGACGTTAAATTAGTGACAACGTATCCTAGGTACACACGTTATTCCAGCAAAATTGAAGTATTTATTTTAAAATTGTAGCCTTGCGATCAGACACCTGGGATTTTTTTGTAGTAAGTTAGAAGAATCAGATACTTGATGTATCTGATTCTTCTCCTACACAAAATTTACCATAAATATGCAGGAAGTGCTGTAGCAAATATTTTCCAAACGGTACAACTATCCGTTTGTTGTTTGTAGAAACAGGATGCATTTCACGAATGTTACGAGAAATATTTCCGCTTACGAGTCTAACGAGTCACAGTTATACATCAATGTGGCTTCCTATACACACGAAATTTTTATTTATTTCACAATTTTTTTAAGTTTGTGATGTTTTAATTAAAACATAAATATGATTTGGAATTTTAAACAATTCATAATTACTTTTTTGTTATTCAATATCAGAGGTATGTATGTAGTAACTATAGTATTAGTAAACATAAATGATAGGTACATTTAGTTTTCCAGTGACTACTTATTCATTAGCATGTCGAACGTGCGGTAGTATCAAGAATTTTTGTATTTGGATATTTTAGTGTTAAAAATGTATATAAAGAGAACTAAAAGACTTATTTTTTTAATTACACTTGTGAGTGGTAGTGTCTGTTAGGAACTACAGGGACTACCACTAGCACTAGTCAAATAATTCTCGAACATTCTAAAGACGAAGGCTATTAAAAGTGACGACCGAGTGATGCGTAGAAACATAGGTGATAGAAAAAGGGAAGACAATTATACCGAGAGTGTTAAATTTTGCTTAAAATTGCACTCTCTAAATTTGTAATCCGTGTTTCTATGCGCCCTTAAAAAAAACATAACGCTATATATGTCACATGAAAATATAAAATGTATAACCATTTATAACGTGGTACCATCGAATGTCTTCAACTTTATTTAATATTGTATAATTATTTTAGTTTCAGACACCTTCAGCCAATATGTCTCTGTAATTCGGAAGCCAAACAATTTCAGTTCATGTGATTTTAAAAAGCACATTTCACTTGTAGAACATTTCTTTAATGTTATATTTACGGAGTTTCACCAGACGCCACCAGTGTGTGTCTGTGTACAAATGTGCCCAGAAAGATCTACGTATTGCTATCCTAATGGTTGTATGAAAATAGGTGACATTAGAAAAAATAATGAATATAATCAGTTAGTCTTTCCTCCGTCTACAACTGAATTTAATGATACAGTAAAGCCCATTCCCAACGACAACGACAACGAGGGAACGAAGAATTATATTGATGATTTTCTAGAAGGTAACAGTGGAATAAAAAAGGTAAGATGATTATCAACGTTCACTAAAGTTATTAAATATTATATGTATAGATAAGAAATCATTCATCTTTTCAACTTTATGTGATATGAAAATACAGAAATTAAAATGTCCATACTTTTTTCCAACTTAGTGCATGCCGAACGATCAAGTTGAACAATTTTTTATCAGTTTTTAATATTATACTTAAATCATAATATTTTCTATCTACAGCTTTAAGTGAACCACCAGATGATGTAATTAAAGGTGAAACACACAGATCTAATCCACTTAAGGATCGATACAAAATGGTATTTAAATACAAAAGATTACCAAAAAAAGAAATGAGATACAATTTACGAGAACAAGTAAAACAAATGAAAGCCGACAAACAGAAACTTGAAAGTTATGATATGTCGAGTCAGCGATGGCCGAAAGGTAAACATTGGATACACAGTAGGCAATTACTTGAAGCCACCCCACCTCTAAGAATTGACGATACTAAAGCTAAGAAGTTATACATGTTTACTGAAAATAGTCCTTCAACATATACATCACCAAAGTATTTTAAAAGAGATGCGTCAAAGCTAACAAATGAAGAAGAAATTAATGTAGAAACTCTTTATATATATCAAACTGACACAACAGTGGATGGATTTAATTTATCCGTAGAATCTATGATTGAAAATTTAATAGAAAGCAGTTTTGAGGGACTAACCAATCTTGTGAGTTTGGAAGCAAATAATACTTTGAATCAATCAGTGGATGACAAACTGTCAGCTAATTCATCCCTATACCGAGCAAAAAATGCAATAGTAAAAGACGCCGCAGACACGGCAGTGGATAAGGATCCTCTGAAAGAATTCACATCACCTATCTATGACGAAAATACAACTACACAAAATGAAAACGTAGACGATCCTAATATCATACTTGAGAATAAAGCAAATTTTTTGGACATTATTGCTAAAATGTCTGACAAAATAGAACAACAGAATAATGCATCAATAGAAATAATAAATCGAATGGCAGATCACAATAGTTTAAAACATTTTACACCAAAATTAAAGTATGTTAAGGGGAACAGTAAAGATACCAACTTAAGTACTGGTCGATCGGATGATATTCCAGAGAATACACGTATTAAAAGGGATATAACATTTATAGACATTTACTTATATCCTTCAAAACACGAAGTAGAAAATAAAAATATTAAAGATAAGATATGATATAAGAAAAAAAGTCGTCTACACCTACATCGGAAACGTTCTTGGAATTGATTTTTGTGTACGATAAGAAGCTGAAAAACGTAAACTCACTGGCATTCGAGATTCTACTGAACCCCATCAACAGATCTAAAATTCGAATGCTTTGCTACTAGGCTAGCACTACTTTTGGTATTTTTAATCATGACTTTTAGTGGAAACTACACAGCGTGTGCTATGTAACACATTCACAATCTCCCTTCAAGCTCTAGTTTCAATTAACATGAAACAAGGAGATAACGTATGTTATAATTGTAATTATACTTTATTTAATTCGGAATTACGCTTTATTCAAATAAATTTGCATAAGAATAAAAATTGCGATGTGACACGATAGAGAATTTTCGATTGTGAAGCTAGTTTATGTAACAACAGAAGCTGTTGAAGAACGTGAAATACGATGATATAGTGCCTAAAAAATTTAAAAAATGTTAAAATTGAAAAGGATAAATATTTAAATGCATATAAATAAATGGCGTAGACATGAGATCATTAAAAGGAATAAAGGGATTAGAAATTTATGACCTTTTCATTTATTTATGATTTTTCATCTCACAATTAATCATTTACATAGTCAAGGAAAGGAATGATCTCAAACGTTTCTTATGAATTATAGAGAAATGTCTGTTATACTAATTATATAGAAATTATGAGAAAACGGTTGAGAAACTTGAAACTAACTACTGTAACGATAAATTTTCCGACTCTATAATTTTCACGCTAACTACTTCAATTTAATGGCTGCGTTCTACAGAAGCGGTTCTAGCCAATAAATTGTAATACAAGTTTGCGTGTATACTCCCATATTAAGTAACTATTGTTTAAATCACTTCACACTTTGCGACTTGTTTGTGATATCGCGTATATAATATATACAAACACACATCTATGATGAGGCAAACACAAATTTAATTTCGAGCGCATGTCCGAACTGTTATGAACTGGATGCCAGCTACTTACTCTCTGAAGCGAAGTGCCGAAGCATACCTTCGCTGCTCACCCTACTCCTGGTACAGTAGAATATAGTGTTGATTTTTTTAATAAATAAATAAAAACATAACAATAAAATATAAAAGAACTTGCTTGCTATTAACTTACTTGTTAGTAATTTATCTTCTTTTATGCTTCTCAATGGTCGCAGTGTATTCTCACGATTTTTCCGTCATCATTTTGCATTACTGCGTATTAAAGGAAATGTAATGAAGGAATAAATATACTTCTTTGCCCAACAATTAATAAATACATCACAATAATAATAAATTTGTAATTTTGACATATATTATATCGATATAAATTTCATGCGCAATGGACGAAAGGTCTTATCGCTAAGAACAAGCTTCCAGACAACCTTTGTACGGACAGAAAAATGTTTGTAGAAAGGTTTTAAGTGGGTCTGTGTCTATATTTATTTTGTAAATTAGCTAGCGCACTATCACAGTATTGCTCTAACAAGCTCTTGCTATGAATGTTAATCGTATTTTCAAACGACTTCGAAAAAAGAGGTGCTCAATTCGTGGTATGTTTTTTTATGGGACTGGGCGAATGAAATGTGATTATGCTTTTTTTATTTGACAGCTAGTGCTTTCTTTTTGGTCCAATTTTAAAAATGGCATTCATCACATGTCTTAAATTTCCATTGAGTATGTGCGCTAGAAATGCTACGATAATTGGTAAATACAAAGAAGGCGTCCACGTGTAATGGTTTAACGTTTGATTCGATTTGAAATTTGTTTTTGCTCGTAAACTAAGCAACAAGCAGATAACTTTGAGCCCACTAGAGCGTAACGAACACAAACTAATACGAACTGTGAGCGAACAACGAACATGAATCAGTATTCGAGAACTACTAGTTAAGTTACATTCCCACATTTCGTTCAGACGAGCGGTACTTGATAGACATGCCAGTAATGAGTATATCTGTCAGACAAATGTTTATGAAACTATAGCATATATAAAATGGAAGAGGTTCTCAATTTGTGTATATGCTTTTTTTTATTTCATGTTTGATTGATGATTCTAATTTGGACTGCTCCCAGTGTGGTACCATTTTAATTCCGACAAAAAAATATTTTCATTAAAAGTGATACCGACTGGGAATTAAACTCGCGGTCGTCAGATAGACTAGTTCAGCCCTGTAGTTCTGGGCTCTCAAGAATAAGACTACGGTATCCCCTCCTGTCGTAGAAGGCGACTAAAAGGGGCCTCGGTTTCACTGGGCGACAAGGGTGGGGGCCTGAGTCGTCCACCAAGGTGGACCCGGGAAGGGGGCGACATTGGCTGGCCGGTGTCGCCTTGCGCTGCGAGGGCAAAGGGCGAGAGGGAGTAACCTCCCCCCCGGGACTTGCTCTCCTTGAGCACAGTGCAAAGGGGCTCCGGTGCGTTCCACGTTGAGATCCCGGAGCCCCTCATCATGCACCGAGGAAAGGGCCACCGGGGAGGTTTTAGTGGGTAAGAACCCCACATAACCGCCGCCCTAGAAGGCGGGGTATCTTTCTGAAGATTTCCTCCTCGTCAACAAAAAAAAAAAGGCTATGACAGTTATTGAATGAAAGAGTAATAACTAAAATTAGTGAAATAGAAGAAAGTGAATTTGTTTAGCATGATTAAAGTAACATTGGCCATCACAAAACGAAATAACGAGCTTAGATTATGAGAAATGCTTAACAAAAAAGTAAATAATATCTATAAACAATTGTTAGCGTCTTTAAAAAATAAACTTTATCAAGAAATAAGTAGTTTTTCGTGTTTAAACCATTATAACCTACATTGAAGCAAGATTTTATCTAAGGCTAACATTTCCCGACGTTATCATTTGCACGTGCTAACATTTCCACTATAAAAATAACCCGCTAAGGCTCAACCGTAATATTACGATTCCAAATCGACCCTTTGAGCTGCCGATCCTTGTGTATTCTCGTATAATATCAGTTACTGCTTCAAACGTACTGTAAATGAATTATTCATGGGATACAAATCAAATGCGAGGTGATATGTGGTAAAAGTGGAAGATAAAAGGGAATCACACTTTGACTTTTTCTCCTACTTTAGTGTTCGAAATACAACATCTTACATTCGACTTGGACCAGATGGGTAGTGGAAGAAAGACAGTAAATTAGAAAGTAAGTCAGTTTTACATCCTTCTAACCAAACGTTTTGGTTTTTGTGTTCTTGAAGCCCTGCATCTTGTAGTCGTTTATAAAACCTAATATTGTATATGAAAGGATTGGAGGAATTGTTTGCTGCCATCTGTCCCTTCGATTTCATTGTGGATGTTTGCAACAAGAGAGTGAATATTCATCTAAGCTTAATACCCAAAAGGGCATTTATACTTGAAATCAGATCGTATCGTGGTCAATCAAATGCTTAGAAAGTATAAAAATGTCAGAATTATAAACCTAAGATGCATGGACTATTAAATATAAATTTGTAACAACCTAACTATTCGACAAGCGCATAATTCATCTAACAGTACGGGTGAAGTATCGAAACGTGACCTAGGCATCGTTAAAGCCTAACTGAGGAAATTCTAATGACGTTAAAAGATTTGGCACAAAGCTCCTAACACAATTCACAAAATTTCTTGGCTCTTTACCGACTCATTATTTATAAAGTCAATTATTATTGTCGTTTACGTAATATATCTTTATTATATATGTAGACTGCGTACGTATATTTACACTGCTGAGCAATTGACCACATTTCCATTGAAATAAATTACCATTACGAGAATTCAGGATAGTATGATAGACGCTTCCGTGATGTGTAGATCTAATACGATTATACTCGTAGAGTAACAGAAATGTAAACGTAGACCTAGGCGTACACGTAGGCGTAGACGTAAGCTTCAATAGCGTAGACGTACGATCACGTGTACGTGGACAAAAACGACTGGTGACAGGGACAGGTGGCATGTGACAAGTCAAGTTACATTTTACAGGACAGGTGACATGTGAAAGACCACGACGTGACACGTGACAAGAGATGATATGTGTCAGGTGACGTGTGACAGGTGGTTATGTAATTTTTGTTTTATATTTTTATATAAAAATTCACTTAGTATTTGTGGTTCCTAAAAAAAGTGGACCGGAAAAGGACGAAATTTTTTACTATGCAGAAGTGTAAACCAGATTGCGTGTTGCATATTTAATATTAGACATTTGATTAATTAGATTTGGTTCCAATAGCCCGAAATATTCAATGAATAAAATTGGGATGAAAGAACGTTGTAGTTTAGATATCTGTAACTATTTCTGAAACTATTTTAAATTGTTATAGAATCACATTGTGAAAACGTATCAAAAAAAATGTAACGCCTTTTACATATAAATAGCAATTACAAGATTTCAAGAAACTTTATTATTCAAGCCTGTACCCAACAGTGGAACAAATATGCAAGGTGATAAGGGTGACTATTAACGATAATTTGAACCTCTATACGGCCTTATATAAAATTGAACCATTTTTGAGTTATCATGTATTTTAGCTATTTTGAAAATAAGTGAAAAATAACATCAAAAATTGATATAGTAAGTTGGTGGCCAACGGGTATATATAGGTCGAATGACCAAAAACGCGGTATAAAAGCAACTTTTTATTAACTTACTATTTTTAACTTTCAAATAGCCCCCAGCAGGTTGAAAAAAATAAAAATAGTTACACTAATAAGGTGAAATATGTCAACCGCTAAACATTTTGCGATGCATTTCAAAATTCGTGCAAAAATTGTAAATGGCGGACGACAATTAAGAAGTGCCTCTACTTACGGGGGTACTCTGCAGGCAAGAAATTTATTCTCAAGTGCGCGTTTACTTGGAACTTTATTTCAGCTTATGCGATGTCGAGAAAGGGTCCGCCGAAACGAGGCAAGGAAAAGGGAGAAAGTTAAATTTAATTTCTTACAAGGTCGCAAAATCTCGCACAGATTGCTGACGCGCAAAAGACTGTAAAAGCTTGCCGCTGCACGAATTGTACTTCCCGGAATATAGCAGAAAGGATTCTTATCATCTGATGTTAAGTAAACACGGAGCTCACTAGCACCGGCTAATGGGTTTGGCTGGCACCTGGATACTAGCTTTTTTGGGTTTAAAAAGATTGTGCTAGTGTAGGAAAAGTGGTTGAATCACCGCGATCGGACCAGAACGATCGATCAGGTAGACGTTGTATACATCGACCTCATAGTATACCAACGTAGAGTGAAAGTATTCTTATATATATTAGTATAACCGCGATTAAAACGCCATTTACTCTGTGCCTTTGTATGTATAATTTAATGATGATCGGTTGAATAGTTATTGAAGGCGTTACAAATAAACAAACTCACTTATTTTACTTTGTAAAAGTAAACTTGTTTATCGTCGTAACTATTCAGATATTAATCGTTTATCTACTTTAAATACTAGATGTCATGAAAGTATTTATTTTAATTCGATCAATTTGTTACTAACAAATGTGCATTAAAAATAATTTATCAATCTTTATCGTACTTATGCTATTTTAGTAATAATGGTTTACACATAAAAGATATATGCTGTTGGGGGCTTGTTTGTAGGAATATTTAAGATTAATATTTCTTTAAGATAATCATATTTTATTCCCCTTTCATCATTCACCATCAAACGGTCAGCTGGTTTCCAGCCTTCGAATCCGAACGAAGCCCCTAACCTGGTGTTAAATTATGCCCATAGCAGTTTTTTAATACACTCAGCAGCATTTATCTCCGATTACAAAATAGCTGTTTTCATGAAAAATTTAAAGGGCATTTGCTAAACTAATAACAACCATCAAATACTGTATCTCCATTTAATTTACCCAAAAAAAATATAATTATAGTTTAACCAGTCAATTATTAATTTGATTGGGATCAAACAAATAAATGGATACGTAGTATCTAATCAAATGAAAAATCCTGTTTGATTAGCCAACAAAGGAAGTAATAAATTATCTAATATCAACTCAACTGAAGGTTAATTTTATTTTTCCCATGATTGAGTTTTAGGTTAAAGATATGTAAGTATTGTAGAGTTATTATACAACCACACAACAACCACAGCTATCGGTACAGGTGATCTCTCGTCTCATATCAGGTCAAGCTAACGTTATTTCAACCAACTTCAAAAATAAAGTTATTTAGCCTATATTTTAAAATATTTATTATAATTTTTTCGCACTCGTATTGCCGTCATTATGATAACCATTTAATGAATCTATTTTGAGATTTTTTTTTGATTCAAAGTTTTTTGCGAAATGCGAAATTAATTTCGTGTCGGCCTGATTCAAAAGAGCCGCATTAAAAAAACTATCTAACTTTTTTGGTTAATTCCACGCGGACGAAAGCGCGGGCACAGCAAGTTAAAAATAAAGAAAAGATATATAGTAGTATATGGATAAATAGATAGGGATATGAAAATGTAAATTTCAAACTATTCCCTGATTTGGTAGAGCTTTCATAGCAGCTTTTTGAAAGTAGCTTTATCATATACTTATACCATTGTGTCGTGTAATGTAAACATTATCAGTCATCTAAGTCAGTAGTGCAACGCTCCAACCATAAGGTTATCATTGTATCAAATAAACAATATGCGTTATTTATTACAAAAACAATTTGCAATTCATGATGACAGTAAAATTAAAATTTATCGCGAGTCAATGTTTCTTTAAGCACGCTGTAGAATCATGTCAGATAAAACTATTAAAATAAATAACAAACAACAATTCTATGTAAAATACCAGAAAATAGTCACAGCCTACATAATAATATCATATATAAAAATAAAAAAAAACAGGTTGTATTGCTTATTTTTTAATGACGAACTACACAGCTTGGCCAGAGAAGCTGGCCTTAACTGCATCACCGGATTGAGAGGTGGCATAGCTCTTTGGTCGCTTAGCCCGAACCTCTATCGCTAGTAACTCGACACAAGGGTCCCCCGGTGAGGGGTAACCTCGGCTTGGACGGTTATTATGTTACGGACCTAGAATATTGCCTATACTGCGACGTATTTAAACGTAAACGACAAACTGGCCGCACTACTCTACCGTCATACAGTTCTTGTAACTAGTACGGAGGGTAGTTATCTGATATTGCAAAACTAGCCATGCCTTAATAAAAAATTCCTGCAAAATAATGTTTATAGATTTAAGATATATCCGTAGATATAAGAGATCTGTACATTTTGGCCATGTTTTTGATGGAATTAAAGATTTATTATTACTAACGATAATAACGCGCCTCTAATGCGGATATACAGACTTCACGTGTCTTAGAAAATTTTCAAAAATGCTTTCTTTCACCGTCGCCCGCGTAGTGAATCAGCACTTACAATTGCAACAAACAAATTAATCGGGGCCTACTACTCAACTTGAGGCGACTGTCCGAACACTGAGCTACCACGACTCTAAATTCTAAAAGCTTCTCTAATACTCTACATCTAAATTTCAATTTAAATATCGGTTTACTACACATTTGTTAATAATATCCTGCTCATTAAACTAGAGCGAATACTTAAAGTTATGTTTTGTGTCTAAGTTACTACTTTACGATCCTATTGTTACTAGATCGAATTTCTGATGTTATAGCTTCGATATTTTTAACCGAATTTAAAAAATAGGCGGAGGTCACCAATTCATTAGTAGTTTTTAACGGATATTAGAAAATGTAGCGGCGGATCCTGGTCCAGCATATCGGGCAAGACCTCTCGGCGGCAGTAGCGGCTGCGCTGGCGGGGAGATCTAAATGGAAGGCGCTGGTCTCCTTCTGCGAGTCAGTAATGACCCAGAAGGAGACCGCAGAACGGGATCGGGAGAGGGCCGATCCCGTTCGGAGATGGCGCAGGCGGGCCGGTGGCAGACCGGCCCGCAGCCCTGTAGTTCTGGGCTCTCAAGAATAAGACTACGGTATCCCCTGCCTGTCGTATAAGGCGACTAAAAGGGGCCTCGGGTTCACTGGGCGACAAGGGTGGGGCCTGAGTCCACCAAAGTGGACCCGGGAAGAAGGCAACATCGGCTGGCCCGTGTCGCCTTGCGCTGCGAGGGCACAGGGGAGGGAGTAACCTCCCCGGGACGTGCTCTCCTTGAGCACAGTGCAGAGGGGCTCCGGTGCGTTCCACTGGAGATCCCGGAGCCCCTCGTCATGCACCGAGGAAAGGGCCACTGGGAGGTTTTAGTGGGTAAGAACCCCACATAACCGCCGCCTTCCCCAGAAGGCGGGGTATCTTTCTGAAGATTTCCTCCCCGTAAACAAAAAAAAAAAAAGGTTAGCAATTACTCTGTAGTTTTAAAACTTCAAAAAAATTGAGGAGGTTATCATTTCTTTCTGTATTTTAATCGACTTAAAAGGGACATCCTGTAAAGCACGGCTATTCCAAGAGCTATGCCACCTCTCAATCCGGTGAAGCAGTCAAGGCCAGCTTCTCTGGCCAATCTGTGTAGTTCGTCATAAAAAAGGCTATTCCTCCAAAGGTGCAGAAAACCCGGTTGGCACCTGGCCCCATCACGGCGGAAGACGGTTCACCTTGGAAGGTTTTAGTCGGTAGGGCCTCCAGTAGGCCAAGCCAGACATAATTTACCCGTCTCCTGGCCCAGCACGAATAACAATAATATTTTGGAAATAAAAGATAGCATCCGCTCGTTTATAATTTAAGGTGTTACCCGTAATAGTGTTTAACGTTAAATTATAAGTCGTTTTTTTTAATTTGCAGGCCAGGGAGCGTTACAAAATATTTACCGATTTACAATTCCATTATGCTCCTCGCTTTACCAAGCTCTTATAAATTGTATACTTTGACTGGATTAAGAGCTCCTTTTATACTACATACATTAAATACAGCCAGTCACAGTGAATATGAAAATGAACACGCGTGACACATCATATCATTCGCGATTCTAATCATATAATCGCTAATGAATGATGAAATTAAGTGTATAATGATTATGAATGGGAATTATGCAATCTCACAAAGCTTTAAATATTTCTTAGCTAGATAACAAAATCATAATTTTAAAAAGTCATTTATACAGACACCAGACGTAAACAATTTATTCTACTCTTTTTTACTACTGTCCGATTTTAATCAAACATATATCCCATAATATGTGTCTACACGTAATACGTCCCCATCATGCCCCAACATCACGTATCGCCGCATAGCCATACACCGGCTACAATTTTAATGAAAATAAAAATCATAAGGTTAACTTTTTATTGTTGACGGAGGGGAAATCCTTGATAAGATTAGGAGCGTTGCTGGAGTTTCTTCGGCCACTTCTTCTCCCAGCGCTAACGCTTCCCGAAGTGGCATATAAGTTAGTTTTGCTTAGACTGTCCCAATAGAGTCAATAAAATAGCTACCGACCGAGTCGTGGTTCGGCCCTCTCGGGCGCCCTCGGATCGGATTACTAACACGTAAAAATAGTAACCGTGCAAGCCGAGGTTACACCTCACCGGGGACCCTTGTGTCGCGTTACTACCTAATAGAGGTTCAGGCTAAGCAACCTAAGAGCTATGCCACCTCTCAATCCGGTGAAGCAGTAAAGGCCAGCTTCTCTTGCCAACTGTATTAGTTCGTCCAAAAAGGGGGAAATCAACACGATACTGCATATGCTGTATAATACTGCATTGAGCTCTTCAGAGAGCATATCCCGAGTTAAGCCCTCCCTCTGTGCCCTCGCAGTGCAAAGCGACACTAGCCAGCCGATGTCGCCTTCTTTCCGGGTCCACTTTGGCGGACGACCCTTGTAGCCTAGTGAACCCGAGGCCCCTTTTAGTCGTCTTCTACGACAGGCAGGATACCGTACCGTTAGTAGAGATACCGTAGTCTTATTTTTAGAGCCCAGAACTAGAAGGGCTGGCTGGCAGGGCTGGGACAAAGTTAACTACACCAACTATAAAATTCTGATGTCATACACGCTGTACAATTCTGGAAACGACAATAATTTTGGAGTTTAGTCAATTGTTTATTTCAATAATGTGGCCAACATATCTCATTACACGGTGTAGGCATAAAGACGAAATTTTTATCAGTAAAACGTTAAAATTGCGGAATCAGACTTCTATCAGCTGTTACGTTAACTAAGAATTTATTGAAACAATAACAAAATACTTTGTGTTAATACGATAATAGCTAATCTTTCTTGATCTATAAAATATAATTCACATGCTATTAACACATCTGTTGACTGAAGTCGATTCGGTAAATTACGATAAGGGTGTCAAAGTTTTAAACATTTTAATAACACTGTTAATGCATCAATAGCCTAATGGTTTCCGATCTGCGAAAACGTAAGGTCGTAGTTTCAAATTCACTTTCATTTCCTATTTAAGAGCATCGAAACTTGGTAATTATCGAAGTACCGTTACTTCGCTACGTTATATTAAAAGCGATTTTAACTTTTAATTTATTTAAAAAAAGTGTCTTGCTTATTACACCTCTTTAACGTATACCACAAAAATTCACCTCGGTGGTAGACAATTATGTGCAAAGACACGTTTTACATGAATGGATCAGATGTACTAGGACATCGAAGAATACCAACGTGAAGTGTATATATTATATAATAACATATTTGACTCCGTTATCGTTAACTTACCCTGCCTTAGATTGTCATAAACGTACTAATAATCCACAAACAAAGTACAATGCTAACAAAATTAATAGACATAATTTTGATTTCATAATTATTTAAAAACCAACTTTAAAAAAAAATTAATAAACGACGCCTGTCTCAAATGAAGACGAAATAATATTTTTTGAAGTTGGTTTAAAAGATCGAGTTGTTATAACGAAATCATAGCGCCCAAATCTCTCCACCGAAATTACCTCCTATGATTAAATGTTGAAATTCGGAAGATGAATACTCAGAACTCGAGATAAATTGCGGCAAAGGGAACTGGCCGAGTCTTGAATAAGAAAAAAAATATATATATATATCCTAAAATTGTTTTATGATCTTCACAATTTATTGTCATTGTAAATATAATAATGAACACATGTTGTACTTTTTTTTTATCTAAAACAAGAACCTTAATTTTACGTATTCTTAACGTACTTAAGCAGTCAAGGCCAGCTTCTTTGGCCAATCTATGTAGTTCGTCAAAAAAATTTGAAAGAATTTGAACCGTAAGGCGTTATATCTAGCTAAGGCTTCTAGGAGAATAACGACATTAAAATGTAATCAAATTTTAATGGAAGATTTTGGTAGCGTTTCCTGATGAAAAACATATTGAGAATAGCAAAAGACTTAATGAGAATCTGTGGTAGAATATTTTTGTGGTCTTGCTTCAAATGTTATTTGTTGATTCATAAAAATTGTATTGTAAACAAAAATAAATCTCTTGTTATTGAAACAGCTCTCATATTCAGAAACAATCTTAAAGATAAAAAAGCTATTTTGTTGGACACACAACGTTTAATTAATAGTAATAATAAGTAAAAAATCGCGTATCACAATAATAACAGATAACATGCCGAATGTTTTGTGGATATAAAAACTCGTCTCTGTCGTCAGTCGTTATTCAGTGCGATCCAACCATAGGTTGGCACGTTTAAAATGTTGTTTCAACTTTTATTAATACTAAGCGTCGCATTGATTTCTTTCTTCTATCTTTTTGGGAAAAATAATGAATATTACTGGAAGAAACGTGGTGTACCATATGACGGAAAAAATAAAGTGTTCGGGCCCTTCTGGGACTTTATATTCGGTGACCGAGCACTTTTTGAAATTTTTGGTGATATATACAAAAAATACCCCGATGCACCTTGTGTAGGCATTGGCAATTTTGGCAATCCCACTTTACTGATCAGGGACTCTGAAAACATACGCCACATCATGCAATTAGATTTTGAATCTTTCCATCACAAAGGATTCGAGGCACCGGCTGGAGATCGTTTAGCAGACAGTGTGCCGTTCATGAATGGGAAACGATGGAAATTAATGCGTCAAAACATGACGCCACTCTTCAGCGCTGCCAAATTAAAAAGTATGTATGGTGTTATGGACAAAGGAGCGCAAGACTTCGTCAAATACTTAAATGATCATCCGGAAAAATTGAAAGGTGACGCTTTCAACACGCTTTCTACATTTTGCAGTGCTGCTATCGGAGCTTCAGTATTTGGTATTACAACGGAATCTATTTTCGATTCACCTTTCCTACATATGGCACAAAACGCAGTGGTGCCAACGTTTTTGTCTAATCTGAGATTTTCTCTTTTAATGATTAGTCCTTGGTTGTTTAAAACATTGAAATTGGCACTTTTTGCGGAGCACGAAGAATTCTTTATCAAAGCTGTGAAACAACTTATAAACCAAAGAAAAAAGGAAGGTGGGAAAAAGCCTGATTTTGCTGATATGTGTGTAAATTTGCAAAACAAAGGAGAACTTAAGGATGCCGAGACTGGCTTCACTTTAGACCCTACTGATGAGCTCCTGGCAGCACAAGCGTTCTTCTTTTTTGTTGCTGGTGTTGAACCAAGTGCGACGGCTTTGTTTTGCACATTAATAGAATTAGGCCGCAATCCTGAAATTTTACAACGTGTCCAAAACGAAATTGACAATGTTTTTGTAAAGTACGACAATAAACTGACGTACGACTGCCTCGCTGATATGAAGTATTTGGATATGGTTTTAAATGAAGGACTAAGATTGTATCCTCCCATTGGATTCTTAGGTAGACAATGCGTTAAAGAATCAGTGCTTCCAGCTGGAAATATTAAATTGGAGCCAGGGACAAAAATAATGGTGTGTCCATTCGAAGTACAGCGTGATCCGAAACTATATCCCGAGCCTGAAAAATTTATACCGGAAAGATTTGAGCGCGAAACTAAACTAGTACCAGATCAACAATACATGCCTTTTGGAAGAGGTAATAGAATTTGTATCGGGGAAAGGTTCGCTAAAATACAGGTGACAACAGGTTTAATATATCTTCTTCGTCATTTTTCTGTAAAGACGCATATTCAAGGCAACGAAATTAAGTATAGCAAGGAACAATTTCAAGTAAGACCGTCAAACGCTGATGTTGAGTTTATACCAAGGAATATAAAATTACATTAATTGTTGTATTATTATCGTAACTGTGTAGATTATTATTACTTTGAAAATATATAATATATATTTTGTGATATTTAATTTGTTTTGTTATTTTATAACTACAAAACATAAACACTCACGCTCCTCATACAAATGGGAAGGCAGAGATCTCAAACTTCCACATAGCACACTTCTAATACGTTCTTCTTTACCTTCTGCTTTTTAGTAGGTCGCCAATTGGTCGATATAACTCCTTAAACGACGCCCAGTTCCGACACTTACTTACTATATATTTTCTTCGCTCATTATTTATATCAGTTTGAACCACCGAGGCATGCCTTCTGGTCGCTACATCCTCTTTAAAGCCACACCTTTCGCCAATCACACAATTCTTCAACCTCTTAAATACCAAGTACTGTTGTAATTAACCTAAATAACTGTCAGAAACATGCTTTAATTTTATTACTTAATACGTAATATTCTATTTAATATTTCCTTAGACTTAGTCTTTGAAATAGAAATCATAGTTATTTTTGCTTGCCAGCAAAAACGTCAATAATGAATAATGAAGACCAAGAATTGTAAATGTCTGACACAAATTGAATTAACAAAAATGATATAGTGTAAAGTTTGTATGAACGAAGATAATATTCGCTATCTTTAACGACCAGATTGGTATTAACCGGTTCTGATAGTTTATCTTTCTACTTAATATAGAGGCGATTCACTTGTGTATAAATATATATATATATATATATATATATTGCGGACTTTCATGTCAGCGTAGTGCAGGACACATTTCCCGGCACTCCAACCTCAACTACATCATCTGCCGGGCTCTTTCTACCGCAAATGTTCCATCAACTTTTGAGCCAAATGGACTATTGCGTAGTAATGGTAAGAGACCAGACGGTATGACTGCCCTGGAAGATGGGACGGCCTTTAGTATGGGATGCCACATGCGTCGATACTTTAGCACCGTCACTTCTTCCAGAATCTTCTGTTGAGGCTAGAGCGGCCACTGCAACTACAGAAAACCTCAAGCGGCGCAAATATAGTAACCTACGGTTTTTAGGACCTTTTTAATGTGATAGCTAAGAAGATGGTCGACACATCTGTTGACCAGAGAGGCTAAGCATTGACACTCTACTCTTAAAAATACCCACATTGTAATCGGAAGGAAAGACAGACGCGGGCAAACTATTCCAGTCCTTTGCTGGACGAAGAATGAAAGACGATGCAAAGCGATTCGTTCGGGTTTGAGGGATGTTCACAACAAAAGTGCGTCTAGTTAGTATTATGTATTGTTCTATATGTATAATTACTTGTCTTGGATTATCATCAACCTACCAATATCTCCAATACTTAGAATATGTCGTAATTTTATATATATTTATACTTTGTTTACTTATAAATATATAAACAAATTGTACCTGTATTTTCAACAGTATTTTACACTGTTGAAAATACTAAGAGCTAGGAGAGATAGGTAAGTATATTTATTTTGAGTGACCTACGTTGATCGGCCAGGAAAACTCTACAGTTGCACCGGGTGTTTGCTTGGGTTTTTCAATATATTCGGTAAGTCGTGCGGGTATGTCTTATAAAGAAAAAGTTGTACAGCAGCATTATGTATATTACCGAGAAATTATACCAGCAAAAGCCTCATTTTAGCATTGTAGGAAAAATTTATGCTGATGTTTTGATTGAGAAAATTGAATTGTAAATTTGGGATGAACTGTCTGTGGTAAAAATAAGGGCTGTGTGGATCACGTTATTTCTATGATCATCGTTCACATAGAAGTTGCCTGCAATTCAAAAGTTTTATGTACTTTTATCTATGAAACAGTGAAGGGATTATTTTTTAACATACGAGTAACCTCTGTTAAAATAGTGTAGTGATCTAATTAAAGTGTTTCACAGTGATTATAAGAGCGGTGGTAGCTCAGTATCCGGGCGGTTGGCTCAAGTTGCATAGTACGCTAGCAACCCAAGTTCGATCCTCGGTACCCATAAATTTGTTGTTGCAATTTTATATGCTGATTTATAACGCTTTCGGCGGTGAAGAAAACCATCGTAACGAAACTTATATCTTAGAAAAATTTTCTAAGGCATGTGAAGTTTGCCAATTTGCGTTAGGGCCGTGTGGTGGTCTATGCCCTTATACTCTCTTTACAGAGAAGGCCTGCGCCTTCTTAGGATACTGGACCTACACAGACTGGTTTAGTATCAATAAGGCTTGTGAGCCATCCCCATTGTTACTTAATTTGCTTCCAGGCATATGAGTAAAGACAGAGTATGAGTAAAGACAGAGTATGAGTAAAGTGAGAGTATTTCACGCACATCTACCAGCTCTTCAACTTTTTAAGGAGCAAGTACAGCCTCATATTAAATACACACAACAATTCACACTACTGAACTAGGGCTCCCCAGCAAAGTACTTTCGTTTGGCTCCACGGTACTGTACATTTGACGCGTAATTTTCTTTCACGTACTTGTGGTTCTAGTGGTCAGTAGCGGTGTTTTCGTACCGATACGACATGAGAACCTTTTTTTGTTGAAATCTTCAGAAGCCTGACATCTGGCGTGTGACATGGACGCGCGTGTATACATGCGCGTCCGGGCCGTCGACGGCGGGGACGAGCCACCCCTGGATGCGGGGCGGCGGATCCTGGTCCAGCATATCGGGCAAGACCTCCCCGCCGGCGGCAGTAGCGGCTGCGCTGGTGGGGAGATCTAAATGGAAGGCGCTGGTCTCCTTCTGCGAGTCAGTAATGACCCAGAAGTTGTGACGCAGAACGGGATCGGGAGAGGGCCGATCCCATTCAGAGATGGCGCAGGCGGGCCGGTGGCAGACCGGCCCGCAGCCCTGTAGTTCTGGGCTCTCAGGAATAAGACTACGGTATCCCCTGCCTGTCGTATAAGGCAACTAAAAGGCCTGGTTCACTGGGCGACAAGGGTGGGGGCCTTTGTCGTCGGCTAAGGTGGACCCGGGAAGAAGGCGACATCGGCTGGCCCGTGTAGCCTTGCACTATGAGGGCACAGGGGAGAAGAATCCCCCGACGTGCTCTCCTTGGAGACAGCAGGAGGGCTCCGGTGCGTTCCACTGAGATCCTGAGCCCCTCGTCATGCACCGAGGAAAGGGCCACCGGGGAGGTTTTAGTCGGTGAAAACCCCACATAACCGCCGTCTTCCCCCCAGAAGGCGGAGTATCTTTTTGAAGATTTCGTCCCCGTTAACAAAAAAAAAAAGTTTTTGTAAAGTTTTTTTATACTTTCTAAGCAAGGGCTTGACTACGATCCCACCTGATGTTATGGAAATGCAGTCCTGATGGTAAGGCGCACTAGCGTAGTAAATGTCTATTCACTCTACTCTTGAAAATACCCACATTGTAATCGGAAGGAAAACAGACGTGGGCAAACTATTCCAGTCCTTTGCTGTACGAAGAATTAAAGACGAAGCAAATCGCCTCTGTTCGGGCTCTGAGGGATGTTCACAACAAAAGGATGAAATCCAGCAGTGCGTCTAGTTAGTATTATGTATTGTTCTATTTGTATAATTACTTGTCTTGGATTGTCATCAACCTACCAATATCTCCAATAGAATATGTCGTAATTTTATATATATTTATACTTTATTTACTTTTAAATATATAAACAAATTGTACCTGGGTAAAATACTGTTGAAAATACTAAGAGCTAGGATAGATAGGTAAGTATATTTATTTTGAGTGACCTACGTTGATCGGCCAGGAAAACTACAGTTGCACCGGGTGTTTGCTTGGGTTTTTTAATATATTCAGTAAGTCGTGCGGGTATGTCTTATATAGAGAAAGTTGTACAGCAGCATTATGTATATTAGAAATTATAAGAGACGATTACGAGAAATTATACCAGCAAAAGCCTCATTTTAGCACTGTAGGAAAAATTTATGCTGATGTTTTGATTGAGAAAATTGAATTGTAAATTTGGGATGTACATTTGATTGTATGGTAAAAATTAGGGCTGTGTGGATCACGTTATTTCTATGATCATCGTTCACATATAAGTTGCATGAAATTCAAAAGTTTTATGTACTTTTATCTATGAAACTGTGGATGGATTATTTTTTAACATAACCTCTCTTAAAATAGTGTAGTGATCTAATTAAAGCGTTTCACAGTGATTATAACAGCGGTGGTAGCTCAGTATCCGGGCGGTTGGCTCGCGTTGCATAGTACGCTAGAAACCCAAGTTCGATCCTCGGTACCCATAAATTTGTTGTTGCAATTTTATATGCTGATTTATAACGCTTTCGGCGGTGAAGGAAACCATCGTAACGAAACTTATATCTTAGAAAATTTTTCTAAGGCATGTGAAGTTTGCCAATCTGCGTTAGGGCCGTGTGGTGGTCTATGCCCTTATTCTCTCTTTACAGAGAAGGCCAGCGCCCAACAGTGGGACATATATATTATATAAATAAAGGCTGTAACTTTAACAGAGATAATAATGATTATGTTAGGATACTGGACCTACACAGACTGGTTTAGTATCAATAAGGCTTGTGAGCCATCCCCATTGTTACTTAATTTGCTTCCAGGCATAAGAGTAAAGACACAGTGTGAGTAAAGACAGAGTATGAGTAAAGACAGAGTATGAGTAAAGACAGAGTATGAGTAAAGTGAGAGTATTTCACGCACATCTACCAGCTCTTCAACTTTTTAAGGAGCAAGTACAGCCTCATATTAAATACACATAACAATTCACATTACTGAACTAGGGCTCCCCAGCAAAGTACTTTCGTTTGGCTCCACGGTACTGTACATTTGACGCGTAATTTTCATTCACGTACTTGTGGTTCTAGTGGTCAGTAGCGGTGTTTTCGTACCGATACGACATGAGAACCTTTTTTTTTTGTTGACGGGGAGGAAATCTTCAGAAAGATACCCCGCCTTCTGGGGGGAAGGCGGTGGTTATGTGGGGTTCTTACTCATTAAAACCTCCCCGGTGGCCCTTTCCTCGGTGCATAACGAGGGGCTCCGGGATCTCCAGTGGAACGCACCGGCGCCCCTCTGCACTGTGCTCAAGGAGAGCATCTTCCCGCGGGGGAGGTTACACCCTCCCCTGTGCCCTCGCAGCTAGACCAGCCGAAGTCGCCTTCTTCCCGGGTCCACTTTGGTGGACGACTCAGGCCCCCACCCTTGTCGCCGAGTGAACCCGAGGCCCCTTTTAGTCGCCTTGTACGACAAGCAGGGGATACCGTAGTCTTATTCTTGAGAGCCTAGAACTACAGGGCTGACGACATGAGAACCTTCGATAACCAAACCTACCCCTTTCTCAAAGCCAACGCCCCAGCAGGTTCCCCAATATTTTCAATGTTCACGGGCGATGGTGATCACTTAAGATCAGGTAAGACATAGACATATAGTCATCGTGAATTAACATAAAATATAATGCTTAAGAAAAGTAACAAGACCGAAGTTCAAAACATTTTTGCTGATGTAATAACCTTTAGTATTGTGCATTGGATATCGCAAGTCATCATGACTTGTGGCTGCCAATTTTTTATTTAAAAATAAATTATTACGAATTGTGTACGTGACTAATCGAACGTTTCAACTGAGATAAAAATATTTTAGTTGGACTTTGATCAACAAGTTTGGTAAGCAGTGCAACTTCTATAAGAGAATTTCATTCTATCCGAAATATTTGGGCAAATCCAATATTATCGGTGAAACTAAGTCTGTGACATTACCTTTATGAAAGAATGTTAGAGGATCGGGAAAATCTTATGTGGATCAGGCAACCGACTACCTATTAGTCAGCCATGATGCCGTTGGTTGATAAACTACGAAAAGACCTTTGCGAGACTTAGGGCTATAATTTTTAGACACATAGACCTATTTCGGAACGTTGAGCCAACGTATAGTGATGGAACGCCAACCATCAACAGACACCAAGATGTTTGTAACAGATTTGTGAATAGCCTAATGATAAAAGCTGTTATATTTAGCTTTGACCATTAGTCTATTGACATTAATAGTCGCCAGCGGTGTCTCTGAACGGATATCATTTCAAGTTTTTCAAAAAACGAGTTAAATTCCTCGTTAATGGCCTCCAACGCACCTGCAATGCCTTTCCGAATGTTCATGCACGATGGTGAATATTTAAGATCATGGTAGCTGTAGACTCTTTTGTACTTTTTACTTTACGCAATTTGATTTATGCTCCTCTCTAATTGGTTTTTTTTATAAGAAAAGTGGCAAATGAGCAATCGGCTCACCTGAACTTAAGTGATCACCATCGCCCATGAACATCTACAGCACCAGAGGAGCTGCAGGTGCGTTCCCGGCCTTTGAGATAGGAGTAGGCTCGTTTCTTGAAGATCCCCAAATCGTAAACGTTCGGAAACACCGATGACCAACAGTCAAACAGTGAAACAGTTGATTCCACTGATTGACAGTGCGAGAAAGAAAGTAACGCGAGAAACGTACAGTGGTGGAACGCCAACCATTAAAATGGTGACGATGGAATTCGAATTCTACCGAGGTGTGCGGTAATGGAAATCGGTAGCTGCTCCGAACAATTCCTCAGAACACTCCCCATGGTTAATGCAATAGAGAATGCAAAGAGCCCCGACATCTCTTTGCAGACTCAGAGGGTCAATCAAGGTTCTGTAAAAATTGCCGGCGGCAGTAGCGGCTGCGCTGGCGGGGAGATCTAACTGGAAGGCGCTGGTCTCCTTCTGCGAGTCAGTAATGACCCAGAAGGAGACCGCAGAACGGGATCAGGAGAGGGCCGATCCCATTCAGAGATGGCGCAGGCGGGCCGGTGGCAGACCGGCCCGCAGCCCTGTAGTTCTGGGCTCTCAAGAATAAGACTACGGTATCCTGCCCGGCCCGCCTGCGCCATCTCTGGACGGGATCGGCCCTCTCCCGATCCCGTTATGCGGTATCCTTCTGGGTATGCGGTATCATTACTGACTCGCAGAAGACGACCAGCGCCTTCCATTTAGATCTCCCCGCCAGCGCAGCCGCTACTGCCGCCGGCGGGGAGAGGTCTCCCATGCGGGGCCACGGCTAGCGTGTGCTGCGCGGAATCCCGGTCACAGCCACAATGGTGGCATTGCGCGGTCGGTTCGCGCCCTAGCCTGTTCAGGTATTCACCGAAGCACCCGTGCCCGGTGAGTACCTGTGTCAGGCGGAAGGTGACGTGCGCGTGCCTGTGCTCCTGCCGACGCACCTCTCCCACATCCAGGGCGGCCCGGCACCGCCGTCGACGGCCCGGACGCGCGTGCAAACGCGCGCGTCCAGCTCCGCCAAAATGTCGAGCGGCGGGGACCGAGCCAGGATAGCGGCCGCCTCGTATGATACCGTACGGTATCCTCGTGCGATCCGAATGGCCATCTTGCGCTGCAGGCTAAGGGGCTTAGCTCTGCAGCGCCGGACGCCCGTGAAGCGGTTACACCACACGGGCGCCCCGTAGAGGGCCATGGATCGCACGAGACCTCTGTAGAGGCGGCGGACTCCTCCTGGGGCTCCCAAGATTAGGCAGCAGTCTATGCAGAGCACCCACTGCCTTATCGATCTTGGGGACCAAGCGGTCGAAGTGCACTTCGAAGCCCCAGCGACTCCAGGGTGAGGCCGAGATATTTCATATCCGACCCCACCCCGACCTGCACGTCACCTACGCGAACCGACCGGCTGGGCGGTTCCTTAGCTCTTGGGAGCTTGTGGAACCATAGCGCCTCGGTCTTGTGAGGCGCTACCCGTAGACCCAGCTCGTGGATTTTGTCCACGACGCATGCCACCCCAAGCTCGGCGAGCCGGATGGTGCTATCGAAATCCTCCCCGTCGGACATGACTAGCGTGAGCGTGTCGTCTGCATGGCAGACGACACTCACGCCGACGGGGAGACCGACCCTAAGGACCGCGTCATATGCGAGGTTCCATAGCAGGGCCCCAACACAGACCCTGCGGAACCCCGCTATTCACCTCCCTCCGATGGAACACGTCCTGATGGCAGGTGCATCCAGTATATGGGATACTGGATGCACCTGCCATGCAGGTACGCCCCGACGATGCGCTGCAGGTAGGGAGGCACGCGGTGATACACCAATGCCTCCCTAATCGCTCCCCAGGATAGTGTGTTGAATGCGTTGACAACGTCAAGGCTGACGGCCAACGCCACGCCACCCCGGGTCACTACCTGCCCCGACCGTTGACGGACCCGGAAAATCGCGTCAACGGTCGACCGCGCCTGCCAGAAGCCATATTGGCATTCCGACAGGTCGGGGCCTACCTGCCGCAGGTCAGCCTAAAAGCTACACCATCTCTCAATCCAGTGAAGCATCGTGCTTTGTTGAAAATTTGGTTCTTGAGAAATAAGTTATTGTTGGTAACTTATTACTAACAATTACGATGACTAAGAATTACGTTAATGCGCAACAAACAGTACGATTGTCATATTAGCATAGTCATTATGATTTGCTATTCAGTAACAAACCAATCAAGTTGTTTTTACTCGGAATGATAGATATCAAATACGATTATTTGTTTGACGAAATATTTTTTTTATATATATAATTAGATGCAATTTTTGATTTATTTGAGAATTAAGTATTCTTTTATTGCTTCTTTGGTACCTTATTTTTAAGAATGAATTAATAGGAACCGAAATGACACCAGAGTACATGTAGCATAAGTGACGCACATATGTATCGCATTAGCATTTCTCTGTTATTTCGTCAACCAAACCTTTTTCTATATGGCATTAATTTTTTTTCCTTTATTCCTCTTATGAATTTAAAAGTACTAGTAATAGGTCCTAAAAGATAAGCAAAAAGGTAATAAACCATTCTTCTTCCATTTATGATACAATTAATATTTTATTAGTGTCTTAGTAGTAACTTTCTTTAATCATATTAATAAATTAGTGTTAGTTCTTGTCGTTAAGATGCAAAAAAAAAACAATGTCGATTGAAATGAAAATATGGACATAAACAACATGGACAGATCTGATCACAGATCATCAATAAGGGTGCTGTCGACATAGCATAAGAGTAAATTTAATACATTTGAAAATAAAACAGAACAAAACTAATTAAAAAATGACTTTAAATATTATTTTAATGGCAATTTTATTTTATTTTTACTAAAATCTAGTGAGGTTCAGTAATTTAAAATAATATGCACATAAAAATTATATCACTATTTCTATTATAAAACAGAACAAAACAAGTAGAAAAACAAGTTTAAATCTTATTGTACAGCTGTAATTATCAATTTTCTACGATTTACTAAAATCTAGTGTGATTTATGAATTTAAAATAGTCGCACATATAAATTTGATTTCATTTTTTACTAATTAGAATTTTAATATAAATCTTGTAAACAAAGCTGCGTAAGACCTCCGACCTTTTTAATCAAGTCATATAATAAACAGGAGATAAAAGAAAAAACATTAAGTATATAAGAACACGATTCTATTTTAATTCAATACTTGTTAAAAATCTGCGGTACAGATAACGCGGTCAACATGTTCTTTCAAATTTTATTATTAACAATTGTAACGTTAATTATATATGTATATTTTTATGGTATAAAAAACGAAAAGTACTGGAAAAAACGCGATGTACCCTTTTATGAAACTAATAAAACATTCGGGCCTTTCTGGGACTTTGTATTTGGTGACCGAGCACTATTCGAACTTTTTGGCGATATTCACAAAAAATTTCCTGATGCACCATGCGTAGGCATGGGTAATTTTGGCAATCCTTCACTACTTATCAGAGATTCAGAAAACATACGCCATATTATGCAAGTGGATTTTGAATCTTTCTACCACAGAGGATTCGAGATACAAGATGGAGATCGCTTAGCCGACAGTGTACTGTTCATGAATGGAAAACGATGGAAATTAATGCGCCAAAACATGACCCCACTCTTCAGCGTTGCGAAATTAAAAACTATGTATGGTGTTATGGACAAAAGTGCACAGGACTTTTGTAAGTACTTAAACGATCATCCGGAGAAATTACACGGTGACGCTTTCAACACGCTGTCTACGTTTTGCTGTGCTGCGATAGGAGCTTCAATATTTGGTATTACAACGGAATCCGTTTTTGATTCACCTTTTCTTCATATGGCACAAAATGCAATAGTGCCCACTTTTTGGTCTAATTTGAGATTTTCTATTTTGAATGTTAGTCCCTGGTTATTCAAGACATTGAAATTGGCACTATTTTCGGAGCATGAAGAATTCTTTATCAAAGCTGTAAAAGAAATGATAATCCAACGAAAACAGGAACAAACAACAAAAAACAAACGTGATTTTGCAGATTTATGTGTAAATTTACAAAACAAAGGAGAGCTTAAGGATGCTGAAACTGGTTTATCTATTGACCCCACTGACGAGCTTCTGGCAGCACAAGCGTTCTTCTTTTTTATTGCCGGTGTTGAACCAAGTGCAACGGCTTTGTTCTGGACATTATGTGAATTAGGTCGGAATCCTGATATTTTAGAACGTCTCCATGGCGAAATTGACGATACTTTTGTAAAATATAACAATAAAGTCACATACGACTGCCTCTCTAATATGAAATATCTGGATATGGTTTTAAATGAGTCCTTGAGAATGTACCCACCTGTCGGTATTTTGGGTAGACAGTGTGTTAAGGAGTCGGTGCTGCCCGTTGGAAATATTAAAATAGAGAAAGGGACTAAGGTTTTAATAAGTTCATTCGAAGTGCAACGTGATCCAAAACTATTTCCTGAGCCTGAAAAATTTATCCCAGAAAGATTTGAACGTGAAATTAAACTAGTACCAGATCAACAATACATGCCTTTTGGAAGAGGTAATAGAATTTGTATCGGGGAACGGTTTGCAAAAATTCAGGTGACATCTGGCTTAATACATCTCCTTCGTCACTTCACTGTAAGGACAATTATACAAGGCAATGAAATTAAATACAAAAAAGAACAATTTCAAGTTAGACCCTCAAACGTCAATATTCAGTTTATACCAAGGAATATAAATACAAATTAAAGATTGCAATGTCTCTGCACTAGTTCCTATGTAACTATTGTACAATGTGTGAAAACTTGTTATCTACTTTTTAGTGTATAAAACTTCTTTTTCCTTTTATACAAACCACTGCGGTTTCTTACAGCGTGAAGAAATATTGTTGTATTTATTATTATAATAAATAAATAAATAAAAAACGAGTGTGCTTTAGACCGCACGTCATATCGTACCCAAACATCCCGTCATAATACCACAAAATATTTAAAAACAATGTTGCTCTAACAATGTATTGCCTAAAATTTAGTAAAAGCCAACTAATGAAGGTTAAAATACAAAACATGATAGAGCACTTCCCTGTGGAAGACTTATTAAGCTCTCGGCCCGCTATTACCGCAAAGTTGCGGTGGCCGCTAAATGAGCCTGTCAGTCTAGAAATCTAATTAGTGGCATAAATCTCAGATGCTTCTATCTGCTACTGATTAAAATCTAATGTCTTATATTAGAGAGTAGGGTATAGTAAATAGCTTACAGGCAAGTTTTTACTTTGTGTTTGTCATGATAGTTATAATCCCTATAACTCTAAAATATAATTCACTATAAAATATCATACTGATAATAGAAAATATCCCATCCCTTCGATGTAAGAAGCGTTGCTGGAGTTTCTTCGGCCACTTCTCCCAGCGTCAAAGCTTCCCGAAGTAGCACTCAAAGTTAGTTTAGCTTTAGAACGTTCCTTAGATTCGCCGACGGATCGGAATGCTTACGCGTAATATAGTAATCACCCAAACCGAGCTTACCCCGGGAGAGGCCTTATGTAGAGTTACTAGCTATTGAGGTTTAGGCTATGCCATTTCTCAATCCGGTGAAGCAATTAAAGTCAGTTCTGTCTCCGTCTAATTTGTGTAGTTCGTCAAAAAAAGTAAATGGAAAATGAACATCGATGAGTAGAAATCGCCAATTATGGAAATCATTCGAACTCTGTTATAAATAAACTTTGGTGATTAGAGTACAGATGTGAAATAAGATCAAATGACCATCATTGAAATATTCAATAAACTTTAGAATGTTCTTTCAAAATGTCGAGTATATATTAGATAGATATAACTTTATTGTTTATAAAAATCAAACACGAAGAAAATTATAAAACTAACAATTATTTAAATTTACAATTCGTTGTACAATGGTTGACTTTATCGCTAAGAGCGATCTCATAGATTATCTACACTAATATATTATGCCAATAAATATACTAATACATAAAATATACATATATACAGAATAAAGTTCCGACGACATAGACTAATAATAATGCGTTAACAAATTTTAAAAGCAGGTAGGGACTTAGCAAGTGGAATGGAATTGGAAGGATATTCCACAGTCTAGTAGGCTGCAATACGAATAACTTCCCATAAAAGTTTTAAGAATGATTAGATACATTATATCTCGTAACTACCATTGAGAGAAACTGCCTGGAACAAATTATTCACTTTGTTCTAAAACCACATTTTCGAAGCCACGCAGATAATTGCCAATAAAACTTTTCCCAATGCTCTTTTCTATTCTTAGATTTATTTGGAAGCTTTGTAATATAACATTACTGCAGCGTTAGAGATTTATTTTTTCGACCGATTCAAAAAATGAGAAAGTTCTCAATTCGTCTGTAAGTTTTTTTATGTTTGTTAATTCATAACTTTGTCTGGGTAAACCGATTAGTGAGGTTATATTTTGGTTCAATTATAACAATGGCATCTACGTGAAAACCATTTAAGTCTGAAATATGCATTCATTTGTGAGCGACAAATGGGCGACGATCTCATTATGGGTAGTTTGATGATACTTCGGTTAGGTTCTCATTAGTTCTATTTCTTAATATTTCCACGATAATTTGTAAATACAACAAATATATTTGAACTATAAAGAAACGGAAAGTATAATACAAGTTAATACCTAAATATTAATCAGTTTCGGCATATTTTGTAGGTAAAAAATAACAAACACATTCACACACACACACATGACACGTAACAACAATCAGTCCCAATTAGTATACCGTACGTACATATTGTGTGTTCATTAAGTTGTTAAATTAGAATAGAAAATAGTGTACAAAAAAAGTATTGGTGTGTATAAGTTGAAGTAAAAGCTATCGAAAATAACGACCACAAGCAAATTTTACATAGCGGCCTTTGTTGGTAATCGTATCTGAGAAAACGAAGATAACTTCTAACAACCGAGCCATCTCTAGTACAACGATATTGCTTTTAGTAATTAATTAAACACCATTAACGGAAGATGTAATAAATTTCATTTACGCAGGCCCGGCTTATTTTAGAATATATATAATTATCTTAATTAAGTTTCGGATTCTGACAAAATATATAAAATAAATATAAATAATTTTTTTAATAAATAAATTGAACGATGGTTTTATTTTCAATTTCAATTGGTAGTGAAAAACGAACCGTTTAATACGAAGAAATAATGAAACTTGACTTGAAATCTGTTTACGAAGAAGTAAGATAATAAGAATATTTACTAGCAAAAACACAAACCGACTTCAAATCGAAATAAAAATCAACGTAATAGCGTTGCAGACTGCGCGCAGATGCTCTCTGTGTATTTATGATTTAATCCTAGTAATATTACGAAATGGAATTAATCAGAACCTAACTATATTCTCATCAAAATAACCTTGAACAACATCCTTTCCAATAAAAATTGAATCATCGAAATCGATTGGCGTAAAATGGAGTTATTCGTCCATTTGTGGCGCACTTTTTTTTTTTGTTTGTATGGACGAACTATCACAGTTGGCACAGAGAAGCTGGCCTTTACTGCTTCACCGGATTTCAGAGGTGGCACAGCTCTTAGATCGCTTAGCCTGAACCTCTATTGATTGTGGCGCACATAAAAGTTACAGCCTTTATATATGTTCCACTGCTGGGCGTATGCCTTTTCTGTAAAGAGAGTATTAGGGCATAGCCCACCACGCGGCCCTAGTGCGGATTGGCAGACTTCACATGCCTTAGAAAATTTTTCTAAGACATGTAGGTTTCCTCACGATGTTTTCCTTCACCGCCGAGCACGTGGTAAATTGTCGTTCACATACTTGATGCAAATTTAAGACTTATATGATTTTCTTGGATGCCAGTCGGAATTAGACCAAATTAAAATGAGAATACTTGGGAAGCATCAGCTTTCAAATGATATAAGAATCATCTAAATCAGTTCACCCAGTCTAAAGTTATGATTTAACTAACATACAGGCGAATTGAGAACCACCTCTTTTTTTGAAGTCACTTAGAACTCATCGTGTTACCGTAATAGAACCACCCAAGTGCTTTAAGAGGCTTTTATTCATTACACATTTTTCCTCGAAAATTGTAATCTCAAAAAGTAGCGGTCTAATAAATAAATGTACCATCAAAAGTGTCATGTTTAACTGTCATTTATTGTCTACCAAGTTGCCAGTACGTGACATCATTTCAAGTTACGTTTTCGTAAAAGTCTTCATTACAAAAATGAAAATAACATTCATGTCGCTCATAAAACGTAAACAATAAACTGTCCTATACCTCTGCTAAATAATTTGATATTTAAAAACTAGTCTAACATTTAAAATACCTGCAAACTCTTATAATTACATTATAATTCGGGTTTTACATTCAAACTATTTCACGTAATGACGTCAATATTTAGGTTTAACCAATCGATGACAGATGTCGCTCTGTTCATATGTAAATACGTTAAAATAGTACATATTAGCGCCGTATGTCAAGACTTGTAACATTTCCCTGTGAACTGAGACCGCGGCCCCGGCTTGGCCCAGAAGTCTCTATGAGCGCAGCAATCGCTTGCGTTACGAAGGATCATCGACGCCCCGCGCTACGTGCGGAATATGGTGATTACCAGGGACCTACGCATGGAGAGCCTGGACGACCACATTCGACACCTGAGCACCTCAAAGTTCAACCGGGCCGACGGAGCGCAAAGCAGCCTACGGGCCATCGCGCCATACCATCGGCAACCGCCGGACAGAAAAGAACTGCCGAGAGACCTTGTCCACATGGACGCCTCGAAACCACACATAAGGGAAGGTCGTTACGAAACGTAAGTACCGCCCCGCGGCGACCAACAATTATAAACAAGGACAATAACTTCCTAACCCGCCCGTAGTTGCAGGCGGCGCTGCTTCCACTGAAACGGGCACCACCGGAACACAGTCACCCCGAGGTCCAAATTTACAGGACCTGCGTGGAAGACTTTATTGTTGTGTACTGAGAATTAAACCAATATCAACGATCAGTGTTCATTATTTAAGAAACTTGGTTAGGCATAAAATAGAAGATATTCGCATGCCCACAATCACACACACATAAATCACAAATAGACCATCATCATCTTTTTATTATTACGTTTATAAAATGGGAGAAGCATAAACTGCTCTAAAACACATATTATATTATTATTAAATTTTTCCATAGATTTATTCTTTATACTATTTTTGACTATAATAATACTGGAAGTAGCTTATAGGTACATACCGTTCTGGGAATAGCTATTCATTAAGTCTACAGACAATAACTCTTGTTTCAACAGATAAATTATAACAAAAGAATGTAAATAATCTATTGTATGAACGTATATTTATGTTTACAATTGTTGAACGAATTGACATAGACATTATTTATGTTAAATTTTAATCCAACTTATAAAACAGAGCTTCGATTCAATTTGTACACTCATTTGCTTGCCTAATGCTTTAGGGTACGGTCTGCAAAACATGGTCGTAGTTTCAAACCCATCATTGTCTATTGACGTGAACCTCCTAGCACAAGCGTAAGCTTGTTTGGTAAGGTAACAACAGTGTTTTTAGGAGTTTTCACGAAAAAACTGTTCAGCGTTTTTTTTAATTGATGAACAGAAACCATAGAACCCTGTGTATCGGGACTATACTAGGGAAATCATAAAATCCATTTAAAAGGAACGACCTCATAGTCGAACAGTGCAAGAACGTCCCACCAAGGTAGAATATGCTAATAAATATTAAATATACAACAGAAAGTAATTTATTTACTAGGGATGTTCTAATAGAATTCGCATTTTCCTTTTACGAGTTCCTTTTCCAGCATGAAAATAAATCGAACTCATTTGGGAACGTAATTAGACTAGGCTGATTAATTGGTAGTCGATTTCAAAGTTCCTTGTAAGCTTCATTGTGAACGATGCTGTGAATTATGTCGCATATGTTACGTGGAGCTTTGGTAAGGTATTGAAAGCTTTTATTGTTTTTACGGGATCAAGTAAAGTTACTTTTAAATAAATAATTTTATTTTCGAAGCAATAAAATATCAGTCCGTTTTATCTCTCTTACAAAATCTTTATGAATTAAAATATTTTTTACCGCTAATTAAGAATAAAACGTCTGATGGAATTGTCTGGTAACCAAAGCGGATTTATCAGAACTCCATGTCAAATCCACAGTGATCCAAATCCAAGGCTGTGTGTTTTTATACGGATGATGGCCAAACTAGTATACATTTCTCATGTTATTAAAAAAGCACAGCCCTTAAGCGCCTGCCAAAGAAAATTTAGGTGCAAATTTTTTAGTAAGAGTTGGACCGTCCACACCTCACCTACGGGGCGAAGCATAATAAACCTTTTTATAGAAGTAAATTATACGGTTTTTACGACGTCATTTAACTTCCTTAACCATACCGGTTCATTTGTGCAACAGCAGTAGTCAATACAGTGGCTCTACGATTGTTTTATTTCCCTATTCACCACGATAAGATAAAAATAATAGCTAATGAAAATGAACCCTATGTATTGCTATGAGAGAAAATTGGTTTAACAGAGGATATTGTTTACACAAAAAAGGTATATTTGGCTTAGTTATTTGATGGAGTGTAAATACGGATAGCTGGAAGAATTGTATTTGTGGTCGTGAATGAGTGATTTTCAAAAAGGGTTGGTCAAAAACCTACCTGTGGACCTCACTACATTGTCAGTGTTCCATTGGGAGTATGCTGAGGAATAATTGGAAACCATTCCAGCTACCGATTACCTTTACCCCACATCATACATCACGACGGATTCCAAATTTCATCGACACCATCTTAATAGTTGGCGTTCCGTGGAATCAACTGTCACCAACGGTGTTTTTGAACTTGTACGTTATGGGGACCTTCAAAAACAAGCCTACTCCTTCCTCAAAAGCCGGAAATCCTCCGCTGATCAGTTAAGATCAGGTAAATCGTAAGCTTAATTGCCCTTTTTCCTATATAATAAAACCATTATAAGTGCTTTTATTGCAATCTGTTGCAAATTTCCCTGAACTTCTTTAAGCACAAGTATAAGCAGTATCTTCTGTAAATATATGTGCAAATAAGTTCGTAGAATTTATCATTACGCAGTTTTAAAATGCTACTAACATCCCCATTTCGAGAATACGGTGTTCCTTTTGAAACGATACGAACGTATATGTGTTATCCATCTAGCCTACGTAGTAGTTTCGTTTGGCCTAGTTACTCGTACTTTGATGGAAATAAAACAGTGAAATGTGATGTTCAGAATCATTTATATGCAATACATACATTTCCATAGATACATAGATTTTACAATTTTTGGTTGCGATACTTGGTACCGGTCGTGTACAACATATTTCTGTAAGGGTTAGATGTTATATCACAAATATCTATTATTACATGTAACATTGAATCCATTATTTCAGAATGACACTTGTGTGCTTTTCCCGATGCTTTGTTGGTTTATTTCATCATGTTAAGCACGAGACCGTGTGGCCTAATGGATAAGGCGTCGGACTTCGGATCCGAAGATTGCAGGTTCGAGTCCTGTCACGGTCGATTTTTTTTAAGTAAATTTTCCTTATTAAGGTAATAATATCTATACTTTATTAATTGAACACATTTAGGAGCTTTTTTATCTTCTGTAAATATATGTGCAAATAAGTTCGTAGAATTTATCATTACGCAGTTTTAAAATGCTACTAACATCCCCATTTCGAGAATACGGTGTTCCTTTTGAAACGATACGAACGTATATGTGTTATCCATCTAGCCTACGTAGTAGTTTCGTTTGGCCTAGTTACTCGTACTTTGATGGAAATAAAACAGTGAAATGTGATGTTCAGAATCATTTATATGCAATACATACATTTCCATAGATACATAGATTTTACAATTTTGGTTGCGATACTTGGTACCGGTCGTACAACATATTTCTGTAAGGGTTAGATGTTATATCACAAATATCTATTATTACATGTAACATTGAATCCATTATTTCAGAATGACACTTGTGTGCTTTTCCCGATGCTTTGTTGGTTTATTTCATCATGTTAAGCACGAGACCGTGTGGCCTAATGGATAAGGCGTCGGACTTCGATCCGAAGATTGCAGGTTCGAGTCCTGTCACGGTCGATTTTTTTAAGTAAATTTTCCTTATTAAGGTAATAATATCTATACTTTATTAATTGAACACATTTAGGAGCTTTTTATCTTCTGTAAATATATGTGCAAATAAGTTCGTAGAATTTATCATTACGCAGTTTTAAAATGCTACTAACATCCCCATTTCGAGAATACGGTGTTCCTTTTGAAACGATACGAACGTATATGTGTTATCCATCTAGCCTACGTAGTAGTTTCGTTTGGCCTAGTTACTCGTACTTTGATGGAAATAAAACAGTGAAATGTGATGTTCAGAATCATTTATATGCAATACATACATTTCCATAGATACATAGATTTTACAATTTTGGTTGCGATACTTGGTACCGGTCGTACAACATATTTCTGTAAGGGTTAGATGTTATATCACAAATATCTATTATTACATGTAACATTGAATCCATTATTTCAGAATGACACTTGTGTGCTTTTCCCGTTGCTTTGTTGGTTTATTTCATCATGTTAAGCACGAGACCGTGTGGCCTAATGGATAAGGCGTCGGACTTCGGATCCGAAGATTGCAGGTTCGAGTCCTGTCACGGTCGATTTTTTTTAAGTAAATTTTCCTTATTAAGGTAATAATATCTATACTTTATTAATTGAACACATTTAGGAGCTTTTTTATCTTTCTGTAATTTTTAATTAATTAAAAGTACATCTTTTAATAACGAAAAAACGAATATTATTTATTCTACGTATTACGTTATAGAGCTCACCCGAGACAGAAAAACATCGTGAGGAAATCTTATATTCTAGACTACACAGACTACACTAGAGTCGGCTATACCTCAATATTATCTTTAAATGGGAATTTGATACTTGCAGATTGACAGGGTCGTAGACAATATTCTTTATGCGTTTATATACTTATAGGTACTTGTATGTCTATTAACATATTACACGCAATCTTATGGCATCTTGTCCCGTTACATTATCGAAGCATTTTGGAAAGTGTGCTCAGGAACTACATGATCTAATTCCCCATCCCCATTCTACCTTCGGACGTTAGGCACTTACTAAACTAGCGCGTACCATCTTTCGACTATATCACCACTTAACACCAGGTAGGATCATGGTCAAGCACTAGTTTACACGCATAATAAATATATATATATATTAACTTTAAAAAAGTTAAAGTTACAGCCTTTATATATGTCCCACTGCTGGGCACAGGCCTTTTCTGTAAAGAGAGTTTAAGGGCATAGTCGCCACACGGCACTAGTGCGGATTGGGACTTCACATGTCTTAGAAAATTTTCTAAAACATGTAGGTTTCCTCACGATGTTTTCCTTATTGTATGCTGCCGAGCGCATGGTCAATCAGCACATAAAATTGCAACAAATTTATTGGTGACGGCACCGGGGATGGAACTCGGGTTGTTTTTTTTTGTGCAGATTGTGATGTATAAATTTCGGATTGATATAATTTATGCATAGTGTAAGGCTATATCCTATCTCACGTGAGGATGTATGTAAATGTATGAATAAGTATGATGAAAAGTGATCAGAGAATATTATTTCTTACTTTCTCTCTTTATTATTTGTTGAATCTAAGATCATTTTCAACGTAAACTGTTAACTTTAATACTCTGTCACTCTCGAGACCCTAATTAATATATTGAAGACTTATAAATAATGCTTACTCATGTGTAAGAAACGGTTACACGATATCACGTTTTTATAATTGGCAAAATCATTTGAGAAACACGTTAAAGAATATTGTGAGAACAAGAAGATAAAACAAATAAAAGATAATCTATGATATTATAAACATGATCTATGATATGATAAGATATTATATACAATAGGTATTAATCTCATTATTTTTAAACAAAATCATTGAAAAAAATGGTACTTGTAGATAGATAAATCCTTAATTGCGCAAAATATATGTGCAAATGCAAACTTAATGCTGTTCAGCATTTTCTTCCAGCTAACCTTTAGTGGTTAAGAGCAAGTTAAAGGTTGTGACGGTAAATATAGCTAGTAATGAACTAATATTTAGTGAAACTCGAATCTTTATCGGAATACGATGACATTCGAACTGACAATGAACGATTGTATTAAAATACAATTTTTTCACACTTTTTAAAAAAATAAATATTTATAATATAATAGATATTTAACAAAATATTTACAAAAAGTATAACTCTGCCAAACCGTCGTCGCTTGGCAGCATTGCCACGTTGTATGGCAATGACCACCAAATGTGTCGACTAACTTCTTTGCTATCACATCAAAAAGGTGTGGTATAGTTGGTTTCCTTCAGAAGTGTTCATATAGAATCTCACTAAAACTAAAACTCACTAAAATTCTTGTTAACCATTCCAAGCTTAATCTTTTCCTAGTAGATGTTTCAAGTCAACAGTAGAAGACCGTACCTTAGATCGGACTATGGAAGCTTCAAGTTATATCTGAAATCGAACGCACTTCTATTAGACTATTAGCATACAAAAAAGGTAGTAACTTGAGCACCTCCGATTGTTAATAAACTTTTTTCTACTCCAGTTTTAATGTTACTTGCGTTGTGAAGGTTGAAGCGGACTTTAAGGACAGATAAGGACGATTGAGAAAAGTTTTATTGGCAATTATTCGCGGAGCTTTGTAAAATGTGTTCTTAGAACAAAGTGAATAATTTGCTAGAGGTTAGAAAGTGATTTATTGTTTTATTTTTATTTTATGGCCATAAATACAAGTAATAATCACTGACTTACTACATCGTTATTGGCATGATAAATAACAATAATACATTAATTTGTAGAAAATAATATCGTCTAAGCAGTTAGAGTTGAAATTCGCGTGATGGCTATCTGAGTGAATTAAATGACGACCGTGTGCAACAAAGATTTATTTGTAATTGTTTGAACAAACAATGAACAACTCACAGATGTTGCTCATAAGAAATTAAAATATTTGGATACAACCGAAGAAATACATTAAATAAATAACGTAACAATTATGTATTATGTGTGTACTTAAACATTTTAAATAAAAAAACGACATTAGTGATTCGAATGTCCTAATGTTTTCTTCTAAATTTATTTTATATTGTTCTAATGGTGAAGTGAAGCGTCAATAGCATAATGGTTTAGGGTACGGCCTGCGAATCGTAAGATCGTGGGTTCGAATCCACCATTCGACTGTTGCCGTGAACCAAGTCCTGGCACAAGCTTAAGCTTAGTTGGAATGGTTAACAAGATTGTTAGTAAGATTTCTAAAAAAAATTAAATAAAGAAATATTGCTAGCTTTCTTTTTTAAAAAATGGTAGAAATACTATATATATATTTATATCAATATTAGTTAAAAGGTATATTGTACAACAATCCATTTCAACGCAAATTAAGGTCGAATGCCAATAAAACTAAATGGGAACTTGAAAATGGCGACATTTCCGACAAAAAAGCAGTTTTTTCTTTAGTAATACTTCGTTATATAAAGGAACTACAAAGAATTTAGGTTATAAATAATAATACATTTATATATGTATGTAGTGTAAGCCGAAAGAAGAAAAATGATAACTCACGCACATCTTCTACGCTTCAGCGTCACAGCGTCACTCCTTATTTCATAAAGGAACTCCTGTTTAACTGCTTGACGACTACTGAGCCAAGATCCACTAGGATAGCCATTCGATCACTGTCGTCACGATCCCATTTCGAACCCGATCATAGATCAGGTCATAGACAGAGGAAAGGCTGGCTGGAGCCACAGATAATGCGTCAGTATTGTCATTGAACTGAACGGTGCTCCATGAATAATATTGGTTATCTAACACTATGTAAGATTTTGTAGCCTTTCATGACAACAATAACAATTAGACGATGACTCGTTTTTTTGTTTTAATTATAAAAACATGATATAATTATAAAATATTTACGTTTAACTTATGAAAAACTTTCATAAGCTAAAAGTAAATATTGTTTAACTTGACGATTAAGGGTCAACAAGATATAAAGTTTTAACGAGACTTTTTCTGCTATCCCTGATAAGAATGTAAATGATCCTTTAACAATATTTAAAGTTAAGGCAGTTCTAATGGTGTAAATTTACTTTTCATTAAGAAAAATATTGAAATACCTTGATCGCTCGCTGATAATACTGAAAATTTTAAGTTACCAAATATTAAGTTACAGAAAAATAATGGGACTAAAATAAATGCCTTGGAGATGGGTTCGACAAGATTTATGTAAGACGTAAATTTAAATGAGAAAGAAAGACTTGGAATTATGTGAGAATGCACGTGAAGTGAATATAGAAATGTGTAAAGGCATTATTAAAGGATGAATGAAGAAATGACCACGTCAGTCTGGGCAATTGATGCTTTCGCAAAGATACAATTTTTCGCATAAATATGAATTTTACAGCCTACACAATTATAACACACTTGGCTACAGGGCTGTTCTGTAAAGAGAGTATAAGAATTACCTACCTACCCACCACCTCCCATGGCCCCGTCAACCTCGCGGTTATATGGGCCGAAACGCGGGAGAGCACGCGTGGTCTCAACAAGGCCTTTCTCTACCATTCGGAGGTTCCCGAACTGGTATATAAGTTAGTTTAGCTTAGATTATCCCAATAGTCTTTTGCCAATTAAATAGCTACCGACCGAGTCGCAGTTCGGCCCTCTTGGGCGCCATCAGACTGCTAACGCGTAAAATAGTAACCGTCCAAGCTGACGTTACCCCTCACCGAGGGGACTCTTGTGTCGAGTTACTAGCCAAAAGAAGTTCAGCCTAAGCGATTTAAGAGCTATGCCACCTCTCAATCCGGTGAAAAAGTAAAGGCCAGCCTCTCTGGCCAACAGTGTTAGTTTGTTAAAAAGAAAAAAACCATTCGGAGCTCTCCCCTAACCCTTAAGGGGAGATCTCCGAATGGTTTTTTTTCGAATAATGTAAAAAATCGACCCCAAATCACTGAGCTCGCAGAGCGCAGGGTGCCAAAGAGGCTAGCGGCATTTCCCCGTTGAATGGCCAGGCTCACCCTTTGTCCGAAATATATATATACATAAAATCTACCACCAACATTCACTGACAATAGTGATGGACAACTATTTACAAAATGTACATATTCTGTTAAAATTTACCTTCTACGTATCATATCAATCAAAGATAAACAAATGAATTGTATAATTAATTCGACACCTACCTGAAGGAGCAATAACTTTGAAACGATAAACAAACATTAATTAAATGAAGAAAATTTATCTTTGACTTTGAAAACTTCGCCGCGTTCGAGAGGTAAACGATATGAAACCTTAATCAGCTCATTCTATGTATCTATACACAAAGTTACTTCGTTACAAATTCTCGAACCAAGTTTCAGGAATTTCCCCGCCATGTTTAATTTGTAAATTCTTGGAGTATCACACAAACCTGTTGGGTGCTATAAGCTTACATATGATACTAGGTGCGCCACGCGATGTTACCCGCGATTGAAAATTATGCTAAATCCCCTTGTATGATTTTATCTATTTGTACAATTAATTGTAGAATTTTTCGAAACAAAAGTAGCCCGTCAAAATTCCAGCCGTTCCAAAGATAAGCCGGAACTAATAGACAAAATATCGAAATAACCTTTTTGCTAGAATGCATACGAATGTACGAATACCGTTATGGTACATATACTAAAATAACGTTTTTTACAATTTTTGTACGTCTGTCTGTTACGTGTACGGCTAATAGAACAGCGGGATCGATTATGTTAGGACTGGGAGATAACTAATGTAATAAGGAGTGACGTAGACTTTTATCGTAGAAAAAATTAAATAAATACTTTTTAATCGCGGGTAACACCGCAGGGTGCAGCTAGTTAATAAGTTTAACACAATGGTTATATGTGATAGTCCGAAGTTTAATAAATTCATTAACACTTTTTATCTTATGTTTACATCAGAAATACTTAAGAACTTTCAGGTTTATAGGAAAGTAGCTTTCGTTATCTGCCGTAAGTAAGCAACATGGACAGCTTAGTTAAAAAGTTGTTATCAAGAATGTTATCGAAACTTTACTCGAGCTGTTTAAACGTGACCAACGTTTTTATATCTGATATTACTTTTTATCTTAAGCTCGTCCTTTTTTTATCTCTAATCGACATTCGAGTCAAGTATAACAATCGCTTTCCGCTTTTAAATAATCGTCCTGTCACGGCCACTTTTTCTGTCTCCTATCAAAACGAATTGCGACATGAAAAATCAATCACATGTACATTGCGTTTTGAGTCATCGTTCATCGTGCGTACAGCAAAGGAGTGGAACAAGCGGCGTCAGTCTTTCCGTCCAAGTAGGACGTGGGAGCCTTCAAGAGTAGAGTGAATAGGAATACTAAACTAGCGCATACCATTTTCGACTATATCACCACTTAATATCAGGTGGATCGTGGTCAAGCACTAATTTTACCCTATAAAAAATACACGTAGATTAAAAATACAGTCGGACCATCAAATTTCCAAGGAAAAGTTGAATATACAAGAATGATTCAAAGAAACAGAAGATAACTATCAAATATTTAAGGTTAATCTAAAATACAAAAGGAGATCTGAGATATATAAAAGTTTATTTAAAAGCGGCTTACGCGCGAACAATTATGTACTTAAAAAATCAACAATTATAATGTAATACAATTTCAAAACACTCCTTATAAGCCTTCAATGTCGCTGCTTTATTTAAAAGCATAACTCGGTGTTTTTTGGTGAATGGTGTTTTTTAGAGTAATATTTTTAGATCTTACCGACAAGATACATTGGTTTATCAATAATATAAGTAAACAATTGATTTTCTAGGTCTAAGTTAGACCAAAGAAAAACCAAACACTCACTGCCTTAGTATTGCTTAATAACGTCGTCTATTAAAGGAGCATTAATATTACTGTTAAAGCAGTTAGTTGCTTTCAATAAAAAAATAGTGTTACTTCTCGCCCATAGTTGTCAGGAGAAGGCATATTTTTCGGTTTATATTTTACGATATTTTGAGAAAATGAATCCTAGCTAGATCGATTTATTGCCCCCGAAACCCAGAGGGTTTACAAATAATAATTCATGAAATCCTTGGGGCCTTTTCTGAGACTATATTGTATTGTATAATAACATCTAGGGGAAGTGCCACGACGGCTCGTATAATGACATTTTTGTTAACAAAACCCCGTATGTATGTACATCTTTGATAACTATTTATTTGTGGATATACAACGACACCTAAAATTTTACGACTAACGTCACAAAATTTATCAGAACCGAATTATTATTGACCAATGACCAATGAAGCGGTTTGCAATCTGCATTCATAATGAATATGAGCATGGACTGCAATAGTGTTTGTGTTTTTGAAATGACGTTTTCTGAATCCTCTTTAGAAAAGAAATAATACATATCCTACACAGGAAAATTAATTAATCTTTTTTCACAGAGTAAAATTTTTTAGTACCTTTAATCTACATTTCAAAGCTAAAAGTACACCTGACAGCGAGCTAGAACTTTCAGGTTTATAGGAAAGTAGCTTTCGTTATCTATCGTAAGTAAGCAACATGGACAGCTTTGTTAAAAGTTCTTATCAAGAATGTTATCGGAACTTTACTCGAGCTGTTTAAACGTGACCAACGTTTTTATATCTGATATTACTTTTATCTTATGTTTACATCGGAAATACTTAAGAACTTTCAGGTTTATAGGAAAGTAGCTTTCGTTATCTATCGTAAGTAAGCAACATGGACAGCTTTGTTAAAAGTTCTTATCAAGAATGTTATCGGAACTTTACTCGAGCTGTTTAAACGTGACCAACGTTTTTATATCTGATATTACTTTTATCTTAAGCTCGTCCTTTTTATCTGTAATCCACATTCGAGTTAAGTATAACACAATGGTTATATGTTATAGTCCGAGGTTTAATCAATTCATTAACACTTTTTTATCTTATGTTTACATCAGAAATACTTAAGAACTTTCAGGTTTATAGGAAAGTAGCTTTCGTTATCTATCGTAAGTAAGCAACATGGACAGCTTTGTTAAAAAGTTCTTATCAAGAATGTTATCGGAACTTTACTCGAGCTGTTTAAACGTGACCAACGTTTTTATATCTGATATTACTTTTTATCTTAAGCTCGTCCTTTTTATCTCTAATCGACATTCGAGTCAAGTATAACAATCGCTTTCCGCTTTTACATAATCGACCTGTCACGGCCACTTTTTCTGTCTCCTATCAAAACAGAATTGCGACATGAAAAATCAAATACATGTACATTGCGTTTTGAGTCATCGTTCATCGTGCGTACAGCAAAGGAGTGGAACAAGCGGCGTCAGTCTTTCTGTCCAAGTATGACGTGGGAGCCTTCAAGAGTAGAGTGAATAGGCAATTACTAAACTAGCGCGTACCATCTTTCGACTATATCACCACTTAATATCAAGTGGGATCGTGGTCAAGCACTAATTTTACCCTATAAAAAATACACGTAGATACTAAGACAGTTCTAATACTGTGTTGTTTAACATATCAGTCGGACCATCAAATTTCCAAGGAAAAGTTGAATATACAAGAATGATTCAAAGAAACAGAAGATAACTATCAAATATTTAAGGTTAATCTGAAATATAAAAAGAGATCTGAAATATATAAAAGTTTATTTAAAAGAACGCGCGAACAATTATGTACTTAAAAAATTTTTGATTTATAATATAATACAATTTCAAAACATACCTTATAAGCCTTCAATGTCGCTGCTTTAAGAGCATAACTCGGTGTTTTTTGGTGAATGGTGTTTTTTAGAGTAATATTTTTATATCTTACCGACAAGATACATTGGTTTATCAATAATATAAGTAAACAATTGATTTTCTCGGTCTAAGTTAGACCAAAGAAAAACCAAACACTCATTGGCTTGTGTGCTTAGTGTTGCTTAATAACGTCGTCTATTTAGCATTAATATTACTTTGTCTTTAAAGCAGTTAGTTGCTTATAATTAAAAAAAATAGTGTTACTTATCGCCCATAGATGTCAGGAGAAGGCATATTTTTCAGTTTATATTTAAGTTGATTAATAACGACATTTTGAGAAAATGAATCCTAGCTAGATCGATTTATTGCCCCCGAAACCCAGAGGGTTTACAAATAATAATTCATGAAATCCTTGGGGCCTTTTCTGAGACTATATTGTATTATATAATAACATTTAGGGGAAGTGCCATGACGACTCGTAATGACATTTTTGTTAACAAAACACGTATTTATGTACATCTTTGATAACTATTTATTTGTGGATATACAACGACACCTAAAATTTTACGACAAACGTCACAAAATTTATCAGAACCGAATTATTATTGACCAATGACCAATGAAGCGGTTTGCAATCTGCATTCATAATGAATATGAGCACGGACTGCAATAGTGTTTGTGTTTTTGAAATAACGTTTTCTGATTCTTCTTTAGAAAAGAAATAATACATATCCTACACAGGAAAATTAATTAATCTTTTTTCACAGAGTAAAATTTTTTAGTACCTTTAATCTACATTTCAAAGCTAAAAGTACACCTGACAGCGAGCTAGCACTTCCAGGTTATAAATACGCGTGCAGTACAGAAGTAAAGCTACATGCAATTAACTTCTAATTAAAGCTCACTTCGCTCAAACGGAAATGTTTCAAGCGAGTCACTTCCGTATGCTTCTTTTATTTTGATAACTGCTTATTAGAGAATATTACTCATTTTTTAAAAGCTTATTGAAACTATTTATTGTAAGGAAAGGTCACATCTTCATTAAGTAATTTTACCCCGTTTGCATTACTATGCTGAAAATGAGACGTTACCATAGCTAGAAAGAAAAGTAGAAAAAGAGAAAGACAATAATGACTCACAAACTTCTCTCCTACATCAGTGTTAAGGCTCAGAAAACCTCCTATGGATTTAACTGCTTGCAGACCACAGACAAGCTCGACTAGTAGTGGAATTCCCCACTCGGTGTCGTCACGAAACCATCCCCGACCCGACCATAGACAAACTGAGGCCATAAACGAATTGCCTCTATTGCCGTTAAACTAAATGTTACCCTATGCATAATATTGTTTACTTATACAGTATCTTTCACGATGTTTTCCTTCACCGCCGAGCGCGTGGTAAATCAGCACATAAAATTGCAAGAACAAATTTATTGGTGCCGGCACCGGGGATCTAACTCAGGTTGCGTACTACGCAACTTGAAGCGACCGCCCCGACACTGAGCTACCACGGCTCTTAACTATAAAAAACAATACAGTATCTGGTATAAAATCTTATTGTTGTAGAAGTCAATGAAGGCGTCAACTATATAGGCCTTTTAAACAAATGATATAAAACTTAAAATTACCGTTAAATTATTTATCAATAGTGGAATGGCGGATTCGAACCTACGACTTTATGTTTCGCAGACCGCACACTAGGCTACTGACGCTTCTATTTAAACTGATTTCGTATATAATAAATGGATATGATGCAGTCATAAATAAATATACCTTCTCAATATTTTAAAAACAAATTAAACCCCGTTTGAACCGATAAAAAGCAAAACAAAATCGAAAAGCAATAAAAGTAACGTTGTGGGAAAGTGAAATGAAATTACTTCAAATTGTTTTCAGTGAATCTGGCTACATTAAATACGTTCATTTGTAATTGTTTTTGTTGCCATTTAATACAGTTGGATTATATATTACGTTGGCAGCATATATTTGGCGTGATATTCAAACATAAATTTCTTTCCGGTTGCCTCGCACATTTAAATAGCAAGTACAGATGTAACTCTAGCTCGGTCTTTAAATAAAATAATGTATACAAACGTATCTATGAATCGTTTCGAAAATAAGTAAAGTGGACTTAGTTGGACCCAATGACACTTGATATAAATTACTTTTAATTGAAGACTCGTTTTTACCTATTCTTTCCTAGACAACATAATAAGTGTTACGTATTAAAATATTCTATTATATCCTGTGGAAAATACCAGTACTGTAAGAGCCGTGACAGCACGGTGTCCGGGCGGACACAAGTTGCGTAGTTCGCTAGTAGCCCGGTGCCGGCACCAATGTATATTTTACTGACAATTTTAAGTGCTGATTTACCACGCGCTCGACGATGAAGGAAAACATCGTATATCAGAATCATACATGTGTTAGACAATTTTCTAAGACAAGTTAAGTCTGCCAATCCACAGAGAAAACAAACAAAATATGACACATTAAAAAAAGAAAGAAAAATAAAAATATACAGTTGAAGAAAGAAATAACGGACAAAAAGAACATAGTATCCAACTGTCTCAGCATGTGCTGTCCTAAAACTTGCTGATTTTCAGCAGTCTTCTTAAAGCAAATCTATTAAATTCTATTGTTTATTATCACATTTAATGTTTGGTAAAATAGCTGACGTAACTGATTGACTATAAATCAATGTTTAATATAGAAATCTAATCGATCAATAGATATGGCAAAGAATCCACAAAAGAACATCTCAAAAGGCATTCAGGGATGCATGCGCGCTTGGAATGGTCCATGCAATTTCTAACCACTTTTCAGATACCGCCTCCGGAATAAGACGAAAGTCTTGAACGGGAGCCATTGTTAGCGAGAACCGAGGTATATTGAATCAGCTCTCAATGGTTAACGATGTTATCCCATCTTCAATAAATCGTTCCTTTTTAATATAAGAATTCTTGTCTGAAGCCAGGATCCAGCTCTTAGAAATGTATACATTATAGCCCATGTGCCATGCCCTATGTTGGGTAGTTGGAATTTTAAAAGAAATTTATTTTTCCATTCTTTTAAATTAGATAATTGGTAGTGGTCTCGTTTTTTCTAGTAGGGTAGACAGCGATTTCGCTACCACACCATACACAACGCAATAATTTTATGTATGAACTGGCGCCGGGCTAGATTTTGCTTTATTTTATTTTAAACAATAAACTTATATCATTAAATATTTAATTTAACTCTCTCAATATATTAAATTATTAATTTCTCTCCTCGAGCGGGTGAAGATCATTACCTACACCCATGTACATATCAGTAAATACAATATTATTCTTATCATTTATACAGAAACATATCAGGCTCAAGTTAGTGTCAGAAATAAAAGTACGACGTATGGCTTGGGCGTGGAAAATGTGAATTATATGTGAATTAAAGACATTAATAAATACTTATGAAGCAATAGGTATTTTTAAACTGTTAATGTTTCACAAATTAGGAATAATTATATCTTATTACCAATAAATGTATATAAGATAGAAATCATAGAATATCATCATAGTAAATAAAAGTTGTATTTGATAGTTCAAAAAATACGAGTACTCCTGTCGTAACCAAACTACAGAATTACTTGCCAGGTCAATCTGAAGATTCCCTGAAAGTTTCAATGTAATTGGTCCAGCCGTCTGGGAGCCTATATCGAACACACTTTCTCTTTTATATATATAGATATACATACTTTATTGCACAAAAATTAATAAATACACCACAATCATAATATATTTTAAATTATGATGCATACAACATGCAACGATATTATTGCAAAGGGCGGTCTTATCGCTAAGGGCGATACAGACAACCTTTGATTAGACAGAAATTAGTTTCTAGAAAAGTTTTAAATGGTTTGGTGATTATATCTATTTTAGTAGAAATATTACGAATATATAATACGAAAAGCGAGAACTCTTTGGTACTAGTTTATTAGAATTCTATCTACATAAACCTTAAGTGGAATTCTTAATTACACAAAAGATAGTATTCTTGGTAAGTTAGCTACTCAAATTAAATTTAGATGTCGATAATTTCAACCGTGATAAGCTAGCTTGCCTTTCGCTAACATATCCGTAGTTATACAATCAACTTTTCTTTGCAGCTATGTGCGGACTCTCGATTCCCACGTAACTAACGTACTCCGTTAGTAGTTCGCTGAACAACCATTTTGCAGTAGTTACAAGGAGTTATTGCAGCAAACTTTACACGCATGAGTTCAGCGTAATACCAAGAAGTTAACCTCTTAACATTGGCATGCCAATTTTCTTGTGGTATTGCATTCCAATTATAAAAATAAAGTTTTCTAAAACGGTTGCCCAATCATCTTAGTTCGAATAACTTACTACTGAAGTCAGGTCTGCAATAACTGAATAAAGGTCTAACTCGAGTTTCTATGTATATATTATAAATAATTCTAGTAATTTGTTAGAAGACGCACATGCGATATAATATACGGGATGTAATATCCCAATACAAGTCAAACAGGAGGAACAGCTACGCATAAAGCTACGCAAGGTTTGTCTTAATTTGAATAAAACCAAAACCAACTTTAAATCGAATCAAACGTTATGTTTTCCTAACAGAGAAAGCCGTGGATGGTGGTTGAGTTTTTAAGTTTATCAACGAAGAGGTCTCCATAGCTCCGAGCGTGCTTTTAGCAATTATTTAGAACGTAAGCGTTTATGTTGTAATAGGTAATAATAACGGGACATCGGTTTGGGAGTTGAATCTACAATTTTATTACTTCGACATAACTATTCACTATTATTGTAAATTTTGCTTTTTCTATAAAGAAGTATATTTTTGATTAAAACAAAAACCGACTTCAAATCGAATCAAACGTTTAACGTTATAACGCGCATAGGCCCCTTGTGTATTTCTAAAATAACATATTACGAAATTACAAAACCTAACAAAAACTCTTATCAAACTGCTCTTGAAGTACATACTTTCCAATAGAAAATATATAATAAATAAAACGTTATCATTTACATACATTAAATAATAAAATGAATCATCGAATACGGTTAACGTGATATTGAGTTATTCGTCCATTTGTCGCGCATATACTTAATGAAAATTTAAGACATATGGTAGGAGTGCACCATATATATCGATATTACATAAAATATCGATATATGGACGCGATATATCGCTTCAATCCTATATTATAGAATCATCTAATATCGATATTTAAATCAATATTTTACATCCGATTTACGTAATATCGTAAGAAATTAAATAAAAAAGCAATCCATTCTTTCTGCCATCACGAAGAGAGTAGTGTAGTATGTTACTACACTCCTCTCGGTGGCAGGCCTGGTTGTATAAATTGTATAATCTATGCGTGTAGTCTGCACTCAAATCAAATCAAATAGTCTGCATTGGTATCCGAACCGAGAACCTCTCAGTTACGCGTCGAGTATTCTATTAGTACAAAATATAATAAAATATATCGCGTAGTATCGATACAACTTATATCGGAAAATATATAGATATATATTTGGCATGAACATATGGTAACATATGGTATTCTCATCGATGCCTTTGTCAGAACTGAACCACATGGGACGCACCAGCTTCAAATATGAAAAAAATTAACATTGGTTTACCCAGTCGAAAGTTCTGAGGTACCAAACTTAAAAAAAAAAGAACATTACACAGAACATTACATTAGAACAACAACATTACAATAGAACATACAGACAGATTGAGAACTTCCTTCTTTTGAAGACGGCTGAAAAGAAAAAGAATAATTTTTACATAAACAAAATCTCATGTCTTAAAACGCTTTCAAAGTCCGTAACAAAAGATACTACAGAACGTGCTTGTGTAGCGAAAGCTGTTCTTAGTTTGCAAGAGTGTTGTTCTATGTAACTGTTGACTTTTCCTTGTTATGTTTTCATTTTATTATTATGCGATAGTTTTAAGTACTTGAAGCGTAGCGATTGAATACGTTCACCACATAGCGATTGTTACCTCGTACCTATGTTTCATGCCATATAAATAAAAAATAGCTATTGTTCCTCGAGGGTTCCATCGTGTTAATTAATAATTTATGGTTGAGACCATCGTATCACGAGAATATTTTTAGAAAATCGTTTTTCAGTCATAAAAATCCATATGAACAAAAATGCACTGGTAAGAGCCTTTTTTTTTGTTAACGGGAAGGAAATCTTCAAAAAGATACCCCACCCCGCCTTTTTGGTGGAAGGCTGCGGTTACGTGGGGTTTTTACCTTTCAGTTTTATACAGCTAGCATTTTGGTGAGTATACTCAGGAAGTACATGATCTAATTCTCCCATTCCCGTTCCACCATCGGACTTCAAGACGCACTGGTTCATCCTTTTCATCCCAACACGCGCGTAAAATTCAGTAACGTATGTAATTTCGTTTGTTACATATTGCAAATATAACATTTCGACGTGTTTCTGTTTGCATACTCGTATTTTTAAATAGTCCTTATAACTCCCAAATTGTCTTATCACTTCAATACTGATGCCACTATCTCCATTAGCCATTACTTGACCGCGCTGGCTTGCGTGAACACGTAAAAATGTTATGGTTTTTCATCTACAACCTCTTTAGTGTTCAAAAGACATGCTTATTGCCTAATTTAAATAGAGCTCTGATTAGTGACCAAAAAAAAGACTTCCTGATATTTGTGTCCGATTTATTGCATTGGGGTAGCCGAAGCTAAAAATTTTGGTAAAAATCCTATTGCCCTCTCTTTGGTCAATATAGGGTTAAGAAGGCGTGAGACCTTATCAATCGACTTCAAATAATGAGGAGGTTCACAATTCGTCGTTTTTTATATTTGTTATCTTTTTTGTGAGGAAGCTGGTGCTGGTGGTTAGGTTCTGTTTAATTAAATTCGTAATATTCCTACCGTAATTCGGAAATACATAGAGGGCGTCCGCTATGTTTAACGTTTGATTTTATTTGAAGTCGGTTTTGTCTTTGCTCGTAAATATACTTGTTATTTTTAAATTAAAATTTATATCCCAACCATTAAAACATAGTCGAACAGTATAAAACGGTAACTATTCAAAGGAGATATCATAAAAATATTATTAAAAACACAAAATATTTTTTTAGACATACACTCGCCTAGCATACCTTTAAGACTTGAGTTTGATTTATTCCATAATGTTTCAAAACATTAAAACACTCGTAAAGTAGTTTCACGTCGCCTGCTTCGCCGCGATAAGGCGATTTACACTTACAACCGCTTTCATAAAAATCATCCTATAAACGATTTTTACTGTACCAGTACAGCATTTAAGTTAAATTGTACAGGCTTCCATGGAGTCGACACAGACTGAAAACATTAAGTTTAATCATATTCTAGTAATAAATAATTGGAACTGAACTTGTGTACTGCAATGCCGTTCTGATCAAAGAAACGAAAAACACATAAGGAAAAGATTAATTTTCGCGTATACATATCAAACACCATTATAAAGATGTAATTTTATTGAAAATTAATTACGCTGATCAGCAGAGGTGGCACAGTTCTTACATCACTTAGCCTGAACCTCTTTAGAGAGAGGGAACTTCAGCTTGGGCGGTTCTCAATTCGCGACAGCATGCCGCCCCCAAGTGTGCTGAACCACGACTCGGTAGCCTTCACTCGTGGATAATCATCCAAGTTATTATCTCTGCTTCACAGTATGCAAGAATGTGAAATCATTTTGAACTTTTTTTTTAGCAAAATTGTTATTTACGATATCGGCAATTTGTTAAGAAACGTTTGGGAAAATTAGAAGAATGTTTCCATCAAAAATGTAATTAATATTCAATCAACATTCTTTAAGTTATTCCTTTAGATACAAATTTAACTTAATGAAGTTGCGTTATATACTTTAACATTAATTGAATTAGAATCTTATAACTAAGCGTAGTTACAACGATACAATATATTATAAGCAAAATGGCGACCAACGAATTCGGATACGTTAGGAATGGTGATCCGTTATCAGAGACATTTGCTTGTCAGCCGTCGTAACGGTTAGATCTCTCTATACACGACGGTATCGTGAGCCATTTAGCTATTTTACCTTCCATTATTACTTGTCCTGTGTGCAGACTGCGGCCATTTTGTGTTAAAACTTAATTAATGTGTTATTTTTTCAATTAATGAATGTTATAAAATTGTCTTTTGTATCAAAGTTGTATTTTAAAAGCTTTAACATTTTTAAACCTAAAAATATATATATAAATGTAAGGAAAGATCATGTCTTATTTCAATTATTCCTCATGGTGCACATCATCGCATATAACTTTAGTAGAGCTAGAGCCAAAGGATTTTAACATTTATAGACAAGGAGCGATGGAAAGATCCACTTCTCCACTTCAGTGTTACGGCTTCACCAATTACTTCAGAAGAACTCTACTGAGACAAATTTCGCTGGAAGCACCATTACCCGCTCGGTGTCGTCACGGTCCTACTCCTCACCCGACCACACATCAAGCCAAAGACATAGTCGTGACTGATTAAAGCCATAGACAATATACCAGTATGGTCATTAAACTAACATAAAGAGTTCAGACGTTATCCTTTTTTTATGGTGAAACTCTGGCTTCGGCACTTTCATGTTGGAATAGACAACGTTGGGTTTTCATTGTTTGATCTCGTAGCAGTTTCTAAATTGAAATAGCGAAATAAAACGCACTCGATACAACAGCTAACAGACGACGTTCAGCCAGTGTAATCTACAGATTCCATATTGAACTTTGACTTTCTATTCCCAAACGCAATTTGAATGGCCTGAAAACGAAAACGGAAATTTCGCTGTTGGCATACTGCCAATACCGCCATCGTTATAATATCTATATTTTGAAACCGTCATAACTCTTTCTGTCTTATCTGCAACTGCTTACATATTTTTACTATGAACAATCATCTCTTCAAGCAATAGGAAATGCAGCCTAACTGTTATCTGATATTCCAAATGAACTTTACTCTGAGATTTAATAACACCCTGATAAGTGACAACACATTAAGAGTTACATGTTCCATTCTTATAACAGGTTTTTTAGTTAAGACTTTGTTTCAATACTCCGCTCTCTGTTTTACGAAACAGATTTTGTTTCCAAGGCAACTATAGCCCTATATAATGGATCCTAAACAACTATCGAAACGGAAGTCAAATAACTAGTGCTTATAATCTTGTAAAGATTAAGTCTTTGCTAAAATGTTCGTCAACACGTCTATTATAATTTACTGATGCAACAAATGCCGCTACACCGAAGCAAGAACCCAACGTCTCATTAAAACTTTCGCTAGAGAATTAAATAAGTATGGAAATCTTTACGCTGGTTCTGTGCTTACTTTAGAATTCCCTTCATTAAAACTACCTGAAACAGTGCCTAAACTGTCGGCTTGCATGTGTTCTTAATGTTTTATAACAATTGTTTACAATATATATGTATACCACTTCACCGCTGGCGTGCACTAAAAGTCAGATACAGTAATTAATCGGGAGACGTTTTTTGTTACCATTAACATTAAAAACTTTCCAAGGAATCAATTAACTTATATTGTTGACTAGCTGCACCGTTACCCGCGATCAAAAACTATTTATTTAAATTTTTCTAAAATAAAACCTAAGTACTCCCTATTACATCAGCTATCTGTCAGTGAAAGACCCGTAAAACGGTTCAACCTTTACAAAGTTTAGCCGGAACAAATAGACAGACAGACAGACAAAAATTGTAAAAAATGTTTGTTTTAGTATTTTTACCGTATATATAAGTACAGAAGAAACGAGACCTTTATTAAAATCTACAACTAAAAGCTCACTAAACAATAAAAAATATAATTGCATAGAATACTAGCAATCCGATTCGATCCCCAGTGCCGGCATCAATAAATTTGTTTGAATTAATGCGCTGACTTAACGCGCTCGGCGGAAAATTGTGTTAGAAAATCCGCACTGTAAAGTACTGTCTAATCAGAACTCAAAAATAGGGTCAAGTTTCAAATAACTAACGTCTAAACTTGCATGTGGCTTAACAATTAAGTTGCAATAACTCCAAATATATTTAATCTCAAGCCGAATTGCGAATTAGCTTTGGTATTATACATAATTGATATATATTAACCCAATAGAGCTCGGCCAGAGATTAATAAATCCTATTTGTAATTGACTTTGTTAAACGAAAATACATGTCTATGTTTAATAAGCTCTCATGTGATTGGAATAAGATTGTAACCATCTGCCTTGCTTAATCTTTTATAGTAAAATATACTTCCCTTAATATGTACTTTTATAGTAAAAAAAGTAATAAATAATGCAACTTCTTTCCATCTGTGCCAAACCGTATATTTGAAATTGTCTTCATTAAGCTACAAGACCGTGTGGCCTAATGGATAAGGCGTCGGACTTCGGATCCGAAGATTGCAGGTTCGAGTCCTGTCACGGTCGAATTATTTTTTAAGGTTTTTTAAATTTATTATTAATTAATAATAATAAATTTCATTTTTAAATGAAAATTTTGTATATAAAATGTTTTACTTATTATTATAAATTTCTACTTCACAAATCCAAAACAATGTAAATATACCGACCTTTTTAGCTGAATAGGGTAGTGAAAATCAGAAATATAGAGATATTCGATTGAAACTCATTGATACACATCGCCTACGGCTGTCGTAGCAACTCTCGTAGCTAATCACTATGTATCTTTCAAAACCGGATCTTGTCCTTAGATTTTAATACCTTCCTTATGTAGTCGTTATGTTTACCACATTACGACGTAGTAGAAAAAATCACATATTTAAAATATCTAACGCTAAGATTGGGATTATTTTGAATACAAGCAAAGGATTCCCTTACGTTTAATTCCTTAGTGAAAGTTTTAATGAGTTGCTTGTTATAAAGTTGTGGCCGGATTCTTCTTTCCATTTCATTATAAAGTCAAATTAAAAGGCTTTATTTAATTTTCTTGAGTTTCTGTCAATTGATTCAAAATCTACATTTATAAAAATATCTAAAATAGTTCTTATAGGCAGAGGGGGGCAAACGAACTCTGCTATTTGACAGTGACATTTCACTATGAAACCAATCAGATACAATACAATAATACAATATACAAAAACCGTAATCTACGTATCAACTTTTTGATGTTTAATTTTCAAAAGTTAATTTTTATTATCATTTGACATTTATCGGCATTATGAGATTTGAAAATTATAAACAATAACATATCAAATATAGTGTCAGTGTGTCAGTTATATATAATTGAGTGTGTGTATATATGTGTAGTTTTAACACTATGTAGTGCCAATTGCTTTTAAAAAAATATCGTTTTCATTAAACACATACCTTTAGTAATTTAATGTTCTTATTCTGCAACTTACCTGTAATTAAAAAATGAAAAATTGTATAAGGGATAATAGTATAAGATATACGAACGCGGGGGTCTAAGAATCTAAAAATATCTACATCTATAAACTAAATTGTTCTATCTTATTTATTATTAATTTTTTTAATTCCTTGTTGAATATGTATTAAAATGAAAATCAATTGTTTATTTTCCAATTTATCACTTGGGTACTTAATACCATATGGTGGATTTATTTTAATTTATTTGAATTGAATGCCTAATTGTAGCCAGTCTAATCTAGTATTGTTCAAACCCAAGTAAAATCTTGTACCAGTCACGATGACGCCCGTTAAAAGCTGTAAGGTATAAAATACATAAGCTGACGCGAAGCTCTATCAGACTTACGATATAAATTAATAAGCCTATTACTTCACGTATTCTCCGCGCTCACATTGTCTTAAATCTCTTCAAAATCTGGGAGACTAAGCGTACTTTTCAGCTTAGGTGAAATTTAGGAAACGTTCTAAGGTTTTATGTGTAATGAAGTTTTAATGTTGTTGTTATATTTAAGGTATACTGGAATTGAAGATGCCGACTAAGAGAGGCATCCAGAGTAGCATTGCAATGTTTCCTCCTAGATGAGAGATGATCCAGAGCGCGATAGTCTCTGGCAGATCTGGCATATAGGCTTAGAATGAGCTAGAGATGTTCATGCAAAATGTTCATAAAAATTCATTCTAAATAACATATCGTAAACTTTATAAATATATTTTTAATTTATTAGTATTTTCCATGTATCGTATCGTTCGTTTATATTTAAATAAGTAACAAACTGCGTTAAGTATTATAAAATTTGCACACCAAGTCCTGGTATCGCAGAGGGTAAGAGACCTAAGTAATGAACCTTTATATAAATAAATTCACTTAATTAACAAGTATATTTACGAGCAAGAACAAAAACTAACTTCAATTCGAATCAAACGTTAAATACTATTACGCGCCGACGCACTCTTTATATTTTCAAATTATCGTAGAAATATTACGAAATAAAAATAATCAGAACCTAACCTAAAAAATGAATCAACGAAATCGGTTGCCGTGATATTGAGTTATTCGTCCATTTGTCGCGCACATACTTAATGCAAATTTAGGATATATGATTTTATATGGTTTTCACATGGATCCCATTATCAGAAGTGAACTATTGAACATGTGACTACGTAGGCAACAGCTTTCAAATAAAAAAAGAATTATCAAAATCGGTTGACCCAGTAGAAAGTTATGAGGTAACAAACTTAAAAAAACATACAGAACCTCCACCTTTTTTGAAGTAGGTTCAAAAGAAATAAATCCGTAGCAGAACCTCCTCTAAAGTCTTTAACAAGCAACTCATTAAAAGTTTTAAAGTTAAAATAAAAACAATATAGACGATTTGAGAAAGTGTGAAATTTCCCAAAATTTTTCAGTTTGAAAACTATGGAAAATATTGTTTATTTTTTCGCATACGAAAAATCTTTTCTTTTATACACTCGTAGTCGCCAAACATAATTATAAGTTTGAAGTTAGCTATGTTAGTTTGAATTTACGAGGAAAAATTTAGGCAAACCAAATTAGGGCCCATTCGCGGACTCCTTATGATCTATAGAGAAGGCCTATGCCCAATATATGGACAAATATAAGCGGTTACTTGCACTACGGGAATTCATCCTTTTGTTGTGAACATCCCTTAAATCCGAACGAAACAGAAGCCAAAGCAAAGCTTCGTCTTTCTTTATTCATACGACAAAGGACTGTAATAGTTTGCCCACGTCTGTCTCTCTCTCTGATTACAATGTGGGTATTACTAAACTAGTGCGCCTTACCATACAGGATTGCATTACCAGGTGGGATCGTAGTCAACCACTTGCTTAGAAAGTAGGAGTATAACAAAAAGAATCTTTTGAACAATTTTTCAACCACCACTAAACGACAGAACAGCTTGATATTTTATACACGTATTAAGAACCGATGTCAATATATAAAAATAATGTCATTATTTAGACATAGGATCCGCAATCATCAAGACAATAAATGATTAATTTCACAAATTCATGTAAATGCGTTTGTTCGATTCATACTATTCTAAGAGTCATTTTACAGTCCAATTGCTTATTATTCAAGCTCTTTAGCCTATTGAACGGAGTTAATATATTTGTCCCCGTAGTGCAGTTTTCGGAGTTAGGTTCAGTAATACATATCGCTGTTAAAGTACTTTATCATAATGCAAACTTATCTCTCTGTTTTCGCACTTATAATAAATCTCCACTTTAGAGGTTTTAAAATTAAGCGATGGCACAAACTCTGTGTACCGTACTCCACCAAAAACCGAGATAATTTTTACTTTAAAAAAACTGCTAAGAAAAATATTTACATATTTTGTCGCCTTGAGACATTATACCATGACCATGAGGCAAGTATTTTTTGATTGAAATTGTACGCCATTTGAGTACCACGTAAGAAACTGAAAAACGGAAACTTTTTGATAACTTACTGGTACTATACGTACGCATAGTACGTATCATAGTTCATCGTGTGTACAGCAAAGGAGTGGAACAAGTTGCCGGCGGCAGTCAGTGAATAGGCACTTACTAAACTAGTGCGTACCATATATCGTCTATAACACCACTTAACATCAGGTGGGATCGTAGCAAGCACTAGTTTATACCCCATAAAAGTATGTTTTGTTTATAGTTAAATGAAGTGAAGTGTGAATATGTATCTAATGAAGTTCTCGACTGCGTCCCTTATGCTAAGAGAAAATGTAGTACTGGATGGTAAGACGTACCAAAGAAGCAAATGCCAACTTTACGTTTGAAAACAACCACACAGTATTCTGAAGGATAGGCAGACTCTTCCCGTACTTTGCTGTACGAACGAAAGACGAAGCAAAGTGCTTCGTTTGGGTTTGAGGGATGTTCACAACAAAAGGATGAAATTCAGCAGTGCGTCTTGGAGTCCAATCTTGGAATAAACACTCACTCTCAATAAACACACAAAATAAATGTAAAAATACAACAAATTCAATTCATATATTTTTTCCAACTGCCTGGTAATTTTTAATTTTTAAAAGTGATACAGGAAGAAGGAAAAATTCAAATTAATTAAGGTCCACCCTTCCGGGCGAGCTTAAATTGTTTCGTTGATTGCGGATCAGGTCGCCAGGCGAGATTTTTTATCAACCCATAGCATTATTTGATGAAAATAAAATAAAAAATTTTACTCATTCATTTAATATGCCGATACGTTTTTTTATTAAGATTTCAATTAAGAAAATTAAACGGAAGCGACTCATAGGCGAAATTCTCCACGGTTTTGCAAGTAGAGAAATCTTCAGAAAATTGAATTCGTGATACCAGATAATAGACATGCGCTCAAAGAATATTAAGAAAATCGTAATACGCGTTTTTATTTCCTTTGTCATAGATTATATCGACATAAACATATAATACTGCATAACACAATAGTGATAACAAAATAAGTAGAGGGTTAAGATTTTTCTATTTTAACCGACTTCAAAAATGGGGAAGTTCTCAAATCGACTGGATTTTATGTTTGTTTGTGGTCCCATTTTAAATTGGTCCAGTTATGACGACGGCACCCGTGCGAAAACCGTTTAAGTTATATATTTAAATTTTGTATGTCCGTGACGAGTGTAGTTTAAGATTTGATCCCTTATAGTTAGAAGCGAATATATAGAAAGAAATAAATCTTAATGGTGATTTAAATAAATTTATTCTGTAAAATTAGATTTGTCAGTAGAGCGCCGCTACGACGCCCAGAGATAGTAATTGATCTTGGAATTGTATTGGTGATCGACTCGGATCGTGGGAAAATGTCGAAAGTCAAGTTTCTAATGGAATTAGAGGCAATTTATTCTTAAAGCGTATGAACGGCCTTTATTTAAAATAGCCAATTTTCACTTTTCGCTTTTGGAGTGTATATTATATTTCATCATTTGCTAGGTTTTTATTGTGTATTATTTAGGTACAGTGTATTGGTTCGACTGTAATGATGTTGTAATTTTGTCTAATAAATAAATAAATAAATGAAATAAAAATACATTAGATGCTCTCGTAAAACCGGAGACACGGTTCGTAATAAGACCAGATCCGTCTAACTTCTCGTTATGGGACCAACGGGTTGTGATATTCAAAATAATGACCATGTCCAATAACATAAGTGTCCTGCCGCAATAGATTCGTATTGACATTACGTTTCCTCTTTCAAAAATAAATTAAATTACTTATTAAAGAAGAAACAGTTGAGCCACATTTTTAACGAGAGTTCGAGAGATTTTTATTAAAGTCGTACGGTCGACTTCGGTCGCAATTTCATTTTAAAATTTAATCTTGTATCCAATTTGCGTTGCGAAGAGTTAATGGCGTGCACTTTACATTTCCCTAACGCTCACACCGTAGAAAGAGTACTGACTTCAAAAAGGAGTTTCTTGATTTGTCTGTATGTTTTAATGTTTGCCTTATCTTTCTTCTATCTTTTGACTATTGTTTCCGATATTATGAGATGATTGCAATTTAGATCAATTCTGACAATGGCCATAAGAAAACCATATCTCTTAAATTAGCATCAAGTATGTGCGCGACAAATGGACGAATAACTCCATATCACGCTAACCGATTTCTTTTTTAAATGGATTATTCATTTTTTATTGGAAAAGGTGTACTTCAAGGGTAGTTTGATGAGAGTTTGGCTTGATAAATTATATTTTTGTTATATTCCTACGATAATTCCTAAATAGATCCTCTTTGTTTCTAGATGAATCCACCACATTAAAGTTGTAAGAAATTAATAGAGAAAACGATTTAGAAAATTCGTGATGGAAGAAATGAGAAACAGCATTAGGAATACATTGTAAATAAATTGGTGACATACTAAAGTTCCATGTACTGTATTACTCCCAAAAGATGTTCTGACTAAGCAACTAACTGGGCCCCTTCTGAAACAAACCCGTTGAAACGGTAGAGACCTCCAGGCTAATTAGCGTTAGTTTTTACAAATAAAAAAATAACACAACAAAAATTTATTCGTTTATACATGAATGTCAAATAGCTGTTACAGGATATAGCTGAATGAAATTCAAAAATCTCTTTGTAGTTCTCTCTGTGCCAATAACACTTATAAATCCCACATTCTAAGGTTGTTGACAATTCGTTCCGTTGCAAATCGTTGATGCATGCGGTAGCCCGCATGGAACTCACTTTTGTTAAATAAAATAAAATCACACAAGGTCTACATTTTTCTGCTCCCGACATCTAAAAATTTGGTAGGAAATTGTATATTTATTTTACGCTTATGATAGGGCAGGTGATAGTCAATATTTATTAATTAACATTAAATAACGGAAAAGAGTGTGAGGTTTGATGGACAGCTTTGATTCAGTTAGATATCGAATTGCACGATGTAGGTATACAAAGGAAGGAAATATATCATGTTTGTACTAAAGGAAAGTCTCTGCCTATGCTTTTGGGTAACGGGCGTTATTTTATGCAATTCAAAAATACACAAGAAAATAATTATTTTATATATATTTATTCCATAATATTAAATATTCCATAAACAGACCAGACGACTTACAATATTTTAATCACAAAATAGAACATGGGCAGAGATGAAATGGGGCTGTGTAATGGCATCAATTAAATATTAGAGAAATACTTCAAAAGTGTAGTAAATGCCTACCACATTGTAATCGGAGGGAAAGATTGTAAGACGCAGGCAAACTATTCCGGTCCTTTGCTGTACGAATAATAAAAGACGAAGCAAAGCGTTTCGTACGGCTTTAAGGAAATTTCACAAAAAAGGATGAAATCCTGCAATGCGTCTTGAAGTCCGATATGGAACGGGGATGGGGGAGTTAGATCATATAGTTCCTGAACACACTCCAATACTCTTGCAGCGAAACAAAGAAATACGATTGGGAACCTTCTTAAAACAAACCTACTCCTATCTCAAAGGCTGCAGCCGCACGTGATCACTTAAGATCAGGTGAGCCGTAAGCTCCTTTACACCTTTTCCTTCAGAAAAGAAAGGAATCGTACTGTACAAGAACCATGTGTCAACAACAACTAAGTGATGCTCCAAAATGTTGACAAGAGTATACGGTAAAAATGTTAATATTAGCATAAGTTTTGTTTTACATGGATGGATGTTTGTTATTCAATCACGTCTGAACGGCTGAACGAACCTAGATGAAATTTGGCGCAAAGATAGATTAGATTGGAATAGCACATAGACTTTTTTATTTAACCGACTTTAAAAAGGAGGTACATACAAGTACATACTCTAAATTATAAATTAGTTGGATGGTTTAATTGTGTGGTTTTTTTATAAAAATATTTTAAGGTTAGAAAAATTTTCATGAGTTTTCTAAGCCCCAGTAACACTGTGGGGCGAAGCTAATTAAATAGAAAACTCCGAAAAATTAGTGATTACATTTCAAATAGCGTTTTTATGAAATTATAAGTGAAATATGAAATCTCATCTCGTTGTATATGTTAACAGCCACTCGTATTAAGCGAACAACACCGTTTTCCCCCAGCGCATTGATGCGATGCATCGCGTTTGAATGGGTTTCCCATAGCGCGGTACAGTTTAGTTCTCAGCTATATCTAAAGGCTTGTTTTATTTTCCGTTAAAATTAAAGGTATCGTTATCGATTTGAAACCTACCACCTATTAGTACAAATTATGTTGTATTCTCAACGGTTATCAGAAATTATTTCTTGAGCCTACGAAACTAAAAATAAATAGATTGATGAAAATTCATTTAAAATATTATTTACGTAAAACGGTAATGGAAATCGGAAGCTGGGATTCAGAACAATTCCTCAGTACACTTCCCATGCTAATGTGATAGAGAACGCAAAAAACTCTGACATCTTTTGTCAAACCCAGAAGGTCAATCGGAAAGACCCTGATCGTCGACGATTTGAGCAGCTTCACGTTGTACACAATGAAATGGAAAGAGTTGGTAGGAGAGCCCTAGCCCTGAGATATGAATGGTATTCCATGTTAAGCTGTACTTTCGTATTTAATTTGTATTAGAATGTGCGGTTTGGCTATAATCTCCTTGTAAATTGATAAAATAATATCTTATATGATAGAATTAAAATAACTAAAATTTTGCTACAATGTATAAAACATCTGCTGAACTCAATTCCCTTTTCTATTTCATATTTCGCAATCTTTATTTGAATCAGCTGAAAACCACGCCAGCCGATTTCCCAGCAGCTGGCAATTTTGTGAGTTAATTCAAGGCTTTGTCAGAAATAGGGGGAGAAAAATAAATTGTCTGAAACTTACACCCCCAATTTAAAGTAGGATTTGTTGAAGGAATTTTAGAGTGCGGTCTTGACTTTATGCCATTAAACAAAATAAAAGGTTAATGGATAGCGTAATGCTATGACAAAATTTATTATAAATTAAAATTTAAAGACAAACAGGTGCTTAAACACTGTCTCACCTGACGTTAAGTGGAATTGAAGTATTGGATGTTAAGGCACACTAGCTTATTTACTCAAGGCCTATTTACTTAGACTACCTTATTAACTAGAGGCCTATTTAATCAGCTCTTAACGATTAAATTATTCCAGTCCTTTGCTGTATAAATGATGATTGATGTATGATGCAAAGCGCTATCTCGTGTTTGAGGAATGTATAAAAAGTTAAAGTTACAGCCTATATATGTCACACTGCCTTTTGACACAGACACAGGCCTTTTATATAAAAAGAGTTAGGGAATAAGCCGCCACGTGGCCCTAATGCGGATAGGCAGACTCCACATGTCTTAGAAAATTTTCTAAAAAATGTAGTCATCACGAGTCAAAGCATGGTAAATCATCACATAAAATATATGTTATTTAGTATTTAGAGAAATAAGAGTTAAGAAGACATTAAGATCGTTGTAGCTTAGGAATCTTAAGTCTTAAAATAACAGTGAAATCAAGTGGAATTCAAATTGGACCTTCACTTATATTGCGCATTCTATATAATCTCCATTACTGCAGTCGCTTAGTAGAATCTCTCCGTGAAACTATTTCTAATACCAATTACAAGCGTAAATTGAAAACGGTATTTGATTTTAAAATTGAACTCTATCTTATAGTTCTAACAAGAACAAATCGAACAAGTCTTGCTAGTCTTCGAGATTTATTCTAAATGAATTATTTAGGTTTTCGATGTTTTTTTTACTTACTTCAAGGGTAGTTTGATAATATAGCCGTGAGCAAAAATAAAGGGTCGGTTATGAAAGTTTTAATATCTATGAAGATAAAGACGCTAACTAACTGAAATAAATTGTGCATGATAGAAAATTAAATATATTTATAATAATTATTTTTATTTAAATTTTAGTATCAACAATAAGTACTAAATTATTTTTTTTTTATTTCGACCCTCTATTTTTGCTCACAAGTGTAGTTTTGTTAGATTCTGAAAAATTCTATTTCATAATTTCCCTACCATAATTCGGATAAAAAGCGTCCGCGCGTAACAGCCTTTAACATTTGATTCGATTTATTTTTAAATAGGTTTTTGTTTTTACTAGTACGGGCCAAAAAGTTGATAGGTGACCAAGATCTACACCTAGATAGTCTTGAGCACAGGCGCAAGGTGGCCAGCCTTTCGGTGTTTTACAGATTACACTTTGGAGAGTGTGGACAGGAATTACACGAATTAATTCCCCCATCCCCATTCTACCTTCGGACGTTTAGACACTCTGCGGGTCTCCACCCTTTTATAGTCGATGTTCCGCGCGTCCGAACGAAGCGATTTGAGTCATCGTGCGGACAGCAAAGGAGTGGAATAAGTTGCCGGCGTCAGTCTTTCCGTCCAAGTACGACGTGGGAGCCTTCAAGAGTAGAGTGAATAGGCACGTACTAAACTAGCGCGTACTATCTTTCGACTATATCACCACTTAACACCAGGTGGGATCATGGTCAAGCGCTAGTTTACATGCATAAAAAAAAAATAAATATACTTGATATGTTACAAATAACACCTAATAATATTGGTAAAAAAATAGCAAAATCTATCTCTCTCTACCAAGCTAGGGTTAAAGCGTTGTGAGAACTTATTCATTTAATTTGTTTAATTTTTAATAAATTTATGTAAAATACAACAACAGCAGAGAGATTTCGTTGACATTAAAGCAAATATAGGGCGACAGTTTCAACGGAAGCAATTTGAGAGCCGTTGTATGAGCTGCGAATGGCTGTGTAGCGCCGGATCGGTTGGCGCTCGTAAGTTGTAAATGGATTTTGGAATACAATCGACCTCGGCAAATGAATTACTTTTGGAATGCAATAGGCTCAAGAGACGGTGGCATATATAATATTAGATAGATATTTATCAGAGCGTGTAATGCATTCAATTCATCAATAGCCTATTGGTTTACGGTACGGTCGTAGGTTCGAATGCACTATTCGACCGCCATCCAGCTTTGCTGTGAACCATTTTTTTTTTGTTGACGGGGAGGAAATCTTCAGAAAGATACCCCGCCTTCCGGGGGGAAGGCGGTAACCGCGTGGGGTTCTTACCCACTAAAACCTCCCCGGTGCATGACGAGGGGCTCCGGGATCTCCAGTGGAACGCACCGGAGCCCTTCTGCACTGTGCTCATGTCCCGAGGGGGGAGGTTACTCCCTCCCCCCCCCTGTGCCCTCGCAGCGCAAGGCGACACGGGCCAGCCGATGTCGCCTTCTTCCCGGGTCCACTTTGGTGGACGACTCAGGCCCCCACCCTTGTCGCCCAGTGAACCCGAGGCCCCTTTTAGTCGACGACAGGCAGGGGATACCGTAGTCTTATTCTTGAGAGCCCAGAACTACAGGGCTGCTGTGAACCATCTCTTAGCATAACCTTATGCTTAGTTGGAATGGTAAAAGAATCTTCGTAATATTTTTGAAATAAGTATATTATAATTACGAATAAAAACAGAAATCGACATCTAATCGAATCAAACGTTAAACGCAATTACGCGTGGAGGTCGTTTTTTGTAGAAATATTACGAAACCAAACTTTCTACAAACTACTCTTAGTACAGCCTTTCCAATAAAAAAATGAATCATCGAAACCCGTTGGCGTGATATTGAGTTATTCATCCTTTTTTGGTGCACATGTTTAATGCAAATTTAAATCTCATGGATCCCATTGTTTTAATTGGACCAAATTTAATTGGAACCACACAGAAAGCACCAGCTTTCAAATAAATAATAAATCATTACAATCGGTTCACTCAGTCGAAAGTTATGAGGTAAAAAACATAAAAAATTACAGACAAATCGAGGACCTCCTCCTTTGAATTTGGTTGAAAAAAGATATGAAATGATATTTGTAAGTAGTTATTTAGCAGCGATGCCGTCGAACTGATTGCTGTAACTATCCCAGTGAGTTAAAAGATGATCAAAATTTACAATTCTAGTTAGAGATATACTAATAATTATAAATATAGAAATCATCATGAACAATTTTATATATTTCAACTTATCTTCATTTGATAAAAGTTCGAAAGAAATAAAACGATAGCTAAAGTGAAATTTGAAGGACAGGAAAACAATGAGCCGAAAAGTAACAAACAGTCATTCATCTTTGTCTATCCTATATCAAAAAAGGCAGCGTAAATTTTTCATAGAAGCTGCGTAACATTAAACTTGCCCCAACTAAGAAGAGTGTTATCTAAAACTTTTGGCGTTAGCCAGAAAAAATAAGAAATGCCAAAAAATTATTTTCACTAAAACAAAAGGAAGTAAGTAAAATAAGGAAAAGCGATAAAAAGTTAAAGTTACAGCTTATATACTTCGTTCTACTGTTGGGTACAGGACTTTTCTGTAAAAAGTATAGCGGTAAAGGGCATAGTCGCTCCTAGTACAAATTGACATACTTTTGCTAGGTTAGAAAAATATCTTAGACAAGTAGATGTCCTCATTATGTTTTTCTTCACCGCCAAAGGCGTGTAAATTAGCACTTAAAATAACAACAATCAAATTCATTGGTGCTTGCACCGAGGATCGAACTCGGGTTGCTACGAAGCAACCGCGCGAACACTGAACTACGACGGCTCTGTAAATGGTTTATATTTTTTTTAATTTTTATAGCCTAGACCTTCTGAGTTACTGAGCACAGAGTAAAGTTACTATAGTATTAGCTAGCAACAAATGGCACCCAGCTATATATATCATAAAAGATATCATATAACATAAAAGCCTAGTTACTCGACTTACGATCTGGCTAGCTTAAATGTTGGAGCACCTTGTTTAGTACAACACTCGCAACTTGAAAAGTACTGAGAACTCCTCCTTTTTTGAAATCGGTTTAAAATAAAAAAAAATTAAACTAAGAATTTTAAATCTGATATTGAAGTCGATTGTGATGCAGTTGTGCGGAGCGTGCGCTGAATGCTCCCGATAGGGTAGAGCGACTCATCATCCCATTCATTAAACGTCCCGCTTTGTGCTCGAATATCATTTGTCACGCTTTGGAACGAAGCGCATTCAATCGAATTCAATGTTTAAATGTTTTCATTGTATTATAACCTGAACAATTTTGAACGTCGCATTGACAGATATTTTAAAGTACGTTAGGTAGGAGATAAGTTAGTAATTAGACATAGATATTTTATTTATTGGCATAATTACAGACAAACACATTACAGACAAAATATAACACACAATAAAAAAGAGAGAAGCATAAACAAAATATAATAAAAGGAAGGAACGGAGAAATAGGACATGATGCCAACATTGGACACTAACTTAGCATGTGCCGTTGCAAGGATGTGACAGTGCTGATTTTCAGCGGTATCGCATATATCGCATAATAAGTTAGTGTTTAGTGATGACATTCCAGACACTTGCACATACTAATGCCGTCGTGTTAAATTACAGCATACGACTATTTCCACAAATTATTTTAGAAGCCCTGCAATTTGTTAAAGTGATTCAGGAAGAAGAAAAAAAATAAAAATTAATTAAGGTCCACCCTTCCGGGCGAGTTTAAATTGTTCCGTTGATTGCGGATCAGGTCGCGTGGAACTTTCCAAGACTCAAGTTTTTATGAATCTTCCCTTTTTAGTAACGTTTATATGTTTTAAAATTTCACAGTTACATTAAGAGTCTAGTTGTTTTAACTTCTAATGGTCGGTGTTCGAATATCATATATTCGCCTTTCTACACATGTTTTGGTACAATAAATTTATCTAAGTTTTAATATATAATATATAATAAATTCTCATATTCAAGCGAACAAAACTTAATAATAATAATAGAAAATTACTAATTTATCACCTAAGAATATTAGAGACTCTAAATCGAGGCACGTATTTAAAATAATCCTCAAACAATATTTATTACCTAATAGAAAACACAAAAAATTATTGTGTATTGTTTTGTACGAACCAAATCCAGTTTCGTTTAATATTAGCAGTCAAACAAGTTTGTTAGTAACTGGCTGTATTTATTGCTTATTCGTTTAGTTGTACAATTACTTAAATTTGTAATTAGTTGTAAATATTTTAGACTTATGATTAAATTGGAAAATTCTTCAGTTATTATTTTATTACATCGTCTTCTCATCTCATGTGGAGTGCCTTTGCGGCGCTTGCCGTATGGACCCTTCCTTTTTTCCCTGCTAGTAAACCTCACATCCTCTATTCACGCTACGTGCCCCGCCTATTTAAGTGAACTAAATAAGCTCGTAGCAGCACTAGTAGGATCTCAGTAAGGCACGGCATATCTCTACTGCGGTAGATTGACTTGTATGATCATAGGAATAGATAATATTTTCTATCTTAATTACTTGACAACAAAGCCAGTCTAAATTAGAGAACTTAATTTGCCTCTATCCCTGTGATACCATCTGATTAGTTTTAATTTTCCGGTTAATTAAAACAACAGCACTCAAACAAAATAAATTAATTTCATTAAAAATTGACTGCGCCATTTTATCGCACGACTTGATTCTGTTTAAAGATCCATTAGAATCTTCAACCTTAACCGAAGCTTAAGAGATGTGCTTAGCAAAAACATTTTCGATATCGTAATTTTAAATTAAATTTCACAATGTCAAAGTATTTAGATACAGTTAGATACAGTTAGTACAGAAATTCTTTATTTCGAAATTAACTTAACCAGCGTCGAATTAGGGTCTGCGAAACTCAAGGTCGTAGGTTCTAATTTATAATACAACTTTTGACGAGAACTATCTCCTAGCATAAGCTTCAGCTCAGTTGGAACGGTTAACAAGAATATTAATAATATTTTATAAAAAAAATTAAGGAGTAATATTTAAAAAAACTATTTTTTAACAACTGAGCACTTGAAGTTATTTGTAAATCCATTTTAAAAATATATTTTGAAGTACTTTTGTCCATTTTGGACATGTCACTCTCATACATTAGTTACTCTAGTCTAGTAGTATATTTCTAGTATACGCAAACGTAAATCAAATCACATGACTCCAAGAAGTCATTAGCTTTTACCTAACGTAACGTTAACCTTTGACTGTAGCCACTTTGCTCCTTTTAAAGTCAGGTTAGAAAATAAACACCAATAAGGCCACCCACAGGTTCTTTATTCAATTTAAGTCTATCTATTCTCTAGAAGAATTTGGTCTAACAATACACATATATAAAAAAATATAACTTTCGAATCGAATTTCGGAACTAATGCAATTAAGAATATACCATTTATAATTTTATTTATCCTACTGCCCAAACTTTATCCAGCCTGCACCTCATTCGCTCCAATGGGTCACATCATTAGTAATTCCACGGAACACAAATTGAATTCCTTTCTCCAGACAACGATTATTCAGACGCTCGATTTCTGAATTCTTAATTTATCCGAGACATAATTGCACGCCGTAGAACAGATGACGTTTTATTAATGTAAACGTTTTATTAACTCCATTACTTTACTACAATACTCCACTACTTTTACGATTATTATACTCCACTATTACACTTTAAGTTACAATCTTATTATTGAAATTGGTGGAAGAGTTGAGTCAGCCCTGTAGTTCTGGGCTCTCAAGAATAACACTACGGTATCCCCTGCCTAGGGTAGCATCCTGGAAAGGTCCATCGGGCACCAGAAAGAGAGGAAGACCAGCTGCCCGGTGGACAGACTACATTATGCGCGCGGCTGGCAAACAGTGGCCATTAACCGCAAAAGACAAAGAGACCTGGAAATCTCTAGAGGAGGCCTTCACCATCGAGAACGAGGGGTTCTATTAATAATTATAAATTGCCTGTCGTAAAAGGCGACTAAAAGGAGCCTCGGGTTCACTGTGCGACAAGGGTGGGGGCTTTTGTCGTCCGCCAAGGTAGAACCGGGAAGAAGGTGACATCGGCAGGCCCGTGTTGCCTTGCACTGCGAGGACACAGGGGAGGAGCGAGTAACCTCCGCCTTCTCCCCAGAAGGCGGGGTATCTTGTTTTTTTTCCTCCCCGTGAACAAAAAAGAAAAGGGGTTGAGTGGGCAGCCCTGTAGTTTAGCTAAACTATGCGTAAGTAATAATGTCAATAACATTAACTATGACAATATATAGTATATATTAGTGGAGCTTACTGTTTGAAATTCAACTGCTGAGCTTTTTAATGAAAAAAAAAAGCGTATTTTTTTCACAAGCATCATTCCTCTTTGTGAAACTTTTTCAATTAGGCCACGTACGTTAACGCCGTCGCGTGCTTTGATGAAAATAATCAAGAATTACTTTAAAGTTATATACGATTTTATGATAACAACTTTTAAAGATTTGAAATTCAATTATATTAAAATTTTTAATCCAACAACAAAACGGCGAAGGGAAGGATACTACTTACTATACCGATACTACATTGATTGAGTGTTATTAGGCAAGGTATGACGAACTGCGATATTCTAGAAGCGGTAAAATAAAAGTAGGAAAGCGGATCCACATCAAAGTGACCAACGAGAAAAGTTGCATGGGTAATGCCTTCGCAGCAGAGAAGACTGCATGCAATGAATAAATGGAAAAGGGCAAATGAATAACTAAAAAAACACAAAAAGTAAAATTAAACTAGATTAAAATTAAAATAACTCTCTAGTGTCGGTCCCTCATGTCTGAGGATCGTGGTCACCATCAGGGTTGCGTCTGGAGCGGATGATTTGCCTCCACCGGCTTCTGTCCAGCGCGTCTCTTACAGCACTGAAAATTTGGAGGACGACGAATCTTTTACCTGATCGGTCCTCTTTGTTGGTGAACAGCCGCGAGATCTTTTTCCTGCGGTGTTCCCAACTACGATCAGTTTATCTAGACTTTCGTCGCCTCTGTGCATTGTGTGTCCGAAATACGCCAGGATTCGTTGTCGGCATATGGTAGACAAACGAGTCTTAATTTGTAGTTGGCTTAGGATAGATGCATTGGGGCGTTTCGCAGTCCAGGGTATCCTCAACATAGGCCTTCAGCACCACATCTCGAATGCATTGATCCTTTGCCTCTCTCTGGCTGGGATTGTCCACGTTTCCACTCCATACAGGAAGATAGGGAATACCAAGGCACGTATCAATCTCATCTTGGTCTTGATGCCAATTCCTCTTTTCTTCCAGACGTTGTTTAAACGGGTCATAGCATCTTTTGCCATCCCAATCCGCCTTTTTATCTAAGCAAAAAGAAAAACTAACTAAGCAAAAAGAAATAGAACAAAAATATATTATTTATACGATAATTAAATATAATTAGTAAAATATAAGTAACATTAAGAGCCGTGGTAGCTCAGTGTCCGGGCGGTTGGCTCAAGTTGCGTAGTACGCTAGCAACCCGAGTTCGATCCCCGGTGCCGGCACCAATAAATTTGCTGTTGCAATTTTATGTGCTGATTAACCACGCGCTCGGCGGTGAAGGAAAACATCGTGAGGAAAGCTATATGTCTTAGAAAATTTTTCTACGACATGTGAAGTCTACCAATCCGCATTAGGGCCGCGTGGCGGACTATGCCCTTGTACTCTCTTTACAGAGAAGACCTGCGCCTAACAGTGGGACATATATATTTTATATATATAAAGGCTGTAACTAAGTAACATTAAGTATAGGTATAATGAGGCCCTGATCCAGCAGTGAAGTAAGAGTGTCATTGGTTCATTCGTTCAGAATCATAACAATGTGCATACCTTTTTCTTTCAAGTATTTCTTATACTATTTCTTGAAAGACGAATATTTAATTTATACATTTAAAATGTATAATGTAAAACATCGTAAACTAAGACATCACAGAAGAAACTTAGTGAAGAAATATACTAATTATGACTTATAAGTCAAGCGATAGATTCTAAGTGTAGTAGAATGACACTATGTCACATTGTATACAACAACATGAAACGGCGCCGGACACTTTATTTTCATTAAGGGAAACGTTCACTAATCTCGTTCCAAGAATAACATTTTTCCATCTGTAGATCTTTTCTTTATTCCCCTCAAGAAAAACGCGGATGTTTACACAGATGTTCTGTCTCTGTTGTTGTTACAATAACTCCTGTTACAAGATGCTTAGTACTTGACTTAAAATTAAATAGAAGAGACGAAATAATTATTTATTCATCTACAGAAACAGTATAAGGAAAGTAGCTACGCGTTTAACTTCACCGTCCAAGCCGAGGTTACCCCTCACCGGGGGGACCCTTGTGTCGAGTTACTAGCAATAGAGGTTCAGGCTAAGCGACCTAAGAGCTGTGCCACCTCTCAATCCGGTGAAGCAGTCAAGGCCAGCTTCTCTGGCCAATCTGTGAAGTTCGTCATTAAGAAAAAAAAAAAGCGTTTAACTTACGAAATAGTGGCAGACTTTCCAATTCCAACCGATTTTAACAAGTGTATTGAACCTGGTGAAAAACGCGTGCCTATTATCTGTGTTTATCCCGCTAGAGTTAAAAAGATACGGAAGCAAGTTTTTAACCGACTTCAAAAAGGAGGACGTTTTGTTTCGTCTGTATTTCTAAAGAACCTACGCTGATTTGCCAGAGAAGCTGACCGTAACAATTTTACTAAATACGAGAGGTGGCAGAGCTTTTAGGTAGCTTAGACTGAACCTCTATTAAGAGCCCACAAGAGAGGACATCGGCATGGACAGTCTTATTGCGATAGCATTCCGATTTAAGGCCGCTAGAGAGGTACTAACCATGACTCAGTCAATAGCTTTGGCGGAATAATGTGAACTTATAACGCCGTCATTTAGGAAGGTATTTTGAAATATTTTTACCTAATGTTCCATCAACTTTGGAGCTAAATGGACTATAGCGTAGTGATGGTAGGAGACCAGACGGTATGACTCCTATACCCTGGAAGATGGGACGGCCTTTAGTATGGGATGCCACATGCGTCGATTCTTTGGCGCCATCACATCTTTTCGGCCGCTGCAACTGCAGAAAAACTCAAGCGGCGCAAATATAGTAACCTCGATACGGGATTCATATTTGAGCCGTTTGGGGTAGAAATTTTGGGTCCGTGGGGTCCTAGCGCACACCACCTTTTTCATGTGTTAGCTAAGAAGTTGGTCGACACATCTGGTGACCAGAGGGCTGGCTTATACCTTGCACAGAGGCTAAGCATTGCCATACAACGTGGCAATGCTACCAGCCTTCTGGGCACGCTGCCAAGTGATGACGGTTTGGCATAGTTATATTTTTTGTAAATATTTTGTAATATCTATTAAATTGTAAATATTTCTTTATTAGTTAGTATACGTTATGTTTATTTTAATAAATAAAGTGTATATGAAAGGCAAAATAGACGATTTTCAATATTATACAATTTACTTCATTGAAACGGGCTCATAACGATTTTCATAATATGGTTTCAGGTATAAGAGGTACGGATACATATAAACATTACAAGAAATATAAAACGTATTCAAATATTTATAGCTGGCGAGCAAAAGAAACTTTTTCTTTCTTATCTGTGACGTTTATGGGCCCAAATAAATTCGAATTCACTGTTAATACAAGAAAGGAAAGAAGGAAATTAAGTTTATCTAATTCATGGTCTTTTCTCTTTTCCCTATTACAAAATTTTAAATAAATTGAAACAGAAAAAGATTAACAAAATCTTAGAGAAAGCTTTTTCAATTAATATGTCAAAAACAAATTTGGTTAATATTATTTTTAAAGTCATTTAAAAGATAACATAGATTTTTTTATACTTTCTAAGCAAGTGCTAGACTACAATCCCACTTGATGTTAAATGAAAATGCAGTCCTGGATGGTAAGGGGCACTGGCTTATCCTGTAAATATCTATTAGATTTCACTGTTCAATATTTCAACTCTGAGTTTTGAATATTTATCAAGCTATAGACGTTCGTATTCAACAAAAAATTGGAAGTATTCAACCATCTATTTAAGTCAGTGTTTATTCTATTTATAAATGTAATTTACCTATTTATCCGAGATGAGACACAGTAAAAGATTAATGCTATCCCTAAATTCTAGCAGAAAAAATTATTTGAAATGAAAATTTAATATCATGAATTTACAGAGACAGTAAAAAGCAACGACTGAGGTAAGTTAATTTTAATCATTTGAAAGTGGCCTTTAGAAATTAAGTTGAAATTGAATCGTCCTAAATTTGTAGGCTAATTTGTACTTCTATATGAAATAGTCGAATGAGTCAGCGGTTACACCTATGATTTATTGAGTTTTGTTTATAACAGTTACATTAGACCAATTAGGAAAAGGAGAATTAATGAACTGTGTGTGTGATTGTGTTTTATTTATAATATTTACACGTATTGTCACATTAGTGCAGCATTAAGAGAATCCAGATCAGTCTAATATTTTTTTAATTATGTATACAAAATGTAATAATCAAAAAAAATTACACACACTGCGTTTCTCTTCGTTGCATGTTACAAAAATATCATTGTCGACATTTTAATCATTTGATAGAATAGTTAGATAGATGTACGCAAGGTTTTTTGTATGTCGGAATAGACGGATTAATCTGAGCGATTATTTGTTAATAGATAATAATTAACGTTTCTGCATTTTGAATAGAATGTGGGTATATTTACAATTGACGGTTACATTTGTGAATTCCCACCTTCTTTATCCGGGCTTTGGAACGGCATCCTAATGGGTTTCCTTTTTGCTCCGGTAGAGTTAAAATCAAGTGGACGACTTTAGCACATGCTAAGACACAACAAAATGTAAAGAATGAATAATACATAACTTACGTGGCTCGGCTGTAGTTCAGCATTATGGCTCCAACAAATCAATTCCATTAGAGCCCAGAGGAGGTTCACATGCTAACTACCCAAACACAACTACCCAATCACAAATTATGTCGGGCACGCCTATTTATTCTCATTATTGTTCAAACGTGAAATTCCTACTCCCGATCCGAAATTATCATGTTGGATAGGGTCATGGACAGAGACACAAGTCAAGCCATAGACAAATACAGTAATTGATTACTCAATACAAAGATATCACTTATTAATTACTTTTGCACCCTACTTTGCGATATTTATTAATTGTTCGGGTATCGTCAATTAACAATTCGGTTCGAATACCGTCTTATAACGCAGACACAAATAATACGCCTGATCTGATAATAAAAGGCTATAAATAAGAAAATAACCTCACATATACTTAATACTCAAAACACAATCAAAACACGTTACGAGATTCAAAAGGATTTCTATAAGCAATTTCCAATAGCGGTTCCGGAAAAATCGTTTTATTATGAAAGGTCCCTCTTTCAATTATCATCGATGGAAATATATGTTTTTTTTTAATACTGGGAGTTGTTCGCACAGCGACGCAGGCAGTTTGTTGAAAATATAAACCTGAACAATGCAGCACTTGAATTCTAATTAAAATCCGTTTCAAAATTTTTGAAAATACATGAGCAATTCAGACGTGGAAGTTACCGGATGCTCTGGGAAACGGCCAGATGCGATTGTGTATCCACATGTCGCGTTTAAGGATTATTTACATTGCTCTAGGATAACATTATCTATGTTTTTATTTTCCTTTTAGAATTAAATATGATACTCTATTATTTATAATTTGTATTTATAATTTTTAATTGCTTCTGTTACATGCATAAATAATATGAGGAGAGAAAGACGGGAGTCTGAATATAAACAATACGCTTTGAGTATGCCCATCGATCCTTAAAAGATGGTTTTTGTGAAGCAATAGAGTTCGCCTTCAGTTCATTCCATGAGTTCTTATAAGTCAGTTCAGAAGTTGACAACAGATGGCGTTGTACCATAAATTGTATTCCGGTGTAGAGAATCGTGAAGCAGTAATAAAAACAAGTGAATATTTGATCCGTGTTAAAATTAAAGCAATAATATAGTACAGTGCATCGCAGTGTTGGGTTGTTTTCATTATCTTATGTGCAGTTCTCCCGACTAGTAAAATTACGATTTTAGATATTACCATTTAACGCTTGCTCAAAAGTATAAAAAAATCAATACACAAAATTGTACACAGAAGTACGTTTGCGCTTTGGACCCTGTCGGGCGCCCTCGGATCGGAATGCTCACGCGTAACATAGTAACCGTCCATGCCGAGGTTACCCTTCACCGGGGAGAGCCTTGTCTCTAGTTACTAGTTATAGAGTCTCAGCGACCTAAGAGCAATGCCACCTCTCAATACGATGAAGCAATCAAGGCCAGCTTCTCTGGCTAATCTGTGTAGTTCGTCATTAAAAAAAGAATTGTCACTTTGAGATATAAAAGGTTGGGTCAACGTGCAGTAATTACACATTCAACGAGCGAGTCATCGGACTACTTGTCGCCGTATCATTACAGATAGAACATGCAGTAAATAAACAAAACTTATCAATGTATACCACCACTATATCTGTGCAAGTCATATCCAGTAATGCTTATGCGTGAAATCGAAACAACCATCAATTGAAAAAGTCAACTATAACAATGACAACTTGTACAATTATCATCATCTTCCCGACATCAACTTATCGATAGGAAGTCCTAGCGATAAGTAGATAATTGTACAAGTAAATAAAATAAGTCATAGCCTTAATGACTAAGCATTCAACCTTGACTTTGACCGTCGGCGACTATTCTAATACCTGAAATGATAACAAGTATATTTACGAGCAAAAACAAAAACCGACTTCAAATCGAATGAAACGTTAAACGCTATTAACCACAGACGCCATTTTTGTATTTCCAAATTATCGTAGGAAAATTACCAAATCAAACTTAATCAGAATGTAACCAAACTCTACTCAAACTACTTTTAAAGTACATCCTTTACATTAAAAAATGAATCATCGAAATTCGTTGGCGTGATATTGACTTAATCGTCCGTTTGTGGCGCACATACTTGATGCAAATTTAAGACTATATGGTTTTATCATTGATCCCATTGTCAGATTTGGACCATATTTCAATTGGACCACACGGGTAGCACTAGCTTTCAAATAAAAAAAATAATCATCAAAATCGGTGCACCCACTCCAAATTATGCGGTAACAGAAATAAAAAAAACGTACAGACTAATTGGGAACCTCCTCTTTTTGAAGTCGATTGTACCAGCAAAATTATTCAATTCCTACTTTCTCTTTTCCTTAGAAACAAATCGAGCTATGAGCGTACTACTATCTGTCACTCGCTAAAATAAATAGATACTATATAGATCTTCGAGCCGCGATAGCTCAGTGTCCGGGCGGTTGGCTCAAGTCGCTTAGTACGCTAGCAACCCGAGTTCGATCCTCGGTGCCGGCACCAATAAATGTGTTGTTGTAATTTTATGTGCTGATTACCACGTGCTCGGCGGTGAAGGAAGACATTGTGAGGAAACCTACATGTCCTAGAAAATGTTCATACTACATGAGACTAGATAGTTGACTTTGAGGTAATATTTAAAATGTTGTATGTTTTGATTTGACATCAATTTCATCAATTTCAATCATCAATCAATTTTACATGTCTTAGAAATTTTTCTAATGCATGTGTCTGCCAATCCGCACGAGGGTCGCTTGGCGGACTATGCCCTTATACTCTCTTTACAGAGAACGCACTGCACAAATTGCACCTAGCAGTGGGACATATATTTTATACAATCGTGAGCAAAAATTAAGGGTCGCTTAAGAAAGTTTGAAAAATTCGGAAAATAAAAACGCTATCTAACTGAAATAAATTCTGTTTGATAGTCAATTTAATAATCTTACATATAAAATAATCAAACTTTTTGGTTTTAATTAAATTATCAAAAGTACCAACATTTAAAAAATGGTATTTTCGGAAAAGAAAATTAGGATTTTATTTATCTGTTCTATCGTTTGTTCTATCCTGTCAACTTGAAATGTTTATAAATAATATGAACCATGCACAATTTATTTCAGTTAGCTAGCATCTTTATCTTCCGAGATATTCAAACTTTCTTAACCGACCCTTTATTTTTGCTCACGGCTATATATACAAAGTATGTAACTTTTTAACTTTTACATATATACATATATATATTGTACCGCCTTTTATTCAGTATCTAGGTTAAATTTATCGTATTTTAAAACCTCAATATGAATAGCAATCATGAGAAAGCGCAGCATTTGGAACAGCACAGTCGGCAGAACAGGTGCGCCGACTGGATTGAAATCTACCCGCAATACATAGATCAACGACCCTTTTCACTTCCCGACACTTATTACTCTCACCGCGCCATTCTCGGCCGGATTGTGTGAACCGCCGATATAGAATTCTCTTTCTTGAAGTATTGGAATTTATAAGAAAACCTAAGCTTCTATTTCATTCGACACACATAACCGTTAGTTTCAACCAACTTAAAAAAAGTGGGAGGTTCTCAATTCGTCTGTATGTTTTATTTATTTTTATGTTTGTTAGCTCATAACTTTCGACTGGGTGAATCGATTTTGATGATTGTTTTTTGTTTGAAATATGACGCTTCCCATGTGGTCCTATTTGTATTTGGTCCAATTCTGACAGTGACCTCCATGAGAAAACCATTTAAGTCTTAAATTTAGATTAATCATGTGCGTAGCAAATGGACGAATAACTCAATATCACGGCAGCCGATTTCGATAAATCATTTTTTATTGGAAAGGATGTACTTCAAGAATTTAGATTTCGGTTAGGTTCTAATTAAATTTTTCTTTGTATTCCTACGATAATTCGTAAATACAAAGAGGGCATAATAACGTTTAAATATACTTATTGGATACGGTATAAAGATAGATAAATCCTTATAGGAGTTTTACTACTATAGAACTACTTTTATTGATTTTACGGCGGCTGAAATTTAATTTTTGTTATATAGTGTGTATAACTTTTATAGGTATATATAAGACGTATACGGAATAAGGAAAAAAGGATAACGTTGTGTTGCTCTGTAAACAAATTTACCACATTAAAAGTTTATTCCTGCTTTTGCTAAAATGTACAAATTAAAATTAGGACATAATCTATTCTATTTTTTTTTAATTGACAAGTCATGGAGTCTATGGAGGTTTCATACAAAAAAAATATATTATTTTTTCAGATATATATAAGTATTTAATAGTGGTTTAATATATTTTTGGTGTTATATAAAATCTTTGTACGATTTTTTACAACTAATTGGACAGTGTTAGGTAATGCTTTTGGTCGTAGTTTATTGTAAAAGTAATAAAACTGGATGAAAACTTGCCAGTCCATTAGAGACAAACTATTGTAGAGTAAAATTATGGAAGTTTGAAATTTGCCGTTCGTACACTGCGTAATTTGTAATAAGTATTCCTTTGGGAAGAATTATTTAAACTGAATGTATCTCAAGTTTCGTTATAAAAAAAAGTTAGCTAACGTTGGTCCCGAACACATTTTCTCTCCACAGATAGTATTAAGATATAGTATGCCAGGCCCCCGAATCATAATTGGCAAACTAAAATATTAAAGTAATGCAAAATTTTAAATATTATCTAGTCAGTATGAAAATTTTCTAGGACATGTAGGTTTCCTCACAATGTCTTCCTTCACAGCCGAGCGCGTGGTAATACAGCACATAAAATTGCAACAGCAAATTTATTGGTGCCGGCACCGGGGATCGAACTCGGGTTGCTAGCGTACCACGCAACTTACGGCGACCGCACGAATACTGAGCTACTACGGCTCTTGTCTATTACAATAAAAAAGGTAACAATTCTTTTTTCAAAAATATAACTATCTACTATCTACTTATATCTAAATATACTACTATCATTCTTGTTAACTATTCCAACTAAGCTTACGTTAGTGCCAGTACGATGGTTCACGTTAATAGTCAAATGATAAATTCGAACCTACAACCTTACAATTCCCAGACCGTGCCCTAAACTATTAAGCTATTATAGATCTATCTATCTCTTCAATTACAATGTAATATACGAGTATGTAACAATGTAATGTAAAAGTACAATGTAATTACGTAAATGTGTCATCATATTTGAAACGTATCAATAAGTAACTGTACTCGTTTATCATATTTACGGTGATAACGTAATTAATCTAAAGTGTATTCAATGAATTGTAATCAGATCTATCCTTGACTTATCAAGTAATTGTTTATTGTTAAGTCGTCACGTGTTTAAGATTATCATTATTTTACAAGTATTGTCTAAGATTGTCATTAACTGATTAACGTATGAATATAAAGCTGCAAGATAACTATGTAAATAGGAAATGGCAGCTGGATCATTAATGTATAATATGATTTCGAACAAACTACGGAAGCAAATCAATTGAGAATATTGTGTAATAATTGTATGGAACTGACTGTTGAGCATATAGACAAAACTAAAATAGGTTTATAAAATGCTCCTTAATGTGTGTTGTAATTTTTTATGTATAAAATGTTTTATATAAATAAAATAAATTAAAAAAATATGATAAGTAATGCATACAGCTGAAACCTCTTCACGAATCCAAAGGATCAAGGCGGAAAGAAATTCACCGCATATCCGGGATAAGTTGCTATAATTCAGAATACATGCATTAAGTATTATACTAGACAAATAACCTAAGTTAGATCCTCACGGCAATATGCAATTTTCAGGACAGAATCGTGAGGAAAACTGAGTGTTCTTGAAATATTGTTAATCAGATTAAATATCAATTTTTATATCAATAAGTGTGCTCCACTGGTGTCAAAAACCTAGAATTCATTCTTCGCTTATCAAAGGACTTCAAATCATTTAAACCAAAAATACTTTTGTTTGCTTTGGCTTGGAGTATTGCAGTATCGCCTAGAATTCATTTTACAATGTATACTCGATAGTCTTGAAATTTTCCAAAAAAAGATTTTTGTAGCATTTGAAATACCCATATAATTTGGGGAAGGTTCTTTCGTCACACAAACATAGATTAAATTATTTTAGAATAGCCTCAATCGCTGATCGTACACACATGCTCGACCTGACATTCCTTAGAAACTTACAAATGGTATTATTGACACCCCTGAGCTTCTTATCGCCATAGCTTTTTTATACCGACGTGGTTTCTGATTGATTTTTTGTGCTTAAAAAGACGTTATTTCATTGGTAAGCGTACTTTAATTCAATCTTGCTATCAAGCCACCGCTATAAATGAAAAAAATATATACTAATTTACTCAAGAATATTTAAGAAAAAAAGCAAAGACACTTTTAAGAGTATCCTGGTCCGGATAACTTCAAATACAGGATTTCATGAAAGGCTGGGCTAAGTGCACAAAAATTTAAAAAATTCAGACGTACTAAGAACCTTTTTTGTAGTCTGCTAAAAACAAAAAGCGACAGATATTTCGCCTGCCACATCCATAACTCTTTAATAGGGTTGTTATCCTTATGTTAACCTCTATGATAAAACTTGTTATTAAAAACTATTAAATATTTCGATGATATATACTATTTACACTTGAGGGTAAAGGTAAATTAAATATAAACTCAGTACATGTTAGTGAACGTGAGTGTACAGTACAACGTAGACGCATTAAGTTCGAGATGAAATTGCCATTTAGTTGCAACATCATTCACTGTCCCAAGCGCATTCCATGTTCAATTTGAAAAGCTTTTCAATTTCGTACGAGTCTGTATTTATGTATTAGACTAGCTGTGCCCACGACTTCGTCCGCGTGGAATATAACAAAAATTTATTTCATTTATGATTTCAATATTCATGGGGGAGAGGGGTAGAATTAATACTAACCTAACCAAACTATCCTTAAAGTTCATGCTTTTCAATAAGAAATGCATCATCGAAATCGGTTATATTGAGTTTTTCGTCCATGTGTCGCGCACATACTTAATGCAAATGTAAGACTTATTTGGTTTTCTCTCTTGTAACTTTTTCTTTAAGACATCTTTGATCCCTATTTTTACAACCCTAAATCTCTAGTAAAGGTTCATGGGCAATAACGGTGATATAAAATCTCCTTTATTTATCTCTTATCGTATAAAAGCAGTTAAGCAATGAGAGTCAATGACGGCTCTTCCTTTTAATTTGTTTTCATTAAATTTCGGCATGAGATTGCATACGATAAAAAGTTGAGAATGTTCAAATCCGCGAAGTGTGTACGATCGTTTCACACGTCATTGGCTTTAACGATCGCAGAGTTCGTTGTAACTGGCAGTTACTGCTCTTATGCGATTACTTGCGCACTTTTTTTTTAAATTGAGACCCTTTATAGAGTCCAAATGATAGGCTTGGATCCGCTGTAGATTATGCAGTACCCCTATACCCATGAGTATAAATATAATAGATTATTTTTTTTAATTACCATTATTTTTTTTGATTATTCATTGTGTTATTATTATTTTTTATAACAGTACCTTTAGTTGTCGAACGACTCTTTGGAATACGATTTCAGTTTGTTGTTCACACATGTATAGGATGCACTAGAAATCTTATTGACCAGTTTTTACCATAATCCTTCCTATCGAAACCTTAACGGACACTGTGAGAGATTTAAAAAGGAATAAGTGTACTAGAAAGTTCTCTACGCTGTTTCAAGCAGCCCTAATGAAAAGCTCATTAAAGCTTAGAAAATTGTCTAATGTAGACTCATTGCAGTTAGATAACTAAATATTTAATTAAAAAGAGCTTTCACGTTTGTCTCATTCCAGCGAGGTATTAGTCACTATTAGCTTCATAGTACTAATGCCGTAAGCGAAAATAAAGGGTCGGTTAAGAATATATAGAATTTATTTTTACTTAAATTTTAGTTGCCTTCATGTGGCGATATAATAAAATTTAATGAAAAATACTATATTATCCAATTTTACCTAAGATATCCTTTATCGTTTAAGTTTATGTTTTTTAATGAAATATAAATAAATTAATTAAAATATATAATTTTGTTTTAAGGATATTTAATTGTCTATCATGCAAAATTTATTACAGTTAGCTAGCGTCTTTATCCTTATTTTATCTTCCGAGATATTCAAACTTTCTTAACCGACCCTTTATATCCACCCTTTATTTTGCTCACGAGTGTAGTTACTCGTAGCCATAGTGTATTTAGAGCGTCTTGTCGTGCGGGGCAAAGTTGAAGGAGGACCACGAGGCAGATTCCCACGACCACTCTGACAAAATTGAGGCGACCAAGTAGAAGTAATAGTTAGGTCACATACGTAAATGTAGGTCAGCATTATATACACCGAGTACAAATTTTTCTTACTTAAGAAATCTAAAAATTTAATCACTATTAGAGCAAGCTATCTGGGTTTCAAACAGCCTTTAAAACGTACGGTGTTTTGTTGCAGTATTTTGCATACTTATTTCTTGTAGTCTCTTGTACTACTGTCGTAGAAACTTAGCCTAGTTAAGTTGTCTTATTACTCTTCGCATGTACCACGTAAATTAAATTCAAATTTACACAGCTCAAATTACGCTTATGTCGGAAAATCTTAAATGTCTTTATTGTCGAGTTAGAGCTCGTCTGAGACTGGAGGGAACCGAAATTAAATGCAAATTCCTACGCTGAATTCAGCAGTTGCTATTAAATTATATGTACATTACGCCGCAAATGTATTGTACAGTCAGCGACAAGGAAATGAGCGCGTTTACTCTGAAACCTTTTTTTTAGAGATAACGGAGAAACGAAATCTTACAAACAGCTACTAATAATATACATGAATTGATCTATATGCAGTAAATGTATAAATATAATTTACCCCTACGTATTACCGGTATTCTGCGAGGTTGAGGTACCACCAGAAACCGCTGCATCACCTATCACAGCTACACATGAAATTTTAATATTTTTTCTTATAAATTCTAAGAAAGTATATTAAAATAGCCGTGGTAGCTCAGTGTCGGTCTCAAGATGCATAGTATGTTGGCCACCTGAGTTCGAGCCCGGTGAAACTAATGAATTTATTTTGTTGCAATTTTAAGTGTTGATTTATCACGTACTCGGCGGTGAAGGAAAGCATCGTGAGGAAACTTACACGTGTTAGAAAATTTTCTAAGACATTGAAATCTACCAATCCTTTACTAGGGCCGCGTGGAGGACAATGTCGTTCACACCACACTAACACCTTCTCTGTGCCCAGCAGTGGGTCATGTAGGTTGTAACTTTAACTTTTTTTATATTAAAAAGATTTTTAACGATTTTAAATCGTTTATTTATGTTTGTTGTTGTGCTGTTATTGTTGTTTCTGTTTATTCTATTTTGTCACCATACAAAAATTGTTAGGTTGAACCAAATAAAGACACTAGAGCTTACTTTTCTCAAAACAACCCTAAAGCTCAGTTATAATAAGCTCTCGTGAAAAGACGACTCAAATTCAATTTCCATCGACTTAATTGGCCTCCGACAATTTCTGTCGAGTAATAGGATTGTGAGAGAATTTTTGTTTTTTTTTTACACGCAGTCCACTTAAATTTTACGGTTCATGGCCTCTGTTAGTTCAAGGATTTTTTCCGATTTACCGGATTAAGAAGTGGCTAGAATCGTAGAGTCCTCGGACTTTTCTTATAAGGTGTGGTCCAATGCCGGATTGGGTTTTTAAAACAGTTATGTTGATGAAATTTGTAATGACCAAACATTAATTTAAGATTAACTTAGCGTAATTGTAAATAAATATTTTCTATGGACTCTTAAATGGTTGGATAGATTTTGAAGAAATTTTCAGGCATTCTTCACATCAGATGATCCAAATGCCTGAAGTTTGGTGGCGACCGGATTAGCAGATTTTTGGTCTTACCATCCACAGTCATCTGGGTATAGATAATTAGTGCTACCCACCCGGAGCCCGAGCGCAACCCTAGTTTCATACATTAATACTAGATTTTTTAATTTTTTCATAATTTATGCAATGTTTATACTACGTTATAAATTTACTACGTGGACTGTACTTATGTACATATATTAATTAAAAGCTTTATTTTTTTCAAGGAGGAAAACGAAACTGTTATATGGATGGATGTTTCACACCCTCTATCGGTAATTGGGTTAGAATATCACTGGGTTATTTCGAAGAATTTACAATTATTGAATTTTGTTGTGTCCATTTATGAATATTGTTTTTTTTATCTGACAGAAATGCAATGCTAGTTTCAAAATCAGGGTTGTGTATTATAGTATAATATTTATATACCAAAAAAGAAATTCTCTTATACTTCAGTTTGTTTGGAGTCGAAGTCCAACGGGAAAAGGGTACTAGATCTGAAATACTATTTGATACATATCACACATCTGACATTACAGGATTGAATCATTTGTTTATAAAAAGAAAATATGGCAATAATAATTTTATAAATAATTTTCTTTTTATAAACAAATGATTTTTTGTAGAAGAAAACATATCCGTGTATCCAAATTGCGATATAACGCTCGTTGATTCACATCCCAGTGGGCAATTACAGCACATTTTCAATAATGACAAAAATACAAAAAATGAGTTCTTGTTTTTCTAATTTTTACGCACAAAAAATTACCAAATTTGTTCGTGGTGCACGACGACAGATCCACTGTCACATTTGAGACATTAAAATGTAGATAGCGTTTGACTCAAGAGCTTAGTTCCATTACATTATTAATCTTACATAATTACAGACAGGTATACGGCTTCCAGATTATATACTGGTTGAACAATTTTAAGCGAATCACGTTCTACCGCAATGCAATACTGAAATCACGGCGGTTCTGCAATATATTAGTTAATGTTACTTTAATTCCGATCACGCTTCGATGGCCGATGGCTACTGATAGAAATTACTATTTCAATTTTTCAAAGCTGAGGCAGTTTATAGATATAAATAATGTTTAGAGAATGTGCCTCAAAAATTTTGCTTTTGGAAGCTTTTGCGATAAGGTTTATAATTGCAATGCCGTAACCTCTTTACATAGAGTCAAATGGTTAAGGGCTCTTATCCAGGAATCCTAAACACTGTGGTAGACATGACCAAATTTTTCATTCTTCTTTTTATTTTTATCTTTTTTCATCTTTAAATGAACTGAATTTTATCTATGAAATGCATATATACTTAATTTAGGTCTTTGTCCGCAGAGACCGTGTGGCCTAATGGATAAGGCGTCGGACTTCGGATCCGAAGATTGCAGGTTCGAGTCCTGTCACGGTCGAAAAAGTATTTTTGATTATCTTTTTATTCTGAAACAACTATCAATGTTATATAATTAATTATTGTATAACATAAGTATGCAATAGTATAATATATTAATATTTAACAATTTTGATAAATTGCCCTAAAAATTCAATACAATTTTGAACAAAATTACTTGAAAATAATTATATTTATTTTGATAATTGTAAAAATATATATATATAAACAAAATACCTGTTTTTTTAGTTGCAATTTAAGAGACGGCACGGTATTTTTTGACGTATTAATTAATTTAATATCAATGTTAAAATATTACTTTCAAGTCTTAATTATATAAAATACGTCGCTATGCTTTCGAATACCATTTCGACAGCGTACGTGCTGCTTCGACAAATTTCGATATGCCAAGGTATTAGTGCTATGAGCAAGTAGTAGCTACTTGCTTGGTGGTCAAACAACTATTTATATATTAATGATAAATCGACCTATAACAAATAATCTAATCCCTCAAAATAAGAAAAAATGGAGATACATTGAAATGAACTAGGTAGGCTACATCACAATGTTTCTACAGCATAATGCTACGACATGCCTACGCCGCTCAATTAACGTAGCAAACCGTAGTAAATACTGGTGCGAAGCTAGATACCTTGCATCGTCCTGCTAATTAGGTTAACACACCCTTAGAAAAATTTTACTCGTTCACGAAGCAACCGTTCTTCCCTCAGGGTGATAGGCGTATTTCTTTGTATTATGTTGATATTACGAAGCGAAAGAACAAAAAGAAATTATTATTTTAAGGAAGGTAAGATATTAATAAAGGCTCTTAATATTTGCGTAACACAAGGAAAAGTTTTTTAAAGCTAACAAACAACTTTCATTATGAGTTTCTTAGATCAGTTTTTATAAAAGGCAAACGTTTAAAATTACAATCTTTTATTAACATATCTACTACTAAAGTCAAGTTACAAAGCACCACACCCACTGGATATAAAATAGATTTTTAAATAAAGATTTCCATACAACGGCTATAATTTTTTGTAATTAAGAAACCAAAGAGAGAAATAAATTAGTATAATAGCGCTGGAATTCGAAACATTAACTATTAGATGGTAAATTACACGCGAGTAGCTACTTAGACATCTTATATCGTAATTCGAAGATCAAAAATGATCCTTGCAGAAATAATAAAAAAAAATTGCTTTGCTTTTGCTGCTATAACTTTGGTATTCCTTTTCTTCTTAAAATCTCCTCTGTTGTTATCTATCTAATATCATTAAGCGAGCATTTCAATAAATATATATAAATACAAAATTCAATTGTTAGAAGTGGGTTGAACGATTTTCATGAAATTTAGTATGCAGAGGATTTCGGGGGCGATAAATAATGTATCTCGGTTTCATTTCTAGAAAATTTCGTTTCATCCGGGTATGGAGTATACAAAATATACTTCAATAGATGGCGTTACTAAGCAACAAACAGTATGGCAATGAGTGTGACGTAAGACCAAAAAATCAATTTCAATCAAAATTATAATTAACATTGACGAGCGATGGAAAGAGCTATGCTCGGCATTTCTCTAAGGGATAGAATCCGAAACGAAGAAATTCGACTGAGAACGAAGGTAGTCGATATAACTCTTAAATTAAGTGGCAGTGGGCCGGCCACATCTGCCGAGTCAGTGACGGTAGATGGGGAGGAAAGTCTTGGAATGGAGGCCGCGCATAGGTCGGAGAAGCGTAGGGCGCCCTCCCTCCAGATGTACCGACGACCTTTAGGATAGCCGGAAGTGGCTGGATGCGTAAACCTGAGGATCGCATGTGGTGGAAGGCATTGGGGAAGGCCTATTTCCAGCAGTAGATAGATACAGGCTGATGATGATGATGATGATATTGTTTCGTTCGGTCCATAAAATATGTATTCTTTTATATCACCGAACACTAAACTAATTTACACAGAGCCAGTTTATTTTTAATTCCGAGTTTTGTATTTCTATTATTCACGAGTGCCGGGACGCAGAGACAATGGAATTTTTAAATGTTTTATGAATATCTATAGTCGTTAAAATTTTAGTATCTAACGCATGTGTATTTTCCATTACGATCGATATAAAAAAATAACTGCGTGTGTCTACGAAACGATGGCGGATGGGTACCAATTAGTAGTTGTAGTACTACTTTAAAAATAATATTACTTGCCAACATTTGTATCGATTGGAAAAGTTTTGCTCAGTATTCAAATTACATGCTTAAAATTTAAAAACATTCTTGATGGCCACATCAACGCATTTATAAGGTGTTATAAACTTGAGATAGGTAAATAAAATAATTATAAAATACCAGTTGATCCAGCAAACGTTATTTTGCCAAATAAATTATATCTAGTGAACAATACGGTAGTCGAAATATGTAAAATAACTAACTAATTTTAGGGGATGTGCTGTGACTGAAAATAAACACAAACTGAAATACACACAAAATATTGAATAGAAATCGGTCCAGCGATTTAGAAGTTTAGTCACAAATAGATGCACAGAATTTATATATAGCTGCATATAAAGATTTAAAAAATATATAATAAAATATATATTTATACATATATAGCTCCTCTTTACCATTGTTTTGGCCATCAGATACGTCATCCTTTCGAAAAAAGGGTTATAAATACAACAATAATTATCATTATTACGTTAATATTTTGTAAGCTTACGGTTCTTTTCGGTATAACCCGATCAACTGTACTACACAACTGCTACGTAGCTCTATTACTGCTACGCACTAAACTAATAAAGGACCAATAGTAGAATGTGATGTTTTAAGTTAAAATACTCTACTTGATTTCTCTAGTAATTTTATCTCCAAAAAATTCGAAGTCCTGGTGATAAGCCAATTTCTACTGCCGAGCAATTAAATTATGCCGATTAATATTTTTATCGTAGTAAATATCCACCATACTATCGTATTTATGATTTGTGAAATTCATTCTCAGATAGTGTCAGCTTATCGTAATAATTTAATAGAAGAGGAAGATAGTTGTTATAATGTGCAAATTGTTTGAATATGATCGGTCTATCTCGACGTTCGTTATTAGGGGTAATTTAAATACCAGTCCAACGGCGTCTCCTTAAGTTTCATTTAAAATTCACACAACAACCGTCCCACGGATTTTGCTAAATCCGTTTGAACGATAATTAAACTACTAAAACGAAATCCGTTATACCTATCTACCCTACCGCGTCGACGGCGTGAGTGTTTTTATTAAAATAGTTTAATGAAAAAAAATTAATGTGAGATAACTCAAAGGAATATGCATTTCTTTAAAAGATGTTAAGTTATTGTTAAAAAGTTATTTTGTTAAATAACTTTATTAGAGTTATAAAATATGTTATAAAATGTTTGTTATAAGAACTTTCTAAGCAAAAAATATTCTTCGACCGTGACAGGACTCGAACCTGCAATCTTCGGATCCGAAGTCCGACGCCTTATCCATTAGGCCACACGGTCTTACAACATAAGTTTTAAACATTTTTCTTAGTTAATACTAAATATGACACGCGTGAGTACTTCCTTGAAGTACTTTCTCTTTTACTTCAAAGACTTCATACTTAATAGGAATGTTAGTACTTTTACGTTGTTGTTTTAGCTGAGAGAAAATTTATTTCAGTGAAACGAAGCTTTCGGCAACTAGCCGCTAGATGTCGCTACAACTAGTAGCGTAGTCCAAACTCTAAACCATTAAGCTATTGACGCTTTAATTTAAACAGGGAAGTAATTGAACTGTTCCAAAAATGGCTCATCAAATTTATACTGGTCAAATATAGTATTTATTGGTTCTTCCTGGTACCTCTAGTAAAATGTCTTGATAAAACTTGTAGCTAAGGTTGTTATTTCTGTATATCCTATGAGCTTTTCTATAGACATATATATATAAATATATATATGTCTATACATTTATTATTATTTAAATTATTAAACACACCAACTAAAAGTTGAAATACTAACGCGTTTGTCTCTACTATTGTTCAAATTCATTTCCATTACCAATACTATGAATGCGCTTTAGAAATGAATGGAAATTTCTGCACTCGTCTCTCCCAGCGTTACTAATGATATTTCGACACAAAGCGGGAGATAAAATGAATGGAATGATTCGTCGTTAGTTATCGGGAGGTGATTCAGTACGTCGCGTTCCGCCGCTACAGACTGCATTGCGAATTCATTTGATCCTTTTTTTAATTTAATTTTTCCGCGGGACGCAGCTAGTGTATTCTTAGAATCGTGCCAGACGCAAACTTCGTTCATAGCCTGAGTTATTGTTTTGATGTAATCCTTTTTCTTTCTTTTTGAAAGTTAGTTATTTTATATCGCCAAAGCTTTTTGTAGCAAAGTTCAGTTATAGCGCACTTTCTTCTTGTCGAAAGTTTAATGGGCCGAACGTAGCTTCTACGAGAAATTTATGTAGTCTTTTTTGATATAGTTTGGACATTGATAAATCACTGTTTTGTTCTCGGTGACTTAATGTTTTTGCTGATTGTTTTTTTTCGAATCCACTTAAGAGCAAAAAAAAATAAAACCAATGGGGGAACCTAATTCTTGGTTTTTTTGTGCTCTGAATTTGTAATTTAGAGCTTCGGATCAAACCGGGAACATTATATAGTGTTATAATTAAGAATTGAAATGCAAAAAAATATATCGATTTCATATGATATCTTATATTTTAGAATTTACCACTTTTTTAACTACCATGAAAGCTTAATTTTAGAGATTTTTTTTTAATTAAAAAAACATTTTCAAAATGCCAAAATGCTATAACAGATCTATGCTACTTTGTCAGACACGATATAAATTAAATTTGATACATATAATGTTTTTGTAAAATTTTAAATAACATTGAATTCTTGAAATTTGATACGCCAATTTTTTTATCGAGGATCTTTGCACATGTTTCATCAAAAATCAAAATTAAATCCTGGTACTTTCAAAGAGAGGTTTTCGTGAGTAAGAAACCAAAAAATACGTCTGGGAATTGAACCTCCGCCTGCCAGATCGTAATTCAAACGCTTGGCCAAACTTAACGTGTAAAGATACAAATGCATGCATAAGTGAACATGTTTTATTATTTACTCTAAATTACAATTTTCTATGACCGATAGACATTAGTCACTTTATTTGAAATAGATATAACGGAACAGGAAATAGAAGCGCGTTGCCAAATACGTCTGCTATATCCGGTTATATTTCATGGCGGCATTTCCTAATCTTTGACATTAAAGCGACCAGTGTAGTATTTGTGAAATTGTGCCTTAGATTTTGCTTTATATCAGTTGATCCCAAAGTTTGGGTTCTTCCGGTCACCTCATCTATTCCAAGAAAAAGGATGAGAACGGATAAGTGGGTCCCATAAGCACCTAACCGCACTAACATTACACTCCAATCATTGAAGACTCTCTTACCCTTCTCTGATTACAGGAAAATAACACTATAAATGCTTGTACAAATATAAGCACGATATTTTACATTGATCCAGATGAAATTGATTAATAATAATAATCAATATTGAGGAAAATAGGGCTGAATCTTTTGTATATTAACTGATAAGGGACGTCGGGCACAATAATCCGTGTTAGAGACTTGAAAACAATGATTTTTTAATTCGACATGCAATTTAACGTCCACTTACTAACGGAACAGTGGAGACTCTCGTCTTTAAAAAGTTTGTAGAACAAGAAATCTTAACAAGTTCGTTGTGTCCGCTCCAAGTTTTATTCCATTGCAACAATACTTTTTAAAGGTGTAGAGAAACGCTTGTGTAATTTGCAGTGATTTTCAGGAGAACGGAAATGCAATTTATGTTTATTTTATAAATGTATCTCTTTTATAAATTAAATTAAGGATAAAAAATAAAAATAGCCTTTATTATTCTACTACAACTAAACTTAAATATAAATCGTTCTGTAATTAGATTATAGTTCTATTTTTTTTTTTATTAAATCCTAATTGCGTTTGTAGTAGTCGCCTCTGCGGCGTAGGCCTCTCCTAAATCTTTCCAAATATTTCTTTGCCGTGCTACTCGCATCCAAGAAGATCCACATTTCTCTTTGAAAATATCTTTCCATCTCTTAGTTGGAAATTAAGGATAATAGCAATTTAAATAAAAAACCGTAGCACTAATAGAAAATGAAACCACAACGTTTTATTTTTCAACCGACTTCAAAAGAGGAGGAGGTTCTCAATTCGTCAGTATATTTTTTTTATGTATGTTACCTCTTAACTTTGGACTGGGTGAACCAATTTTAATGATTCTTTTTTATTTGAAAGCTTAGTACTTTCCGTGTGTCACAATGGCATCTGTGACAAAACCATTTAACTCTTAATTTGCATTAAGTATATGCACGACAAATGAACGAACAACTCAATAGCACGCCAACTGATTTAGATGATTTTTTTTGGGAAAAGATGTAATCCAAGGGTAGCTTGATGAGAGGTTGGTCAGTTATTTTTCTTAAACTTTATAAACAAACCGCTACGCTAAGTTTAAGTAAGGAAATGAATTAATTTATAGCGGAGTATACTTTTCGAAGTACACAGGAGTTTGAAATTAGACACGTAGCATGTGGTACAACTACTAAAGAACAACAGAGTGTTTGAAATACAGCAAAACTTAAACATAACACGGTTAATTTAATTACGGTTTAGTAAACATAAATTAGTTTACAAGGAAGGAAGGTGCAATGAATATTTGATGGTAACTATAATTCTATACCGTATACTATAGTTTAAATTACCAGAGTACAGAGGCACTATACAAGTACAATGATTTAGTATGGTGAGTATATTTGCGAGTGTAAACAAAAACCAGCTTCAAATCGACTAAAACCTTAAACGTTATCACGAGCGGATGCCCTCTTTATAATTCCAAATTATCGTAGAAATATTAAGAAATATAATTAATCAGAATCTAACCAAACTCTCATCATGAATTATCGAAATCGGTTGGCGTGATATTGAGTTATTCGTTTATTTGTCGGACACATACTTAATGTAAATTTAATATTTTCTCATGAAAGTCATTGTCAGAACAGCACTACATGGAAAGCACCGGCTTTCAAATAAATAAAGAATCAATCAATAATCGCATTGAGAACTTCCACATTTTTTGAAGTCGGTTAAAACACCATAAATTCAAATGTGTCAATAGTTTATTTGTTTTTAAATCTTTTGTGACATCTAAAGATAATAGCGTGCACTTTTCACAGCGTAACGATCCACCGTCAATGGAAATTGGTTTGCTATAAAATTAATCAACTTAGATTGGAGTCTTAATTCTATTCCAATTAAATTATAATTTGGTTGACTTTGACTTCGCGTTTGTTGATTATTGGTCTTCTGTTCAGAATAAAATCGGTAATTATAATATCTAAAGTAAAAAGAACCGGAAACAATTACCAAAAATATCACACTATACGTATATATAGATAAATTTAATAATAGTATTTTTTTAACAGAAGTGAGCCGTAAAAAAGTTGACTCTACCCAAAATACCACGGCTGTCGTATGAAAATATTTACACCATGTATTCTTATATTTAAAACCACTTAAATGAATACACGACATTTTTTTAAATAAATTATTTTCTTTCAGGTTCACGTCAATAGTCGTATGTTGAATTCGAACCCACGACATTACGATTCGCAGACCGTACCCAAACCATTAGGCTAATGGAGCTAAAAGCTAAACCAGCAGTGATAGTTAATCTAACGTTAGATTTGACTTACGATCGGTTTGCCGTTTTAAAAAAGATACATTGAAATTTCTACCGGGTGTACGGCGATAGTCTCACCACTTGTCATATACGTGACCTAATAAGCTTATGAAAAGTGAACAGCGTAAGCTCACCCTATCACAATGGGGTTTAAAGGATTGGGAGTTTTTGATTGTGAATTGGCAGAAATATGCAATGGGACGATATTTATCTTGGGTAAATTATACAATAAGCAAATAACTATTTACAATTTAGTTCCAAGACCGTGTGGCCTAATGGATAAGGCGTCGGACTTCGGATCCGAAGATTGCAGGTTCGAGTCCTGTCACGGTCGTTCCATTTTGTGTAGCATTTAATAATGTTATTTTTTTAAATATTTTTACAAATTCGTTGGGCAATAAAATTTTGCTATATTCCATTATTAAACAAAAATAAATTCGGAAAAAAAAGCATTCTACGCGAACTTAAAAAAGATTTCCTGATTTGTTTAGATTTAGAAGATTTGATTTCGCAGCGAATTTGCACGATGCGAGTCGATCAGCACCAATTCCATTCCAAGATCAATTACTATCCCCGGATGACAAAGCCATCGCTATACAGGTTGTTAATTTTTTAAATAGTACGTTTACGTTATCACGTATAGATTTTGGAATTATTTATTTTATATTTATATTTATAATTAATAACAGATATCGCTGTAGAGAGAAGCTTAAGTGAATCTAATTATCAATCTGTTCGAATCTATGAATCTGAATTAAAATCGAAGCTAGTAATATATATCACCATCATAATTTCAGACGTACAACATAGCCACCGATTTTATTAGGTTGTTATTAATTTAATTAGGCCTGTGTATAAGAAATGCCTTTAATGAAGTAGATATCAATATAGATTTTTAATCATTCTATTATTATTATTATTTTTTTTAATATTTACGTATAAAAACAAAAATGATTTCAAATCAATTTTTTTTTTTTTTATTGACGAACTACACAGATTGGCCAGAGAAGCTGGCCTTGACTGCTTCACCGGATTGAGAGGTGGCATAGCTCATAGGTCGCTTAGCCTGAACCTCTAACGCTAGTAACTCGACACTAGGGTCCCCCCGATAAGGGGTAACCTCGGCTTGGACGGTTACTAAGCATTCCGAGCCGAGGGCGCCCGAGAGGGCCGAACCACGGCTCGGTCGGTTGCTGTTTCACGGAAAATCTAAGGCACATTCAAAAGTTAAACTAACTTTGAGTGCTACTTCGGGAAGCGTTGGCTATCGGAGAAAAAGTGGCCGAAGAAACTCAACAACGCTCCTAACATCTAAGGGTGGGGCCTGCCCATAAAATAGCGGTAACGCGCAAGGATTATTCGCAACCTCCGACGGTCGCGAATGGACGCTTTGTTGATTTGTAGAGATCTAGCCTGTGCAATGGTAATCGCGTCGTCCGGATCGTCAAGAACGTGTCTCGGCCTCCGGGCGACGCGACGGAATTTATTATAGGAAGGCTTATAAGTGGCGGCACTTACAAGAAGTTTGTTAGAATGTTTGGTGGCAGTCTCGAAAAACCGTCGAGATGCCTGCTTAAAGAATTGGGCTATTGTCGGTAACCCTGTATCAACGTGGAGCTCGCGATTACGTACGAACCACGGCGCACCCGTGGCTCGTCGCAGAAAACGATTCTGAATTACTTGTAACCTATGGATATGTTTATGGGCGGCATGCGCGAAGACCGGGCTCGCGTACGTCATAACGGGACGTATAACTGCTTTGTAAAGTGTCACCTTATTACGGAGGGACATTTTACTTTTCTTATTAATGAGGTGATATAGGCGACCCATAACGTAGGCCGCCCGGTTCCTAACTTGATCTACGTGAGGGCCGAAGCTGAGTTTGGGATCTAATACGACACCAAGGTATTTGGTTTGTGTAACCCATGGAATAGGGTACCTAGAAGTTGGACGCAACGAGGTGGAGACTGAAGACGCCTCGTGAAGTACATGGCTGCGCTCTTAGCCGGGTTGATTTCTATTCTCCATTTCCGAAACCAATCCCCTAGGGCATCGGCCGCAGTCTGGAGTTTTTTAAGAATGACTTCGGGAGAACGCCCGGAAGCATAAATGCCGGTATCGTCGGCGAAAAGGGCTAGCTCTGCTCTACGTGAGCGCGGAATATCGTTAGTGTAGAGCGTGTATAGGACGGGACCGAGTACGGAGCCTTGAGGTACTCCGGCTCGAACGGGACGGAGGGTGGAGCGCACTCCCTCGACGCGGTACCTGAAGGTTCGACCGGTAAGAAAATCGCGCACTATGCGCACTAGATAGTCGGCCACCCCAAGCTTGTATAGCTTGTATACAAGCCCGGCGTGCCAGACTTTGTCGAATGCCTTCGCCACGTCCAGGAAGATTGCTCCCGTATGCATGCCAATAAAGGATTTGGCGTGAATGTGCTCCGTGATGCGGAGCACCTGTTGAAATACATGAGTGTTTGGCGCGGAAGCCAAACTGCTCGGGTATGGGAAGCTCTCGCGAGTCCATGAAGGCGCGTAATCGAGCTAAGATAAGCCGTTCGTATACTTTCCCTAAAACGGAGAGAAGACTAATAGGTCTATATGAAGAGGGTTCTGTGCGCGGTTTACCGGGTTTGAAGAACCCTACGACGTCGGCCTCCTTCCACTCGTTGGGAAAGATGCCGTGAGTCATGGCCGCGTTAAATATTATAGCCAGGAGGCGTACGATATTATCGGGGAAACGTCTGGCAACCAAGTTAGGTATGCCGTCTATACCGGGGCTTTGCGGGGACGCAGATTTTTAATACATCCTCAACCTCGGTGCACGTAATCGTTGGAACGGGATCGCGGATTGGTTTTCGCCCTACGATGGACCTCGCTCTCTACCTTCAGGAGGTGAGCGGGTCGACGGAAGGGTGCTGGGGAGCATTGAGCCTCGAGACTGTCAGCCAGACACTCGGCCTTCTCCTCGTCCAGTGAAGCTGGTGGGAGATTAGGACGATTGAGGGGTGGCATCCCGGATCGGGGTCGCGTTTAAGCGATTTTGGTAAGCTCAAAATGCCAGATGTGATGGGCGGATGTCGCTTAGCGTATTGTTCCACCGTTCGTTCCTATAAGCGGCTATGCGTGATTTAACTTCACGCTGCAATTTATGTAGCCGCCTACGGTGACGCTCGGTAGGGTACAAGTCGTAAGCCCTAGTGGCGGCGTTCTTACGTCTCATGAGATCACGAATTTCAGAAGGCAGGACCCATCTGTGGTCGTCCACAACGGGTACCTCCTTGGAGCAGTCTTTGATGACCGTCTGAATGTGTCTCGAGAGCGCGTGCGCTGCGAGATTTGTTTTGAGAGGAGAATCTACGTTCTCAGGAAACGCTTCTAGATGAGGGAGCTGGCATCTTTCAATTGGGACTCAAGTTTGTGCCAGTCGATGATGGATTTGGTCTGAGGAGCGGTTTGCGCTGAAGGCCCTAGCCGCAGAATTACAGGGCGGTGATCCGAGTGAAGCTCGTGTATCACGCACGGGTTACTACTGTAAAGGGTGATATGGCGGAGGATAGCAATGTCTAAGACATCCGGTGTATGTTCCACTTGGTGCGGAAAATGAGTGGGCTCTTGGGGTCCTACGATCTCGAAGTCGAGAGGATCGACCAGAGATTCGAGGCCAGCCCTCATGAGTTAGGCTTATAGGAGAACCACCGAGGATGCTTGCTATTAAAGTCGCCGGCTAGAATCGTGGCGTCTCCGAGAGAGAGAGCTTCGAAGTCGGTTCTGAGTACTTCTTTGCTACGGTGACACGGAAGGTATACCGAAGCAATAGTTATAGGGAGTGACCTGTCATGGCTAACTGGCAGACCGAGGCCTCAAGGTGCTTTAGTCGCGGCGTGTCAATCGGTACGCAATGCAAAGACCTCCTATAGTAAATGAGGGTGCCGCCGCCTCTTGCACCGGCTCTATCATTTCTAACGATGTTATAATTCGCGATCTTCGGATCGCGCATAGACGGTTTGAGAAAAGTCTCTTGCACTAACATTACGTCGACCTGATATTCGCGTACGAAGTTCGCGACTTCGTCTTTGTTCCCTAAGCCCGTTCGCATTAAAATACGCGACGGTAAGCGAACAGGGCTTTATCCTAGCAGTACTAATCATTGTAACGCCTTAAGGACGTGCTGGTATCGGTGTATGACATCTAGACGTGCGCCTGCATTCGTTTTCGACGCATATTCGTTCGCGATGGCGATGAGTTCGTCGATGTTGAACGAGTTAAGGACCGCACTTAGTCCCTCGAAAGCCGAGGGAGTATCTGAGTTAGGTGCCGTGGGCGCCGACGGTGGCGCTGGAGCGGATGGAGGTACCGCCGGGCGGACGGGCGCAGACGCGTTAGCCGCGGGGGGAAGGCCGCTCGCGGAGAAGTTGAGCGGTGTTAACCACGCGGGGCCTCAGCGGTGGGAAGGCCGACGGTGGCGGCAATGTCGGGCGTTTTGGGGCGGACGCGGTTTCAACGGCCGGCCGTTTACGTTTTGGAGCATTCGGGCATCCTTTATAGTTGGCCGTATGGCCTATCTGTCTGCATAAGACGCAGGAGGGCTCTTCCGTTTGGAGGGCTTTGTCCTTGGGACGAGGACAGTCGCGAGTGCCGTGGTCTTCAAGGCACTTAACACAACGGGGCGCGCGAAACAATTGCGTGCGGAATGGCCATAGACTTGGCACTTATGGCATTGCCGGGCAAGCCTGTTTACGCGGAGTTTCCACTAAGATGCGGGTAAACCTACACAGGGACTTAATGTCGAAAATGCGCTTTCCTCGGGGTGCGCGCTAGCGTCACTTGGACCATATCTAGAGGGGTCTTGTCCCTCTGCCTACGCATGCGGTGCACGGATATGACCGGGAGGCCCTGCTCTTTGAGGTCATCTATGACCTCTTCTTCTGAGATCTCTGCGGGGATCCTTTTGACGACCGCCCGCAGAGTGCGCTCTTCTGGGAGCGCATAGGTAAAGAAATAGATACCCTTTGGTGCAAGTAACTAGTAAGTTTGCGGAAGGTGTCGGCATCCTCCGCCTGGATACGTATCTTGGTGCCCGCTAATGTTGGCACCAACTTATAATGGGGCATTGCTGATTGGACGCGGGCCCACTGCGATCTATCAGTCAGATAGACCGGAGGGGGCTTCGCGTTCGACGCGGTGGGTCCTGTACGGGTCGCGGCGTTATGGCAGGTTGCGGCGGTTGGGTGAGATGCGTTATCGGTAGACGCAGATACACGGGAGGTAGCGGGTAAAGGGAGGCCGAGTCTGTGACGCAGCGGAATCGGCGGGCCCTTTTTGTGCCTTAGCCGGTGGGACGGGGCTTGCGGAAGGCGATGGTACGGCCGACGCACGCTTCTTTCGCTTATTCTTCCGTTTATGGGTGACCTCAGTAAAGAGGCCGCCCGCTTCGGAAGTCGGACGCGGAGGCGCTTTCAGCTGCCAAGTTTTCAACCTCCATGTCGGAGGCCGAGCCGGCGCACGGAGAGGAACGTTTGAGTCGGAGCTCGACGGCGAGCTTTCCTGCATAACAACCACGACCACGGGGTCGGGGTTAGAGCCCTTTGAAGAGGGCCGAGAAGTGGCTTCGCGAGCGTCCGCGATTAACGATTTATATATCTCCGGGTGTTTGGCCCGAGATTGCTGAACACATACCTCATCTCGTCGATGGGGTCCATTTTTAAATTATTAAATAATCGCGAGGGGAGAATAAAACTAACAGCACTGGGGTCCCGGTGGGATGCCGGGGTCATTATTGGCCTACCTCCTCCCCGCCGGGTATAGGCAGGGAGGATGTGTGCCTTGGTGTGTCTGGGTGCCAATCTTATTGTGCACCTCAGGTGTGTCCTTAAGACTAATTAAAACTACCCGGGGCACTAAAAGGCCAAAACGTAAGTCGACTGTTGACTATGGCAGTAGACCAAAGGCCAACCTTGTCGACCCTTCCGATTTCGCGATTCCTGAGGGAAGCGTCAGGCACCAGGACCACCTGTCGTCGGCTTCGTTCACACCGTAAGGTATCCACCGAACGAACAAAGGACTCTAATCAATAAAATAATAAAGTTCTACTTATACTCAGAAAAACGTAAGCCGTTAGAATGCGGCAATTACGAATTCAGTGTTAAGTACAATGGAGGCGTGCAGCTGTGCTCGCAGGTGCGCGCGTCGCGCCCTCAATGGACGGCGCTAATAGCTGTCCTTTTCAGACAGGGATCGGAGCGGCACACGTCCGCTCACAACCACTGCTCGAATCGGACTGCTTCAAATCAATTATAATATACCTAATTTTACGAAATTAACCAGAACCTAACCAGACCCTTATATAACTACCCTTGAAATACATCCTTTTATCATAATATTTTATAATCATCGGAATCGGTTAGCGTGATATTGAGTTATTCACCTATATTTAATGCAAATTTAAGACTTATATGGCTCATGGATTCCATTGTCAGAACTGACCCAAATTGAAATTCCCATATTGGAAAGCATCAGCTTTCAAACAGAAAAACAATCATCAAAATCGTAAGGTGACAAACATAAAAAGCAGACGATCTTTTTTTAAATCGGTTGAAAATAATTTTAATTTATATTTTGGTGTTGGTATCAATTTATTCTTTATCTTTACAAAATACGTTTTCAATATTAAATATATTGCTCGACTTCAACTTCACAGTGTCACTCAAGAGAATTTCATTTTACGTAATGCATTATTTTATGGAACATCCTGTGTGTGGAGCACCTGCGCCACAGTCGCGCCGTCGGATCACGCCCTTATTAATTCCCAGGCATAGAAATTGAATTCCTTTATAAGGCCAATGATTATTATTTGGATTCACCTTTCTAGTCCGTAATTTTCAAATTTATTCTAAATTTAATTGAAGCTATTATACTACGAACTATATTATATTATATTGTTTTAGTATGTATAAGAATATGAAGACAATTATATTATATGTTAACGTGTTGCTGAGACATAATAAATTAAGTTAAAGTATATGAAATGAAATTGTTTCAACGCAAGATTTCATCTTTATATATGCTATCGTTATCAATTTTTAAAAAGTGTTATTTATGAATAGACATTGTTTTTCAGTGTTGCGAAATTTCTCATATTTAATTTCATTCGTCACAGGAAGAAACAAAATATAAAAACTTATACCACGCCATTTCCTGAAGGAGCAATGATGGGAGATAGACGGATATCACAAATACTACCTGCTTTTGATTCATTGGAAACCTTGTGTGTTTAATTATACTATTATTTTTATACTTTCTGAGTAAGTGCTCGATCACAATCCTGATGGTGTCGATGCTAATCACTACCTGGATGGTGATACCGCACTATTATATATATTTATATATATTCACTCTATTCTTGAAGAAAGGAAAGGAAAGTAATTTATTAATAAATTATAAAAATTATAATATTGGTATAAATACCTTCTTCTTCTTCTTTTGGTGCTATCGAAGGTTGGCGACCATTATGGCGATTTGGACCCTCGACACAGCAGCAAGAAATAAAGAACGTGTGCTCTTATTGTACCATTGGCGTAGGTTTTTAAGCCAAGATGTTCTTCTCCTTCCCGAATTTCTTTTCCCTTGTATCTTTCCCTAGATTATAAGCTGTAACAAATCGTATTTGGGATTGCGCATTATATGCCCTAGGTATTCCAGCTTTCGCCTCTTAATTGCGTTAAGAACTTCAACCTTCTTTTCAAGTCTTTGCAGCACTATTTCGTTGCGTACTTTGTCTCTCCAGGATATCTTTAACATTCTTCTGTATACCCACATTTCGAAAGCTTCAACTTTTTTGCACATGGCCTCGGTCAGAGTCCAAGCTTCGACGCCATACAGAAGAATAGAGAATACAAAGCAGCGTGCAAGACGAGTCCGAAGTTTGATGCTCAAGTTTCTGTCACACAGGAGCTTCTTCAGCTTAGTGAAAGCGTTGCGGGCCTGTTCAATCCTGCATCGTACCTCAATGCTGCAATGTATAAATACCAACTGTATCAATTAAAAAAACTTATTATACAATGCCCGTGTTAGAGATACAATTGCAGTATTAAATAGTTCTAAATTTTCGGAGTATTAAAAGACAGGCTAGTAATAACGATGAAATTTTAATCTTGAAATAATACGATCAAGTATCTTTAAGATGTTGCAAGCTTGGTGAATTTAGTTATCTTTATCTAATTTGATTGAACTAATGCCCTTATGAGCTAATAATTTTCACTGAATCTCATTGGCGCGTAACGATTGTAGTTTCCAGTGTCTCGAAAGTTCTCTCGCAGGGATAATTGAGTGTTTTTGATAAGTAACTATTGAATCTCACACGAAAACGGGCCTCCCAGGGAGAGTCATTAATAAAGATCTTTGGCTCGATGTCGGGGATTAGACTTAGAATCTTTAATGACGAAGGCAAAACCTTATCTTCGATTGATTTAAAAACGTTTTATACGTCCGAAATTACTTAAATATATTATGGATACCAAATGTACGTAAAATATTTTTAAGGAGTTATCTGGTATATCTTCGGGACCTTAAAATGCATTTGAAACAACAAAAAATTTAAGTATCTAGAAATTGAGCAGCAGACAAAAAAAATTAAAAAGTATAAACAAATTGAGCATCTCTTCCTTTTTGAAGTCGGTTAAAAAGGTTTAAAAATAATGATTTCTTTACTGTCTATTTTACAAATATTTTTTTAAGACATAGCAGAACACATATATCGATATAACGACAAACACTATCAAACGAAATAAACATACGTTGAACCTTTTTCAGTTAAGTAAACGGGCCAAAATTTTCGTAACAAAAATAACCGAGAAGCGGTTCCAGTAAGAAAATATTTTTCCATATTACGAATTCCATAATGAATTTTCGCGCTGCCAGCAACAACATTTAGTGTTTTAAATTTTTTGCGTTTCAAAATTCTGAGACCAAGTAATAACTTCAACTATGAAAACAACTCGATCCTTATTTCATCTTCTCTAACTTAATATTAAAAATTCCATTGTATTATAAAGAAATGTATATATATGTATATATAGATTTCTTAGTAGAAAGTGTGTGGGTTTGTTCCATATAGGCTCCGAAACGGCTGGACCGATTTCAATGAAACTTTCAGGGAATCTTCAGATTGATCTGGCGAGTAATCTTGATTTTGAACTGTCAAATACAGCTTTTATTTACTATCATATTACTAGTACGCGTATGATATTGTATTCAATGATATGTACACGGGTGTAGGTAATGATCTTCACCCGCTCGAGAAGAGAATGAATACGGAGAGAAATTAATAATTTAATATATTGTGAGAGTTAAATTAAATATTTCATAATATAAGTTTATTGTTTCAATTAAAATCTCTCCTGGCGAAGCGGGCTGGGTACGCTAGTGTTGTTTGAGTTGTTTACTTTTAATACAAAGATAAAAATCATTCGTTTCTTTTACATGAAAAGATCTTGGTATCTTGCCCTGCTAGACCCTAACAGAGTTAAGTAGTTAGACGTCGTGGTGCATACGCGATCGTGCCTATTCATGCATCAGAAAAAACCGCTACTGTAGGATCTGTTAACAATGATGATGATATTCAAATCATAAAATTTGTTAAAACATTTCGTAACCAACACCATATCACGTGACCATTTAGTGTTTTAGAATTAATTAAAGATCTAGATCGGGATGGGTACACCAGAGCGGTTGACATAAAAAAAACCCTATTTATGATTGATTGATCATTTTTTTTATTTATTTTGAATCCTTAGGTTAAGTTTTTATAATATTTATATAAAAAGTAAAATACACAAAAATATCATTCAAAATACAAAAACATTATAAAAAACCTAACCTAGTGTGTGCCACCGGCAACGAAGCAGGACTCAAGCAACCGGTGGTTAGGGCGACATAGAGAGAAACCTCCTGACGATGCGTGCCGTGTCCAGGAGTACTGCCTTCTGTATCTGACCCTTGATCCAGCCATCTAGCGAAAGACTCTTCAAGATGTTGTTCGAGACTTTTCGCTATGAGACCGTTTGCAGAAACGACTATCGGGACAATGATCGTCGAATCCACATCCCACATGGCGGTCACCTCGTGAGCCAAGTCGAGGAACTTAGTGATTTTTTCCCTTTCGGTTTTCACAAGGTTCTCGTCATGCGGGATGGTAATGTCAACGAGCACCGCCTGTCGCGTTGACCGATTTGTCAGCACAATATCAGGCTTATTGGCAACAATAGTCCTGTCTGTGATGGCAGATCGATCCCAATAGAGCGTTGCATGACCATTTTCGAGAACTGGCGCCGGTGTGTATTTATAGCACGGCACCTCGGACTCCACAAGACCATATCGAAGAGCAATTTGCTGGTGAATAATTCTGGCTACGAGATTATGTCTGTGCAAGTACTCACCATTATCTAGATGAGAACAACCGGAAATAATTTGCCTGAGTGTTTCTCCGGGACGGCGGCATGCCCGACAAATGTCGACCGTTCCGTCCCTCAGGATATATTTCCTATAGTTGTTCGTCATCATAACCTCGTCTGCAATTGCACAGACAAAACCTTCGGTTTCCCCAAAGAGGTCACCGAAACGTAGCCAGTTCACCGATGCGAGCAGGTCAACATCGGGCCCTGTTAAGGCCCGATAGAACCGTCCGTGAAGCTCTTCCATACATTCTTGCGGTCCTCGGTGGTGATTGATCATTATTATTAACATTAATATATATTGGATAGAATGTAGCTATATCGACTTTTACACAATTTTGTACTCTTCTCTTATCAGGGCATGCGACTGGCAGCACAATTGGTTTCGCCATTCCTCTAGTAGAGTTCTTAGTGAGTGACGTTAGCATTTCATACGCCATGTCAAGATACTTAATACACAAAAGAACACTCGTTCTAAATTTTTTTATTAATCTTTTGAGAGACTTGGTCTGGTAATTTTCGAGATTTTTTTATTGATTGTTATAGTGTTTTTATTTCATTAGTTTATTTATGATTTTAAATAACGAATATGCCAATATAAAAGTACAAACAAAAACACTCGTCATTTGTAAGAAATGAATAATTGCGTGCGCGACTGTACACATGCGCAGCTATCTCTTCCACTCTTCGCTCAGAGCTAGAAATATTTGCCGCCAACTTTAACTGAACCCAAAGACCAATTCATAGTCACAACCGTAGACATAGTCTACACTGAGATGTCACTAGTGAAGCCCTAATATTATTTTTGTACCTTTGTTTTTTTTTCATTGTTTGAAATTCGAACACCGTATATATATTGCCAGCATTGTAGCTAGGCGGAAGTTTTGCTTTTCATTTAGTTTTGCAATAAAAAAATGTTAGACGCAATATTCCACTGAAATTGTGTTTTGTTTGCTCCCCTCCATTCGGCAAACAACGTAATACTTTACGGTCTACTTTGCTACTTTCATGCATTAACTTAAAGTTAAAAGAGTTTACCGTCTACAAAACTTAAGAGGCGGCTTAAAAAAGTTAAACAGCTACAAGTCTGTGGAATTTTTTCATCAATGATAATGAAATTGTCAACAAACAAAGTTACGAAAAAGTGTGTGTAAATTGTGGCACACATACTTTGCATTTATTTTTTTATGCAAATTTAAAATTTAAATGGTTTTCTCATGGATACCATTGTCAGAAATGGACCGGGGAAAATGTCAGGATGAAACTCGGGTTGCTAGCATAGTATGCTACTTGAGGCAACCACCCGGACACTTAGCTGTTTATTCCGGCAGGACATGTTTTTTTTATTTTGACAGGACTTTCACTGCAAGATAGCTGATGTAATAAGGAGTACTTAGGCTACTTTTGTTTTAGAAAATTTAAATAAATAGTTTTAAATCGCGGGTAACACCGCGGGCCGCAGCATAATGGTTACATTTTATATGTATTTATGCTTTTGTTTTACAGCTTGCACTAGATACTTTGCCCCTCCACTAGCCTAGGGCTAGACTCAATCTCTAATTAGATGAGAATGTTACTACACTGGATATTCGCATCTGAATCAGCGAAGAGCAAAGCAAAATATGATATATTATATTAATGATATGCAATAGCATAATCACTCCGGGCTTTGTAACGTATAGCAATTATATCGCTAATTAATTAACTACCTTTGGGTACAATCCTATTGTGATCCAACAATTATCACTAATCTGACATAAATAGGACAGATAAATGATCGATAGATAGTCTGAAATCACAACTAAATTAAATTAGAAATGTTATTGCCTTTGTTTTTTCAACCGACTTTAAAAAAGGAGGTTCTCAATTCGTCAGCATATTTTTTATGTTACATAACTTTGGGTGAATTGATTTTGATGATTTTTTTGTTTGAAAGCTGGTGCTTCCCACGTGGTCCAATTCTGACAATTGCACCCATGAGAAAACCAAATAAGTGAATAAGTGTTATAACACTTATTTGGTTGGTTTATAAACCAAACAGCGTTTAATGTTTGATTCGATTTGAAGTCGGTTTTGGTTTATGCTCGTAAATATACTTGTTTGAATGTAGTGATATCATGGTTAGTGGTAGCGGGTTCCAATACCATTCGTCATGTAGCAATAAATTGCCGTTCTTTCGTTTTGGTATACAAAATAACTCGCTAAGTGTACGGTGATGAGCTTACCATCTGTCATATATGTAACCTAATTAATATGGTTGGTGAAAAGCGGACTGCGATTACCGTTTTTGTCTAAACTGCTAAGGGTAAAAGGACGTGACTACCTTTTTCTCAATTAAAGCTTGTATTACAAATTTTATTTCACTTGTATCCGCAATTTAAAAATATAAAAATTGCTTTATCCGCTCGTTCCTTTTTTGCCGCTATGGCTTTTAATCGTTCGAATGTAATTCAATTTGCGTTCGGCTTACCTTTTTCGGTTTCAATTTGGGTTTCGCCTCTTGTAGTAGACGATATTATTAGGGAAAAGATGACGTTTTAAAATGTTAAAATTCGTAGAGACCTCTTAGCGTGATTGTTCCCTCTGTCTTTTTAGTAAGATACTTGTTAAGATTGTACATAAATAATAAATTAAAATTAATGTACTTTTGGCTAGTTCTATTATCTTAATTGTGTCTACCACAATCGTAGATCATGTCTTTCCATTTTGGTCTTGAAGATTACCTAACCTATAACTAAGAAGAGATGATTGAGCCCAGTCGCAAGGTTAGATAGCCTTTCGGTGTTCTACAGAATGCGTTTTGGAATGGGCTCAGAAATTAATTGTTTTTTTTAAGTGCTAACAATTTTTTTAACAAATATTATTAACATTCTTGTTGTTAACCATTCCAAATAAGCGTAGACTTGTGTTAGGAGATGGTTCACGTCAATAGTCGAATAGTGGATTCGAACGCACGACTTTACAATTCGTAGACCGTACCTTAAGCCATTTGATTCACGGCGTACTGCAGGATTTCATCCTTTTGTTGTGGACATCTCTCAAACCTGAACGAAGTTCTTTGCTTCGTCTTTCATTACTCGTAGAGCAAAGGTCCGGAAAATTTTTCCCGCGAATGTCTTGCCTTCCGATTACAAAGTGGGTGTTTTTAAGAGTAAAGTGAATAGGCATTTACTAAACTAGTACGCCATTACCATTTACGACCCCATTATCTCTTAACATAAGGTGGGATTGTGGTCAAGCACTTGCTTAGAAAACACAAAAAAATTCTTGTACCATATCCAACTTATACATTATAGTAATATCGGCACTAGAATAACTTTTCTAAATCGGCAAATCTACCATGTATGAGACATTCTAAAACCTACTGGCTACGTTTTTGAAATATAAACCAATTTATATACGTCACTGTTGATTTATGATTGGCATATTGCGCAAAAATATTTGAATATCAATTGATATTCAAATATATCAATATCCGTGAATCTGATTTTGTATACGTGTTTATATCACTTAAATATATTTTTAATTATAAATGTAAAAGTGGTTCATGAATTGGTTCATAATTGTCGTCAGCTTATAGCACAGCTATTCTAATATTAGGATTTAGGTTGGATTATTATTTTAGCATAAATGTATATTTAGTTTCCCAACATAATCTAGGCACGGCGGTGTGCCAAAACTGTTCGGATAAAGCGGGAACGCGCACGCCCTGTGCCGTATTTACACAAACCATTTCATGCAGCTTCCTCATCTCTATTACTTATATTTGCACAACTGTCAAGTATAAGCCATGAAACAACTTTGATAGTAGATTATTAAGTTTCATATAACAATTATCATTTCTTATTCCAAAACTTTAGTAAACGCTTTAGTTCCAGTCAAATAACATTAGTCATAATCGTCATCTACATCATTTCAGACGTAAGAATGAATGAATAAATAAACTTTATTGCACAACAATAAAAAATACTTTAGAAATTATAATATACATATTCACGTAATATGTCGATAAAATAAATTGGCGGTCTTATCGCTAAGAGCGAGCTTCCAGACAACCTTTGTATAGAAAATTGTTTCTAGAAAGGTTTTAAGTGGGTCTGTGATGTATGTAAAAATGTATATAACATTTTTTTGGACATTCATTGAACATAAAATCCCCCCTCCACCCACGATTTCCAATAGGACCGGCTGGCGTTCAGCTGCGTCCTGCGGCCTTTATGAGTTCGTCATAACACCTAGCGAGCGTTTTTCAGTCCGTGGTCTCCAATCCAAATTTACGGCCCCATCAGCCATCTGTTCTACGCGCTATGTGCCCTGCCCATTGCCACTTCAACTTGCTTACTCGGTGGGCTAAGTCGATTGCCTTCATTTGTCCACGAATCGCCTCATTTCTGATATGATATTGTAGAGAAAACCCGATAACAGACCTCTCCCTAGCTTGTTATCCGACTTTCAACTTATGTAAAAGGCTTATTGTGTTTTAGAAGTGGTATGACTCGTTTAGGAGGTTAACAATAACAAGAAGACCTCTATATACATATATTGAAGGTGAAGTGAATTCACAATTTGAAATGTGTACATAGTTAAAACTGCTTAACATATTGGATATCTGGAATTTCCGTAATTTTCTAGTTACTTGTAAAGACACGCTGTTTGTTCCGGGCTTCTGTGAATCAAATGGAATCAATGAGATGGATTTCTTATAAATTCCAATACTTCAACGAAGAGCATTTTATATTGGAACAGTCAACACAATCCAAGTGAGAATGGCGCGGTAAGTGTAATAAGTGTCAGGAAGTGAAAAGGGTCGTTGATCTATGTGTTGGGGCAGATTTGAATCGAGTCAGCAAAACCTGTTTTGCTGACTGTGCTAATCGATCTCAAGGGCAAAGGTATTGAGGAATATGAAAAAATGTACATTGAATACAAAAATTTTTACTTTTACAAAACGTTATTAATCAGGTATATCATCACGTATAAGATCAGGTACTTATTAAAATCAAGTATTATATTGAAAGTTCCTAGAAGCCAAGATCCAATGCCAAGAACGTGTCCCTTTAAACAAGGAGGAAGGTTTTAATTTGTTCTATATGTTTTTTATGTTTGTTACCGTATAACTTTCGACTGGATGAACCGATTTTGATGATTCTTTTTTAAATGAAAGCTGGTTTGGACTGAAAAATTGGTCTAACTCTAATAGTGGCATTTATTAGACATAAGTCTTAAATTTGCATCAAGTATGTGTGCGACAAATGGACGAATAACTCAATATCACGCCAACCGATTCTGATGATTTATTATTTATTGGATGTACTTCAACAGTAGTTTGATGGGAGTTTGGTTAGGTTCTGATTAATTCTATTTCGTTCCTACGATAATTTAGAAATACAAAGAGGACGTCTGCGCGTAAAAGCGTTTAACGTTTGATTTGATTTGAAGTTCTGACTTATTTTTTAATAAATAAAATCATACAGAACATAAATAAAAGGATAAACAAAACAAGTTACGACGATCGCAACGATAAATTGGAAACGAGATAGCATAGTATACAATATTGCAATCAGAAGTCTTACGTGCGACAGAGGTAATAAAGTTGTTTGGAGTGTAGAAATATGTGTGCGCTTGTGTACGTGCGGCACGTACGAACTTGGGTGTGAAGATTTGAAACGATCACCGAGCAATGACCTTATATTTATTGTTCTTTTGTTCAGACTAGGCAAATATTATTTCCACGTACATCACAAAGAACATATTCTTAGCGGTGTTAGGGACTTCCATTTACTATCTACTACTATTCGTCTATTTACGTCAAGAAGCCAGCTTTCAAATAAAAAAAAGAATCATCAAAATCGGTTCACCCAGTTGAAAGTTATGAGGAGAAATAAACACGTTTTGTTTTTATTTCCTACATATGACACGGATGGTAAGGAAACTTTGGACTGCGAAACGCACCAATACATCGATCCTAAGCCAATTAAAAATTAAGACTCGTTTGTCTACCACATGCCGACAACGAATCTTGGCGTATGTCGGACACACAATGCGCAGAAGCGAAGAAAGTGACTGTACTGATCTTAGTTGGGAACATCGCAGCCGTTCACCAACAAGGTGGTCCGATCAGATAAAAGACTCGTCGTCGTCCAAATTTTATTCTGTCATAATGGACGCGCTGGACAGAAGACGGTGGAGGCAGATCATCCGCTCCAGGTGCAACCCTGATGGTGACCACGATCACCAAACATTAGGGACCGACACTAGACGGAGAGATTACCTACATACATACTTACACCTTACACAAACCTTATACAAACAAATTTAGTACCTCCTCTTCAATTTGATTCGATTTGAAGTCAGTATTTGTTTTTAAAATATACTTGTTATGCGTTTCAACTGAAAAGTTTCAGGCAGATATCAATCGAAGTGACATTGAGTATCAAAACCAAAGAAGCAATATGTATGCTACATGCTATTTTAATATTAACAGTAGACATACCCATGCTTTGTTCCTAAAATTATTTTTTAGTAGTATCAAATAAGTCTACCACAGGCCCTATAAACCTGAAACTGAACTCAATTACACGATTTGTAAGAATTTTACGGTACTTTTTACCGTAAAGTCCATGCAATAAACTTTATTGTAGACACAATAAAAACTTTTTGAATAAAATTTATATTTAGTATACCGTTTACTAACACCTCCGTTGAACGATAAACTGGTGCTATAAAATTTTGTCGTATTAGGGGCGAGGCATGGATAATCATTAAGACTTAACTACTATTGGGTAAGAGACACGTGTTAATAATGCCAAGGTTTGTAATGATCACAACGGAAACCATTATCATCACTACATAACACAGTCGTAGATTTGCTAGAGGCAGATGTTAAACTACTTTTATGAATGTAAAGAACAACACATCGGACATTTGATTACAATTATCCAAAGATATTTTTACGCATTTTAACGTGATTTTTAAAAGTGATAACTGTTGAAAATAAAAACATAAAATTTTGTTAATTAATTTTAAAAATTTTAAAATTTTAATTTTTTTATAATTTGCAAGCCATCAATTTATCCACCTGATAGTAAAAGAGATATAATCTTAATAGTAAGGAGCACTATTTAAGTAAATGCCTATAGTATTTCTTTAAAGTCGATAGGCATCTACATAAAATTTAAAGCGGAAAGACATAAGCGTGCGTATCCTGTGTGCATAATATAAAAAAACCTCAAGCAGTTTTTACAACGTTTACATGTAACTAATATTCATAAAAAAATAAAAATCCGCTATACGCTGGTAACATTATTATTTTTATATGATTGATAGACAATAGATCATTGATCCCCATTGCCACTCTTCTCCTCACCAAAACGTATTCTATAACACCGAAAGCTTTACTTATTACGCTATACAGTGTGTAAAAAAAAGTATTCAGATATGAACGTTGGAGAAAAACAGTAAATACAAAAGTTGTAACATAAATCACTTGCACAAAACAAAAGCTCATCCCCGTTTACTTTAGATAAAAGCTTGTAAGGAAGATTTAGATGCTTGCTTCAACGTACTTTTAAAACAAAAACTTCCGTTAAGAAAATGCATTAATTATACTCATCACGGAAAACATTTGTCGATTTATCATCTGGTTGTGGATGGCCGACTTACCTTACTTGTGCAAACTTTATTGTGACCCTCGGGACTAAGGACAATTCGTGTTTTTAAACTACTAGTGTATTTTTAAATAACTATTACTAATGTGGAAAATAAATCTGTCATTATGTATTATATAAAAGAATATATACGAGTAAAAACAATAACCGACTCAAATAAAAAAAAAACGGTAAACGCTATGACGCGCATTAATCAGTGTAACAAAACTTTTTCAAACTACTCTTAAAGTAAATCCTTTTCAATAAAAATGAATCATGGAAATCCGTTCGCATGATATTGAGTTTTTTTTTTATAATTTCTAAACTTGACTACATTAATCGTCGATTTGTGGCGCACATACTTGATGCAAATTTAAGACTTATTTGGTTTTCTCAAGGATTTCATTGTCAGATTTGGACCACTTGGGAAGCACCAGCTTTCAAATAAAAAAGAAACATCAAAATAGGTTCACCCAGTGTAAAGTTATGCGGTAACAAACATAAAAAATAGAGACGAATTTCCAAGAGAACCTCCTACATTTGCAGTAGGTTAAAAATAAGAAAAGTGTGGAAGAAATTGTGACTTAAGCATTCAATGTATTTTAGTTTTCATTTTATACCGATAGTTTGTTTCACGAGGTGACTGCTAAACGCTAGAAATTCTGAAACGCGAAAGTTTGTAAGAATGTGTCGTTGTATGGATGTGAACTTGTCGTTCTTTCTTGCAAAAGCTACTGAATGAATTTTGACAAAACTTTACAATAATATAGCTTACATGTGGGACTAACACATGAGCTTTAATTTATAAAAATATATGTGTGAATTATAATATGACGATAAATAGGAAAAAAATCTGCCATCTGCCAGCTAGTCTGGAGTGTGCCGCAAACACTATTGGAGTTACGGATATAAGGTATGGCGGAAATGTTTATCTTAACTAGTCCTACAAAAAATCTATCAAGAGCATATATCAATCATTTATGTGTAAGCTATTGTCGAAAAAACACAACTAACACTCATTTGGTAGTAACAAATTGAGCATTATCTCAAAATTAATTACCTTAAATAAATAGTTATTTATTTTTATTAGACTTAAAATTTAAATAAATATTTAGTTTTTCATCGCGAGTAACGCCACGGGACGTAGCTAGTAAACAATATTTCTCTTTTTTCTTTGGTCAATTTTCCATAAAAAGCAGCAAATAAGTCAAAAATTGTCTGGCCTTTTTTGCCCTTTGACATAATGTTCCTCTAAATATGTGAAAAATATGAAAAATTGCAAATACCTAAACTCCCCGCTGTTAATAAGATTGTCCCAGTTGGTAGTGTCGTCCCAATAGGTTTTCGTTTGAGTCAAGGTGATAGGAACGGAAGGCTGAACATATATCTACAAAAAGGCCCAATTGTATTCAAAAATTGCGAGAAAAAGTTTTTTTTCAAGTAATGCTCTTTTGTGTATTCCAACTGTGTATTTTGTAAGTATAGTTAATATACACACGATCTAGTCAAAGATTACCTGAATCTAGCAGACACAGTTCCCAATCATTATTCTACCGTTAGGAAGTACTGTTGAAGCGCTTCGACTACGTGAATCTCCACGTCCCAGCTCCCACCTTGTTTGAATAGCTTTGCGAATAGAAAATTGAAGTTGGAATTGAGTCGCACACGTTGAAGTTGAATTGAACATTGTTGCGCTAAATCATATTTCTGCTTAGAGATGTTTTCTATTTTTTTATATTTATCAAGGCCCTCTACAAAGCGACAGAAAAAGGGTAGTACTTTTTTCTACACTAAAAAGTCGTTTAGATTCTGAAAATATACAATGGAAATTCTAATAAAGAGTCAATAAAAGACAAAAAATAGAATAAATAGTTAACGAGTATACACTTGCTTGTTAGTGAATTCAGATAATATATTCAGAATATCGCCTCCAACATTAAATCTTTACACATAAAAAGGATAAGTATCTCCAACAATACGCAATCTAATACAAAGAAGCAATGAAAACGCTTGGGTTACGAATACGCAATTACGAGAGCATACGAATTTTACGACATCAAAGTGGAAACGGGGCCATCGCGCCGTGTAACTTTTCTGAAAGGCGATGGCTCAAGTGACTGTCATGTTCTACGTATATACACTTCTTATCCGGTGTAGACGATCTTACTTCGTAGCCGTGTGATTATTAAAATGCTACGAAATATTGTCAAAAGATTTTCACAAAAGAAATACGTTATATTGTATCAGATCAAAAACATAGGGACTTAATGTCATTTATCATTTTGTTCCTCATCATTTATAGTCGCAGTTTCAAAACCCAACATATGAGGCTATGAGGCTAACAAAGAGTTATCGTTTTTCAGCATCTTATGTAAAGAAGCATGGCGGCTCGATGCGAGCCGTTTACATCCAGTCCTTTTGGAAATCGTTGGGAGAGGGCTATGTACAGCAGGCTAGGGAATTATGATGATGATGTAAAAAAAATCACTTGCTAAAATTTGTGCCCCTCTTTAACTACCCCCAAGACAAAGTTATGTGAGAACTTTTTAAATTGTATCAATCTTTCCCACCGATTACAATATGAATATTTTCAAGATTGAATAGGCATTGCGTGCTGCATATACTGCATTTCCAATTAAAATCAGGTGGGAGCGTGGTCAAGCACTGGCTTTGAAAGTTTAAAAAAATATTTAGATTTTAAACCCTATCTTTACCAAATAGAAAACATTTTGCTTCAAAGTCTAATTAGGATATCAGCACGTTGAGCTCATTTCAGTTGAGAAAATCCTTTGACGTTAGTTCTCCCAGACTGATACAACATAGTTCGTTTCGGTAAAGGTCAAGCTTTTATTTATCTTACTTGATGCCTACACTCCATGTTCGCGTAATTACTTTTCCTTTTTAAGGATATCCTGAGCGTAAGGCCTCAATATGAATTGGTATATCTTAGAAGTAAGAAACGTGGTGAAGCGACAATAGACAATACCGAAAAGCTACAACCTGTGATTAGTAGAATAAAACATAAAACAAGAGCTACGAGACGTGAAGGTACTCACCGTAGCTCGCTCTGTGTAGATCTTCTACGAAATCTAAAAAAAAGATAAATTAAAATTAGACGCTGCCTTGCAATAACTCTAACGTTAGGACGTCAAACGTCCTTCTTTAACCTTAAAATTAAACCGCGTTAATGCGTGTGTGTGTGCTATATAATTTTTACAAATTATACAATTTAACGTAATAATTCTGAGAACTATTTTAATTTTTATAGTAATAATAAAATCATTTATATTTCTTTGAGCGAGTTGAATTATATATTAATATTATTTATTTAAATCAACAAAAATTATAACACCGTTACAGATAATACCATTATGATGTTATAAAAACTTAGTTAAATATATATTATTAAAATTAAAACAAATAAAAAGCTGCTTGATGTATTGACAATAATATATAAATTATATAGAGTCAAACACCTTCTACGCATTTGTAGGCAGCTTCAATAAACGCAGACTCTGTGCAACAAAATATATCAATGTGCAGTTATATCATAAGGCTACGGGGTCTCTACGTTGCTGTATAATTTTTAAGTTCTTATTAAATAAAATGCTTGAAAAACTTTATGTAATAACTGTATACGTCACTAGGTTTAAGAAGACATGTATTTTGATACCTTGATTTTTAATTTTTTGTCCTTCGTACCTTCGTATTTCTTATCACAGCGTATCTTTTACTTATTTCCTTATAATTTATTAAGACCATTCTTAAGGAATAGGGACCAAATTCTATGGAATGAAGCATTTAAACGACAGATTAATTTTCAATTCAACTTTGAACATTATTTAAAACAATAAATTAAGAAGGAGCCGGCCTATCTGGCCCAAGGAACTATAAATATTATTGGAACGGTCTTAAAATATCAATGAATATCGCAGGACTGAATTGTCTTGATAATACTTAAGGAAGGATCCTTTATTTTTAAATGTTTCTACTAATTTAGTAGTGGTTCCAAATACAAGGAAAGATTCACCTAGAAATCATGATTATTTAATCGTATTAAAAAGAAATAATGTAAAAAATAAATTTACGTCGGTTTATCTATATCGTTCATAAATTTTCATGAATGCATAATGAAAGCATGAATTTTCTGCTGAAGAGTGCAAATTAGGCATTAACTTGAGTAATAATTATTTTATGTAAGAACTCATAGCACATACTTTGTTACCATGCAAATATATAACAAGTATATTTACGAGTAAAATTAAAAATTATATACGAGAAAAAAACAAAAACGACTTCAAATCCAGTTAAAGTTCCAACGCGCGGACGCCGTCTTTGTATTTCCGAGTTTTCGTGGAAATATTGAGAATTAATTTGAACCTAAACAAACTCTCATCAAACTATCTTTGAAGTACGTCGTTTCCAAAAAAACATGAAACAACGCAATCGGTTAGCGTGATATTGAGTTATTCATCTAGTTGTCGCGCACATACTTAATGCAAATTTAAGACTTATATGAATTTCCCAGGGATGCCATTATCAGAATTGGACTAAATTGAAATGGCCTCAAATGACCACACTGGAACCAGCAGCATTTCAAATGAAAAGAGAATCGTCCAAATCGGTTCACCCAGTTGAAAGTTACGAGGTGACAAACAGAAAAAAAAATACAAATAAATTAGGTTCCATCGACTTCCAAAAGGAGGAGGTTAGCTCCTTCTTTTGGAAGTCGACGGAAAAGTATAAGGTATACACGGGTAAGTTTGAAGTAAGGAATTGTTACACTTTTCTCAATGCCCTTTTTTACTTTTTGCAAAGCAGTAGCAGATACGTTTGTTTTGCTTAAAGCTCTCGTCTACAAAATAGAGCTTCTACAGCAAAGTCTCACACAGCTCCGGGATTCCTTTGTTCGTATTTCTTTGTCCTACACGGACTTAATTCCCTTTCTTGTACTTTAAGCTCTAACAGTTTCTAACGTAAGTTGAGAACAATAAAAATATACGTAATGTTAACTATTATTGTAGTAAATTGTTGTAACTCGTTTATTGGTATGGTTATTGGCGTAACGATATTTACTTATTTAGATGGGTCGTAAGTGACGCCACTTATAATCAAATGATTGGGTGAAGCTATAAGTTGAACGCTTAACTCATACTCTGGCTACTATTACATAAAGGAAGAATAGACTCGAACAACCCCTCAAGAGACTTTCATTAGATGGTTGGGTCTGGGATCAGATACAGAAAACGTTTTAAATTTTGGTATGATTCTTAAATATATATATTTTACTTTTAATAATAATATTGTAAAATTTTAGCTATGATTCAAAAATAAATAACTTAGTTATACGTCGATATATCCTAGTTAAAAATTATATACGACGCAAATAAAATGTCGGAGTTAAGTATAATATCTCCCTAATTTAAGCTATGGATTAGTCTAAAAATTAGTCCGCAAACCTGAGAAAGAAAAATGTGTGTATAAAAATTTATGTGTATGTAATAAATATGTGTATGTGTGCAAAATGTGCGTGTGTAAAAAAATAAACCTATCCTATGTAAAACATTAGTTAAAGGCCTATACCTACAACCGGGATAGTAATTAATCTGTCTAATTACATTCTCAAGAGAATCGGAAAACATGGCACGAGCTGGGGAACGACTGAAATTAACTTCGTTTTACATAGTTTTGCTGAACACAATAAATTCTATGACCTTACTTCTGGATCATGTAGTTAAGCTTCCTATAACAAGACTAGAAGTATTTAAAAAAAGTTCTGGTAGAGAGGGACAGCTTTCAGCATTTAATTAGCATCAAAAGGAGAAAATGATATCATATCTAGTATTAGTCCAAGATGAGGTCTTTGGCGCTCGTAATAATAAAGCTAACAAGGCCACAACTTGGCCAATACGCTGTTTTTCTTTCAGAATGCATTGAATAAGTGCAGCATGATTTCATTGTTGCCGGCAAGTCAAACTCAGATTGTCAACGTTGTATGTAATTTGCGGTATACCACGCAACTAAGACAGTAGTTACCTGTTGCTCTTTGTGTCCTCGCCTTCTAGAATTACTGCCAGGACTTATATAGCTTATTATCTTGTCTAACTAATGGTTTGTTTGATAATGGCAACCTCGAGGGCGCACTTTAATTCCAATATCGGTTCCTAGCAAAGCAACATTGCTAAAAGCAAAGCTCTCAATTATTTATTATTTATTAACTGAACTAACCCGTTACGGTTCGTCATTGCATACATCTACATCGAATTCTAGAGGAAGAAAAAAAGCGAATTTGTGCCCTCTACATAAATGTGAATTTATAACTTAATAATATTATCTGTGGTCCATATACCAACATAACAATGTACCTCAGAGCGGCCCATCTCTTCACGAGACAAAAGGTACACTAATTGACAGTAAACGTACACTGGAAACTAACGTTTACGTGATATGGAGGCAAGCTTTTAGAGTTTAGAGAGGAATTTGTACAGAAATACCGTTTCCAAATAAAAGCGCTTTGTTCTGTCCGTGTCGCACTCTATGCAATAAACCAAATAACAAACTAATTTCAAATTAGAGTTGCTATTTCAAACAGACGAATAAAATCCTTGCAAAATATTTAGATATTGCAGCATTAATGAAATGTCACTTATAGTTTTAATTACGTTTAAGAGATGACTTTTGGGCTTTATTAGTTTGAGCTGGTCTCTCCCGATTTTTAAACAAATACGAATAAAAAATTGTGTTGGTTTTAAATGATATGATTTGGAAATTAAATGATTGTGGAATTAAACTTGACAATTTTAAGAAATATGCTTGTTTAAAAAAAGGAAATTTATAAGAAGATATTATTTATCTCACACACTAATAAACACCCATACTAAGCTACTGAGCTTAAAATGGAGTTTTTTCACTTTTAAATTAGTTCACAATTTACTACTGCTAGGAAACTTGGAGTCCCTTTAAAGGTACGGCTGTACTTCACACCAGGACAGCTTTTAGCTATGTATAAAGCACAGATCCGTACTAGTGTGTAGTACTGTTGTCATATTTGGGGAGGTGCAGCCAAATACCAACTCGCGGCACTGGATTCCATGGAGATAGGTAGGATAGTTGATAGGTGACCAAGATCTATATTTAGATAGTCTTGAGTACCGGCGCAAGGTGGCTAGCCTTTCGGTTTTTTACAGATTACATTTAACATCAGGTGGGATCATGGTCAAGCACTAGTTTATACCCCATTAAAAATAAAAAAAATATGGATGGAAATTTATGTTCATATATTTCTATATCTTTGCTTAGCTGCGACACAGTTCTTATTACAATGGCTAATATTGATGTAGTTTGTACATGTATGTATTTTTGGTTTGAAAAAAAAAATTATAATATCCTTGAACGCCCTTCCGCCCGGTGCTAAGGAAACCGGGTGACTTATTTTTATTCCGCCGTTTTACATTAAGCCTATTAGATCCTATGATACATATGAGTGATGGGGTTATCCAATACACATAATGTGAGTCCATCGTCTTACACTCGGAACAAATGTTTTTTGTACTAAAAGTATCTAAGCGCAACAATTACAGGTACAAGCCAATATTGAGTGAGAACGTTTAGGATTATGTAATTTCTTTATATACATTAAAATGAAAATAAATGTAAAATGTGTATATAGATAAAGGACATTATGTGTTCCACTAATGCAATTCATGGAACTAGGTGTAATTTGCAATGTCGATGATATTTATAACACCATTAGCGGCGCAGAACCGCTTGCAATATGCGGCTTACCTGACACTAGCATGCATTATGCAAAACGAAATCAATTACCTAGTACTGTTTGATCTAACATGTTTGATGAGTATTTAATATTACATTTAATGGGAATCTATTTTGTTCAGCGCATGGGTATATTGTGAATTAATTCAAACGTATTCAGTATCTAACTGCGAAGGTATTTCACTATACACATCTAATATTCTAATACTAGCGTACCCAGCTCGCTTCGCCGTGCTAGGTTTTGCTTTATTTTATTTAAACAATAACCTTACATCATTAAATATTTAATTTAACTCTCACAATATATTGAATTATTCATTCTCTTCTATTCTCTTCTCGAGCGGGTGGATATCATTATCTACACTCATGTACATATCAGCAGCATCAGTAAACGGATACATTCTCGGCGCTATAAATTACCTTGAATATATAATACCAAATGTGTCAATACTAACGTGGGTTATAACATTATAGAATATCATCATAGTAGATAAAAGCTGTATTTGACATACAGACACAGGATACAGACTATAAGCTTGCACTGTGTATAAAATATATATAAATCTCTTTTTCTATCTTCACTAACTTATGTCTCCCTCTCAACTTCCCGTCGCTTAGTTAACACATTCACTAGCTTACTCCTCAAATCAAGCATTCGTCAAGATATTCTGCTTCAAAAAAAAATACCGAGCAAAGCTGGGTGGCATCGAGCTGTCATCCAGGTACTTTTAGATTGCTCATATTTTTATCTTCACATAATGCAGTCTACAGTAGAGAGTGAAGCATTTGAAAATCGTTATACAATACGCATTTCTTTCGCCAGTCCCAACTGGTGGCGAAATGCCAGCTGCGAGAACGGCTTTTTTTTTAAATTTCTCTCCGTTTAAATTGCATTTGGGAATAGAATGGTAAAGTTCAATATGAATTCGGTAAATTGCATTCGGCAATTTTCATTTCCTTATTGATTTTTCTTTTTTACTTTAACAATCGAATTATACAATAACCGCTGAGTTAAATGAGTTTGGGTCCGTGATTCTGTGCGTCGCTTATGCATGTTGGCGGGTCTTAATAATATTATTACTTACTTTATAACCAAAACAACACTAAAAATAAAAACTTCTCCATAATATTAATAATTATTAGAAACCATGTATATCCTTGGAAGAAATTAACTTAAAGCAATTTACAATACCCGTCGAAACGTTTACATAATCAAGATAAGTCGCAGATATCTCGAAGCTGGCTACAAGACATTGTGAAAATATCTCAGATCCACGACCCGGCTTAACTTACATATATATTTAAAATAAAAATAATAATTTTAAATATTTGTCAACGTTTTCCAGTTCAGATACGTGAATATTTTCTAGTCATTACATAAATAATATTGTTATAAAAAATATAATTCTAGCTGTACCCTGACATGATCGCTGAAGCATTCTGGCATTAGAAATGTAGAACAAAACGTAGCGTAGAAGCATAGAAGTAAAAAGTGGTCAATTTAATTGCGAATTTATTAAAGTCAGTTTGTGTAATAATAACTTAAATCAGGACAAGGGATTTTTTGTTGTACATCTTTAAGTAATATTTTATAATAATCTGAACGGGATATTCATATTTCAACCGACTTCAAAAAGGAGGAGGTTCTCAATTTGTCTGTATGTTCTTTTATGTTTGTTACCTTATAACTTTCGACTAGCAGGACCGATTTTGATGATTCTTTTTTATTTGTAAGCTGGTGCTTCTCATGTGGTTCCATTAATCATCCATGAGTAAACCATATAAGTCTTAATACATTAAGTATCTGTGGGACAAATTGACGAATAATTCAATATCACGCCAACCGATTTCGATGATTCTTTTCTCTTTTATTAGAAAGGATGTACGTCAAATTCGTCACATCCCTGTGCTATATTGAAGTCTGTTTTTCTTTTTACTGCAACTATACTTTTTGTTAAAAAAGTTCGTTATAGAGAACAAACATACAATTATGATTCATTTACTATCCATAGCATACAAAAGTTGTCTGGAAGAGATCGCTCTTAGCGATAAGGTAGCCCCTTTACAAAATCTTAGTTATGTAATGCTTCTTTGATTTTGGTGTACAAATAAGGTAATATCTATCTAAATATGCAACGTAATATTCACGTAATTGCGGGTCTACGTTAGCGAGAACTTGTTAAGTCGAAGCGAGACGCGTGAAACAAAAGCCGGGCTAGAATAATCGCACCTCAGAATCTGTGACGCAAGGAGAGCTCGGAGATTTCGTTAGAAGCGCACTTTGTGCCCCTCAACGTCGCATTGTCGCGGGTGAGCTTCACCTCCGGACTACAATATTGCAGCTTAGTGTGAGTTCAAAGGCGTATTTGCCTGCTGTCTTGCTATTTATTTTCGTAATGTTCCTGTGCCTATATACCATCTCATTGCACATAGATCAAGTTAAGTACATCACAGCCCTGTAGTTCTGGGCTCTCAAAAATATGACTACGGTATCCTCTGCCTGTCGTAGAAGGCGACTCAAAGGGGCCTCGGGTTCACTGGCCGACAAGGGTGGCTTCGTCCGCTAAGGTGGACGGGAAGAAGGCGACATCGTTTGGCCCGTGTCGCCTTGCACTGCAAGGGCACAGGGGAGGGAGTAACCTTCCCCCGGGACGTGCTCTCCTTAAGCACAGTGCAGAGGGGCTCCGGTGCGTTCCACTGGAGATCTCGGAGCCCCTCGTCATGCATCGAGGAAAGGGCCACCGGGGAGGTTTTAGTGGGTAAAACCCCACATAACTGCCGCCTTCCCCCCAGAAGGCGGGGTATCTTTTTGAAGATTTCCTCCTCGTTATCAAAAAAAAAAGTTAAGTACATCAAGCTGCTTTTTATTTGTTTTAATTTTAGTAGTTTATATATATGTGTGTGTATATATATGGTTCTTACTTAATTTGTATAACATCAAATTGGTTTAACAAAATGGTGTATGGAAAGACGAAGCAAAGCTCTTCGTTCGGTTTAAAGGGATGTCCACAACAAACAAACATCCATTGATGGGCGTAACCCGATGTTTGTACACTTATAACTGTTTATTTTTTTTACTTGAAAACATAACCCATTTTCAAATAGTTACATGTTACTCTGAAATCCGAAGATATACCAGGGAACTCTAAACAATCGAATAGAATAATGATTGTTGATTGAAATTTTGGTAGGTTTTCAAGATGTGGACAACTAAATTATAGACGCCAAAATAGTAATTAAAATTCCGAAATATGAGAGAAGAACTAGGTGTAGTAACATTTAAAACGTAGGTGAGAGTAAGACATTTACATTAATTTTTTCTGCAGGCCTAGCTGCGCCCCGCGGTATTACTCGCGATTAATAACTATTTTTTTTAGGTTAAAGGCCCAAGATACTCCTTAATATATCAGCTATTTGCAAGTTAAAGTCCCATCAAAGTCGGTTGAAAAAATGTTATATAATTTTGATATATGTACATTCAAATTCATGTAGTTATTTTTATATAACAAACAGAATCTGCAATTTTATTTAAATGTATAGATATTGGTTGGAGGATATCAGTTCTATACAAAAAGGAATAAGATTATTTATTACATTAGTATTTAAAAACTGTAATTGTATAATTTGCCGTTAAGCTTACTTGAAATATTCGTAAATTCCTTCTTAAATCTTAACAGAAATCGGACACAAAAAACGCAGGGGTGGTGCTAAATCGATCGAAGCGAATTCCTTGCGCATTCCTCGAAGGATTGATCTAACGAAATCACTCGTGTATGTTTGATGGTGATAAATCGTTCTCAGTTCATCTCTAAGAACCAAACTTAAACTTGAAATACCTTTAAATGTTCAGTTTTACTGTCAATTGACCGTGCCAACATTTTTTTAGATATATTATGTAATTAAGCAGCGATAGTTCAGTGGTTAAGCGGTTCGACTTACGATCTGGTGGTCGTAGATTCGAATACATCTTTGTTCCTATTCTCCAACTTACACAACACTGGTGGAGCTGCAGGAGCGTTGCCGGCCTTTAAAATAGGAATAAGGTCACCGCTAGCGACAGATTCCACAGGCTGAGTGCGTGGAAGAAAGTTACGCAAAGAACGTACGAGTATAGTCGTGGAACGCCAACTATCAAGTTGGTGTTAATGGAATTTGGAATAACTATTTGATAGACTGGCAAAAAATGCGATTTGGCATTGAGTCGGCCTTTTTGTACTATTAATAGCGTTTGCAAATAAAGAATAAATTAATGAATATTTACATAGACACACGTAAACAAATAAATATAATATAGGAACTAATAATATTGGTGTTACTGTCTCTGTTTACCCCCCTATGGTAAAAAGAATGTAAGTGTACAAAAAAAGCACTTGTGGCTAAGCGTTCGATTTTACGATGCTATGGTCGAGAGTCTGAACCTCAGCTGACTTGTACCAATGAGCAATAATTTTTTTTATTGGTTTATTTTGTAAAAACAAATGCTCGCTAATGTGTCTTTGTTTGGTAATGATCTCGCCATCTACACGGATATGGATCCAAATAAACATGATAATTAGACAATGATTGCTGTCTCTGTATAACTTGCTGAGGTTAGACGGAGCTCATTTTTTTATGTATTGTAGTTGACGGTAACCACTTAATATCAACTGCTTTAGTCTTTCTACTATATAAAAACTGCGACATGGTTACAGGAACAGATTTAAAAATCTAGCCAGCTTTTTTTAAAATAGTTATAATAATATGAAAAACCCTTTCACATTTTCTTCTTACTTCAATTATAAAACTCGGGCGTCAGTCGAAAAGAGAGACGAATTTTCGTGAATATATTGTAAGACATTCATTCTCCAAGTTCACACTTTCCACAGTTCCATTCTTCGTAGCATTTTCAACAAGTCTCAGAGCTGCATTTCCTTCCTGAATTGTTATACTTCAACTTAAAAGAGAGAAGTAACCTCTAGTCGCCTTGTTACCTTACAATATACGCTAGTGAACAAGGTACAAAGGACATTCAAGATATTTTGTGTTTACAACCCAGCAGCGCAGTTATACGTCGTTCATGGAAAGGAATCGTGTCGGAACGATCGACTTGCTCAATTCTTACTAAGAAATCTCCAACTCATTGTCTCTAATATAGATAATGATAAGTAAGAATTTATTTACTAATATGTTCATGTTACTGGTATATTCATCCTTCCTAATGGTTTAAAGTAAGATCTGTGAAACATGAAATCGTAGGCTCTAATCCACAATTCGACTATTAGCGTAGACCAGAGGTTCCCAACCTCGTGCGGAACGATTCGTATGTGCTCGCCACTATTCGACACAGACTGATTTGATTTCTTAAACATTAATTAAAAATGTGATAAAATATGTAGTAAAATATGTAATTTTTTTATATTGAAACATTTTTGTTAATTATTTATTAATAAATTATGAATATAAGAAAATAAATGATGAGAAAAATGATAACTTATGGAAGGGGTTGGTCGATTAAAAATAGGGGATGCCATTTTAGAATGTCCTCTAGAGTACAAAAAGGTTGAGAAACCCTGGCGTAGACCCTCGTAGCTTTAAATCGTCATAAAATAGACTAGCTTGCTAAAGTAAAATAAAATTCTAATATATCAATAGAACATGTTCTAGAATCACCTTTTCGACTGCATGAAACGACTTTCACGAATATTATTTCGGATTAATCTTATTTTGAAATCAAGACGTTTTTTAAAACACTTTTGATTTTTTTCTCTAAATGAACGTGGCGTCTACTGTTTCATTGGGTTTTCGGGCGATTGACATAATTATTATTGCTTAACAACTGATCTTCATTTTTTTGTTGAATGAGCTCACAGTATCTTGTACTATCGCATAAATATGAAAATTAATATCTCTTTTCGAGTTACCATATCATTAATACGTATGTTTACACAGTTTTAAGAAGTAAAAACTCATCCGAGAATTCGCTTGCGTTTGCTCCCAATGAGCATAATTACGGGGGCTGCCGTAGCACTGCTACTAGTTACCATATTTATACGTATCTTTACACAATTTTACGAAGTTGTAAAAAATCATCTGAGAATTCTCTTGCATTTTCTCGTAATGAGCATTACTACGGGGGCTGCCGTAGCACTGCTACAAGACGCTTTTGTTTGTTTCACAAGATACGCGATGGTAGTTCTTTTTCTGAGAAACGTGTTTTGAAAATATATAAATATACGAGTAAGTTTGATGCTTACAATCAGACGATGTATGTTCTTTATGATATTATACCATAATATGTTCTATGAGTTACCATGTTTTAAGCTTACGTAAACAGAATATAAGATTACAAGAAAATCGCGCGTAAAACTACCATTGAACTTCTACAGTACTTAGGCATTTGGTCACTTTGTAAATTTCACCTATTTCAAACGTCCGTTAATATTACAATCAGTACATAGTTCAAACATGCCATAGTTTGGTTTGGTTAAGCTATATTTGCAATTGTTACTATTGGTAGCTGTGTTGTGTAGCTTTATAATATAAACTTAAAAAAAAAGAAAAAAAAAACTTGGACATTTACAAAGAAAGTTGTTCATAGGTCTCCGAGTATGATCCTCGGCCTCTCTCATTCAGCTCTTGTCACCCGGCTACATAACACTCTATATATTCTATATAATATCAAACTATTTATCAGGTCGCATGAACAGCAACAAACTTGACACGTTTTAGTGCGGCTATTATTCTTGAAGGCTTTTAAAATTTGAGTAGTCAGAGTCTATACAAATTAATTCTTATTATTCTAACTCTATATTTACAAATAAAGCGATAGCCCTGGGGCTATGCAGTACGATCTACGATCTAATGGTCGCAAGTTCGAATCCCAGAGCGCTTGTACCGATTTTTTTCTAATTATAAGTACAAAATCACTTAAAAAAATCACATAAATGGGATATATGAAATTTAACTGACTGACCTGACTTGCGAAAGTTGGCGAAAAACTGGTAGCGAATGATGTGTCTGTAATAATATTATATATTTTGGGTATTAAGTGAAACAACACAATTATTTAATATTTGAAAATAAATTCACTTCGTAATTATTAACAATTATTAAAAAGTTGTTTTAAGATTGATTGTATTGAAATTCGGTTTTTATTCTTTGGTTTCTTAAATACCAAAAATTACTGGTTAAATGTATGCTCGGTGAATGGTGATGGGATGTCTGTCATGTATGGGACCTGAGATCGGTATAAACTGATTTTTAGAATTGCTTAATATAATTAGTCTTTAATACAGAAAAGAAGTTTAACGTCGTGACATGTATCATACATCCTAAAATTTCGAAATTTTAATAAAAATGAATGCAAGATTGTATCCAGACAGAAACATACCCCAAATGCCTGGAGTCAGATATTACACATTTTATTCTTGAATATTTAAAGTTATTACATGTACCTCAAGAAACATACAAGTTTGTTTTAAAATATTCCGCATATTGGCCACGACAAAATGACTTTGTAAGTAAACAAAGAAAATACGTTTAACCTTTTGTTACCAATATAGATGATAACTAGCCTAGCATACCGGTATGTATACGAGTATGTATATATGTATGAGTAGCATGTTTTGAATAATGTAAACAGAATTGCAACAATTCAAGGAATATTCTGGGTTCATTCACAATCAATACGAAACATTGGAGTTCAAAGTTTAACATATAAAATATATTTAACACGTGCTAATGTTTTCATTTGATTATCTTAAATAATACAACAAGTACCTTGTTGACGGAGGGCTAATGCGAGGTTATGTGAGGTTCTTACACACTTCAGCCCTGTAGTTCTGGGCTCTCAAGAATAAGACTACGGTATCCCCTGCCTGTCGTACAAGGCGACATCACCTGGCCCGTGTCGCCTTGCGCTGCGAGGGCACAGGGGGGGAAGTAACCTCCCCCGGGACGTGCTCTCCTTGAGCACAGTGCAGAGGGGCTCCGGTGCGTTCCACGTGAGATCCCGGAGCCCCTCATCATGCACCGAGGAAAGGGCCACCGGGGAGGTTTTAGTGAGTAAGATCCCCACATAACCGCCGCCTTCCCCCCAGAAGGCGAGGTATCTTTGTGAAGATTTCCTCCCCGTCAACAAAAAAAAAGGTTCTTACACACTAAAACCCCCCGGTGGCCCTTTTCCTCGGTGCATGGTTTGTTTGTTGTGCATTTCTCGGAGATTATGTCCCGAAGGAAAGATAATCCCTCCCCCCTGTGCCCTCTCAGTGCAAGGCGACATGAGCCAGCCAATATCACCTTCTTCCCGCTTCAGCGGACGACAAAGGCCACCACCCTTGTTGCCCTGTGAATCCAAGGCCCCTTTTAGTAGCTTTCTACGGCAGGAAGGGGATAGATTAGATATAGTTAAGGCCTTATTCTACGAAGTACCTATCCTGTCTATCCTTTCGATATCGACTCAGTGATTAGGTTTCTTTGTTGTCTCGAATTAATATGTTTTACACATAGTAGTATCTCTTGTTGACATTTGCCCCTATCTGTTCTACATTTTAATAGTGATAATTGTGGCCCTTATCATTGTTTTTAACTAGCCTTGAACGTTGGAAACGTCAATGACCTAAAGGGCGTTGTCTCCGTAAATAAGGTCGTACGTTTCGTACTTAGTGTTGGATTGTCATGTCATTGATAATTAAACAAACATTTTTGTATGTGACTTAAGAATACCCTAATATATATGCCATGATCTAACAACAATATCATGAACATGAGAACTTAAATCAATGTCCAACATCAAAAATTAATACCGATTTATAAATTAAAGAATAAAATGCTATTTAGTTATTTGATGTATATATTTTTTTAAATCGATGCGATTTTGGGATTGGCACATTCAAAAAAACAAATTCTTTAGATTTAAAAGAATTTTATAGATAATAAATATGCTAATTTCTTTGATTCATTAATTTTTAGCCACGTTTAAAAAATTGTTGCAATATTTAAAATTGCAAAATGTTTTGGTTCACAATGTGTCTGTGCAATCAGAATCAGACGCTTTCGTTATCATTGACATTAGGGTCACTTATCGGTTGCATTCAACGCTTGATATAATATATTTACGTACTTTGATTGCCATTATTATCTACTTAGCAACTTACTGCAATAAATTATATTACAAACTCCCCCACCCCCCACCTTCTTCCCGCCGTCTACGTTTTACTTTGGCTTGTATTACCTTTTAAATAGAATTACATTTCAAGGCAAATTTGTAATGGAACATTAAATTTTATTATTAACACAAGTCTACTACGCCGGGTAAGCAAGTTGAATTGGCAATGGGTAGGGCACATAGCGCGTAGAACAGATGGACGATGGGTTCGAAAAGTTCTCGATTGGAGACCACGGACCGGCAAGCGCACCGTAGAACGTCCAGCCGCAAGGTGGTCTGGAAGGCCACAGGACGCATCTGGATGCAAGCCGTTTAGAACCGGTCCTTTTGGAAATCGTTGGGGGAGATGATTGTTAACACAAAATCTACAGCTTATCAAATATACAAAATATGTGATCAGATTTAGTCAAAACACTCTTACAGATTTACATTTTTTTTTTCAGTGTTAACTAGACATTAATAACAATATTAGAGTTGTATGATGTGGGGTTTTTGTGATTATGTGCGTACGTGTATACATATGTATTTTATATATTGTTATTTATTAAACCAAAAACATTAATATCGATCAGAAAGCAGAATATTATATACAAGACCCTTCTCCAATTCGTGCTGTGTTTTATAGCATTATGTCTTTCCTCTTTTTCGTTTTTTATTTATATATAATATGTATAGATAATTGTGTATATTAAATTATTAATCTTATGTTAGAAAGACGTTTTATTTTTTATTTTATATATAAATATAAAGCACAAATCTATCTAGCTAGCTTCTTATCGTATTCAATTATCTTTTTACTGTAAGTGAATTAAATTTGGTTCATAATATTTAAAATTTATTTCAACGAAATCCCAGTAGATTACTTTAACACATTTTTGCATTACAAAATTTTTACTTTTTATACTATAATATTTTTTTAGTTTCACAAATTCAAATCATTTTTCAATCTCAGTTCAGTCAAGTTGTAGGTAGAGACGTCCGTTTATTAAAACGATAATAAATAATGTTTAGTGTATTAAATATCCTTAATAGACTTACGTGGACATCCGGACATGGTACATGGACATCCATAAAGTGGACATGTTAAATAAATGACTGTCGTAATTACAAATACACTTAATGATATTTGCAAATAATTGATAACTAATTAACACTACAAACAAAACGCGTCTCTGCTGTACTATCTGCCTCAGTTGGAATTCCGGCGCAGAGAGCTAAACATTCATATAGCATATTGAATTTTTCCATGTACGATGTTGTTTGTGATTTTGTCGTTGATAATTTTTATACTATTAAGTGTACTACAATTTGTAATAAAACATAAAAATTATTGGCGAAAGAGAAACATACAGGAAGTGAATGGGACCACTTGGAAATTTATTACAGGCAAGAAATCATTAGCTGAAGTCTATAAGGATATTTACAATGCATTTCCCACAGAAAATCATGTCGGTGTATATAGCGGAAGAAAACCCGCGTTGATTTTGAGGAACTTAGAGAATGTACAATCAGTATTGCTTGGTGATTTCCAAAGTTTCCTTAGCCGGGGTATAAATACAAATAAAAGTGATTTACTTTCCGACAGCCTACTATTCATGGAAGATTATGAAAGATGGAGAATTGTTAGATATAAAATTACTCCAGTATTCACTATGAAGAAACTCAAAAATATGTTTTATATAATGGAACGATGCGCTCAGGATTTTGTCAAATTCATAGAGCACAATGAGACAGCTTTAGACAAACCATTCTACGCATTATATACCTACACTACAGCTTCAATTAGTGCGTCTGTTTTTGGAATTGACACTAATACCGAAAACACCATGAATTCGCCGTTTATAGATATGGCCTGGGAAGCCACGGCACCCTCACTAAAGACAAATATTAAATTTGCCCTCTCAAATACATTCCCTATGCTTTTTAAATTACTACAATTGAAATTGTTTGGGGATCAAGAGGAATATTTTGTTAATGTTGTAAAGCAGGTATTGAAAGAGCGTCGCAGAAGCAACGAAAAGAGGTACGATTTTATCGATACCTGTATAGAATTACAAAACGAAGGCATAATGAAGAATTTAATAACAGGTTATGAGTTAAAACCATCGGATGAATTGATGGCCGCACAAGCATTTTTCTTTTTCATCGCGGGAGCCGACACATCGGCGCATTCCATGCTCTTTGTACTGCTGGAACTTTCTGGAAATCCTGAGATCCTTAAAAAAATACACAAGGAGATTGATGATGTTTTTGAGAAATGTAACGAACAAATTACTATAGACGTCATTGAAGACTTGAAATATATGGATATGGTCATGAATGAAGCATTCCGAAAGTATCCGGCTATTGGTTTGATACAAAGAAGATGCACTCGCGCGACAAAATTGCCCGTTGGTGAAATAGAAATAGAGAAAGATGTTATAGCAATCATTCCGACATATGCAATACACAGGGATGAAAAATATTATCCCAATCCAGATGTATTTGACCCTGAAAGATTTTCTCCAGAAAATATTTCAAAAATTCCTAAATACGGATATCTACCATTCGGTGAAGGAAATCGCGTTTGTATTGGTAAGAAGAACATTGTTCTTATTTTAATTATACGGTTACGATTTTGTAATGGCCACAATTATTAAATGTTATCAACCTATTAACGATCTATTGTACTTGTAACACGAGTACGGATCCGTACAAATTAATAAGAGGTCACAAAATATGTGAAGTAGACAGTTATAAATTCTATTTCTTTGTCTGCCTACTTACTTGGTCGTCGTGGTAATTTTATTATTTTAAAGCCATATATGCAATACATTAATTTAGAGCCAAGATTAGAAGTCAAAAGGAATGTGAATGGTTTTTAATTTGAATATGTTAAAAAAATACTGTACTACCATGAAAAAATATAGCTTTAAAGAATATAAGGTGTACAAAATTAAAAACAAACGCTTCGTTGATTGAAAAAACATAGACAATAAGCCTATTGTCATACAATGGGCACGAATTTTAGCCTGTAATTTTTTTTTCATGTTCGCTTAAGTCATTTTTGTATGTAAGGAAGCGAAAAATGGTAACTAATTAGTACAAGGCGGATTCGAACCCAATAAGACTAAGCCAGTGTCTAACCAATCGATGTCACGAGATACTGCTTTAAAGCTAAGTAAGGAATAGTACAATAATTATTTAAAAATTGTATTATACGTAACGATAAAATGTTTTTACAAAGAATAAAATTGTTCATTATTTCTATATAGTATGAATAGTTGTAGAGATTCCACTGTATAAGGCTGTACCTTTTTTTTGTTTACGAGGGAGATATCTTCAACAAGATACCTTCTGGAGAGAAGGCGGCGGTTATGTGAGGGTCTTACATAAAACCCAACCGGTGGCCCCCTTTGGTGCTTGGGAGTGGAACGTATCGGTCCCCCTCTGCTCTAAAGCACCTCCCGGTGAGATAACTCCCTCACCCAGCACCCTCGCAGGGGTAAGGCGACACGGGACCACCAGTGTCGCCTTCTTCCCGGGTCCACTGTAGCGTCCGACTAAGGCCCGTCGCGCTTCGCCTATGAACCCCAGGCCTTTTAGTTGCCTTCTATGACAGGCAAACCTATGCCTTAGTTCAAATATAATAAAATAAATAAATAAAAAATCAATTAATTTTTTTCAGGCGCCAGATTCGCTCGCTTGCAACTTAAAGTTGGACTGGCATGGCTTCTAAGGCGTTACACTTTAAAGGAGCAAGTGTACAAACCAAAATACTTTGAACAAAGCTTTTTCGCACTCCGGGACACAGAGGCGCGCATTGATCTCATTTCGAGAGTATAAAATAAATGAATAAATTGTGAAATCCTGTGAACCTTTTGAATTGATAATAAATAATTGAGCAATCATTTTCTTTTCATTTAGGAAGCAAATGAGCTTACAGCTCCGCCGCTAAGGTCACAATACACATTCCAGGTCGATAGCTTCTGTGTTACTTTACACCTGGATATATACATTGTAAGGTAATTAAAACTATAAAACATGTTAAGACGAGAATGTAAGAGATAACGAGAATGTAAGAGATAACTTGAAATACGACTTACACGACTTGAAATAAGACTCGTCTGAGTAGAGCGGTCTTCAAGCCTAAATACAGTTATGCTTGGACTCTTTTTTATTTACTTGTTTCCCCCAACATGCGCCAAGTCCGGGACGTTCAGTCTTTATAAGTTGATTATGTCTATTGTAATATGACCAATTGTCTTGGCCACTTTGTGGTATTATTTAATATGTTTAAGCGACACTACTGATTAGCTACTGTCTACCGATAGGCGAACACCTAAAAATTAAGTATGTATTACATTTTAACTATATAAGATATTGTATAAGACATAAGAATCTTTACACTCTGTCCACCTGACTAGGCTTATATTCAGGAGCGGATAGAAAGCTGGCAAAGTTAATCTCCACTGAATTCTGCACCGTGTTTCAATTAGCAATGCATCTGGGAACGTAATTAGATTTGACTGATTAATTACTTTACCTAGTCATATGTGTCTAACGAACCTTCCCAATGACGTTAGTGTACATTATTCAGTGCTAGTTATAAATGCTTTAGAAACAGTTTATTAACAAAACATTAAAACAATGCTAACGGATTTGTTATAAATGTTACTAACATCCTTATAAATCATTTAAAATAAGCTGAATATTGTTTTTACTATTTTTTTTACTTATTTTATTTATTTATTTATTTAATACAGGAAAACTTACAGCTATTCAATGCTTCTAATATAATTTATAGATATATCACTAGTTTAGCAGATAACAAGTTTTCACAAATAAGTTAAGAAAAAAAACACTAAAGATACGCAAACTTAGGTAACACTGGAAAACAGCATCAAGGTCACGCAGACATAACTTCACTAAATATACTTATAAAAACCATACGTATGGAGGCATCACTGAAGTGAAATAGGTCGACATTATTATATTTCTTACAAAGGTTATTGAATTCGTTACATGCTCTGATAAAATAGCTATCAAGCATATAGTTTGCATTAATAGGCGGAGTATATAATGTTTATAATATTATATAAAAGAGCTTATGTTACATATATAAGAGTTTTAAAAAGGGGTTTAATATACATATTACAGACCGTACCCTAAGCTATATATACACATAAAAATATTGGCGGATATACAATCGTTTTTTGCAGTCGGTTAAAAAGAAACGCCACAGTCGTAATAATAAATACAGTAGACGGAAGCAGTAAATTTGGTGACTTGACAAAACGTGATAATATACACTGATAATAATCAAGTATCATGCAACATCAAATAACAAAAAAAATATCTCAGTTAATAAGACACTTCCTTAGATTAGTTAGTAATTGATCAAAAAAGAAACGTATACTTAAATTCAATGACGTTACTTACAATACTAGCTACGGTAATGTTGTTACTAGCTTCTTGATATACTCGTAGCATTTATTCATGGCGGAGGAGTCGGTAGGGCCTCTTGACGGCCAAGCCAACGCACCCGCTACCCTCGACAGGTGCGTATAATAAGTTCTATTATATGTTTGGATAAGGGCCGTTAGTCTAGACGCATACTGACTCAAGGTTGACGCAGAACCTAAGCCTCGGGTTCACTGGGCGACAAGGGTGGGGGCCTGCGTCGTCCACCAAAGTGGACCCGGGAAGAAGGCGACATCGGCTGGCCCGTGTCGCCTTTCGCTGCGAGGGCACAGGGGAGGAGGGAGTAACCTCCCCCCGGGACGTGCTCTCCTTGAGCACAGTGCAGAGGGGCTCCGGTGCGTTCCACGTGAGATCCCGGAGCCCCTCGTCAAGCACCGAGGAAAGGGCCACCGGGGAGGTTTTAGTGGGTAAGATCCCCGCAATGCTTCTATCATAAATAATAAAAAACAATACATACGAATTCTAGGGCAGCGTTCCAATCAGAGTAAGCATCGAAATGTATTAAATATAATATTTATGCTAAGATTTACGATACACTATCAACAGCGCTATTGAGTCACACACAAGATCAAACAAGCTAAGGCTCGAAGGAAATGAGATGTTTCCTAAGTGACGTATAAAGATCAAAAAGAAACACACGAATAGAAATATTCAACAACATCTTCCTGTCACATATTCATCACTAGACATGATGATAATCGACACGAGCGTCTGTAAGGTATATAGGAAAATATTCTAGCCAATAATCCTATGAATATTTTCCATCTACATATATTTCTCTATTTAGTATAACTCCTGGTTTATTAATATTTATTATAACTTAATAGAGACATGGTGTCTCAGTGTCTGTGCGGTCGCCTCAAGTTGCATAGTACGCTAGCAACACGATTTCTATCCCCGGTGCCGACACCAATAAATTTGTTGTTCCATTTAAGAATAAACAATATTCACATAATTATTTGAGAAAACAAAAACTGATATAATCACTACTGCAATAGAGATTTGGTCACACCAAATGCATTGTACATAAAGCTCTCGTATTTGTGGAAATTATATGTAACTTGCTATTAATAGATACACTGTTTAGTACGTAAAAAGATCTAGCTACTCATCTAGCCACCCAAATGCCGTCCGGAGGCAAAAGTTTCTAACAATAGGAACGAATATAAAAGACAATTTTTGTTACGTATTTTAAAAGATGACTTGGGCTTATAAAATACATTCTCCAGTCTTCTGTGGTACTAGAGTGCTTCCTTCATTGAGCCGGATTTATCTTATCTATCAAGTAATAACTGCGATTGCGAGCTGAAAAATTCTCCAAATTTTGCCTCCACTTTTTATTTGTTTATTTATCCCATACGCATGTATTGAATAAATACTGAACTTTACAGGTTGTAATAACCTAATAGAACAGTGATGGTACTACTTAAACTAAGTTACTGCTTAACTTGTCATATAATACCCTTGTGAATTCCTTCGTGGAAGCATTGAAAGATATTTATTATTTTACAAATATCATTGAACGCCCTAAGCGCGCGCCTCAGTGTCGCGTATTGCAGCAGGTTGGTGGTCGCGCGCGGGACATTCCGGAGTGGGGGCCGCCGCTGCCAGCCTACGTACTGGTCCGGGACACACAACCACGTCATCTACAGTATGCCTGGATTGTGTATCTCCACGAACCACTTCAAGCTTGTAATAGCCTGTCTTAAACTAAAACATTTACAACATCAAATGTCAAGAAACTAAATAACTATTAACCCAGTCCATCATAATGTCACGCCAAAGTAACTTCGACACTTCGTCAATATCTAAAGGGTAGATAATTTAGTAGCCCTTGAAACGTCGTCTCCTGATAACAGCGATGAAATGAATTTTGAGTGTATTTGAGTTTCCTGGAACTTGTTCGCGAAATTTATTTAGGACGAAAAATATAAATCATGTTTGCTCTTGTCGTTCCGATTTGTGAGGGCTTAAAAATATATACTTAAGAGTGTATTACAAAAGTGGGGTTACAGATAAGATTGTCTGAAACCATATTTGTACAGGGTTGTCTGGCAAATAGTAACTATAAGTTTCATGACTCGACAGTTCCTGAATGGTCTGTTTTTTTTTTGGTAAAACGTGTTTTTTTGTTCAGTTTATATTTAAGTTGATTAACGATAAAGAATTCGTTAAAAAAATTGTGAAAAAAAAAATCAGTTAGACGAAGTTTAAGCAACCGAAGCTTAAAAAAAAGTATCCAACTATAAGTGACTAATTATTTTAAAATATTATCCATTTAAACAAGAAGTCAAAATGGTATCACCATCACCGGAAATCCTGTATATACGAGAATTGCTCGTTTAAAAGTAATCGATATAATTTCTATTCGAAAAAACTAAATAACCAAGTTATATTTCCTAACCACTGTGAAACTTAAAATTAAGAACCAGTTAACGCAGTCACCTGTGTAATAACTCACCAACTTGCGCTACGTAACGTAAGTTCAACCGACTAACAACTGCATTTGGTTTAGTTCAGCTTCGGTCTAATTGAAATACTAATGAATGTTCCGACTAGATGCAATTCAAGAGGTAGTTATTCCAATTTCTCAAGGAACGATTATTTATCAAATGATTTGAATTGGATTCCTTTTATTAGATTTTTTGTTTTATATTAGTCCTAATAGAGAGAAATAAAGAGAGGCAAAGGATCGATGCTTTCCATTGTTGATGCATTAAGGATACCCTGGACTGCGAAACGCACCAATGCATCGATCCTAAGCCAATTACAAATAAAGACTCGTTTGTCTACCACATGCCGAAAACGAATCGGCGACGAAAGTCTAGAAAAACTGATCGAAGTTGGGAACATCGTAATATTATGGGATTAGTCGTAATATTTTTTTATAAATATTTATATTGTTTTGAAAAATGTAATCAGGTATCACATAAAAAAATGTACATAAAGTAGAAATTAATCTGCTTGTTCTGAAATACTCTTTGATTTTATAATAGTCTTATATAATTTAATTATTGTTTACTTCTATTGTTTATAAAGTCTTAAATAAATAAATGTTTGCTATCGCAAGCCACTAAGTCATTGAAAAATATAAAAAAATATTTTCTTCCTAAATGATAACTTAGTTTCCTTTTTACCGACTAAAGATAAATAGTCTAAATTAGGTTCAGATGTTTTCAAAACACGTTCCTCGGAACAAAAGCAAACGACCTCGATACACAAAGACTTCTCGTAGCAGCGCTACGGTATTTACAGCAACTACGCTTGTTACGAGCTAACGCAAAGAAACTCGTAGGACATTTATGTATTTTTGTATTTTTGTTTACACCCATCTCAAATAGCCACAGATTTATGATGTTCCTACTACGTGAAAACCGAAAAAATGGAAGAAGAGTAGAGTAGATATAAAATTTTAATGAACAAGATAAACAAACTCACTCACACTATTGCCTCTGAAAGTATTTTTCACTTAACCGTATTAATTCTATACATATTACACGTTTCCCTACAACCCCAATTGTCGCCAAAGAGGCGAAGGTTTGTAATTTAACGCACTATCCAGAATTCTATTCGGGATTACTACACATAAAAATGACTAGAACTACGAGTAAATCTAAATTTTTAACCGGACTAAAATGTGAATTCCAATATTGTAAGTAATAGCGACAAAAACAAATTAAGACATAATTTTTCACAGATTTAATGTCATTCCTAAATGGGCAGACGTCTGCAGAGCTCAGGACGGATTTAACTGAGACGAGAGCCTTACATAATTCCACAATATTACCAGAAAACCGAAATATCTACGTAATTTGTTCAAGTAATTATGTCTATTTCAACAGGTAGGCTCTTTGTTGCGCATTTTCTTCTAGCTGTGATGGTTAGAAATTTGGGTATATCTTATATATTGTAATACATACAATACATTAAATCTAGTGGGATAAACAGAGACAGCTGTCCGCTTTTCACCAATTTTACTAGGTCCCATGTGTTATATGAGGTAAAGTCATCGCCATAAACCGGCCGCAAATTTTTGCAAGTGACTTTTTTGTACATAAAAAAACAATAAAATTTGAATTTCAAAAACAAATCTGGTACAAGCCAACTGAGATCCGATCTCGCGACCATCAGATCGTAAGTCGATGTGCTTAGCAACTAGGCTAAGACAAAAATATTAATAAAACAATTTTTTTTTAAGTGCTAGCAAATTTTGTCATAAATATTGTTGTGATTATTTCGACATAAGCTTAAGCTTGTGCTAGGTCATTGTTAATTTGAACTTACAAACAAAAGGAGTTAAATATTCTTAAACTGTACCCACAAGGTTTTACACGTTTTCACTCGGTTGCCCATCCAAATCCATACATCACATACACTGTCAAAAATAAATAATTCAAACTGTTGGCAATTTCATGGCATTATAAAGCAGAAATTACGCCGGTGTTCCGCTAATGAATTCATAGACGTAATTGGCATTTTGAACGCGGTGCCATTTCCCAGTCTGCGGCTTACCCGCTACTGGCACGCGACATGTAAACAAACTAAATTATATCCATTTTCATTTTGTTCAATATAAACGTATTTATATAAATTAAAAAGACAGTTAAACACGATCGTAGTCTCGTTAAATAATAATGGACTTCCATTCATGAACCATCAACGACGGCAGGATAGATAAAAAAAAATGTTTTTCCTTACATAGGTCGGAATAACACAATCGCGTTAATGGACATCGAAAAAATGCCTGTGGCGCGGAGGGGAAAGGTAAGTAAAACTAATTCGTTGCGGCGAGATCGGAATTTGTCCTTATTGGAAAAATTTTCCGTGATTTCGAGCTTACCTTGTTTATTATCTACTTGATTCTTTAGTTAGTTTATCTATAAATAAAAGCACTCACAATCAAATAACTCTACGAGGTAAGCAAACAAACAAACTTTTTTATTATTTAAATAGCAAGTAATTAAATTACAATTATGAGTGGTGGACTGATGTCCAAACTAGGAACAAACCTGTGAGATGGATCACCAGGCCTAAACAAGGATGTGCACAAAACTTATATTCCGCAGCCATCACTTCTTTCTACGACCAACACTTCTTTTGCCAGCGACTTTGCCCATCAAAATAAGTTGAAGAAGATCATATCTCTCGTGCCTAAGCACATAACCGAGTTACAACACTTTTGTTATCTTAATGGTCTGCAATAGTTTGCGCTTCTCGTTGACTCGTCGTTTGTTACTTTTGAAGTCCATCCAATACCCAACATGCGCCTATAAGCTCACATCACTTTTAAAAATATTGGAGAGAGAAGGAGAAGGTATATACACATAAATATATATATATATATAATTGCTGAGTGTCATCTGTGTGTGCGATATTGTGTGGGAAGGTGTATGTGTGTGAATGTGTTTGTAAGTGCATGCATATACAAATTTGTAATGTAATTATGCACACAAAAATATGCCCAAAACTGATAAATATTCTATTTCATTATATCTTCCGTTTCATTATATTATTTATTCGTTTTTGTAGTAAGCAGAAATAAAATTACTAATGTACATTACGTACAAGATAGTTTGTTAAGATGTGACCACTGCAATTAAGCTAATGAAACTTTATCGTTCTTACATAAATCTATGACTAAAAATGAAAACCGACTTCAAATCGAATCAAACGATAAACGTTAAGCGCGGTCGCTTTGAATTTCTGAATTATCGTGGGATTGTTACACAAAAAGAATATTGGTTAATTTTATATATATACTTCTTTTTTATTTTTTAAATATTTTGCTGATTGTTTTTTTAGGAAATTTACTATTTCTATTGAATTTAGAGTTTTAGTCTCAAATTTCTTTCAGTTCGGTTGCACAGCAAAATCCGTATCTCCTCAAGACTTCCTTAAGGGACTCCATTACAAAAATACGTCCAAACTTACAATACTGGAAAATTCCAGAAGTGTTCTTTAGTGTAGCAATGTATTATCTAGCGGAAACAGAGGTTTTAATGTCTACTTTCGCTTGATAATTATTGATAATATTGTCCATTGAACGACATACTGCAATAATATAATTTCAGTCTAATATCCGATAAAATTGTGGTTATTACTATCTATGCTTTTTAAAAGAATGTATTTTATGAAAACATTATTAAAATGTAACTCTATTACAATGTCATTGAAAATAATAACAAAAGGTTCGAAACTGACAGCGGGCCCGCTCCACGATGACGTCACAAAGGTTTCTCTCGTCCGACAACAAAGGTACACTCCGGGCTATTGTTTATATGATAAAGGTCTTCGAATCGGAACGGGCAACAAAAATATCAAAATTCTGCATTTTATAACACAGCGAATTAAGGTAATAGAATGGTTTAGTGGTGATAAGGAATGCTTGCTTTGCGCAGTTCGATTCCGATTTGAAACTAATAGAACCGACCGGAATTGGCATGGATGTATTGTAACGAGTGAACGAAAGTTAATCTTCCATTTTACAATACGCGAAATTACCCAAATTCACACAGAACTTGTGTTTTAAAGTGCCCGGCGTTGAAGGAAAACTCACCTAGTCTATGAACATTAATAATTTAAAGCAAAGTAAATACATTTTCCTTGATGTACTATTTACCATCTTGAAGTACCGTTGATGACTCATATTCACAATTGTTTATAGATTATCCGTGAAATAGCAACCGACCGAGTCGTGGTTCGGCCCTCTCGGGCGCCCTATGATCGGAATGCTTACGCGTAACATAGTAACTGTCCATAAAGAGATTAGCCCTCACCGAGGGGGACCCTTGTGTCGAGTTACTAGCGATTGAGGTTCAGGCTGAGCGACCTAAGAGTTATGCCACCTCTCAATCCGGTGAAGCAGTCAAGGCCAGCTTTTCTGGCCAATCTGTATAGTTCGTCATTAAAAAAATCCACAATTGTAATAAAAAATGGTTACGTGTACTTATGTACACAAGTGAGATGTTATACATGAATACAAATAATTAATTACCATAAAATAATAAAAGGACAGCCAACACAGAATAAAGTTCAATTTAAATTTGAATAATTAAGTAAATATATTATATAAAATATTAATATTTTCATTTAAATCAATAAATAAAAATACGCCTAGTTAACCTCAATTATATTAGAGCACTTGAAAAATGAAATAAGCACATTTTTTTTACTGCATTTACAACCTGTGACTTGTACTAACAGCGATGCGCATCTTAAAAACTCTCATATTTTTATCGTAACGCGTCTAAAGAATTGTAACTTCAAAAAATGGATCTCTTATATATAATAACTATACGTCTATTTAATAGTTTTAGATTATCATTCTTGATTGACATATATTGTTATATTATATAATAAAAATATTTAACGATTATTTCGAAAAACCGCTAACGACAACCACAGAATGGTTTTATGTCGATGTAAATTAAATGTATTCAATAATTATTACCGATTATATGTTACAGGTTCAATTCTCACGAGGTAATGTTGTTTGATGTATTCTCTTTTTGATCTATTTATGAGGTCCCTTAATCCCTTCGGGATAATTGCGTTGTATCAGACGATATTTCACCGTTCATTACACCTGGACGCAATCTATAGATATATGACCCTTGGCGCTTGATTTCCTTGGACCATTCCACATGATAGACACCGGCATCTACGTCAGGTATATCGATGTATCAAGTCGAGAGAGAGAGAGTAAAAAGAAACACCGAAATAAAATTAATTATCAGTATGTTTCTAAATAAAATTGCATTTTAGCAAACCACAGGCGTTTGGTAGAAATCATTTTTTTTTTGATGAACTACAGAGGTTGGCCAGAGAAGCTGGCCTTGACTGCTTTTTCGGATTGAGAGGTGGCATAGCTCTTAGGTCGCTTAGCCTAAATCTCTATCGCTAGTAACTCGACATAAGGGTCCCCCCGGTGAGGGGTAACCTCGGCTTGGACGGTTACTATGTTACGCGTATGCATTCCGATCCGAGGGCGCCCGAGAGGGCCGAGCCAAGACTCTGTAATACGGATAATCTAAGGGATATTCAAAAGCTAAAATTACTTTGAGTGCCACTTCGGGAAGCGTTGGCGCTGGAAGAAGAAGTGGCCGAAGAAACTCTAACAATGCTCCTAACATCTAAGGGGCGGTTAAACAAATCAATAATTAGCAGGAATACATGCAGATAGAAAGGTAAGTGATAGTGTGATTAGAACCATGATTATGCTAATAATGGCGTTACTAGTATTGCATTCTCATTTCATTGGTCAGCTCATCGACAATTTATCTGTCATAAATGCATTTAATTACATAATTTTATATTTCATTTTAATTAGATCATTATCTTTACATTTAGATTTTTATGAATTTTAGCTAAAAATATGGGATGTCCTAATAAAAAAACGAGTGTGCCACAAGACTACAGCAAAACTTCTCTAGCGCCATCTATATGTATGTATATATATATTTTCTTTCAAGGGAGAAAGAAAATGTGCACGCGCTCTGCGCTTGCTTCTACAGTATGATACAGACAACAGACTTGCACTGTATCTTAAACAAAACGTAACTCTCTCTCTTTCCTTAAATAATTTTATTTCTAATATTCTTTCTAATAATATTCTAATCTCCCTCTCATCTTCGTTTCGCCTCGCTCGAACACACTTTTCGTGACGCTCGTAAAAATTACTAGCTTACTCCCCGAGTCAAGTGTGCTTAAAGAATAAAACTTCATACTTCTAAAAACATAGTAAAATGTAAGACGGACCTCCCAAGCACTCATCTGTCATTATAATAATACATCCAATACACTAAGATTTATAATAATCATAAATCTCAGCTCTTTGCGGTACAGCGGCAAGCTGCTAATTAATTCTCTTGGAATAGAACGAAGACCGTTTGATCTGGAGACTAAATAGCCCATAAACAGTAGTTTCAAGTAGAACAGTGTCTTACAAAGGACCCTTTCTTACAATATGAATAATATTACATCGCAAGATTAAAACGCAACATCTCCTTGAGTATATTTATGATTAATATACTTTGGTGGACGAACGCAGGCCCCCACCCTTGTCGCCCAGTGAACCCGAGGCCCCTTTTGAGTCGCCTTGTACGACAGGCAGGGGATACCGTAGTCTTATTCTTGAGAGCCCAGAACTGTGAACCATCTCCTAGCACAAGCTTAAGCTTAGTTGGAATTGTTAACAAGAATGTTAAAATTTAAAAAAAAAAAAAAAAAACAGAAATAGCATAATAAAAAAAAAATAAAAATAAAAAAAACACAAAACAGTTGTATAATATGCACACACCTTTTTTTAATTATTCATTACCATTTATAGGTAATTTGTGAAAACATTTTTATCACGTTCTCTCTGATGGCAACGCCGTAATGGTGCTCTCGTGGAAATTCAATTTGCGCAAAAAATTTAAATTCAATTTAAGTAAAGGCACGCAACACCGCTTAGCGGGGTTTTAATACATCGGTCCATGTGTGTTCCTTATTAAAAACAACCGCACAGCATCTGAGAGAGACTAAAGAATAGCTCTTTATCCCACTTTATTGAATACTGAATAATATCGAATTATTTTAATGTCTATATAAAAAAATAAAATTGGAGTGTCTGTTTATAGTTTCAAAAAGCTTTTTACTACATGCATATGAATGTGTATGCGGTACAAATAGCAAAATAATATTTCTTACAATTCACTGATATATACGTCACTGATTTGATTTGAAGTCACTCGTAAATATATTGTTTTTTATATATTGGTGGTACAAGTTGACTGGGAATCACGTAATCACGAATATCGTAAGTCGAGCCGCTACTAGACCTCACTGCCATAATTAGAAGAATATTATTAAAAATATATAATTCATCGATCATTTGAATAACAGTAATTTAATAAAGGAAAACAAAAGCAATAAAAATTAAATAGATCTAATAATGTTTTTTAAAACAGTTGAGGGGGGTTAAGGTTTTTTTTTCTTGTTCCTCCAAGTTGTGGCTAGACTTTCCGTGTTTTACAGATTACATTTTTGATAATGTGCACACGAGTTAATTCCCTCATACCCATTCTGCCTTCGGACGTTTAGAAAATCGGCGGGTCTCCACCCTTTCATAGTCGATGTTCCGCGCGTCCGAACGAAGCGATTTGAGTCATCGTTCATCGCGCGTACAGCAAAGGAGTGGAACAAGTTACCGGCGTCAGTCTTTCTATCCAAGTTAGAGCCTTTATATATGTCCCACTGTTGGGCGCAGGCCTTCTTTGAAAAGAGAGTATAAGGGGCCACGCGGCTCTAATGCAGATTGCCGGACTTCACGTGCCGTAGAAAAATTTTCTAAAACATGTAGGTTTCCTCACGATGTTTTCCTTCACCGTCGAGCGCGTGGTAAAACGAACCTTCTAGAGTAAAGTGAATAGGCATTTACTAAACTAGCGCGTACCATCTTTGGACTATATCACCACTTTATGTGATGATGGGCTCGTGATCAAGCACTAGTTTATACCCCAAAAAAAATGTGCGTTCCAGAGACTTTTATTTCCTGGCCATGTTCGATTCACTGCGATTATCGATCGATTACAGAAAGTACTTTATTTATTAAGCGTTTACTATATAATAAAAATTATTTAAAATTAATACACATTATGTGATTTGTTATACATAGATACAATTCTTTAAAAAAATGCAGGCAACGTCGTACCTATTATCTATGTTTACATTCATTGTTATCTAAATTTTTGGGAGATTATGGTACACCTTTGATCGATATATCCGACCATTTCAACGGGCAGTTTTATTCTCACTGACACGTTTTTTAGCAAAGGAAGCGAGGTAAATAACCGTTCTGATTTATGGACTGTCATTTGTTTTAATCGTACCTGTGAAAAAAAATACGTGAGCAATATGAAAACAAAAACGAACACAGTCGAGGGCGTGTTGTTCTGTCCGATAAATTATAAAATATATGCAGCAGTTATACAATACACGCAAGGTTGATTTATGTTTAGGCAATCCAAAGGCAAACTGACAACAGTCCTATTATATATGTCGAAGTTAGATACACCGATCTGAGCGGTTAAATAGGGCAAGAATTGTTTATAAAAAGATAAAACTACAGAACTCTATATTAAATGCAAATATAATCTTACAAATTATACAAACTAACGTAGTACATACATATATTTCTAAACATATTTTGATGAGGAAAATAGTTAATTTATGGAATGACTGTTCGGAAGATGCAGCTTATATTTAACAATACCATGTGACTTTTCCCCTCGAATGTCACGACGTATACCATTCCACAGTTACCTATTGTTATATTTAGTATATATCGACGCTGAAAAACAACGTCGTAGTAACCCACAAAAAAGAAATTGTTCACCAGGGCCGAAAAACATTTCAACTTTTTAAAAAAAAATTATAACTTTCGTGTTTATGGACCTAGACCTGTTGTTTTTGGACACAATATTTATTAGTATTGTACCATGGTATTAACCTAGAGTTAACGTTTTACGGTACAGAAAATAAAAGACACTTCGTCTATCTTAAAAATCCTATTTTCGATATTTTTCATCTAATTGTTACAAGTCATATATCATTTGATCTTGCGTCTTTTTTTTCAAAAGTGAAAATGGCCATTACTACGTTTGTGCTTTCCAGCGTCTATATGTACTTATAAATTAAGTAAATTCTATATATTAAATACTGTAGCCTTATTCTACGAGCCCAGAACTACAGGGCTGAGTAATTTTTACCCTATACTGCTTGGTATGTCACTTATATTATTTTGTACCCTACTTTCCGATGTTTATTAATTGTTTGAGTCTGTTTCGAATACCGTCTTTGCGCCTTCATATATTATTAAATGATTATTGATCTTTAATTTATCTATTTAAATGTGTAATATAAATTATGTTGATGAATATATGATGATTAATTTGATCGTTGTGCAAATAATTGGTCGATACGCTTTATTTGTATAAAGTACATAGCATATACGCCGCGGACTGCAAATGATGCGGGTATATACTCGTATACTATGTAATTAAATATTATAGATAAGGCCGCTTTATTGGGTTTTTCGACTTAGCTATTATCTTCTGTTTTTGTATTCGCTATTGACTTCGATATATCTTATTGCATTAACTAGATGATTAAAACATGGAAATGTCAATTAAGATAAGAATTTTGTAAATATTTATTGTAAAAACTATATTTATGAGTAAGAACAAAAACGGACTTCAAATAGAATAAGAATATTAGTATATAGAACTAATCAGAACCTAACCAAACTATCATCTAACTAAATTTAAAGTGCATCCTTTCCAATAAAAAATGAACCATCAAAATTAGTTGGCGTGATATTGAGTTATTTGTCCCTTTGTCGCGCCCATACTTAATGCAAATTTGTGACTTATATGGTTTTCTCATGAATGCCATTGTCAGAACGGAACTAAATAAGAAACATTAAAATCGGTTTACCCAGTCGAAAGCTGCATACAATCAAAAAAAACAAACAGACGAGTTGAGAGCCTCTTCCGTTTGGAAGTCAGTAGAAAAGACAAGTGATCATTCGGTCCATTATTAATATATGAATGGTATTACCACAAAGCAAAGTTAGTTAGAAAGCGTTTCTCGTGACTGAACAAGGTTAAGACGATTATCAAGGTTATCAACGTAGCAAGGTTATCACGGTTACAGAAAAATATTGTCGTCCTATTTTCATAATACGCAAGTAATAATCTCGATTCGACAAAGTCCCTTTAGTGTATAAGTGGTTGCGTCACTGAATAACTCTTTTCAGAGATTTTTTTCTTACAAATGTTCTCTTTTGAAATGAGATTTTTCTGTTTCTTTTCAACATTTTTTTTAAAGATAGAAATCTTTTTGCATTTTTTTTGCTACCGCTCTGATTTTTATGAATTAAATTTACCTGGGTATAGTAAAATATTCATTAGTACATTTTAATTAAAGCTTCCAAATCCTAAGTCGTAAGCTGTGTTAGCTTAATGGCTGGGCATTGAACGGGCAGTTGGGGGATTTTTACAGCTTAAGGTGCTTATTATTTATGGAAGGAAAAACAAAGAAATTGTGATTCAGCACAACATTCTCCGCCCTCAAGCACTTAGTAGAAGAATTTTAGTAGGCGACCTGCTATAAAGAGTTAGATTCTTAACGGTATTAGAATTTAAATTGAATTTATCAGAACTCTCATGAAACTACCTTTGAAGTACATCCTTTCCAATAAAAAATGAATCATCGAAATCGGAAATTCGTCGGTTTGTGCACATACTTGACGCAATTTTAAGACTTATATGGTTTTCTCGTGGACGCCATTGTCAGAATTGGATCAAATATTTAAGATACCATAGCTGTTCGAAGCATTATTAAAATCGATTCACCCAGTCGAAAGATATGAGGAAACAAACATAAAAAAAAACAAACGAATTGACAACCTCTTTTTTTTGAAGTCGGTTGATGATGATGAACAACTATAATCAAATCGGTTCCAATAATAAATATCAACAGAAAGCCTCAAAGGCTTCTCAGAGGTATCGTTTGAAACTCGCAAAGGCTCGTTCCTATTGACAACAAAGGTGCATTTCAAACTACTGTCTAACCTGCTCAGAAGGGGTCCTTAATGTTTGCAACTGTTTCTGCCCACTGCAGTACATTATAACTAGACAAAGTACACAGAAGTACGTTACGATGGTTAAGTTATTTTATACATATTACTATTGAAATAAACTTTTATTTAGCGGTGTAGTTCTAAATCAAATGGTAGATAACATTCCGGGTAAGGTCGTAGGTTCGAATGCACCATTTAACTATAAAGGTTATGTCCTAGCACAAGCTTAAGATTAGTCGGGACGGTAATATTTGTGTAAAAAATAGTGTTCGCATTCTTTGTGACCCTTAGTATTGCTTTAACAAAATGAGATAGAATAGAACCGTGGGAGCTCAGTGCGTGAAGTTCGCCTCAAGTACGCTAGCAAACCGAGTTCGATTCCGGCACTGGCACAATGAAATTGTTTGTGGCAATGTTAAGTGTTGATTTACCACGCTCTCGACAGAAGAGGAAACCTTCAGTCTTGCGGTGTTCTACACAAATTATTTTTTAGAATTATGCACAGGAATCAAACCTAATTCTCCTATTCCCATTCCACCATCGGACTTCCAGACGCTGTACTGGATTTCATCCTGCTTCGTTTTACATGACTGGAATAGTTTGCCCGCGTCTGATTTTCCTCCAATTAAAATGTGGGTATTTTCAAGAGCAGAGTGAATATGCAATTAATTTAATATGCTTATAAAGAATTTAAAAAAAAACCTCCGTTCAATAAGTGGCCACAATGCGCTTCTATTACGTATTCGTAAATGTATATGGAAGAATAAAATCCGTAATCCCTGCATGTGGGCCATTGTCACGGCTGTGAGAGCTTTGTTTCTTTATGTATGTATTCGTTTCAATTTACTCCGAGACCGAGATACGAGTATAACAATTTCACATATACTGAATTTAAAATGTAATTTTGGTTCGTACAAACTTGCTTGTAAGCATAAACGGCTAACCTAGATATTATGGAAATCAGCCACTCATTTCCGTAAAAGGTGAAACGGAATCCACAATTTCATATTCAGTTTGTAATTTGTTTTGATCATCCTCCAAACAAATAATGTACAATCATGTCCAAACAAAATATGAAACACATTAAAAAAGAAAGAAAAAAGTACACTTTAAAAAAAGAACGGATAATAGACAATAGCCCATGAAACACTCGACAGGGGTCTTCGTGACAAGAAACTGGTGTAGGTTTTGTAATCGGCCGTTCAGCCCTGTAGTTCTGGGCTCTCAAGAATAAGACTACGGTATCCCCTGCCTGTCGTACAAGGCGACTAAAAGCGGCCTCGGGTTCACTGGGCGACAAGGGTGGGGGCCTGCGTCGTCCACCAAAGTGGACCCGGGAAGAAGGCGACATCGGCTGGCCCGTGTCGCCTTTCGCTGCGAGGGCACAGGGGAGGAGGGAGTAACCTCCCCCCGGTACGTGCTCTCCTTGAGCACAGTGCAGAGGGGCTCCGGTGCGTTCCACGTGAGATCCCGGAGCCCCTCGTCATGCACCGAGGAAAGGGCCACCGGGGAGGTTTTAGTGGGTAAGATCCCCACATAACCGCCGCCTTCCCCCCAGAAGGCGGGGTATCTTTGTGAAGATTTCCTCCCCGTCAACAAAAAAAAAAAAAGGTTTTGTAATCGACTCACAGCACAATCAATTAATTAACCAACCCAGGAAAGGGGGAGCCCCTTTCCTTAACCAAACGACTAGGCGAAGCGAGCAGTTCAAACCTTACGTCGTAGACATTCCAGCATTACACACGAAGCGGTTTGCTTCTTCCTTCCTTATGAGAACGACGAAGGAAGTAAAGAACTCTCTGCCGAAATCAGTCTTTCCATACAAATGCAATCTAGACACTTTTAAGGTTAATATGAATAGACACCTTATAAGCTCACGTGTTCCGTCTTACGCTTCATCTTGACCTTCCATCAAGCGATATAGAAGCCATTTTGTATAACTATTTTGTATAAAAAAAAACAAATGAAGAACGTTTGGTATGAGTTAAAAAAATGAAAGTGTTCTATCTACCCCAAAAGAAAGAAAAATGGTACAGAATTTACTTTATATAAAATTAATTAAGAACCTTAACTTTTTACGTACGTAATTACGAATAGAAGAATGTATAATTTTATCTTTAGTGATTTTGATTTTTTTCGTAATTCGAAGAGTTTGTTTTCGATTAGGTGCCATATAATGTGTCCTCCTGGGACATTGGGTTCCGAAGATATATCAGAAAACTTCTTAAAAATACTATTGAAGAATGCTTGTTGAAGCTTGATGAAGGTTTCACTTGACATCACGGTTATCGATTCCTAGTTATGATGATTCCAGAATATCTTCGTGAGCGCTACTTACTCAAACAGTTCGTCGGCCGCGAACCTCGAACCTTCTATAATGAATTTCTAACGTTCCCCGAATGTCACACGAATTTTTATGCCAATTTATTTACCTGTACAGCTCTGGAATAGTTTGCCGATTGAGATTAGGGAGACAAGACAAGTTGACGAAGCCGTCAACTTGTCTTTAAATCGCGTTTATCTGAATACTTTTTACGCAAACAATGAAAAGTACAAACTGATATATCTATCATCGTTAATTTATACCATGTATATGTATATTATTATATTTATATTGACGTTTGTATATTTTTATTTGTAAATGTATTTTATATTTTTTTAAAATCCTATTTTTAGCGGCACTACCCTTAGCCGGCTCTTTACCACGAAAGGTTAGCTGGAAGAAAATGCTACATAGCATTAAGTTCGCCTTTGTACATATACTTTGGTGCAATAAAGGATTTATCTATCTATCTATGGTATTCTGTTTATTCAGTTGTGCCACTATGGTTTTCCATGCAATATCACATAATTAACTACAGTTTTAAATGACAGTTGGCAATATCATAGTGAAAATTCAGTGACAACAAGCTAAAATAGAGATCAATTTTGCCTAGCGCAGTCTGAACCTAACACAGATATCTGTTGTTGTTCCATAAAATCGTTTTCAGATAAAACGCGGCCGTTTGCATTCGGTCTTAAAGTATTTAATGCCTTATACATCTCCGGCGACTTTTGTCACGCCAATTGTAGGTCATCAGAGACAGTCCTGTCGTTGCAAATTGACAAACCAGTCAGTCCGCAGAGTGCAGAGCGTGCGCGTGCGTTCAAATCTTTAATTGCCAAAGAAATCTTTACCGAAGACACTTGAAATATTTCGTAAGTACAATTCATTTAAATGTTAATTACTGATATAAAATGTTAATAAAAAAATTACATGATTTTATGCTTCGGTTTGTATTTAGATCAGGGGTCGGCCACCTTTTTTGACTGCGTGTAAAAAAAAACCCAAAACGAGAATATTAAGGCGACGTTTGGGTCAAAGATTTAATAAAACTATACTAAACAAGACATAAATGCAAATAAACATTTTGAGACCATTACAATTTTATTTATTTATTTTATTATCGATTATATCGCAGAGTACGTAACGCTCGTTCTTATGTCAAAGAATGTCTGTTAATCTGAATAATTTTAGTAAATTATTCTGGTAGTTATGCTAAAATTTTGTTCTCAAAATGTTTGTTTCATGTTTACATTTTACTAGCCTTTCGCCGCGGATCACCCGCGATTATTTCTTTCTAAACTCTATGTCCATGAGTTTTACAATTATTATATTTAGGATGTATTAATATATGTACAGTTAGCAGTTTCTGTCATTTCATAAGATATAGCATTGCATAGTAAAAATATATGACACAATGAAGCGTCAATAGCCAAACGGTTTAGGGTACGGTCTGCAAATCGTATGGTCGTAGGTTCGATTCCACCATTCGACTATTGACAACACGCATAAGCTTAGTTGGAATAATTAACAAGAATGTAATATTTTGAAAAAAAAAGTTTTCTGTATTTTATATTTTTCTTTCATAAATTTTAATTAGTTAAGCAAAGAAAACATAAAACAAATCAATGTTAATAAAATTATAGGCCTTTTAGTTATAAATAATGTAACTAACACGGCCTTGTTTTATACTCTATGTACATATATATCCATATATATATATATATATGATAAATTATTTTTATTAAATAATAAGGTTCTATTTTTTCGGAACTAAACTGAGTCACTTTTAATTATCAAATGGGTCACTGGGTCACGCGTCGTAGGTTGACGACCGACCGCTGATTTAGAATGAAATTTAGTCATTCTTTTTGCCTATTAAACTACTAAAATTCCATTTCACTTTCTTCTTTTATTAGCCATATCTTAGACTTTCTGATTTTTATCAAAATGATCCTTCATGTTAATGGCCACATTTAACCCGCGGTGACTCCCATACATGCCTCGAAGGGTTGCGGTAATTATATCGCACAGCCCTGTAGTTCTGGACTCGTAGAATACGGCTACGGTATCCCCTGCCTGTCATAGAAGGCAACTAAAAGGGGCCTCGGGTTCACTGGACGACCAGGGTGGGGGCGTTTGTCATCTGCTGTTCTATTTGGAAAACATAGGCATAATGTTATATTACGAATTTATATAGTAAATATATAATTCTGTTATGACCCATCATTATTAAGATTCAAATAAAATTAAAAAATTGTGTTGGCAATTAAAAATATTTGCCACATATACCAAAATTTCAAAATAGTGGCCACAATAAAAGCATTTTTTTATTCTCGCAGCGGGATTTTACCAGTTACAATATACATTATAGAAAAGGCCTGTCTCCGACAATACGATAATTTTTATATCATTGGACACATAGACATAACACAGACAGCGTCATATCTTCTAACAATCATCTTTTGAAACGCAAATAGACTGAACAAGTCATAATATTTAATTTATGATTAATATTTAACAAAAGAGAGTATTTTAACAGAGTGTAGCAGCAAACAATCTTATCTCAAAGAATACCCGTTAATGACTTTATGGCTGAATATAAAACTTTATGACATGACTTTGATAATAATTGTGTTAAGCCAATAAGGCTTTCCCTTGTGTGTTCAACACGATTACTTATTAACCTCAGATATTATAATTACTTCTAAATATAAATTCATGAATCGTGGTAGTTCGTAAGTGTTTCCGAACCATCGTCTTAAATAGTTCTTATATATTATTATTCGTGAAATAGCTACCGAGTCGTGGTTCGGCCCTCTCGGGCGCCCTCGGATCGGAATGCTTACGCGTAACATGTCTTAACAACAACTTAACATTTTTCTAAGGCATGTGAAGTCTGCCAATCCGCACTAGGGCTGCGTGGCAAACTATGCCCTTATACTCTTTTTACAGAGAAGGCCTGCACCCATCAGTGGGACAGATATTATATATATAAAGGCTGTAACTTTAACTGTTTTAACTAATTAATAAGAATATCGCCAAAATACAATGTAACTTGACGGCGAAAAAACCACTCATTCACTTTTTTAACCTACACAACATTAAATAAACTATGAAATACATTTTAGTGCATTTCTTACCTACTCTTAAATTAGTGTTTTAAAAAAATTATTGAATCTACCCTATGATCGTTTCTTAGCCATTTTAAATCGTTAGATAATTTGGGTACTAGATATCGCATCTCTCCCCGTAGCAACTAGTTGCCGATACCGTTACGTATTACAATACTGCTCCTCTCTAACCCGTTTAGTGTTGTAAATATTACTTAATTTCTTGAAAGCAGACATACTTTTTAGATTATTTAGCCTGAACTTCTGCACAGGAGGTGCTAGTGAGGGGTGACCCGGGCTTGAGCAATACGCAAATCACTGATCGTAACGAGATGGATATGTAATGAAACCTTATATTATTCTTTACTTCGCAGGTCATGGTTTTAAAGGGAGAATCTCAATTTCCTAGAGTATATGACAAATGGGACACCGCAGACGGTGCCAAGTGGGTGGTGCAGGACTTACCGCCAGAAGACGACGAGCAACTTATAGAAGTATTGGTGAACCACTTATGCCCTGATGAAGTCCTCTGCGCTGTTACAGGTAACATTCATTAAAATCGATATATTATCGATTCAGCCCAACACACTGTTGACCGACTGACTGGGGGACTTTCTTCCTTAGATTCTGTCTACGCCCCACTCGCCCCTTACTTCATAGTTACCAACAGTCATCCTATCCAACGACGCGTTACGACGTTTCGTATTTAAACCACCTAATGACGTCCATACTACTACTTAAAACTCAGCCCAACATTGTTCGACGCCATTACCTTCAAATGTTTAAAACGTTAACATGATCTTTATTACACGTATCAAGCTATCGAAGAAGTATATATTTTTTTTAAAGTAAGCTAGCAATAGTTCATAAATATTACTAACAATCTTGTCAACCATTCCAACTAAGCTTAAGCTTGTGCTAGGAGATGGCTCACGTCAATGGTGGATTCGAACCCACGACCTTACGTACCGCAGACCATGCCCGCTTTTTTATTATTTCAAAACTAAACATAAATTTGGTCCGCCTACACTGCATCAACAGATATCTATATTGAAGCGTCAATAGCCTAATGGTTTAGGGTACGGCCTGCGAATCGTAAGGTCGTGGGTTCGAATCCACCATTCGACTATTGCCGTGAACCATGTCCTAGCACAAGCTTAAGCTTAGTTGGAATGGTTAACAAGATTGTTAGCAATATTTCAGGAAAAAAAAGAAATATTGCTAGATTTCTTTTAAAAAAAATCAGACATCAATAAATCATGATCTGCCAATCTCCACCAACAGTAGTAACGGCTTCTGCTATTACACAAATGGGTCTGCACGATCGGAGAAATACCAGTAACCTGTCAGAATACCGACGTGAAGTGAGGGTATATTATAGTATGTTTCGCCTGGTGAGTCAGGTCCCGGTTACCCAACTATTTATAATGGATAGGTAGATAGATAATTCCTTTACTAAAATATATGCAACAGAAGCGAATTTAATGATATTTAGCATATTCGTCCATGAAAATTTTAGTGGTCAAACACACGCGAGGAAAATGACGCTTTAAGGACCTTATAGAGATAAATAAATTTACATTCACCCATCGACGCTAGGTAGCGGAATTGTCATAACTCGAAATATCCAATTTTACACCAGAAACGAAGAACTATTTTGAATAAACAGTACATACACTAGAAAAAAATCAATACTATACAATTAACAGACCATTCGGACGGGTCTTTCTGCTCTGTTCAATTCTATTATCCACCATCTTGTTTATCCCGACTACATATAATGAAAGTTGATCGGTTTCGTGCCAATTATTCATAACGCTTTAAACAATAACTGTAAATGTTAAAACTGTTTCTTTTACATTATACTTCATTGTGTACTGTTAAATCCAGCATCAAGGAAACCTCATTAATATTCCTAATTAACGGAAGCGTGTCAAAAACGCATGACTAAGCGTAATGGCTACTGCATGAATCGTAAGAAATTTATACGTTTAGGTGAAAATAAACATTATATTTATAGAAATAAGATAGCTTTTAAATTGTATGAATTGTTTACTCGTCGTCCATAAAAAGAATGAAGTTCACAAATTAGTCATTCGTGAAAAAGCTGTCTATAAGGCATCCACGTCCACGGATCGGAACGCTTACGGGAATTAAGTAACCGCTTAAACCGAGGTTCTGCTCCCGGATGAGATAGAGATTTTGAGCGACCTAAGAGCTTTACCACCTCCCAATTTTTTAAAAAAGCAATATTTTTTTTCACAAATATTACTAACACTCTTGTCAACTACTTCAACTAAGCTTAAGCTTGTGCTAGGCGACGATTCACATTAATAGTCGAATAGTGGACCATTTTCCTATTGCCGCTTCAAACTGTAGCGTTCAGCGTTTCTGGCTGGCCAATCATCGTAAGGTCATAAAAGAAAAAGACCGTATATACGACATATAGGTCCGTAGTCGATTAGAGACTTCGCTATTTACCGAGCTAATCAGGCTACAAATCTGATGCAGGGCCAACTTTTCACTATAATATAAGCAACATTTTTCAGCTAATGATTTTTTTTGTACATAGATTCTGTAAAACGGAACCCCTTTTAGTAGACTGCGATTTGAATTGCCGATCGCCACTTCGTAGTTCTAATTTTTATCTACTGTATTTATGCAACATTTACCACACTCACGCCTGTTATCTAGGGTAGACAGAGATCACAGACTGGTACTATCCTGGCACACCTTCGCTCATTGCCATCCACACATTTGCTCAGATATGATCGCCGCATACTAAATATTTATTTTAATTATTTTCTTTTTTCAAAAAATTCGAGGAATATTTTTTTCACTAACATTAATAACATTCTTCTTAACTATTCCAAATAAGCTTAAGCTTGTGCTAGGAGATGGTTCACGTCGATAGTCGAATGGTGGATTCGAACCTACAAGTTGACGTTTCGCAGACCGTCTCCTAAATCAATAGAGGCTTAAGACTTCCTATTGCAAATACAAAATTATTTCCATGCCAGGAAAACATATAAGCTGTTTAAAAATAAACATGCAATAATTTCCGCTTGTCACGAGAGATCATTATATTTTTCATTTAACGCAAAGTAAATAAAACAACGCTACCGTCAATGCAGACACGACATTGACCGTGTCTCTATTGTTTGAAATTTTGCAAACAAAAAGAGAAAAACGATGCGGTCCCCATTATGTGATTTTTTGGTAAATTTCGCAATTTTAACACTTTATAATTTCATGAAATGCCAGATTGAAGACAAAGAAACCTTGAACACTCCCTAATATTTACATAGAAAACTAGCTGCAATCCATGGTGTTACCCGTGATTAAAAAAATATATTTTCTTCTAAATTAGCTTAAGTTACTCCTAATACCTCAGCTACCTGCCAGTAAAAGTCCCATCAAAATTGGTCCAGCTATTCCAGAGATTAGCTGGAATAAAAAGATAGACATAACTTAAAAAATCCGTCGGGCTCTTTCCACCGCTAATGTTCCATTAACTTTGGAGGGAAATGGACTATTGCGTAGTGATGGTAAGAGACCAGAAGGTATAACTCTTATACCCTGGAAGATGGGTCGGCCTTTAGTATGGGATGCCACGTGGTCGATACTTTGGCGCCGCTACATCTCCCAGAATCTTCTGTTGAAGCTAGAGCGGCCACTACAACTGCAGAAAACCTCAAGCGGCGCAAATATAGTAACCTCGATAGAGGTTTCATATATGAGCCGTTTGGGGTAGGAACTTTGGGTCCGTGGGGTCCAGCTTTCTGGGCACGCTGCCAAGCGATGACGGTATCACAAAGTTATATTTTGTAAATATTATGTAAAATATCTATTATATTGTAAATATTTATTTTTTTAGTTAGTATTATGTATTGTTTTATATGTATGGTTATGTTATATTCTTTTGTTTTAGTTATAGTAAACTTTAAAATGATGTCTTAATTTTATGCAAGTCCATTAAGATTTCTGTGGCTCTACACAACCTATTTGTGTTTGCTTTCTTTGAAATCTATATAAACCTCTTTAAGTTGGTTTGTAACCTTAACCGTCTATCAATTAAAAATGTTAGTTTGATATATGTACCGTAAATACATTCATACGCGTGTAGTTAAAAGCGATCATTTTTAATATTACAAATAAAATTGGTGTGTCTTATACACTCCAAGTTTATTTATTTGCATATGTAACACTTGGAAGATATTATATTCCAAACGGAATTCCATAAATATAACATTCTCAGCCATGTTATCAACAGAAATAATTGTTGGAAGTTCTTGAGTTATCGTTGTATGTAAGTCTGGTTGCAAAAAACCAGTTTACTTCAATGCCATTTGAGGATAATTTAAAATGTACTCGAGAAAAGGAAAATAATAAATTAATTAATTTCCTTTAATCTCACTCTAAAGAACTAATAACTAAAGTCGTAAATTTCGACTTCACAACACAAAGTCATCGTAATTGTTTATATAATATACTATTTGTGTTACCTTTTTTTAAAGTAAGAAACTTCATTACGGAGTTAACTGATGAATGCGTTACAAAAGTGTAATCCTGCGAGGCGAACGGAATTTGAGAGGGAGATATAAATAAGTGGAGATAGAGTTACGTTTCGTATATATAAGACACAGTGAAGGCCTATTGTGTGTATAACACTGAGCAAGAGAGAGAAACTACCCACCACTTCCCATGGCCCCACCTCGCGGTTAAATGCGAAACGCGGGAGGGTACCCGTGGTCTAGCAGTGTGTACAAGTTTTTTGTCAAGGCCTTTCTCCACCGTTCGGAGCTCTCCCCTTTAAGGGGCTACGACCACTTTTATAGCGCGTCCTTTTGTGCCAAGCGTGCGCAAATTCCCTGAACTTGAGAAAGTTGCCCTTCGAGGAGACCAGATCATGGAAGTAGACCGTAAGCATGAGAAAGTAGTGCGCGCGCACATTTTATTTCTCTCTTAAACAATCGTGTATTTATTATACGTCTAAATATTTATATACGTACAAAAGATGGGAGCTACAGAAATTTTATTCAGTCGTGGTTTCACTCTAAATTAAATTTCTCGCTCGGATACAATACAAGTCGTCCACTTCCTGTTCAATCTATAGCCGCTAGATCTCGACCCTCTGAGAACAAGTTTGCAATTGTCGTAACCCTGTCAGTTATCGTTGAACGTTAAACGGCACAAGGTCGGACCAATTTAAAGGTTAAATCGATTATGCTCGATTCTATTTCGCAAATTGATCCTTACTGTATGCAAAAAAGGATAAATGTATACAAGTATATTTACGAGTAAAAATAAAAACCGACTTCAAATGGAATAGGAATATTACTAAACTGAAATAATCACAACCTAACTAAACTCTCATCTAACTACGGCACACATACTTGATGCAATTTGAGACCTATATTCTTATGGATGCCACTGTCAGAATTGGACCACACTGTAACCATCAACTTTCAAATAAAAAAAAAACAACAAAATCGGTTCACCCAGTATAAAGTTACGAGGTAACAAACATACAGACGAATTGAGAACCTTCTCTGTTTTTGGAGTTGGTTAATAAAATAGCCACGGCTTCGCATAGTACTGATTATAATAAAATATAACATTACATAAACCTCAAAAATATTATGAAAAAATCTACAAGGCCAATAGGAAGGTTTCCTAAAACTTTTATAACATACATACATACATACACACATCGCTTTTATATTTTAAGCTATAATAGCCTAATGGTTTAGGGTACGGTCTGCGAATCGAAAAGTGGTGGGTTCGAATCCACCATTCGACTATAGACGTGACTAACCTAACACGAGCCTAAGCTTATTTGTGACAAGATTGTTGGTATTCTTTTTTTATATATACTAAAAATCATTTTCATTCCACCGAGGTATTTCATTCTCCGTAATGGATTTATTTATCGTGTGGAGTTTTATATAATGGCAACTTTAATAAAACAAAAAATACAGAATATTTTAACAACAAAGTAAAGAAAAATATAATGGTTTTGAATACCTCGTGCCCGTGACAATGCAACTTGCGGAACAAAGCCTTGCGCTAATTACCTTGAGTCACAAGGTAGTACGTGTAATAGATATTTAAATTTACTCATTGATGTCACAGTACCGCGTGACAATATCCATCGCATTAAGAGACTACATCCAAGACTTTTTACAATACACAGATTGGCCAGAGAAGCTAGCCTTGATTGCTTCACTGGACTGAGAGGTGGCATAGCTCTTAGGTCGCTTAGCCTGAACCTTTATTGCTAGTAACTCGACACAACGATCCCCCCAGAGAGGGTAATCTAGGCTCGGTAGGTTGCTATTTCACGGATAATCTAAGGGACATTCAAAAGCTAAACCAACTTTGAGTACCACTTGGGAAGCGGAGAAACTCCAGCAACGCTCTTAACATCTAAGGAGTGAGGCCAGCCCATAAAATAGTAGTAACGTGCGAGGATTATTTGTAACCTCCGACCCTCGCCAATGAACGCTTTTTGGATTTGTATACATCCAAGACAGCATAGAGCGAACCAAGCGTTAGTGACCTTGCGACGGTCGTAAAGGAGTTTTTGGCAATTTTTAACCGGTTTCAAAGGGGGTTACCAATTCCATTGTATTCAATTTATTTAGCATTTAATGAAGGCATAATTGAAGGTTTTGAAGCATTATTTTTAAAAAATGTGGGAAAATTCATACTCCTACGTCCGCGCAATTGCCGTTAGTAGTGGTACAAAGTTATTGCTTCTCGTATTAATATAATGATTATAATCTTATTTCAAAAGACGTACTTGTTTATTCTATTCCTCGTTATTTTTATTTGATTTTTATATGTAATTTAATTTTGATTTAAATGTGTGTATGAATTAATGGATTATTATTGTTATAAATATACAATAAATGAATTAAATTATACTTCTTCGTGAAGGAAGGTTGCTGACAGCTCACTTGTTGAAGAAGCTGTCAGAAACCTTAAAAGTAGTCTTAAATGGGTCCTCCTTAAGTTGGTAACACACTGCCCTGTTGCTGACAGTTCCGGGGCACTCCACTTACGGCTGATGGGGTTCGCGCATGGTTTAGTGGATAGGGGTCGCCCAGACCAATTACCACACATCCCACCGAGCCCACTCAGGATTCCGGAGGATGGTCCGTAAAAACGATTTCCCCGTGTAAAATTAAACAGGTTGGCAACACATCTGGAATCCCTTTAGTGGGTGTTTGTGGGCGATGGTATCAGTAGAGTGAGTCCTCTTATGCAATAAAAAAAACCGGAGAAACAAATGTTTGTATTTCAAGCTTGTGTGTGTGTTTATTTAGAATTACCAGCCAGTACAGAGAAATTTATTTATTAACTTAGCAGATGTTACGCCTTTCAAAGAAAAGCAAACAACGATCGACGCTGGATACGTTCTCCATTACACTGTGTAGTTCGAAATATAACGAATAAGCTTTCACGTTGAACTCTAGTGGGGTCGACAGCGATAGCAGTTGCCACCCGCTTATTAACATAGACTATTTATTTTTTGGCATCATAACGTACAAGCACATAACAGACAAAATATAACACACATTAAAAAATAATTGAAATACAATTATAAGCAGAAGGATAGATTGAAAATGATGCCAACATTGGACACCGTCTCAGCTTGTGCTGTGACTGCCATAGCACTGATTTTCAGTTGACCATGACTACCTATTATGGTACACGCGTTATATGGCATTTATGTAGAGCCTAATAATTATTATCTTATTTTCCTCAGAGTACAACCTATGTAGGTAGCTTTGTTTTTATTGTTACAACAAAAGATACTTAAACATATCTTCCACAGGTCTGATTGATAATCCAAAAAGCGTTAAGGGTATCAGTGATTTCTGGAGAGTATGTCTTTCGAAACGCACCAGCCTCGCTTGTTACCAAGAAATAAACGGTGTCAGAACATTAGCAGGAGCAAATGTCTGCGTGGTCGCGAAGAAGGAGGATTACGCCCATCTTGAGGTTTTTTTTTATACTTTTACCTTTGTAGTACATCCTTTCCAATAAAAAATTAATCATCGAAATCGGTTGGCGTGAAATTGAGTTGTTCGTCCATTTATCGCACATACTTCATGCAAATTTAAGACGTATAAATTTATCATAGATGCTATTGCCAGAGCGGGACTAAATTGAAACGGGCCCACACGGTAAGAAAAGAAATAAACCTACAGAAGAATTGAGAACCACTGCCTTTTTTGAAATCGGTTGAAAGGCATTCAACTGTATTTCTTTTTTATGTTTATTACCTCGGAACGTGGGTGAACCGATTTTGTTGATTTTTTTATTTAAAAGCTGGTGGTTCCTTTGTGGTCCTGTTCTGAGGACCATTGGAGTAGGAGTGCACAATAAATCAATGCGATATATCACTTCAATCAGATATTATCAAATGTATATATATATATAATATATGTATATATATAAATATAAATATTTAATACTATACGATATATAGGTATATCGCATAGTATCGATATAACAAACTTCAATAGCCTAATGGTTTATGGTACGGTCTGCGAATCGTAAGATCGTAAGTTCGAATCCACCATTCGACTATTAACGTGAACCATCTCCTAGAACAAGCTTAAGCTTGGAATGGTTAACAAGAATGTTAGTAATATATCTGAAAAAAAAAGAAATATTACTAACTTTCTTTAAAAAAAAATCGATATAGTATATCGTACTGAATTTTTTTCGTAAAATTAATCGATATCATTTTCGCATGAACATCCCTACATTGGAGTTTCTGTCAGCTAATAATTGCTTATTATATTTTTCAGTTGGACGGGGAGGAGTGGCAGACCGTATACGACGGTCTCGAATTTCTGGAGACGAAAGCAGATCCATTTGAATACTTAGCTCAAAATCAGCTGCTGATTGGTTTGGGGCTGGTTGTGAGGCGAGAATTTAGAGGAGCTAAACTTGGAAGTAAAATACTGAATGCTAGGTAAGTTATTATATACGTGAACGTTTCCGAATCGACAGTGTTCCAGTCTTATTGTTAATACGCAACCAGATTTCCGCTTCCCGAAGTGGCACTCAAAGTTAGTTTAGCTTTCGAATGTCTCTTAGATTATCCGTGAAATAGCAACCGACCAAGCCGAGGTTACCAATAGAGGTTCAGACTAAACGACCTAAGAGCTATGCCACCTCTCAATCCGGTGAAGCAGTCAAGGCCAGCCTCTCTGGCCGATCTGTGTAGTTCGTCATAAAAAAAACAGACTCGTGTCCGTGCTCTTTTTTAATGTACTTTAATAAAATAAAAATTAAACAATTGTTAACTTTGTTTTGTTATTCATTTCAATTTTATAATACATGTTAGTCTTTGGGATATGTGGCATCAGAGCAGAATGCCTCCCATTATTATTTTTGCACGTGTTCTTGGTCTTCCAGTGTGCCGCCGGTAAATAAAAGTATCACAGAATCATAAAAAAGAATGAAATTATATTTTATAAATTTGTTACATTAAAAATATACAGTTGGAAAATTCTAGATTAAAAGTGTCTGGAAAACATGTGTCTTTTTATAAATTTTCTTATTTCAAATATAATATTAATAATTTTATTATTTAAAATAGTTTTTGTAATTGGCGAATGTTAGTCGCCACAAGTCCGCGCCAAGTGCTCATTGTTTTAAGATTCTTTGTCATGAATTTAACGTCCGAGCGCCTTGCTCTTAAACACCTGGGATTTAAATTAAATGAAATATTTTATTTATATTTTACACACACACAAACACACATTTTGCACACACGATGTACATACACAATCTTATACATACATATTATTTATCATATCTATATATTTTGAAGGTGATGTTGGAGAATGCTCGGGTTAATGCGTCGAAGACGCCCCGTTACATTGTTGTTAGTTTCTCCCCGACCGCTGCGTCACTGTTTCACATGGCCATTTTTAGATGGGATTTTCCAATTGTAAACTTTGAATATTGTATGTGTTTCAGAGAGAATTTATGCAAACACTTGGGTGTAAAGGCCACATCGACAGTATTCACCGGCATATCGTCGCAGAAATCTGCCCTGAGGAGCGGGTTCACGGAGATCGCGGAGGCGACTCTAAGCGAAATGGCCAAAGCCGGCCTCAAATACCCAAAAGACGACCACAGAGTAGTGAAGCTCATGGTGAAAGAGTTCAAATAACATCTTATAAAGATATTTATTACCTACTTTCAAAGGATACTGGAGCGGGATACACAATTTTAAAACGATAAGATGCTAAGGAAGATTAATATTATTCAATACTATTTGACCCGGTGCACTTCTGACCACCTTATTTTATTTTTCCGTGAATATTCTATATTTCTCAAAGATTATCTAATGTTTATGATATGTCGTATGCTCTGTTTGAAGTTGTCATTCGTTGGCTGAACAACTGAACGTTATTCTGTCTCATTCACGCACTTCTATTTAATGAGGTTTTATAAAATCTGATTTCAATAAAAAATATATTTTATATACGAAAGTTGTCCTAAAAATAACACACACACAAAAAAAGTAAATCATCCAATTTGGTACAATAGTTCGTAAGATATACGCGTACATACATTTCGGCGATTTATTTATATAGATATAGACTTAAGTCTATAACTGTCAAAATATGTTATAAATATAAGAAAATTGACATAATTATTTTATTGACAAAATACTAAACATTTCTCTTCCAAGTGTTAAGTAGGATTTATTTAGTATCAAAATTATAAAAGTGTATATTTACTCTCTAACCCTTTAGTTCTTAAAGTTTTCCACGTGGACACCCAGGGTCTACGTAGGCGTGACAAAAAATGGGGTTCAAAATTCGTAAGTAGGGTCGACAAAAATGTATTAGCTTTCGATGATCGAGGATTAATTTATCAATATAACAATCATATCCATATTGATAGATGGATGGACCAGAGTGGGTCACATAAGGTATATTGTTAATTATTATTTAATTACGTTAGCGTATGTGGGCACATAGATATTTACAAATAATGGTTATTTTCAAAGTAAATATATCACAAATAGCATATACGTGTCCCTACTATTTGATCCGGGCTTGGGACCGGCAGCTTTCCCCATTGCTCTGGCAGAGTTCTAATAGATTGACTTAGCATACGGTATGATACTTCAAGACAACAAAAATAAGAGACAATAACATACCCTCCTTGTAGTTCGTTGCGGCTACAGCACCCAATCCAGCAATTTTCAAAGCACTACTATCGACCCAAAGGGCGTTCACTTACATTGACTGCACACAACACACTTTAAATTCAAACACAACTATCACAGGTTTGTTTTTTTTTTCACGAACCAAAACACATTATTTAAGCGGGCTAAGAGGCTATTTGGAGACGCAGCTGAAACCAATCTGCTAAGTCTTGAGCACAGGCGTAAGGTAGCTGGCCTTTCGGTTTTCTACAGATTGCATTTTGGAGAGTGTGCTCAGGAACTACATGATCTAATTCCCCCATCCCCTTTCCACCATCGGACTTCTACACGCACTGCGGGATTTCATCTCTGATCAACATCGCTCAAACCCGAACGAAGCGCTTTGCTTCGTATTTTTCATACAGTAAAGACTGGAATAGTTTGCCCGCGTCTGTGTTTCCTTTCCGGTTACAATGTGGGTATTTGCAAGAGTATAGTGAATAGGCATTTACTAAGCTAGTGCGCCTTACCATCCAGGACTGCATTTCCACTTAACATCAGGTGGGATCGTAGTCAAGCACTTGCACACACAAGGATCACCCCGGCGAGGGTAGCTTCGGTTTAGACGATACTGTGTTACGCGTAAGCAATCCGACTCGAGCGCCCGGAGGGCGAACCACGGCTAATTCTAAGCTAAGCTATTCAAGAACGCCGATTTAAACTCACTCAAACTTCACATTCACTTAAGTGACAAAGCACTACTCCCTACCCGATGTCGACTTACGTCACGGACAGAGACATAACTGACACCGAATAATACGACGGTATTCAAATTTCGAATTTTAAACTTTTAAAAATTTCGAAATTCGAATACCGTGTGACATCTACATTACGACGCTGAAAAACAAAAACGTGGTAACTCAAAAAATTTAAATTGTTCACCAGAGCCGAAAAACATTGCAACTTTTAAAAAAATTATACCTTTCGTGTTTGTGGACCTAGAATTGTCGTTTTTGGACACAATGTTTATTATTTTTTGCTGAATAAGTATTGTACCACGGCATTAACCTAGAGTTTTCCTAAAAGAAAATACACGTTACGGTACAAAAACAAAGAGAAATATCAATGTTGAAAATCCTATTTTCGCTATTTTTCATCTAATTGTTACTAGTCATATATCATTCGACTTGTCTTTTTTTCCTGATTCCAACGACATAAAAAAGTGAAAATGGCCATATGTGTCACTTAGTACGTTTTTGCTTCCCAGCGTCGATATGTTTATTTAGTTTGTGATCTTTGTGAATAAATTGTTATCGTCTAATTATATTGACTAAGTTCACGTGTTTTTATCAGCACAATTGCACTCTTTTTATCAACACAATAAATACAGAATTATTGCTAAATATTGTTATTTTTTTTTAATTAACCCTTAACTACTTACCATAGATTATAGTCACATAACCACCTGTCATACTCGTACGTCTTTGAGACCAATGAGTAAAATGATTTTATATTTCAACGTGTAGTAATTATTATGTTTTTAATGAAAAGCCGGTTTAAGAACATAAATTCTCAAAAAACTCCAGATCGCGGCCAATGCCTTAGGGGATTGGTTTCGGAAATGGAGGATCGAAATTAACCCAGCTAAGAGCGCAGCCATGTTCTTTTCGAGACAATCTAGGCGTGGTGCCCCGTCTCTCCCCAATATCCAACTTCTCGGTAGCCCCATTCCCAGGGTTACCAAAACCAAATACCTCGGTGCGCTCCTTGGTCCGACACTCAGCTTCGGTCCTCACGTTACTCGAGTTAGGAACCGGGCAGCCCACGTCATGGGCCGCCTATATCATTTAATCAATAAAAAGAGCAAAATGTCCCTTCGTAATAATGTGACACTCTATAAATCAGTAATACGTCCCGTTATGACGTACGCGAGCCCGGTCTTCGCGGATGCCTTCCCCCGTCATATCCATAGGCTTCAGGTAATTCAGAATCGTTTCCTGCGACGAGCCACGGGCGCGCGGTGGTTCGTACGCAATCGCCAATTACACGTCGATACAGGGCTACCGACGATAGCCCAATTCTTTAAGCAGGCATCTCGACGGTTCGAGACTGTCACCAAACATTCAAATAAAATTATTGTGAGTGCCGCCACTTACAAGACTCTCCCCACTTGTAAATTCAGACACGTCGCCCGGAGGCCGAGACATTTTCTCGACGATCTGGACGACGTGATCACCGTTGGCCAGGCCAGATCTTTACAAATCCACAAAGCGTCCATTCGCGACCGTCAGAGGTTGCGAAAAATCCTTGCGCGATATAAGTATTTTATGGGAAATCCCCACCCTCTTGATAAGATTAGAAACGTTGCTGGAGTTTCTTGGGCCACTTCTTCTACCAACGCTAACGCTTCCCGAAGTGGCATATGAGTTAGTTTAGCTTAGATTGTCCCAATAGATTTTGCTAATAAAATAGCTACCGTCCGAGTCGTGGTTTGGCCCTCTCGGGCGCCCTCGGATCGGACTGCTAACGCGTAATAATGGTACCGTCCAAGCCGAGGTTACCCCTCATCCGTGGGACCCTTGTTTCGAGGTACCAACCATGGAGGTTCAAGCTAAGCGACCTTAGGGCTATGCCACTTTCAATCCGGTACAGCAGTCACGGCGAGTTCCTCTGGTCGACATGCATAGGTTTATCTTCAAGAAAAAAAACATTAGTGAGATTGCAGAAAATGCAAAAATCTATTAACATTCTTGTCAACACAAAGAACAATTAATTGGTGCAAGTCGACCGAGATTCCAATCTAGTTAGTCAATAGTAAAACAACAAGATATAAATAACAAATAAATCTATTATATAACAGAATTTTAATATACAATTTATTTACTTATCTATTTAGGTCTAAACTCTGGTAAACAATGCTGGTGTGGGTTCGGGGTTACATCTTCCGTGAGGTATGAGCAGAGCAAGACAGACTGGCAGACGGGGATCCGCCGCGTCACGAGCCATGCAGAATCTCTCTCGGAGAGGGGGTATCGTTTCAAGTCCACGAAGCAAACTGTTATATACTCGTTTGTGTATGGAGGCCTGGGAAATTAAAAACAATTATCTACAATAGATGCATCTAGAAATAAACAAACAAACAAACATTTTTATTATCCCACAATAATTTCAATAGAAATTAATTAAATTACAATTATGAGCGGACTGGTGTCCAAATTAGAACCAAACCTGTGAGATGGATCACCGGCCTAAACCCCACGGATGTGCACAAAACTTTTAAAACTATTGGAGAGAGAAGGAGATGGTACATATACATAAATATATATAATTGTTGAGTGTCATGTGTGTGTCTCAATGTGTGTGGGAAGGTGTATGTGAGAATGTGTGTGTAAATGTGTTTGTAAGTGCATGTATATAAAAATTTGTTTAATGTAATTATACAATCAAAAATATGCCTAAGACTGATAAATATTTAAGTATTCAATTGCATAATATTTTCCGTTTCATTATAATTTAAGGATTTTAACCAATCAGATATTTTGTTTTTACAGTTATTCTTGTTTAGCATGAACATACACAACAATAACTTTGGTCTCTTTCGACCATTGGATTTCTATGTTTTTTATCATTTTTCAAAATAAGTCAAAAATTACAACATTAAATATCCATTAAATTGTTTTTTTCTGTTTTTTATCATTTTTCAAAATAAATTAAAAAATCGAGAACATGCATGTATGCTCCTATTTATCCTAGGAGCCACGATCGCCGAAGTTCTAACACATTAAAATACAGATACAAACTCACTTATCATCAGGTGCCAGGCCGTCGCCGGCCACCACCAGGCGCGCCAGGAGCCGCCGCCTGGCTTCTGGCACATGCAGCAACGCCACCACGCCCGTGAACGGACCCGCCTCGCCGTTGGCACGATTAGACCGCCAACGGTAGGCGGCGCGAGCTAGAGTTTTCTCAGCATCCGACAGTGAGGGCAGGCAGGTCGCACGAGGGTTGCCCCACTCGAAGTCTTCCTCCTGAATAGTTGGGAGTATTTAAATGATATTTATTTATGCTATGATGTGATATACATACTGTGTAGGACGCAGGCAATCCAAGCTCTACAGGGGATCAGACTACGATTTGTCAACTGGCTAGAGGTCTAAACAGCTGCGCGTAGAAAATAAAAGCAAGTAAGTTGACCCAGAAGAGAATACAAAGATTATGGATTTTCCCAGTAGATTTTCCTAGCGCACTTGTCTTGCTTCTTAATAAAGGGGCCGCTCTAGAACACATAAACGTTTCAATCGATGGTTAAAAGTAAATCTTAGTAAATGCCTATTCACTCTACTCTTTGAATGTTGCAAGCTTAGTTAAAAATGTATTTTGTGTACCACCAGAAACTGTCCGACAACGCAGCTAATCCCGATAGTAATATTAAAATAGTAGATAGCAAGTAAGTAGTGATCAGCCCAATACCTGGACACCTTACTTAGGATTCTATGTTGTGTACCTCCAGAAAGCGTCCGGCTGCGCGGCTCCGGGCCACGAAGGCGGGATGGAGCACCCAGCGGCCGCCGGCTACAGAGCCCAGCATCTTCTCGCTACGTCCTGGCGCCGCGCACAGCAAGTGCGTCGCCTCGGGGTCCAGCTCCGCGCCCTCGCACACCTCGCCGCCTAGGTACGTGATCATAGACGCTATCTCTTCGCGGTTCTATAAAGAAATTAAATGTATATGCATTCTTAAAAAATAACAAGTTTATGTATTTAGCTAAACATATACTAATAAATGGGGATACGCTGTTAATTGTTTTAATGCACACACAACTAAGGTTAGGCTCGTAAAATCTTTAGTGTTTCACATATTTCTATACTCGACCGAAACATGGACCCAACGGCAAATCGAAACACAGAAGATAGACGCTCTAGAGATGTGGTGTTGGAGAATGATGGTCGGGATTTCGTGGACCGAATTCCGAATAAATGCCTCCATCCTTGAAGAGCCAGGTATCAATGAGCGTCTATCTACTCAAATATACAGCGGATACTTAAGTTCTTTGGGCATGTTAACCGACGTGGAATAGACTCTTTAGAACGTCTTGTCGTGCAGGGCAAAGTGAAAGGGACTACACCACGAGGCAGATCGCTAATGCGATGGACTGATCAGATGCGGGGTGTGGTGGATGCTGTCTACTGCCCAACCCATGCCCATCATGATGGCCACGACCACTCTCACAAGAGTAAGGCGACGAAGAAGAAGAATGCACACACTACAAAAAGTATACAAAGTACTGTATAGATATAAAATATAGTATATAACTGTATAGATGCGCAGAAGTCGTTTTTTAGGTGTCTCTGGGTACCGAGCTGAATAGAAAGTCCGATGGAACAACCATTGGCGTCTCTCGCGACGCGTCCATGCTCTCTAGTATATGTCTATACTATGCCAAGCACTGTAACGTAAGACAGCGTGCTTCGATTAGCGTGATACGGTTTAAATATGTAATATTATCTATACAATATAATGTAATATTAAAATAGCTTTTATACTACATGCATATGAATGTATGTACGGTACATATACAAAAAAAATTACAATTGTTGTCTGCCTGTCTGTTAATTCCGGCTAATCTCTGCAACTCTCAGTGGCAGATAGCTCATGTAATAATGTGTACCTTAGGCTACTTTTTCTGTTTTTAATCGCGTGTATCACCGCGAGGCACAGCTAGTTTGGTTATAAACATTCTACAGTAACCAATAATGCAGTCAATATAGTTTTATATTACGTCAACATTGGAAGAAAGCATGAAGCGTTTAATCTGCTTGGTAGGTTCCTGAGCGGGTTGCAGCGCGGCGCCGTCGTCCCAACCAACTGTGTTCGGCTGTGACAAAGGGCCGGGCTCGGATTCCGCTTCAACTGCTGGAAGTGGAAATGGTCTTTTAGTTACTGTTGTCTTTTTTTATTGGAGCAAAGATAACCTAATGGCTAAGTGCTTGATATACAATCCGACGGTCTTTAACAATATATTAAATGCGCTGCCGCCAAATCTACGTACAACTGAGACTACAATAAAACGCTTATGGAATTTATACCTTTTTTTTGTGTTTTAAGTTGTTTTTTTTAATATTTTCTAAGCAAGCTTGACCAAGATTCCACCTGATGTTAAGTGGAAATGCAGTCCTGGAGTAAATGCCTATTCACTTTACACTTAAAAATACCGTAATCTTGAAGTCAACGCGTCTTTAAATCCTATGCGTTTTGAGCTAATATCGACCACTATGATGCCAATGAACGTTCATTTTGTAAACAATTGGCAGACGGTTCGTGTAAGGTAAAACGGACGAAGTCCTTAATGATATGAACATACGTGGAGCAAGGCTAATAGAGTCTCTGGAACGCTTCGGTCTCTGAGAGCTGAGCCGACTGGTGAGCGCAGCACTCAAACGCTGCAGCTGTGCGTCCACCACGGCGCTTGAAGCGCTTGCATCGCTTTTTGCGCTTTCGTCAGTCACCGGCGTTGCTGCACCGCCGACGATCTGGAACAATGACCGTTCACAATACAGTCCAGCATACAACACAGACATTTTAAACATAGATTTGTGATTTTATGACATTGGCCATTAGATAAACAAAAAATTGGAACAATCTTCCCGGCAACAAGTTTACCGTTTAATTTTGCCGAGGGTCACATCACTTAACATCAGCTGTAATCTAAGGAGTCCTCGGTCCGACAGACTCATCAAACAACACATTTACCAAAAAAATGTGATATAATAAACGCAACAAGAATTACCTGATCGGTAAATAGCTTCGCCATTTTCAGTGGTGGAGTCTCCGGTTGATCCTGAAATAATAACATGAATAACCATCTATACTTATATAAATAATAATACATAAATTATTACAATTTCTGTCATATTTATTTATGTATTCAAATGAGTAAATCAACTATATTATGAAATAGTGCCAACCAGTAGGAGAAATATCTTGAAATAACCGGTAAAAAAATGGTCTATAACAAAAAAAATTACTTTTGTCACCTTTTACTACGAAAACTACGTATCGGATAGATATGACCAATAAATGAATTAATTTTTTATAATATTAATCTTTCATTTACCAGAAGGTGGAGCTTGCGAGGCGCAACGCTATGCTCCGAGGGCGGGGTGGCCGCGTCCGAGTTGAATTGTGCCAGGAAACGGTTCCGAATCTCCGAAAGAGGCTGCAATACAATTCACGTTACTGTACTATCCTTATAATTATATATTAATACAACTTTAAAACAAGAACGAAATTCTAAATTGAACTGTTTTTTTTAAATGTCTGTGCACTTATAACGCCATCGTTAGTGTACTGATAAATTAAATTAACTGATAAATTCTCACACGTATCAAAAGAGTAGAAAAAACGATACATGACAAGAGATACTTTAACAAAACACTTATTTTTGACTGTCATAAAGCTACACATATCTCAATGGACAAGTATAAGTGACAACTGTGATAATATAAACGAAACTCAGGAATTGAGTCCTTCCAAGTTTGCTATTAATAATAAATAAATTTTTATTTATTCATCTGGTACGTTTAAATTCGCCTACGCCGTACGCTTGTGGACCATATTGGGCTCATACCCTCACAACGTACTTTAACGGCATAATATTTAAAACAACATGAATATACCTTATACGTTACTTGTACAAAGTTATTTAAACTCGTGTAATTATTACTACAAACAATCGTGTATATTAACTAGTCTTTAGTGTTGATGTGTTGTGTAACGGTAGTGATAAGTGTTTGCAGGAAGTCTTTACCTGTCCGTAACACAGGTCTATGACCTAGCACGGCAGCTAAAGTTAGTGGTAAAAACAACCCTGTATCGCCTTGCAATTATTTTAATTCGATATGTTATTCTTATCTGTGTATATTTTGTTTGTGCTTTTATATGGTTAAATAAAATTTCTTTCTTTCTTTCTTTATTAATTAATTTAGAGCGTTACTTTTTAAAGAGTTAAAAATGAAAAAGCATATGTGAAAACTAACTGTGTGATGCTCTCTCGCTGGCTGGTACTGTTTCTCAGGTAGTTCGTTGACGACCTTCCACAGACGCTTCCTGGAGCTCGGTGACAAGCGGCCCGAGCCCGGCCGGAGCGCCGCACCGAACCCGCTGTCCGGTGTCTCGGGGTTCTTCTCGACTAGACGAAGATAATGTGATAGGTATCTCATAATGTTTCGTAGTGTAGATTTATCGAAACCCATACCGTATTTATTGCGTAGCCGTAAAAGATCAATGATTGGATATTTGTTCACCAAGCCGGTGCGTCACGCATATAACTTCGGTATTCTATATGTGTATCCATAGCTGGGTAAGAAATGGCCAGTAGACGTAATTTGCACACATCGTAAAATTAGCTACATTTTTCATAGCAACACTAGCGTACCCAGCCCGCTTCGCCGGATTAGATTTTGCTTTATTTTATTTAAACAATAAACTTATATCATTAAATATGTAATTTAACTCTCATAATATAATAAATAATTCACTCTCTTCTTGAGCGGGTGAAGATCTTTACCTACACCCATGAACATATCAGTAAATAAAATATCATTCTAATTATTTAGGGATAATTAATAGGTAATAGGTTAATTAAACGTTAATATACTTCAATATGGTTCATAATGACATAAATATACACAATGCATGTGTCAATACAAAATTTGGGTTATAAAACAATAGAATATCATCATAGTAAATAACAGCTGTATTTGACAGTTCAAAAAGCGGAGTGCTTCTATCGTCACCAAACTTTACAGGATTCATATGCTAAGTCAATCCGAAGATTCCCTAAATGTTTCATTGGAATCGGTTCAGCCGTTCCGGAGCCTATGAACATACCCACACACTTTCTCTTTTATATATATATACAGATTACATTTACATAGCATTTGCTTTATATTATTACAGTGCGAGTCGTATCGTAAAGGTGCAATCGCAGAAGTAATTCATTTCTAAGCCACAACAAATCGATGACATTCTGAAAGCTAAGCGTATGCGACACCAGACCAGATTCAAGTACGTGCGTGTGCACATGTATACACTCACAGGGATCGACTGGCGTACGTATAGCATCTGAGGGCACCTCCCCGCGCCTGACCGCACTCAGTCGGCGCCGCGTCGAGGGACTCAGCGCCGCAAGGTTCAGCGATGAGAGCGTATCATCCAGCGGTGGCGTGCGCACCGTCTCTTCGCCTGGAATTTTTAAAGTGTACACATTAAGTAAAAGTAAACTTCACATTACACATTCACATAGAGCCGTGGTAGCTCAGTATCGGGGCGGTCGCCTCAGGTTGCATAGTACGCTAGCAACCCGAGTTCGATCCCTGGTGCCGGTACCAATAAAATTTGTTGCTGCAATTTTAAGTGCTGATTAACCACGCGCTCGGCGGTGAAGGAAAACATTGTGAGGAAACATACATGTGAAGTCTGCCAATCCGTAATAGGGCCGCGTGAAGGGCTATGCCCTTATACTCTATTTACAGAGAAGGCTGTGCCCAGCAGTGCGACTTATATAAAGGCTGTAACTTTTAAACTACACATTCACCTTCTGACTTCTGAATCTCTGATTATTAAATAATTATGCTTCGCGAGTTTTAAATGAGAATAACTCAACTAAATATCACAAAGAAATAAGATATTGCTTTTCCATTTAATGATGTATATATTACCCGCCCTGACTTCTTCTCTGAGTTCTAGCAACCTTTTGGGCGTCTCTTGAGAATCGCCGCCCAGTAGACCTTGTCGTGCCATCGCTATATAACGGGAAGCTGGTGACATAGCATCTCCATCTGCAACAAATAATTCAAAGATATATTCTGAAACTATTTTTTTTTCTTAGATCTAGCCGGAGCAAATACCGTTTCGTCATCCAGGGTCCACGAAGATCGTAACGAGATTCTTTCGAGACAATGGCGTAGTATTGAATTTTACCATTGCCTTTAGCCTTGGGCGTGTCTTCTCTGCTGGGCACGGAGCGTCTCGGCACATCACAGCCGGCCGGCGGCTGCATCTCGTTCTCCTTGTCCGTACCCGCAGCCATGTCTTCATGCACCGTGGGGTCAAGGTCAACTTTCTCCTTGGTGGGAGAATTATCCGGTGTTGGTGGAGCTGAAATACAATGAATGCACTATTTATTTAGGAGATAGTCTAGGACAACAAAATCATTGCTTTATTTTGTTTGAAAATGAAATGGCAAGAAAGCCTCCAATCAGTTCAATGAATAAAGATAACCGTTGAAACAAACTCCAACATATTTCTCTCCACCATTCATATTTTTCATCTTTTGAAAAGTTTCGAAACCTCTACTGTAGGGGCCCTCTCTTGTGGAGGCCCTAGGGGGCTGTGGCACCGAATGTCCCCTCTAAGCCCAGCCCTGGAGATAGTTCGATAGTCATAGGTTGAATAGGCCATACTCTAACCAGTCGGCTATTGACGCTTCTATAGGTATATGACAAAGACGGACTGTCTGTGCTAGAATCTACATGTGTACACAAAACATCCAGAAGTATACATTTGTGAATTACCCAGGCTGGTTTGTAAAGTTAATTAATACCTTTAGTGTCACCCACGAGGTGTCCTCTCTCGCTGATCCTCCGGCCAGCGTCAAGGCATGCCAGCAGCCAGGAGGCGCGCACGGCGGGCAGCTGCCACTTCACGGCGCCCAGGTACTTGTCACCCGCCGCAGTCGGACAGATCAGGTGCGTGGAAGCGAGCGCGTCCGCCGTAGTACGCCGGCAGAATCGGAGTCGTGTACTGCAATTATAATTTAAAAAATTGTATGCGTGTACTTATGTACACGCAGGAGAAGTTATTCTTCTTTGGCATCGTTAAGTAGTTTCTAATTATATAGTTAAAGTTACAACTAATAACCGAGCGTAAAATGTGGTTAAATAGCAAATCGTGGTCAGTCAGTACATAAAAATGCAACAACAAATTTATTGTCTGCGAAACGCACATTCGACTATTGACGTGAACCATCTCCTAGCAGAAGCTGAAGCTTCATTGGAATGGTTCACAAGAGTATAAAATATGCAAAAATATTGCTAGCTTTCCTTTAAAAAATAGGAATCTTAATGAAAGTTGTCAAGTTTTCCCTATTATAAGCAAACCTCTTTAGTAAAGAATAATTTACAAACGAGAAGTATACTTTTATGAGTTAGCAAAGTATAAATTACTGGTGTCACAATGATGTTCAGTGTGCAGTATGCATTGTCCAGTGGATATTAACATTTAGTCCGTAGTAAGCAATGTTCAGAGTGCAAGTGTAACTTACGTGGCACCTAGCAGATTGGCCAATGCATCTAGAAAAGCACGCTCTGCGCCAGTATAGGTGCTGAGGCAGGCCACGACTTCGTGGAGCGGTCCCGGACCGCTCCACTGAGGCACGCACACCGGGCGGTGGTAGTACTGGATTGGTAGCAGTTCTTGCTGAGACAGGCAGTCTCGCTGTAACAAACACTTTTATTATAGTTACTTCTTTCGGGTCCGAGGGAATTAGCACTGCGTTGAAAAACCGTGTCATGGGATTCCATAATGATACACTGAGGACTGTGCCGTTTGTTTGCCTCACAAAGTGGCATATATATGTTTAGTAATTTACTTTGCTTTTGTTTGTTATATGTATGTTTTCATGTATTTGTTTTGTTTCTTTGAAATCAAATGTGTGACCAAAGAAATAACAGTTAATTCTATTTTCTTATTGACGATTATTTAAAACAACATATTTAAACATGATTTTAAAAACCTTGGTGAGTAATCGTTGTATCAAAGCGATATCCTTTTCTCCTGGTAAATATTCTATTCTCAGATCATTGAATAATAGATGGCTTACTATCCAGAAAACAGTAACGGGCTCGGCCGCGGAGTTGGCTAGTTCCTCTGTATCGAAGTTCAACGGCACTAGAGCGTAATCACCTCCCGCGCCGGCTGCGACCAGGAGCCCGCCGGCCGCCGCCACCTCGGGACCCAGCTCGCAAACGGCTTCCTCGTCCAGTCCTTGCACCTCTATCTTTATACCTGGTAACAGGAAACTTAATTCTTAACTTAACTTCAAAAAACAAGACAGGTGCTTCCATGTCTTGTTTACTTTTTTGTTGACTTCTTGATTTACTAACTATAGAATAGTACCTGTTGGGTTTATAGTCGTCAATGTCGGGTAAGGGACAAGGCGACACGGGCCAGCCGATGTCGCCTTTTTCCCGGGTCCACCTTGGCGGACGACAAAGGCCCCCACCCTTGTCGCCCAGTGAACCCGAGATAATCAAGAACATATACTAAATATACTTACATAAATAACTTATTATTAAATATACTAATACATGAAATAAACATATATCCTAGTTCCGACGAAATTGATTAATAATGTTGCACTAGCATATTCTTAAAAGCAGGCTTAGCAAGTCGAATGGAATTAGGAAGGGCGTTCCACTAGCAAGGGTACCTTTGAATATCTGTTCTATTTCTTCAGAAGACTCTTCCTCTAAATCCTCAGTAATATCCGGCTGTTCATGTTGCACGGTTGCTGCAGGCGCCTCGGCTTCTGGTGTCCTCTCTCTATCAGGTTCCGGTACATTTTCTGTAAGAAAATATCCTTTCATGCAAAAATTAAATTAAATATTTTTTAAAAGAATGCTAACAATTTTATTCACTAATATTATTAACGTTCTTGTTAACCTTTTTAAATAATCTTAGGCTTGTGTTGGGAGATGGTTCATGTCAGTAGTTGAATGGTGGATTGGAAACGATTCACGAATATTTTACTTCATGGTGTAAGAGTAAATAGAATAATGGGCGGACTTAAGGACACAGTGTATGTGACGCCATATTTAAATACAACCGAATAGCGTTCGCTTTTTGTTAGTTCTTATAGGTTTTTGGCTGAAAATCAGCGCTGTGCTACATGTTTGAGCACAGCACATGCTGAGCTAACCCCTCTTCGATACAAGGTCTTTTGTTATTTTTTAATTTTCTTAGTTTTAACTACTTTTATTTATGTTGTTATAGCTATTATGTTTCTGTGTTATGCTGACGAATAAATGTTTTTTCTATTCTATTCTATTCTAGTATTTTCTGTCATTTCGACCAAATTACACCCCATCTATTACTGTCGCGTATATTCCACAACTATTTAGGTGCTTAAAGTGCCTGAAAAAAAATGAATAGTAAATATTCAGCTTTTACAACCCTTTTTTTACTAACGGGGGGGACAAAAAATCTAACTTCTTGTGAAAAGGCGGTACGTGAGATTTTTAACAACTAATACCCCCCTGGTGCATAGCTCCGACTCAGGTATCTCCCGAGGAACATAACGGGGTAGCGATTCCTATAATGTAACGGTAACTCACGGCTCAAGTAATGGTTGACGAGGTCATCGTGAGGGTCTGTGGCGGGTGGCGCGGGGGCGGGCACGGGCGGGGCAGGTCCAGCGGCGCGTGTCGCAGCAGCTGCAGGTTGCGCTTGCTCATCGGTGACGCGGGCTCGAGGCGAGGTTTCCGTGCGCTCATCTTTGCCGGCGTCGCGGGTTTCACGTCCATTAAAAACTGTCATAATAATATTAACGTGAATGAGAATATGCCAACTATCAATCTGAGAAACCAATTCAGCTACTTTGGCTAATCTATGTAAAAAACACATTCTATATATATATTATGTGAAATGCTTTAAAAGTTAAGAACCTATTATATGAATAAACGATTATGTCGATTTATCATCATTGATATCGACACTAGATATGATGGATAAGTCTGGAAACACTTTGCCTTTCTCTGTATGCAGTCCCCTTGTCTTAGTCAAAAAGAAAGACTGAAGGCAATTTATTCCAATCATTTGCTGGATGCATAAAGACGAAGTAAAGCACTTCGTCTGGAAATTTCCAAAAACACCTACAATAGAAAACCGACCCGTCTTAACACCAAACTACAACCAGCTCATGTTAATTAGGTTCACATGACTGTTATTAGTATTTATAACAAAATTTACTAGTGTTATTTAAAAAAACATGCCTTGCTGAATATCAGCAGTAAACATTTAGTAGTAAGTTGTACCTCAGTTTCTGGCAACGCTCTCCCTGCCTCCGCGCTCCGGAGCAGCCACACGGCGCGGAGCACGGGCACGGCGGGCAGCAGGCGTGCGGCGGCGCCGGCGGCCGCGGCGGTGCCGGCCACCGCGTGCGTTACCCGCTCGTTGGCCTCGTCGTACCGGATGCCCCCGCACCGCGATATGCATGCGGTGGCACGATCCCGGGACACGCCTTCGAGACCCGTCACCCAAATCTATTTATTATATATAAAAATAATAAGCTCTCACCTCCTTTTAAACATATCGGGCTATACAGATACACCTTTCGCTGTTGACTTTTCACCAAGTACAATTTTTTTTATTATGATTGAGATCCAGTATGTGGTCTCGAGAGGAAAACGCGGAATTCTTTGGAGAAGGCTTCCTCGACCCGAAGAGACTAATAGAGTCATAACTGTTTAAATTCGTTTTTAACTTACACAAAATCCATCAAAGATAGGCCCCGCCTTCCTTATACAGCTCATGTCGAATTTCTCAAATTCAGAAAGTATTTCTTTGGAGAAATCATTCGACTTTTTTGTCTCTTGCGATAGCTAAAAAATATATATAACAGTTATACAATTAAACTCATCTATTTTAATACAGCATAATAGAACCAGTTAAAATCACACCCGGTGTTTCAAGTTACAAATCTGTAAATGGGCTAATATAAACTAAGGTTTTAAGGACAGTTTACATTACTAGAAAATATATAAAAACGACGAATAAAGAAAATGAAAAAGGAAAATTCCAACAATGAATTCGACCAAGAAATTCTTTGCTTTGCATTCGGGGACTGCTTCCACCTGGCTGCTGACACCTTTGATTATGCGACGGAAAAAAAATCGATCATGATTTGAAAAAATCATAAACGTTTTAAATATATGATTTTTTTTCTGTACTATTAGTGCTATCGTTTTCGGAAGCGGTCTCCTAATACCTTGTATATCTCTCATTCTCAACAACCTCTTCGCAGTGGCACAATACATATATATATATATATATATATATATATATATACTAAGATAAGAAAGAAATTGTAGTAAGTAATTAAGAGAAAAGAAAGAAGCAGAGGAATGTTTTTGTAAAAGATAAATAAAATTGTAATAGTAGTGAAAGAAAAGATAAAAAACAGCCACGACCTATCCAAGTCGGGGGAGTCAGAATGTTCAAAAAAATACATATATATAATTTAATATGAATTACCTTCATTCTACCTGACAATGTGGATATATTAACAGATCTACTTTCATCTACAAAGTTGTTGACTCGCAAGTTTGTTATCCGGGAGAAGTTCAGACCTGAAATGCAATAAAAGTGATGTAACTAAGACAATTCATATCGTACTCGTTGATCCGGCAAACTTCGTACCGTTATTTTGTTGATAGTAGTTAGCAGTAGAACCACAAAGAAGTATCGATTTGAAACAGACAGTATTCTATGATCGACATCGATTCTATGGCTGAAAAACTGAACGTCATTTTGTCTCATTCACTCCTTTTTTTTAATTTTTTATAAAATCTGATTTAAAAAAACTTTTATTTTTTAAATCGGATCGGATAGAAACATCATCATAAAAACCTTGTCCTTAAAATAATAAACTCAAAATGTAAGAATCATGCAATTTGGTGCAGTAGTTCGGAAGTTATAACGCGTACATACATTTCGACAATTCGTTTTTATTTATATAGATGTGCCTCAGTAATATATACATTTAGATAACATAACTTTCGCGGGGAGGTCACAAATAAGTGCGGACGTGTTTCTGTTGCTCTAAGTTTTAATTTATTTAGTGTATTGTGAATATAAATATTGAAGCTTAATTACGCTATGCACTAGAGAATTAGCACTGAACTACCACGCTGGGACTATTTACCACTGATATTGCACTATCATCATGACCTCTATCGCTGCAATAACCGAAGCTCAGAGGTCACTAGAAACATTTATCACACACCAAATGGCAGAATTTGAAAAACAACTCGGCTCCAGCACTAGTGAGGTTGGTGCTCGTAACAAGATCAGCAAGGATTTTTCTGCTTTTCGAAACTATGTTCAAGATATGTTTAACCTCCTTCGACAACAAATAATTGAGGTCAGCCAATCGGTTGATATAATCGAAACAAGGCACCGTAAGAAGTTCCTTATAATACATGGAGTTTCAGAACAAGCGGGGGAAGACTTGCCAGCCGTTTTAGTTGGAATTCTCCACAAGCATTTGGGTCTGTCAGATATATCAACATCTTCTATTCGGAGCGCGCATAGGTCTGGTGTTGCAAGAATGAACAGCAATCGTCCAGTACTCCTACGCTTCACCGATCTGTCGATACGTACAGCTGTCTGGACCAAGAAGAAGATGTTCAAAGGTACTCCGTATAATCTGTCTGAATTTCTGACAAAGCACAGGCAAAATCTCCTCTCGCAAGCTCGCAAACACTTTGGCCTTAGATATGTCTGGTCGTCTGACGGTAATATAAATGTGAAGTTGCCCGACGGGTCTCTACGGCGTCTTCAAACTATGGATGAACTTGACCGCCTATGCGAGTATACTAAGCCTGGCTGCGATGATGTGCTGCAACCGTGTGGAACAACCAGTGGGTTCTCGGCTGGCAAAGAACAATATAATATACTAACGAGACGCGCTGTGCAAAATAAGTAGATGAGTTTGTTTACTATCGACCCGTCGACTGTTCAGTGTTCAGTAATTACTTTAACTCGTCTTAAACACCACACGAAAGTGCTGCCTCTTTCGTCCCGTTAGACTACGCAGTAAAAATATATCATGTTTGTTCTTAATAATTTCTGTGAGGGCTATTTTCTTTTTTCTTTTAAATATATTGATTATTCTTTAACTAAGTAATATTATACTATTTTATTTAATAAGATTATTTTATAAATGATGGATTCTTATAATAGTAACGGTTCATTACTCTCTGCAAACTCCAGCAACAATTCTCATTTTTCATTCTTCTACTCGGATTCTAAAACTACTCTTCGCTCTTCTTACTCAAAATTATTCTAAAAACTTTATCGTATATCACATTAATGACCAGAGTATTCCGCAACATTACACCGACCTCGTTGATACTTTCGATATCCCTAACGTCCACGCATAACTCATCTCGACCAGCAACTTTACTATCAACTAATTTTAGGAATACCGGGATTTGTTTTGGTGCGAAATGATCGTATTCTTAAGCGTGGCGGTGGTGTTGCTGTGTGTTTACGTACTGGGTATTTCCTTATAAAATTCTATTATCTTCACCGGAAAGTTCGGGGCCATCAGAATATCTATCTATAGAGATAACATTAGCTGATTCTAATGTTATTCTCGGAGTAATCTATTGGCCTCCTGATATGAGCAATTTTAATGATCTTAAAACTTCCCTACTTTCAATTAGCTCTGAAAATCGACTTCACATTACGAGTATAATGGGCGACTTTAATACTAATCTTGAAATTGATACTGCTATTCTATGACAGACAGAAGTGCGAAATATTTTATGTTTACTGTCGAACGAGATCATGTGAACTACTTGATGATGTTGAGAGATAACTCTGAATTGTTCATATTAAAATTTCAAGAACATCAGGTAGAGTCATAATAATTATTCCTTATTTGTGATCAACATTTTAAAAATACCTATTGCTTCATAAGTATTTATTAATGTCCTTGATTCACAGATAATTCACATTTACCACGCCCAAGACATACGTCGTACTTTTATTTCTGTCATTAACTTGAGCGGGCTCACATATGTTTTTGAATAAAGAGTAGGTATTATTTTTACTGATATGTACATGGGTATAGGTAATTATCTTCACCCGCTCGAGATGAAAATAGAAGACAATGAATACGGAAAGAGAAATGAATAATTTAATATATTGTAAGAGTTATTTGTTTTAAAGAATGCTAACCATATTTCTTGTTTTTTTTTCAGAAATATCTCTAACATTCTTGTCAACCATTCCAACTAAGCTTAAGCTTTTGCTAGGAGATGGTTCACGTCAATAGTCGAATGGTGGATTCGAACCTACGACCTTACGATTCGCAGACCGTACCCTAAACCATTAGGCTACTGACGCTTTTGACGATATTTAATGATGTAAGTTTATTGTTTAAATAAAATGGAGCAAAATCTAGGCCGGCGAAGCGGGCTGGGTACGCTAGTTTATGTACATAGTAATGTTTATACATGTATAATGTATTTTATATTTTTTATTTTGCATATATTTATCTATGGTTGCACCCGTGAGTTTGTCTCTACGCAACCCTAAGGTAGACTGGCAGAGAATGCCTCCTGGGATTAAGTCCGCCTTTTTGTACATTTGTTGTTGATGAATATTGCTTGGTAACAAGACCTTTAAGCCAAGTCTTTTTTAAAACACATACACTTCTTACGTCTAAGATGAAAATGAAAATGGAAATTAGATTATCCCCCAAATGAGTCCCCGCGCCATTTTTTTCTAATCTTTTTGTACACAATGCAAATAAAGATTAAATAAATAAATAATGTTATAATAAGTCACCACTTATTTTAGGGAATAATACAACGCTGGAAAACAAAAACGTAATTAATGTTTTCATTTTTTTATGTTATTGGAATCAGAAAAAAAAGACGCGTCGAATGATATATGATTTGTAACAATTAGATGAAAAATAGAGAAAATAGGATTTACAAGATTGACACTTCTCTTTTAGGAAAACTCTAGGTTAATGCCGTGGTGCAATACTTATTTAACAAAAAATAATAAACATTGTGTCCAAAACGACAGCTCTGGGTCCACAAACATGAAAGTTTTTTAAAGATGGAATGTTGTTTGGCTCTGATGAACAATTACATTATTATGGGTTACTACGTTTTTGCTTTCCATCATCGATAAAGTGAGAGAAAAGAACTTACTCATATCAGGCAAACGGTGCTCAGCAAGAGGTGAGGAGGTGGAGGCTCCAACCACTCTATACTTAGCAAGAGGCAAAGCCACACCCTTGTTAGCTGACTCCTTCACCCATGAGGGCAAAACGCACGCCTTACCGTACTCCAGCGCTGCTTTGTACTTCTCACTGCCCACCCCATCTCTGTAATTGGGTAAAACAGTTTATATTCCAGGTTATTTAGCTTAATTGACAAAAATATCTCCAAGCTAATTTTTACAGTACAGCAGTTAACCGAAACTAAATTTTGGTTTTTATTTAGTATAAGTAATTAGGTACTATGTTAGTAAAAAAACATGTTTTTACTTACAAGTATTAGGTTATAGGTTCAGGCTAAGCGACCTACGAGCTATGCCACCTCTCAATCCGGTGACATTTATTTTTAGCTAGAGACTGGGCAAAAACTAAAGTGTAATTTTGTATTGTCTTCAAAACGGTAAGATTCTGTACTTATACTTAACTATAAATTATGTTCTTATAATGATTGTGTATGGCTCCACAAAACCCTGCCAAACTATTGATTCCATTACTACAATGATTGATTCAATACACATAAATAATTTGTTTGTAAATATTTTTAAATTCAGGGTCGGTTTAGACAATTTTGTTGATCTTTTAAAAATCGTTATAAGTGGGCTAAAGGCTTTAAACACAGTTATACGCGTTGGCACAGATAAATATGGCATCCACGGTAGGATCAAAAGGTCCAAAGACCAATAGGTGGTGAGACCTTATTAGACTAGGCTTAAATATAAAATTGTAATTAAGTTAAGGTATGTATGTAACTTTGAACAAAAACAGCGAATTGAAGTAGAGTGGGCCTACCACAACTGTCAAATCTGTGGCAGCAAATGGGGAAGGAAAGTCTTGGAATTCAGGCGAGGCATAAATCGGAGAATGTTAGGGCGCTCTGCCTCCAGATGGACCGACAAAATTATAAAAATATCCGGAAGTGGCAGGATGCGAAAATTGAAGGACTGTATATGGCGGAAGACATTAGGGAAGGCCTATTTCCAGCACTGGATTGATACGGGCCGATGATGATGATGATAATTTTACATAAGATATTTGGTTGTCATCACAACTTACTTGTTCAATATCACGATATCAGTGGTCTCGCTTTGAAACGCTCCTGAGAACATCCCTCCGTTCTCATTAACTAACTTCATTACCATCTGCTTCTCTTTCTTGCTGATACCAGAAGTTGTTACTTGGAGATTTGCAAAGGGGCGTAAACGATGGACATCAAAGTCTGATGAGGATCCATTTACGTTAAGGTGAAGAGACGCCTCCCACACTGCTTCAATCCAACTCTCATCCATTATTGGTATACCCTTTTCGACAGATTTCTGAAAGAAACACATCCCAATTCAAATCAAACTAAATGGGAATGGCATCTAAATAGAGCCATTGAGCAATTTTTATGCTATAACTTTTTATGTAGTTTTATTTATATTAAGATAAGTACGGGTTTATGTTGTAGCACATTTTTTGTGTGTATCAGTAAACTTTACTACTGCATCATTGATGATGATGATTGAGGGTGCTACAAGGCTGGATGCATCACCCAGATGTAGTAGTACACAGCTCTGCAAGCTACTGTTGCACCCTAGTAGATATGTTAACATGCACCGTCGACCTCTGTTACTCCTGTTCTAATATACCTCCATGACTAATTTATTGAAAAATTGTAAAGTGTTGGGTTTTGTATACTATACCACTCAGGTACATGTCATTTGTTGTACCCGGTTGCATACAAGTGCATTGGAAGAATTAGGAATAAGATGTCAGTTTCTCTTTTCTATTAATAATATTTACTTATAGTATCACATTGGGTCAACTGTAACTATGTTTTAATTTTTCTTATAAATAAATAAATGTTTATGTAGAAATGGAAACTAACAATATACTTATCTGAGAGAACCGTGTCAGCCACCAGATGTGTTGTATCATCTGTCAAAACAGAACTGTATATGCCACCCATCCAGTGAACTTTTTTTTTCATATCTTCCTGTAAACAGAATCATTAACATACAAGGAATGCAAATTATGGATGATAAAGTAGCAGTAATCAATTTCACCTCATATTGTTAGTGGATAACCATTTACTAGTAATGGGCTTTTATGCACCACTAAAAAAAAGTAGTGACTTTTAAGGCTCTGTCATAAATTCATCAGAGTGATGTTTCTCGAGGCAGAACTTTGATTTTTGTCTATAATTTACTGTTTGCATGAATCAGGTGATAAGATTGGGAAAGTACCACTACCAAACAAAATACTGGCGTCAAGTGTATAACTATTACTATATACTAATTGGAGCTGCTTGCGCATTTACTTTATCTCAATTATTTTCTTTTATACTCTATTGGGCAAAATAAAAAAAGATTAAAGTACAAATTATACCTTTTTCGTTTTAGTCAATCCACTAGCAGTTATAACAAGACCTCTCATGGCAATTGTGAAGACTGGCTCAGGTCCCTTTGGTATAGGTGCTCCTTCTATCAATGAACATGATAAGCAACGTGGGCCCACTAACCTTTAAATAATTTAAAAGTAACTAAACAGTGTGCTCTATACGCCACCATAAGAAACAATGAAGAAATATATATAAAAGACAAGTGTGTATCTTATTTAGCAAAATCTAAAAATGTAATTAGTACTTCATGAATGTTAAGTGTCAGATTTAAAAAAAAGAATGCAAGCAATTTTTTTTTACAAATATTACTAGCATTCTTTATTTATTTATTTATAATAGTATACACAACAGCTAATTTAATCACACAGTTACATAAGAAAAAATAAAACAAGTAGACTCTTCTTCTTGAAGTGCCATCTCCTACCGGAGGTCGGCTATCATTAAGGCTATTCTAATCTTTGATGCAGCGGCACGGAACAAGGATCGTGTGATCACGAAATACGTCTTCTTCCAGATGGTCGTTTACCCTGAACTTTTCCTTGGATGATGAGCTGGAGCAGTTCGTATTTGTTATTACGCATTATATGACCAAAGTACTGGAGCTTGCGTTTTTTCACGCACAAAACAGATAAATTAGCCAACAGGTGCATAACTACATTATCAGAGACAATTTATGAAAGTTAAGTTTAATATGTTACATAAGTTCTTAAATTATGAAGTGTCAAACAAAGTGTTTTTTTTTTTAATTAAATTAGACCAAGTACATACATGATTTTATTTTTAAAGTTACTTTTTGATAGATGAAAAATATCTACATCACTGAAATTTTCATTGTACAGGCGGGGTAATCTTGTTAAAATGGAATTTTTGTCATAATTTGTATGGTAGTATGGAACATAAAATAATCCTGTATTTCTAGTATGTCTCTTAGGAGCAGAAAATGTTATAAGTCCTAGTAGTGTAGGGTGGTCTATATTGTGCAAGATATCATAAAGCAAACTCATATCTAATAGAAGCCTTCTATTGTACAGTGTTAGTCATTTAAAGTACTTGCAAACTCCTAACCATTTCAAATAAGCTTAGGCTTGTGTTAGGAGATGGTTCACGTCAATAGTTGAATGGTGGATTTGAACCCACAACCTTAGGACTCACAGTATAATCACACTATAATTTAGGTTAATCTTAATCCACTACTACACAGGTCACAAAAATTCAGATAAGGGTTAATATACACTTACAAACATTTTGTAGTTTTCAGCTTTTCAAATAGCTCCCCATTAAAATCAGAGAGAACAAAAACATCTCTTTTTGTGAGACCATCAAATGTATTTAAATTATTTTCATGAATCCATTTGGCTTTGAGGCCACCACCGCTATGTTGTTCACATGACTGCAACCGAAACATAGTGCCAATAATAAAAATAAATATATTAAAGGTAAAATTATAGTTCTAAAAATAAAATTGAGATTTAATGTATAATTTAAAAACCAATATAAATGTAATCTCAATTTTTAAAGTGGCAAACCATAAAAATAGTTGAGAAATAGTGATTAGATTAATATATTTATAAGAAAATCCTTGCCGATTTCTTTTGTGTAGACAATATAAAAGAAGTTTTAACTAATAAATTCAATGTTACAAATTCTAATAAATGGTTTGAATCTCGTTAAGAAAAGCTGAAGAATCAAAGGCTAGTTCACTAATCACTTATTTATAAACAACTATAGGCACTATAATATATCTGTAAATAGTACAAAAATTAGTAGAAGAAAAATAACTGCATGAACCTACTGTAAAAGCAATTTTCATTTCTTCGGAACAGTCATTTTCACAAATACAGTCTTTCGGTATTATAAATGTGACATTTATTTCTTCGGTCATTTTTTGCATCACAACGATTTAACCTAGTTTATAATATTATATTTAGGTACGCGTTAATAACATAATAACGAACATTAAAACTCAACTTGGCGCGGTTTTTGTGTAATTTACCAACAATGCATCAAATTTGCGCTCCGCTTGTCACTGTCAGTGTCAAGTATCAAAATGAACTATCAATTCAATAGCATATTATTTAATCTTTGGTCAATGGAAACACGATAATTTTAATTGTCTTTGCGTAGAAGTGTAAAACCGTGCCCCTTACACGAAGTACGGTATGGCACAAGTACATTGCTATGGACAGTATATGATGTTCAAGATTCCAATAACCATTGCTTTGTCAGAGGGAAGAAGTATGATAACCTATCAAAATTATGATAGATATCAATATGTATGACTATATTCAGATTTTTATTTCAAATTTGGGTGATCATCATATTTGACAGGGTTGATGCTGTAATAGAAATAGCGTACGGAATTGCGTATGGAATGTCATTTATAAATAAAAGTTTGCGATAGTTATAGGAAGGGCAGTAGACATAATATACATTTAAAAATATAGCTTGGAAATATTACTAATGCTTTACTTTCATTCCTATATTCGTATTAAACAATCCCATTAGGGCCAATTGGGGCCAATGCCATTAAGGCACCAAACTGCCTAGATTAGATGAACTATTAATCTGCTTGTTAATCTGTGGTGAAATGTTGAACTTGATTGATAGATGGTGAAGTATTGCTGGGTATTTAATAGTAGGTTATATTGTGTTGGTTCTGGGTTTTAAGATTAAAACAGGTCGGTGTAATTAATGTAACCAACAGTGCACAAAATGTTGTACGACGAATTTAAACCTGTTGTGGACTTACTTCTCAATAATTGGACAGCTTTACAACTAGCTGTTGAACATGGTATGGGAGCACCAGGAGGAATAAAGGTAGAGAACTGACAATTCGTTTATTAATATGTTTAAAAATATATCAAAAGCTTGTGATATTATGCAGAATTTTTTTATGTGCGAGGCCATGTATGTTTATTACTTCGTATTATACAGATTCCTGACCAAAGGCAGTAATTGTTGATTTTTTTACAAATTGAACCATATATTTCAGACTGCACAACTCATGTCAGTTTATATAGCAAGATACTGTGTAGAGAATATTGTAGAGAGGGATGATCTTACAGAGTTGTTGGAGGATTTGATGGATGAAGAATTTGAGACTGTTTGCCGTGACAACTCAACTAAAGGTAAATATAATATAAATAAACTTTTATGTTTGTTATTCAACTTTTGAAGTTGAATGATCAGTGAAATAATTGCATGAAATGGAAATTCAACTGCTTCCAATTCCAATATTATATAATGCCATGGTCAAATTGACATTGTGCTTCAATTAGTTTACTACTTATGTATTTTCAAGTAAAGCCCTACTTAATGACCGGCACACCCACATGCAACTACTGTGGCATTAAGGATGTTTTCATGCACCATTGGATTTAGTAGTTAGAGATCTAAAATAAAAATATTTTTTTAGTATAATTAGTTTCATTCAATGTGTCATTTTCCTAAAGGTCAATTATTTTATTTCAGAAATAGCAACACTTCTCCTGTTATATCTAGAGTTATTGAAAGAAGGCCAACATGATGAACTTAGGACTAGACTAGAAGCATTGCCCAAGTGTCAGAAGTGGCTTAGTGTGCCCATGCAGAGTTCTGCGCCCCCACAAGTGAGATATATTGTAAAATAATTTTTGTACTTTTTTATATTTTGATGGCAAAAACGTAAAGCTCTCGCGATAATTTTACATTTGTGGTTTATGCTATGGTTACAGCTTTGGTAATTTCAACACTATTAGTTTAATGTATACTATTTTTATTGTTATCTCATAGTACACAAGCATATTTATGTATTTTGCAAAATTTTGACTAAATATATCTATTTCCATATTCCTTTAGTGCCATGGCAACCCAGATGACGACAGCACTAGCAGCGGTGAGGATGAGGATACTAATGAAAATGCCAGTAATAGTGTTCAGGCTTCATCATCAAGGCCAAATAATGAACCTGAGCCTATGGATGAAGATGTTGAACCAGGATGGATGGTAGTGAGAAATAGAAGGAAAAAATAAAGCGAAAACGATATTATAATTTTATTTATATCATGGTTAAATAAATGTTGCACATATTTTGGAATGTGATTGCTGAAAATACAACTAATTGATTTAATGGAGAAAACAATTATGTTTTCTATAAATTTCAATAGCACACCAATGATGGGTTGCTATTTTACAGCTGTCACATTTGCTGTATCTTGTGATACCATCGTTTTTAGCTGACATTTCAATGAGGTTTTGCCTACAACTTAATGGTCTTCAGGAAACTCCACTATGTTCCACGATGTAATCTTAATTGTTTCTACTATATGAGTTATTAGATGTGAGAAAATGGTAGCAGAACAACACCAATATAACTCAATTCATATGTAGTTTATAATAAAACACTATATTATATTAGCTGGTAGTGCATATCACTAAGAATCTAAAATTATTTTGTTGTTAACACAGAATACCTTCTTGTTTGTTTAATCAATAAAATTAATTATTGTTCCTTATAATTTTTCTTACATCCTTATAGCTATTTAAATCATTAGTGAGAGTCAACAGAAATTTGTTGATTTTAATTCCAACATACTTGTAGCATTTGCCTATATCTGATATGTAAGATAATAATTCCCGAATACATAGATGTTAAACAGCTGCTGGTTAATCCATGACATTATAAACCAAAGGTTTCCACAACCCGTAATAAAATTTAACAGTAGTCTAAATGGATATAGCCTGCAGACAATATTCAGTGGGTAAGTGATAGACTAGTAGAAAAGAGAGTTCCCTTTTCAGAATTTTAGTTACTCGTACCAAAGATTCAGGCTGAGCGAATTTTAGGTGTATGGGTAATGTAAGTTGTAATAGTCTTTAAACTAACAGCGCGCATCGCCCACAAAAAAATCAGACGTAATTCAAGAGAATGAAGGAGGATTTTTATTTCATAATAAAGAGTCGATGGTCAGTTAAAAATTAGTCATACGTTAGGATGTATAGTAACTATGGGAATATTGTAAATTTAGCATACACTTAGTTGAATATACCTAATATTGATAATAATAATTATGATGTTTATTATTGTGATAAAATACACAGCCAGTGAAGCTGACTTTGACTGCTTCACCGAATTGAAAGGTGGCATAGCTTTTAGGTCGCATAGCCTGAACCTCTGTTGCCAGTAAATCGACCGACCAGGGTCGCCCCGGTTAGGGGTAACCTCGGCTTGGACGGTCACTATGTTATGCGTTAGCATTCCGATTCGAGGGCGCTCCAGAGGACCGAACCCCGACTCAGTCGGTTGCTATTTCATGGTTTTAAAAGAGACATTCAAATCTTGCTTTGAATGCCTCTTCGGGATATGATGTTTCCACAAATAGGATTATCTTCTCTTATTTTGCTGTAATCTGCAAGTTCAACCACTCTGTGTACTTTCGCTACTCCACAGAAAAAAAAGATAATATGTTGAACTGTCAATGCCATATATTTTGACAGTCATTTGTATTAATTTGTGTATTAATTCGATATCATTGATAAAATTAATTTTGAGGCTTGATCTCTTAGAATAACTATCTAACCCTAATGCCTTTAACAGCTAGACAAAGAAGTATACATAACAAAAATGGAACTAAAAGATCTGCTAGTTTCAGTAAAGGGAAGAAAACACGAAAAGCTAGCGAAAGGTAAAAACAGACAACGCCTTTTATTTTAGATAAAATATTGAAAATAATGTATTTATTTTTAAAGTTCAATCCCGTAGTAACTACGGGATTGATAATGATGAAATGAGATATTTTTTTGTATGATACGTTAATTTTAATTTAGAAAATGTGTCTTGATGTTTGTAGTGTTATTTATTTATTTGTAATAACCCCTTCTGGGTTATCTATATTCTTAATAAATGAGATATTTATCAAATTTCTAGTTTCATATCTTCAACCGAAAAAGGCATATCCTAAGAGGAATAAGCACTACTGAGAGTTTTGTAAAGATTTAGCACCAAATTGTGTAAATTATTACATATTCGTCACTCAAAAATTGCTGCTGGAAATCATGCTCCAAAGCAATAAGGGTCTTGATTTAATTTGTCAAAACCAATTAATGATAATAAATGAATGCCAAGTGAACAGAAGAAAGGTAGCAAATATCTTGCCATGATGCCATTTTAAATGTATTAGTTGAAAAAATAGATAACAAAAGATTAATATTGAGTTTTTTCTACTAAAGGAAATACAGCCTTGCTTGCTATTCTAATGTGAAGAAGGTAGATCAGGAATTTTGTATTGACTGATGATTATTAGCCAATACATATGACGCAACAACAATGTAGTATAAAATATTGATTTTTAAATTGTAGTGAGTATCTTGTGACAAATGCTCCTTCAGACCTGCGCAGTATAGCATACCCTGGAGGTGCGGCTGCTTTGGTGCTTTTGCTAACTTCTCGTCTTATGTCAGCATACTGGAGCCATATTTCAGATTGTGATGAGACATACAATTATTGGGAACCATTACATTTTCTTGGTAAGTATATACCTTTTTCTTCTATCCTATTAATATTATAAACATGAATGTTTGTGAGTTTGTATATGTAATGTTACTTTTTCATTGAAGACATCAAAACCTGCTAGTTATCGGGTTATGGAGAGACAAAACTGCTCTATGTATAATATTCCTCGTAGCGTACAGTTGCATGCATTAGCATTTCAGAGTTGATTAACTTAATCATGCTCAAGTTTACAAAGATCATGGATGGAATCCTCAGGCATATGGCTTCTATCACATCTCTGCATCTATACATACATCACTGATGTTTGCACATGCTCCTTAAATGATACAACCTTTCTGTATATAATATATATGTCCCACTTTTGGGACCTTTTGGCCTCTATAAAGAGCCACATGGCCCTAGTGCGGATTGGCAGACTTCACATGCCTTAGAAAAACTTTCTAAGACATGTAGGTTTCTTCACATTGTTTTCCTTCACCACCAAGCACATGCAAATCAGCACAAAAAATTGCAACAACAAATTTATTGGTGCCGCACTGGGGATCGGACTCAGGTTGCTAGCATACTGTGCAACTTTAGCCAACCGTCCGGACACTGAGCTACCACGGCTCCACATAGTAGATACTAGTACATACTGCTTACTTGCACTTTGCCCCTTAATGCCCTACCAACCCTGCCACTCACATATGTAATATAAAGAACAACAATCAATATCTGTGTTTCACCATGCTAATGTTTGATCAAAAATGTATGGTAGCAGAGTGTCAAAACTCTGACTTATCTAATGATTAATGTTGATTATTAATTCCAGTATATGGCAGTGGTCTACAAACTTGGGAGTACAGTCCTATATATGCAATCCGCTCATATATGCCACTCTGGCTTTTTGCTGTACCTGCAAAGATATTCTCTTTTGTGATGACCCCTACCTCAGTGTTCTATACTATCAGAGCATTACTGGCAACACTGGCTGCTTGCGCTGACTTCATGTTTTATAAGTAAGTAATATAGAGTTCTTAAAATAGTAGTGTTTAAAACACTATAAATATTATTCATGCATGAAAAAATTATTAATTGCTGTTATACTAAATAAGCTTAAAACATTTGACGAGAATATGTTCACCTAATACCAAACCAACATTTTGAACTTTTATGGCAGGCAAATGTCTTATTTTTTTATATTTTTGTACATTATTACATACAGAGCGGTATGTCATGAGTTTGGAGTGCATGTGGGCCGTGTTTGGCTGTGTTTCACACTGCCCGCTGCGGGGATGTTCGCATGTAGTGCTGCCATGCTGCCCTCCGCTTGGAGTTCGGCTCTAGTGGCGGCCGGATTGGCCTGCTGGTGGCGCCGCCGGTATCCCTACGCTGTTCTTCTCATCGCCACCACCACACTCCTGAGTATGTATTTTTTTTTTTTTTTTTTTATAGTAAATAAGCTCACGTTTGGCTTTTATCTTGCTTGATGGAAGGCGAAGATAAAGCCTAGGATGGAGCACGTGAGCCTATAAGGTGTCTGTTCACATTGGACTTAAAGGTGTCCAGATTGTACCCGTGAGGAAAGACTGAGCGCGGCAGAGAGTTCCATTCCTTAGCGGTCCGCATAAGGAAGGTGGAGGCAAACCGCTTCGTGCGTATTGATGGAATGTCTACGACGTAAGGGTGGAACTGCTCGCCGCGCCTAGTCGTTCGGTGATGGAAAGGGGAGGGGGGTATTAGGTCATGCAAAACCTCCGCACACTCGCCGAAATGCACCCGATAGAAAACCGAAAGGCAGGCCACTCGTCTACGGTGTGCGAGGCTCTGAAGATTTGCCTCAACGAGCGAGTCACTGCCTATGATCTTCTTCGCTCGGCGCTCCAACGAATCTAAAGCTTCCAGCTGATACTTAGCAGACCCATCCCAGAGATGGGAACAGTACTCCATGCAGGAGCGAACTTGGGCTTTGTAGAGACTTAGTAGCTGCTCCGACGTGAAGTACCGCCTCACCCTGGAGAGGATACCGAGTTTTCTGGCAGTAGTTTTTGCAATGGACTCAATGTAGCGGCCAAAGTTTAGGTTAGAAGAGAGAGATCTAAACCTAAGAGCTGAAGATGGTTATTAATCGGAACGGGGACATTCCGGAAAGTCGGAGTCAGTTGGAATGGACTCCGTTTCGCCGAAAAAAGACAAGCCTGTGTTTTAGAGGGATTGAATTCGACCAAATTGGCATCACCCCATTGGGAGACAGCCTCCAAAGTCGAGTTCACCTGATCAATCATTGACTCCCTCAAAGACTGGGTTTTTGATCCAGACTTCGCGTCGGACATGTATCTCACCGAGACCGTGCTGTCATCAGCATACCCAAAGATACCGGGTGTTGCCAACATGTCGTTGATGTGCAGCAGAAAAAGGGTCGCGGAGAGCACAGACCCTGAGGGACACCGGCATTGATAGCAAAGAAGTCGGACGAGGCGCCGTTAACGACGACCCGAATCGATCTGTTCCTCAGGAAATCTTCGATCCATGTGCAAAGCCCGGATGCAATACCGTAAGCCGGAAGCTTTCCAATGAGACTAGCGTGCCAAACTTTATCGAAAGCCTTAGAGATATCAAGAGACACCGCAAGAGCCTCACCATGTCTCTCAATGGCTTCACTCCAGATGTGAGTGGCATACACGAGCAGATCTCCAGTGGACCGGCCTCGACGAAATCCGAATTGACGGTCACTGAGAAGGTCGTTGTCTTCGAGATATGCAAGGAGACGGTTGTTTAAGACACGCTCCATAATCTTACAGAGTATGGAGGTGATTGCGATAGGTCGATAGTTGGTTGGGTCGGCACGACTTCCTTTTGGGACGGGTTGACATTGGCAATCTTCCAGGATCTCGGAACTTGACCAGTCCTCAGGGACAAACGATAGAGGCGAGTCAGAACAGGAGTCAACTCAGGCGCACATGAGCGCAAGACAATGGCAGGAATGCCGTCAGGCCCGTTGGCCTTATTCACATCTAGAGATCTGAGTATTTTGAGTACCTCTTTTGTCGAATGTGTACTTCTGGCATTGTAGAGTCACAACGAGGTATCAAGGGTGGACAGTTACCAGCAGCATCTAGTTGTGAATTCTTCGCAAATAGAGAGGCAAACATGTCTGCTTTCTCTTTGGCGGTGTGAGCCAACGAGCCATCCGACTTCTGCAATGGTGGTAAAGAAGATTGGCAGAAATTGGCTTCGACTGATTTGGCAAGGGACCAGAAAGCTTTACTCCCTGAAGGGTAAGATGCTAGTTTGGCTCCAATATGGCCAATATGGTCGAAACGGGCCTTACGGAGGGCATGTTTGCAGGACTTGGCAGCACAGTTAAAGGCTTTTTTCAGTTTCTGGACGTTTGGCGCCTTGCGGGCTCGAGCATCCGCCCATTCCTGGTATGCTAAGTGTTTAAGTGTTTCGGCGCTTTTACACTCAGAATTAAACCATGGGCGGGCTTTGACATGGAGTGAGACATCAGAATATGGAACGAAATATTCCATTGCCTGATATATCACTCCAGATACAGCGTCCGCGCAGCATGCCGGGTCGTCTGAAGAGAAGCATACGCGTTGCCAAGGGAAAGACGCAAAGAAATGTCGCATCTCATCCCAATCAGCTGACTTGTATCGCCATACACGCCTTGTCCCTATGTGCTCGGGTTCAGGAGGCGAGTAGACTGACACAGATTTTACCAGACAATGGTCGGAGCTACCTAACGGAGAGGAAACTGTAACTTGATATCGGTCTGGATCAGTTGTCATTAGAAGGTCCAAGCAATTGGCCGTGTGGCCATCAACATCAGGTATCCGAGTAGCGCCAGTTACTAGCTGGGAGAGACCTAGCGGTAGAGCAAATGAGTATGCTAGTCTCCCAGCATGGTCGGTGCTCTGGTATGGGTACAGCCACTCCTGGTGGTGGGCGTTGAAGTCCCCCAGAACAACTAACTGGGCCAACGGGTACCTGAGCTGAGCTGTTTCAGCCGAGTCAGTTAGATACTGAAAGAGCCTGGTTGTCTCCATGTTATCGGTATGCGACCGATAAACACTGGCGTAGAGTATCTGCTCCAAACCAGTGTTCACCAGAACCCACAATACGGAAAAACTGGAATCCTCTAAGTTACGGAGTCGTCGACAGCAGATGTCATCGCGAGCGTACACACAGGTTCCAGCGCGAGATTTAAAATTGTGCTCCAGGGTGTATCCTGGGTAATGTAAGTATGCTGTATCTGATGGACATCCGATTTGCGTTTCCGTAAGGAACAGCAGGTGTGGTTTTTCAGTCTCAAGGTGGTGGTGGACCGGGGTGAGATTGGAGTGCAGACCTCGAATATTTGAGAGGTGCACTTTTAGTGCGAGGGAGTGCAACCGCTGTTTAACCAGTTTCTTATTGTTGACTTTTTTCATTACTTATTTTGACGAACAGACAGACAGGAAGGGGACAGTTAGGCGAGCAGTTAGTTAGTATCTATACTTTGCGTATAGATAAATGCCAAGCTATACAAACATAGTGCCGCACTGACGGGAGACTGGTCCGGAGCGCGCGGGGACGCCCTAACCCCCCCAGGGATGGTCACCGGGCCCTCGCATCCGGTCGCCAACCGGCACGATGACGCATCCTGGGATTTTTCGCGAGTTGGCGGGGCAGCCTTTCATAGGTGGCTATCCTACTAGTTGGGCCCCCTACTACCTGCGGTCGGCCAGCGGAAAACCGTGCTTAGGATCCCGCTACCCTCCGCGAACAGTCACCTAGTACAAGCACCACGCAGTATCAGCATCGGTTCTCATCACTATGCTACTGCCTAGACTCCCCTTCCAAAAGGGCTACTCAAGGCATCATGCCGAAACGCGATCGAAATCACTTGGCGGCAAGGCTTTGCCAAGAGGGTGGTGACAAACCACGGCCGAAGCCTACCACCAGATAAGAAGTGGGGATTGGGTAGGGATATTTGGAAGGGAAAGGATTCGAGGGGTGGGATTGTCACTATTTGGATAGGACGAGGGAAATAAATAGTGACAGCTGTGGAGTCCAGGGCCGCTACCTCCCGTATTCATCGGACAGATGAACCCACTGGCTATAAAATATTATTATATTCTATTTTACAATACAATGAAGGATCTACTTGATTTCAAGTTTGCAGTCATGGCTTAAAGATTAATTTACATGTATAAAGTTTGCTAGTAGGGAAAGTCTCAACTTTATCAGCTGAATTTATTTGATGGAGTGCACAATTGAGACAGTGTCAATACCATTCTGAGTTAAATTTTTCAATAAAATTAAAATGATACCTTTAAAGCAAACCCTTGGAAGCAAAAAATGCGACGGCGCTGTGAGGGTACATTAAAAAATATAGTTTGCATTTTTTCACGTGTCTCATAACATTCGATTTAATTTCACATTAAGTTAGATGAATAACTCAATATTACAGCGATCAATTCATTTGATAATTCATTTTTTCTTAATTTTTTATTGTAAAGAATCATTAGTCATTGTGAGTAGTTTGATGAGAGTTTGATGATTTGAAGTCGTTTTTTGTTTTTACTCGTAAATATACTTGTTTGAAGTGTATTAAATACAGTTTATTTCTTGTAGGTTGGCCATTCACAGCTATCCTAGGCTTGCCCATAGCTATAGATATGCTGTTACTTAAAGGACAATATAAGGAATTTGTCAAATGGTCACTTATCGGGCTGATGATGATCCTGGTGCCCACGGTAGCGGTGGACTCGTGGCATTACGGACGTCTAGTAGTCGCTCCGTGGAATATAGTCCCCTACAACATATTCACGGAACACGGTCCTGATTTATACGGCGTGGAGCCCTGGACTTATTACATTGTGAATGGATTCTTGAACTTCAATTTTGTTTGGGTGAGTTTAATAATATTATGAAACTGAGAATTTCGCTCGATTGCTTGTTCTAGCGAAATTCTCGAGATGATATACTATTTTTAAAATCTACTACTTTTAAAATCGTATGGAACAATGCTTTTTGATTGAGATATAATGACTATGTACATACTATATAAAAACAATGAGCACAAACTAAAGAAGAAGAGACAATAGAGGTGTCAGAACTTCGGAATATAACTATTCTTCAGAAGCAAGAATGGCCCAACGCGTTGGAGCATTTACAGTTTAATCTGTTTGATTTTAAAGTCTGTTCTTTCAATTTCCTTCCCATCATCTTTTCTATTTACAACCCTATTGCAACATTTATCATTTTATTGTCACTTTCACTACAATATTTAACTCTCTCTTTCTTATTTCAATATCCTTATGTATTGATTACATTTTATCATATACTCTATTTGTATGTGTTACACTTTCTTATAATTTATATTCCATACTATATCTGTTGGTATGGAACATTTGCTTGAAACGGAACGTACGTTCGAAAGGGACGGAACGGAAGGGACGGGGTAATTGTAAAAATAAAAGTCAAAGTGTATTCTTGTCGCACTTTTGAGCTCGGATAGTGTATAGGTTGAAACTTGTAGGTGCTGTCGTTATTTTGCCCGCTACTTCTAACGGCGTGCACAGCTATCGCAGTGCGGCTGACGTCCCGTGCCTCCTTCTGCACCCCCTACTGGCTCGGTCTGATGCCCCTCGCAATGTGGCTGGCCGTGTTCATGCTACAACCGCATAAGGAAGAAAGGTATGTGTATATAGATCTTTATGTTTGTTATTTACCTTCTTCCATTTGACCGTGTACATGTAGAGCTGCTCGAATCATCGACGAACAAGCTCTTTCCAATTGACTGAACCCAGAAGGGGTTTGCAAATAGATGTCGGGGCTCTTTGCATTCTTTATTGCATTTACCATTTACCAGTATTCTGAGAAACTGTTCGAAATCATCCCACCTACACCGATTCCATTATAATAAACATGATTAAGACGGTTAAATTGATTGAGCGACCTTAAATCATATTTACTATATATAGGCGTCGAGTCATACCATCTAGTACTCAAGCCTCAAAAAGATCAGTGTTCCTATTCACCTATAAGCAAAAGGGACAGAGAGTTCCAGCTTCACCCTGACCAGGAGAAGAGCTAGCGTAGTTGAAACTACGGATTACTACGTGTGCTAATTGCCGTAGTTTTGACTAAAGAATATGGAGTATATGTGTAGGATTTTTCGACTACACTTTTTTCTTTACAAGTAATAGGCGTTCGACTCTATTTTTCTCCATTAAGTAAGAGTGTGTGACTGCTTGTAAAATATTGTGATTTGCAGGTTCCTATACCCAGTATATAGCATGGTGGTGCTAGCCGGGGCTATCTCACTCGACTGCCTGCAAAAGATGACGTATGCTGTTGGCGCGGAACTCTTAAGGTAAGCGGATAAGCTGGTAATACGCATTGTTAAGTAAGAATAAGTAATAAGAGAAGAGAGATTAAGAGAGAGAAAGGGATAGCATGAAACAATAACAAGAGAAAAATAAGTAAAAGAATGATATTTTTAAGTCCTACTGCACCATGTCGGGGGAACGAATTTTAAGATGAATGAATGATGAAATTTGAGATTAGCGACAACCCTCAATTAGGTAAAACGTGGGACAAAGTTTATAAATCGCCCTGTTAAACTAATGCAGAATCAATATAGCCTTTGTTACATAAAAAATACATGCATTGTTGAAATAAATAAAATAATGGTTGGTTTCCGCTGTTCGGCTTACTGCGGACTAATTTATGATTTGCTTAGATGATCTGATCATCGTCATCAGCCTGTGTCTACCAACTAGCCTTTCCCAATATCTTACACCATATACGCTTCTTCTCTTTCCGCGTCCAGCCACTTCCGACCCATGCGCTGCCATTCCAAGACTTTCTTTCCCTACTGCCGTCACTGATGCAGATCGGAGAGGAAATTGTCTAATTGATAGATAAACCTTATAAATTTTCTTACTGCGCCATGATCACATGGTTATCTTTCTACTAGTATCAATAGCCCCTGAACTACTATAGAGATCTGCTTGACAACTTCTACTTGAAGCTGTTATCCTAGTGTGCTGGTGGGTATATTTTTAGACTTAGACATAAACATATTCTTTATTGGCATCATTCGAATACATTACAAACAAAATATGAAACATATTAAAATGAAAAAAAAATACAGTTAAAGAAAGAAAAAACGACAAATCGGATATGATGCGAATATATGCGATAGTGCTAATTTTCAGCGGTGCCCAGGACTACCCAAAGTCGTGCGCGCGCAATACTACGTTTACATGGAATTAATACAGACGAATAAACAAAGAAATATATATTTACATATATATCCGTCCGAAGGTTCTTCTTAAATGATTCCTCTAATTTTATGTATTTCATAGTTTTATTGGATCTGACGACTTTTATTTTTCAGGTGGCGGTTGGATGGCAGGGAGAAGAGGCACTACTTGGCATACACCGGTTCAATTATGATTATATTCGTGATCCTAGCAGGAACAGCAGGTGAACTTACAAAAATATTCTCACTCTCACTCATAATATATAGAGTAAAAAGAGATGGCTATTGGTGATTGATTTCCACCAACTTATCAATAGAAAAGCATCGTGAGGAATCTTTTTTAAATAGATTATGTTGTTTGGCAAAAAGAAATTTCAAATAAATAAATAGTTGATGTACCCTTTCCAAATACCTGTTATTTAATTCCTATCATCATCCAATCATTCTCTATTCCAGGCGTATCCCGTATAACGGCCCTGTACAACTATTACCACGGCCCGATGACGATTCTCCGCCAGCTCCCGACTGGCGTGGAGGGAACGAGGAACGTTTGCTACGGCAAGGACTGGTACAGGTCTCCTTCCAGCTTCCACATCAGCGAGGGCTACAGGATACGGTTCATTAGGAGCGAATTCGATGGGATGCTGCCAGCACCTTATGAAGAAACAAGTAATGGTAAGAGAAGAACCGAAAACAAGCTATTGTAGAGTTTTAACAACGGCTTCTACTGTAAATGAATCGGCGGATAGGAACTACTTACTATACGACCCTATGTATATCAATCAAAGCATCCATGGTCTCTGTGTCCACCCACGGTATAATAACAATAATCCCTAATAAATAATGAGCCGTGGTAGCTCAGTGTCCGGGTGGTCGCCTCAGGTTGCATAGTACGCAAGCAACCCGAGTTCGATTCCCGGTGCAGGCACCAATAAATATGTGGTTGCAATTTTATGTGCATCGTGAAGAAACCTACATGTCTTAGAACATTTTTTCTAGGACATGTGAAGTCTACCAATCCGCATTTGGGACGCGTGGCGGACTATGCCCTTATACTCTTTATACAGAGAAGGCCTGTGCCTAGCAGTGGGACATATATAAAGGCTGTAACTTTTAATAATAATAAGCTCTTACGTCCTTTTCACCCTAGCCAGGTATACGAGGATAGCTTTCGCTATCTGCTTTTTACCTAAGTTATTAACTATATGTGAGGCTAGCCACACACTGACCACAAACTTTTTTTAGCAAATGATTTTTTTGTAGTTAAAAATAAATGTCAATACAAAGGTTAGCCAATTGAGATTCGAACCCACTAGGGTTAAAAGGTCTATTTATTTACAACGTTTTAAGCGTCAATAGTCTAAGATACGGGCGTCGTAGGTTCGAATCCACCATTGGATTATCGAAGTGAACCATCTAGCTAAGCTTAAGCTTAGTTGGAGTGGTTAACAAGAGTGTATGTAATATATATAAAAAAAAAATTATAATTATTTAATATAAATATAGAAAATAATTGTACCCCCTACTTTCAGGAACATGCATCATCCATCCGCACTTCAACGACCTAAACAAGGGCGATAATCGAACCTACGTGAACACATCGCAGTGCCACTACCTCGTCGACTCTGACATCGGCTCCCCTACAAAGCTGCAGCCAGCCTACCACAAGGACAGCACCAAATGGGAAATAGTCTCAGCGGTCCCCTTCATAGATGCGACCAAATCGCACGTACTGTACCGCTCCTTCTACGTGCCGGGCTTGTCGGAGAAGAATGTCGTGTACGCGAATTTGTACCTTTTGAGGAACAAACTGTTAGCCAGTTAAGTTCATTTTGCTCTAACCAATTTGGTCTGCGTATTTCGAAGCATTATGACACTTATACAGTTGATAAATTTGTCCTCAAGTTTTTTTGATCAACTGGGGTAGACAGTCGTAGCGATCATTATCTATTCAACGAATTTTCTAATTTGCAATTCGTCTAAGCACCAGGCTCACGAGAGGGCTTTATCACGATTGGGTCTTCTTTACACGGTTTATGATTGGAGCTTATGTGACATGGGGTGGTTTGGGGCACAAACTTTAACTCGTCGATAGCTGCGATAAGAGCCCTTAGTTCAGCATTGGGTATCCAATTTACGATGTTTGTGTAGAGCTGTATAGAGTATCAATTTGGGCCCAGAATATACTGATGAATTTCATTTCGTAGGATTTTTCTTTTGAAAGCAACAAATGCTATCTCTGTCTACACCGTTTGGTTTAAAATGTCATGAGTGCTTATTTTTTTTATATATGACCAAAAAAGAAGCAAGTGAGAAGTTATTTATGAATCATTATGTAATATAACGGTTCCCGCCTTTGAATGTATTTTAACGTATAAAGAAATCACTAATACGAAACTTTTAAATGCAATATTGTAATTTTGGTCAAAAAATTGAATGTTTTTGATAAATTTATTTCACATTGCGGCATTTTTATGCTGTATTTAATAATAATTATTATCGATAATTATTTAACACGTCGACTAATAATTTATACTAAGCTGTTTTATAAAAGTGTACTTTACAGTAGAGGCTTATAAACGTGATAACGTTTATATTCATTAGGATACATATTTCAATTTGTTAATTTATTCATGACAAAAACAAAATAGTTATTTTTCCATAATTATATTTTCAACAGAGTTCAAAATAGAAAAAGGCTCTCAATTCGTCTGTATATTATTTGAATACATAACATACGACTGAGTGAACTAATTTCGGTCCAAGTCTTAAATTTGCAATAGACGAATATATAAATATCATGACAACCTATTCCTACAATTCATTTTTTTTAAATGATGTATCTATATACATCAAGCTATGGTGACAGTTTGGTTAGGTTCTGATTAATTCTATTTCAGAATATTCCTACGAGAATTCGGAAATACAGTGAGGGCGTTATAACGGTTATCTTTTGATTCGATTTTTGAAGTCGATTTTTGTTTTTACACGTAATAATACTTGTTATTTGATGTAGTTTATAAGTTAGCGATGTGCGCGTAATTCGATATAGCGTAGTATAAATTGTTATCGACATGTAGATTTCCTCACGCTGCCTTCCTTCACCGCCACGCACGGGGTAAATCAGCACTTAAAATAGCATCAAACGAATTAATTGGTGCCATCACCGGGAATCGAACTCGGGTTGCTAGCGTACTATGAGGTCTAGACACTGACTGAGCTAGCACGGCTCTTTTACGTAAATGTAACCTTCCACTTTCACAAAGCGATGTGTCGAGAATGCCTAATCGAAATCCGTATCTCTGCCCACCTCTTCGAGTTTCGGGCGTGAATAATTTTATCTTTATTTTAATATATTTTCTATGTTCGTAGATCAAGTCTTAATACGTAATGGCGAAATTAATAGGAGAGGAAAGAATTCTACTTTCTTCTCTTAATAAATTCTTTTAAAGTCGCGTTCCTATTTATTGTTTCTTTTTAATTAGTATTTGTTTTGTTCTACCAAATAAATCGTACACTTTCATTGTCATATCGTCGTTGTTATATATAATTTCGTATTATAGTGTGTAAGTATTATAGAATTGTGGAAATGTTTAGATGAAGCCGGGCGTTTTTATACTCTATTCATTGTAATAATACATTTTAAAAGAACGCTTTTTGGTGGCAATAATTTGTAAAATAAGACAACTTTTGGAAACAAAAATATTATGATACCGTATTTTTTTTATCTTATGTATGAATATAAAATATGATAATTTAATTTGGAACGATATCCAAATATAAGAATGTTGCAATAAACTTAATTATATAATATTGATAATATTTACCCAGCACGTAGTAGCTCTAGTCAAAAGTATATGAAGCACAATTCTTTGGTTATAAAATAAGCTAAAGTGAAATTGGTATCAGTCTGGTAATATTGTGAACCTAGTCATAGATTCTTCTCATAAATCATTATAATGAACTAGCGATAGTGGCATTAAGTACACTAACTTTGTTTATTAATAACAAAAAATAATGGGGATGTGATAATACAATTATGTGACATCGTAATAGAATATTCCGTAGTACATCGTAGTACAATTTTCTATAGAAATTTATATGCGAAATGTTAATATGGACATTATCTATGCGCGATAGAATTTAATACGGTGAACATAGAAATTTATTTATTGGCATCACAATACAAAAACACATCACAGACAGAATTTAACACACATTAAAAAATAATGAAAAATGGACAAAACACAGTTAAAGTTACACGGACAAATAATACAAAACATATGACGCCAATATCGGACACCGTCTCAGTATATGCTGTCGCAAGGATGCGACAGCGCTGATTTTCAGCGGTGTCGCATCCTTGCATCATATTATAGGCATTTAAATATGATGGAATTTCTGGTTAAGACAAGTGCAATAATTAATGAATGAATGGATATTGAGACAACCATCAGGATACGAGATACGTATAAAAGAAATCCTTTGAGTAAATCTTCAAAAGAAATGCCAAAAATGTTCGATTTATGGAGAGACAATTTTTATTATTTTTTTTTTTATTTCAAGAAAGATATTGTCATATCCATTAATTTCCAAAACCACCCCCTCTACGACCTCCTACCTAATGATATCCCGCGCCCCATAGACTTCAAATCCCTACTCTCTCTTGTTAACTCTCCTTTTGTCTATATTTTATGTTCATTTGTTAACAAAAATAACATTAGACTTGAGTTTGTCTGTCTTTTAACTATCTAACCATTCGTATATATTGTGTATGTTTGTATTGTTTTAGACATATCAACAGTAAGCGTCGTCCGGAATTGTCTCAGCAGTATTTTATTTGATAGTTTCGTTTCTCGTCCGTCACGAAGCCCGTTTTTTACTGCAGTTTAACGTACACACTTCGACATTGGCGAAATCTAAATGGAAACGCCATCAACAAAAACAATTCTATTGAATCATTAATTTTGAGCTATTTTAGAGATCACGATAAATACGAACCGATTTTTTCCGAAAAATTACAAAAGAAAATCTTTTCTCACTATATACATAAGATGACTTAGATTAACATTTTAAGTTTAGTTGTTTAAACTGTACTTACCCTATTTATATTATAAACGTGAATGTTTGTAACGTGTTACTTTTCACGCAAAAACTACTGAACGGATTTTGATAAACTTTACAATAATATAGTTTACACATCAGAGTAACACATAGGCTAGTAATTTATAAAGGTATAGTACGAATTGTCCAAAAGATAAAGATAAGTGGGATAAAATCTGCGAGCTATTCTGGCGTGCACCGCAAAGCCGTAAGAGTTACACGGATATGTAAGATGGAAATTTTTATCTTATATAGTCCTACAATAAAATCCACGACAGTATATACCTTTTATATATAAGCCATTATCGCCAACATAGTTAACCATACATACAATAATAATTGATATATTATTTCTAACACACATTTCTACCGCATTTTGTATTTAGATTAGATAAAGTACAAGGGATACAGAAAAGTACGTACTTATTAATCGCGGACCGCGGGACACAACTAGTTGCACATAAATTTAATATTATTAAGTGTTCATTCGGTTTTAGTATATTAAACGTAATTACACTAAAATACATAATTCAGTAGCAAGTATGCAATCACTATAGTATGTAGCCGTAACGCACTGTAGCTCTTATATACTAAAAATAATTTCCCATTCGTGACGCAGCGGCGGATGACTGGGTCGTTTTATTCGCGAAGCTTTTTTGAACAACACAAATATGTTTGTAGTACAATCTGAAAGTAATTATAAAATGAGGACATTAGATATATGATTATTACAGTATAGGTAAAGGTAAAATTTTTCGATCTTCCGTAACAATGTGGTAACAGTTTCTTCTGATCTTACAATAATAAGAAATCTCTTGTCAAGACTTTGTTCGAAAAGTCTGTACGGAAAGCCACAGAGTAATACGACAACAGAGGTAACATGAAGTTGTACAGACCTAGGACGTTAGGCCAAGGGATCAGGGTTTGTGTAATTTTGTGTGCACACTATCGGTTAATGTCCCTACCGTTAGAGTTTTTCCCTAGACTGATAAACTTATTATGTCACAAGGAACATTCAGTGAAATCACAGTTGTCATTCTTTGCTAGTTTTCTTAATCTGCCAGTTCAGTTGTACCAATTTGGTTTTTTAAAGGCATATCTCTGACTCTCTAATATTGTTTCAATTTTGGTAATCAAACAATTATAAAAACAGTCAACAAATAAGTAGTCTACGTTTGGCACATTGAGAATTGAATTGTAATATTGGTTAGTGAAATGTCATTGGCATTTAGCAGAGTGGGTGTTTGGTGGGTCCAGGTGTTTTTTTTTAATTTATTTAAATACCTGCTGCTATTTTTTGTGCAGCAGCCTTGTTTACAGTATATATATATATATATATACATACATATAATTTCACTATTAACGTAACATGGGGTTCCCAGTCTTACACCCATTAATAGCTCATTTCACAAAACAACGATAGAAAAACTTAACTCTAAAAAGGCTGACTATACGATTACGTATTCTATTCGATTACGTAATACGAATTCAATTATAAGTTTCGCTCTTCCTCTCCGCCGTACACCGCCCCTCCTCCCCTCTTCTTTCGTCACTAGTTCTGTCTTACTCTTCCCATATATACATGAAATTTTCCCCTTCACTTTTGTCGTGAAATAATATTAAATTATGCATATAATTATAGTACAATAATTAATTATAATTTATCATGTTTGTGTTATTTGAATGTTTCACATTTTTATACTATCGCCATGATTGTGAACTATTTCAATTGTATTTACAAAGATTTTTATTAAAACTTATTCGATGAGGTAAATTGTTCGTTTATTTTGTCGTCTGTAGGGACAAGAGAGGGAGATGCGAGCACACATTTTCTGTCAGAGCCAGTTACGTTTCCTATACCTATATAAGATGTAGGCCTATTGGCTGTATCACTGTGGGAGCAAGAGAGAACACTAAGCGGGCACATTTCCTTTCTCTCTTGAATAATCATGTATACATAATATTTTGTGGAGATTTATTTATGGAGACTATACATATATTTACATGTAGATGGAGCTAAAGAAGTTTTACTTCAATCAAGCATACTCGTTTTTTTTATTGTTGATAACCATGTATAGATATAGTAAGAAAAGATTTTCCTTCTTAATTTTACGGAAAATTACGTATTTATCGTGCTCTCTCAAATAGCTCCATACTAATGGATATGAAAATGTCATTCATTTAGCAGTACGGGTGTCATCGTATTTTGATAAAGATCCGAGTTTTCCCGAAAGAAAATAATTTCTCACTACATCTAGAAGCCAGTAAATATTCAAAATTAAGAGACCAACATGTTGCGGCAATAAAAACGAGATGGTTGACTTTGATTTCCTTTAGTTATGTTAGTTTAGTATTGTAGGTTACACATGTAAATACTTAATTAGTATTATATATTATTTTTTTAGTAATACATAAGATTTATTCATTTTATTTTTAAAATTCTCCGTGTATACAATTAATATGAGGGAAATAGTTCACATACAAGTCGGAAGATGCGGAAATCAGATCGGGTCAAAGGTAAACGACGAACACACGTGATTATAAACTGTTAAAAATCAAATGTTAGCCAAAGCCTCAACTCCCTCCCTCCGTACTACTCGAACCTCACGCTACTTTATCTGAATGTGTTGCAGTAGCGTGGTCCTTGTATACTTACAAGGTAAGGAGAGAGGCAGTCAGGGGCCATCGGATTACATTAACTTATCACAATTGGTGTTGCAGTTCTGGGAGGTGATCTCCGACGAACACGGTATTGATGTCGGAGGCTGCTATAGTGGAGATTCCGATCTTCAAATGGAACGGATCAACGTCTATTACAATGAGGGCTCCACTAACAAGTACGTGCCTCGCGCCGTCTTAGTTGATCTGGAGCCAGGTACAATGGATTCCATATTAGGAGGACCATTTGGTTCGATCTTCCGACCGGATAACATAGTCTACGGTTCGACCGGTGCTGGCAATAATTGGGCTAAAGGATACTATACAGAAGGCGCTGATTTGCTCGAATCAGTTTTAGACGTGGTTAGAAAAGAAGCGGAGGGATGCGATTGTCTCCAAGGCTTTCAGCTAGTTCATTCGATAGGCGGTGGCACCGGCTCTGGACTGGGGGCTCTACTCCTATCCAATTTAAGAGAAGAATATCCAGATAGGATTGTAATAACGTTCTCTGTGGTACCGAGCCCTAAAGTATCGGACACTGTAGTCGAGCCTTACAACGCGACGTTGACTCTTAACCAACTAATAGAAAATACGGACCAGTCGTTCTGTATTGATAATGAGGCATTGTACGACATCTGTTTCCGAACGCTGAAGCTTCGTATGCCGACGTACGGAGACTTGAACCATCTGGTGTCGATGACGATGTCAGGGGTGACCACGTGCTTGCGTTTCCCCGGTCAGTTAAACGCGGACTTGCGCAAACTGGCCGTTAACATGGTGCCGTTCCCTCGACTGCATTTTTTCATGCCGGGATTCGCACCGCTCACTTCCCGCGGCAGTCAACAGTATCGCGCGTTCACTGTACCAGAGCTCACGCAGCAGATGTTCGACGCTAAAAATATGATGGCGGCTTGCGACCCGCGTCACGGCCGCTACCTTGCCGTCGCCGCTATATTCCGCGGCCGCATGTCTATGAAGGAGGTCGATGAACAGATGCTTAACATCCAAACAAAGAACAAAGACTATTTCGTCGGCTGGATCCCCAGCAATGTTAAAACGGCCGTGTGCGATATACCACCTAGAGGACTCAAAATGTCCGCCACATTCATCGGTAATACAACTGCGATCCAGGAATTGTTCAAACGGATCTCGGAGCAGTTTGCGTTGATGTTCAGAAGGAAGGCGTTCATTCATTGGTACACTGGTGAAGGGATGGATGAAAATGATTTTGCCGAGGCGGACAATAATATGAGTGACTTGATATCGGAATACCAGCAGTATCAGGACGCGACGATAGACGATCAGGACTTCGAAGAGGAAGAGACTTCGCCCAATGATGATAGCGATGAATGATATAGAAATGTTGAAACGAAACTGTTCTTTACATGGTTATATTTATTTATTTAATAAATTATTTGTGTTTTGTTTTGTTAATTGTTTATTTTATTACATCTTAACAGATATGTAACAGAACTGACTGGTTTTGTGTATACATAGTCCATTTTAACCTTAGTAGGTTTTTGGTTTGCAGCCCTGTAGTTCTGGGCTCTCAAGAATAAGACTATGGTATCTCCTGCCTATCGTAGAAGGCGACTAAAAGGGGCCTCGGGTTCACTGGGCGACACGGGTGGGTTATCTATATGAAGATTTCCTCCTCGGTAACAAAAAAAAGTTTTTGGTTTCATTGGTAAAAGTATTTATTCACATGTTTAGGATCTGGGCGATCATGTAAAATTTAACTGTAGAAATTGACACGTTGTGAAAAGTGTTGTGGATAAAATTTAAAAGCATAGTGAATATCAAACAGTTCTAAAGAACTATACATATGGGGGTAATACTGAGGTGCACCCGTGCCTATTCGATCCCCTAGTTAACATTTACCCTATTGCATTCATTGAGAAATGTATTACGAATTCATTACCGATTCCATGGCATGCTGTACCGTGTTATGAGAAGTCCTTGGTTTATCGAATCCTTTGGGTACTATTTATCATTTCGGTATGTTTAACTGACAAAAGACATAAGCTCGTTTAATGGGATCGTGGTCAAGCAATCACTAACAAACCCGAGCACCAATGCCAAATAAAACAAAATGAATCATATTTTTACATTTCTTGTAGACAACGATTATACAAATAGGTTACGCCTAACACTAAACACTGGACAAAACATTTAACTTGAAGCGCACACAACATTAAACAAGACAAACAGTCATTCTTCAACTTCCTCGTCGAATTCCCCCTCGTCATCGGCTGTCGCGTCTTGATACTGCTGATACTCTGACACCAGGTCGTTCATGTTGCTCTCTGCCTCCGTGAATTCCATTTCATCCATACCTTCACCGGTATACCAATGAAGGAAAGCTTTCCTCCTAAACATGGCGGTAAACTGCTCAGATATCCTCTTAAACAGTTCCTGAATGGCTGTGGTATTACCGATGAATGTTGCAGACATCTTGAGCCCTCGCGGGGGGATATCGCAGACGGCAGTCTTGACGTTATTGGGAATCCATTCGACGAAGTAGCTGCTATTTTTGTTTTGAATATTAAGCATCTGCTCGTCCACCTCCTTCATAGACATGCGGCCGCGGAAGACGGCGGCGACGGTGAGGTACCGTCCACGGCGAGGGTCGCAAGCCGCCATCATGTTCTTAGCGTCAAACATTTGCTGTGTCAGCTCTGGTACACTCAGTGCGCGATATTGCTGGCTTCCGCGCGATGTGAGCGGCGCGAATCCGGGCATGAAGAAGTGCAGGCGAGGGAACGGCACCATGTTCACTGCCAGCTTGCGCAAGTCTGCGTTCAGCTGCCCCGGGAACCGCAAGCACGTCGTAACACCAGACATCGTCGCGGAGACCAAGTGGTTTAAGTCTCCGTACGTCGGCGTTGTCAATTTCAACGTCCGGAAGCAAATGTCGTATAAGGCTTCGTTATCTATGCAATAGGTCTCGTCGGTGTTCTCTACCAGCTGATGCACTGATAACGTGGCGTTGTAAGGCTCAACCACCGTATCAGACACTTTTGGGCTCGGTACCACTGAAAATGTGTTCATTATGCGGTCGGGATACTCCTCCCGTATCTTTGATATAAGTAGAGTGCCCATACCCGATCCCGTGCCACCGCCTAAGGAATGTGTCAACTGGAATCCTTGAAGGCAGTCGCATCCCTCCGCCTCTTTTCGGACGACATCCAGAACAGAGTCCACTAATTCTGCTCCTTCAGTGTAGTGCCCCTTAGCCCAATTATTGCCCGCTCCAGATTGTCCAAACACAAAGTTGTCCGGTCGAAAGATCTGACCAAACGGACCAGAGCGTACCGAGTCCATAGTCCCCGGTTCTAGATCTACTAAGACGGCTCTGGGTACATATTTGCCTCCAGACGCTTCGTTGTAGTACACATTAATCCGCTCAAGTTGAAGGTCTGAGTCTCCTTGGTATGCTCCCGTTGGGTCGATGCCGTGCTCGTCTGAGATCACCTCCCAAAACTGTAAGAAGAAAAATCTTTTGAATATAAATTTAGCTCCAGAGGCAGCTGTCTAATTCCTATTAGATTATCCAACAAATTTGATAAGCTCATTGCCATAAACACGCACAAAATATTTCGTGTTGTCGTTTTAAGTGTTTTTCAGTACATAAACATATAGTTACACACATCTTTCCTTTTGGACTGGACGGAAAACTTTAGACATTTAAATATAATCTCGAGCATGTGTTTAACAAATATTTTAAAATTATGGGTCGGTAGAGATTACCAGATTTTCCATTTTTCACGGTCATAGGCCACACAGAGACTCACCTAAAAATATAACGTACCGTATACACGTATGTTACAGCCCCGTAGTATAGCCTGAGGTTTTAATCATGGCGTTACATAAATGCGTTGATCACGTTGTGGCTCTACAATGAATAATTCTGAATCGTGTATGGTTTATTGTACGCTCTATTCAATATGCTATTCAGTAAATCTGCTTCAGGATTAATACTAACTTTCTACACTGGAATACATGCCAACAAATTGACTAATGTACCTTAAAAAAGAACCGTCTCTGATTTCTATATAAATTATCCCAAACAATCGACGGAAGTAAGCTCAGATTGAGAAGCGAGTCCAGAATGGATAGACAGTGGTTTCTCTAGGTTTCAGTATATAGCGTAATAATATAATACTTACTTTAGCACCAATTTGGTTCCCGCATTGTCCAGCCTGGATATGGACGATTTCCCTCATCTTGTACTTTTACTAAAAATTTTGTACCTAAAATTAAGTTAGTTAGAATTTCAACACCGTCAAATGATCATCAAAAATAATTATTTGTGTATAAAAAAAATAATCAAAACACGTTCATTCTACACGCAATTTTCTTCAATAATGAAATGACAACATTCTTTTGTTGGCCACGGAGAAATATTTGTTCGAACTTTAATTTGATTTGAAATAATTTATAACATTTTAAATCGGCCAGTCTTAATTATGACGGAAGAAGCATTGCCGATAGTCGGACTCTTTGCCCGCATGCGCCGACAAACAAAAGGCAATTTAGGCAAGGTTTTGGTTTCGGCCTGCCAAACATGAGGTCGTAAGTTCAAATCCGCCATAAAGCTATTCATGTAAACCATCACCTAGCACAAGTTTAACTTAGCTTAAGTCTATCTTTAGCTTAGTTGGAATGGTTAATAAGAATGTTAGTAATATTTATGAAAAAAAAATATTCTTAATATTCTTTAAGAAAATAAATAAATAAAATTTAAATCAGTTATTTTACGAAAGTCTAGTATACATATTCGCTGGAAAGCTGGTGCATCCTGTCTGGTACCATTCTAATTTGATCCAATTTTGACTATGGCATCCTTGAGAAAAAGCTTAAAATAAAATCAGCTTTCAAGAAAATAGAATCGTACACAAGCTCTTTAACTTTCTTTTGCATCCAAATAGGTCTAGTCTTAAAAAAAAACTAAAGTATAGTATTCTAGAATTTAGAATGAATGTAATTTTAAATTTGAATTTCTAGTTATGTGAAAAATTATTTCAGGCGTTCATTCTTCTGAAATCCGACGTAAGATGCGCACGGTGTAACATTGTGCGATATTTTTTTATATTTTTTTTTATTAGTCTTAAGCTAATGTTAAGCTTCAACAAGATAAAATCGTTTCGATAATATTTTTAAGAAAATTTACAAGTACCTGAAACTTAAAATCGAGTAAATTATCAAGATGAGAGAAATTATCAATCTTCAAGCCGGCGCTTGCGGGAATCAAATCGGAGGAAAGGTAATATGTTTTACAATATTTAATGAATTTAGGGCAAAGAACATGAATAGGGCTCATGTAGAATAATCCACCAATGTTTATCAGTTGTATGAAAAATGAGTTTTATTGGCATTAGTGGTCTATTAGTGGTCTTGTGGTTTACCGATTGCGCCCCACTAACTCGCCAATCGTCAGTATTTGATGTTTGGTTATGATGCAATGACTCTAAAACCGATTTCATAATGAAACTTCACTGGCAAATAGCAGACTAGGGCCCTAGGAGTAGGGACTTGTCTTGCGACTGTCAGATATCCACCCATAAGCGTAATATGCTTTTAGGATATTAGGCAGTAACAGGTTTGAAACTGCAGTAAAAAATTTGTGCTTGTACACTCGTTACCAAGTGCTCCAATATGGAGTAAGGACTTGTCTTGGACTGTCAGATATCCACCCCTATTCATATTCCCATAAGCGTAATATGCTTGTAGGATATTAGGCAGTAACAGGTTTTGAAGCTGCAGTAAAAATTTGTGATTGTACACTCGTTTCCAAGTGCTCCAATATAATGAGGTTAACTATGTGTATTATTTATTGACATAAATTAAAATATTTATTCATTCAATCATCAAAATTCACGAATATCAAGTGAAAAGTATTTAGCATGAAAAGTAGTCATTTTAAACCTTCGGTAAACTTATAGGGTCTTACGTTCTTTTCAGTCATTCTTCTCTAACTTGACGAATGGTTGCCCATGTCTTTTATACTAATGTGAATACTTTGTCCTTAGTTCTGGGAGGTGATTTCCGACGAGCATGGAATCGATCCTTGCGGCTGCTACCACGGCGACTCCGATCTTCAACTGGAGCGTATCAACGTGTACTATAACGAGGCATCGGGCGGGAAGTACGTGCCGAGGACCGTGCTTATCGACCTCAAGCCCGCCACCATGGACGCTGTCCGCTCCGGACCCTTCGGCTGCTTGTACCGGCCGGATAACTTCGTGTATGGACAGAACGGAGCCGCTAATAACTGGGCGAGAGGATTTTATACCGAAGGTGTGGAGATTCTGGAGTCTGCTTTGGACGTCATCAGGCGCGAGGCGGAGAGTTGCGACTGCTTGCAAGGGTTTCAACTGACACATTCGCTTGGAGGTGGTACCGGGTCGGGGCTGGGTACTCTACTGGTCAACAGGATACGCGAAGAGTACCCGGACCGAATCATATTGACCTTCTCAGTGTTTCCCAGCCCGAGAGTGTCGGACTGCGTCGTAGAGCCTTACAACACGACGTTGGCGGTGAACCAGTTGGTCGAAAATACCGACCATACGTTTTGCTTGGACAACGAAGCCCTCTACGACATTTGCTTTAGGACTTTGAAGCTTACCACACCTACTTACGGCGATCTAAATCATTTGATCTGTGCGACGATGTCTGGCATTACGACGTGCCTACGGTTTCCCGGGCAATTGAATGCAGATCTGCGTAAGCTGGCTGTGAACATGATCCCGTTTCCGCGCCTCCATTTCTACACGCCTGGGTTTGCGCCGCTCACATCTAGAGGCGCCCAGCAGTACAGAGCGCTTACTGTTCCCGAGTTGACGCTGCAAATGTTCGACGCGAAGAACATGATGGTGGCCTGCGACCCACGCCATGGCAGGTACTTAACCGTAGCGACCATATTTAGGGGCAGAATGTCTATGAAGGAGGTGGACGAACAGTTGGTCAATATACAGAACAAAAACAGCACATATTTTGTCGAATGGATTCCCAATAATGTCAAAATAGCAGTGTGCGACATACCGCCGCGGGGGTTGAAGATGGCGTCCACTTTTATAGGAAACACTACAGCAATTCAGAGTATATTCAAGAGGGTAGGGGAACAGTTTGTAGCGATGTTCAGGCGGAAAGCGTTCCTTCATTGGTACACGGGCGAAGGTATGGATGAAATGGAGTTCACAGAAGCAGAAAGCAATATGAACGACTTAATATCTGAATACCAACAGTACCAGGACGCCACCGCGGACGATGAAGGGGAGTTTGACGAGGAAGCAGAGGGCGAAGGAATGGAGGAAGAATGAATATTTTTGGTATATTGCATTTGTGTACGTCCTTTGTTTGTGAAATAAATAATTGCCTATAACATGACATTTAATTACAATCTGTCCATATCCATTTTTGATTTTTGAAGCCTAAAATAAAGGCGATAAAAGTAATATCGAAATTTACGTGCAATTAGGTATTGCGTAATTATAATTTATTCGGTGCTCGGATGTGCTCGGAGGAAGTGCATTCATGTATGTATAAATGCTGTGTAAGTATTCTTTTGAAATTTAATATTTTCTTTATTAAAAGAATAAGTATTCAGTGCTTTCCAAATTGGCAATACATATATTTCAAATTCATTTATAATAACTTCTTTATTTTAAATATATATAGTGACATCTTTGTTAAAAATATGTTGTTAAATTTTTCAAGCGTTGATAGAAACGCGCGTGTCATTAGTTCCATTGCCTACCGCTAGATGTCAGGGTGCGCATTCAGGCTTGTTTTGTTTTCAGTGGTTATATTGTCATAGTGGTCATGGCGCTCGCTTGAAATGTCAGTGAGATAGCGACTCGTTATAAAATAAAAAATATTAGCTTATTCTGTATGATGTAGCCGTGTTTGATGTGTGCCGAGTGCGTAGCGAGCGAGCGCCCGCGGTGTGATGTCCGTAGCAGAGAAAAATGTGAGCGGCGCAGGGATGAAAAGCGGATGCTTGGAGGACAGCACGGACAGCGACAATGAAACGGAGAGAAAAGCTCTCCTCCGCCGCATTTCAACTAGCAAATGCGTCGGGAGACTGGTGAGTACAATGACAGAGTGTGGTCGTTAGTTCTTGTTGTCAAAATTGCTTCGAAATGGGCGTGACACGTTCAGGGGAGCTCAGGGTGGCGGGGGAGGTGCGCACCATGTGCCCGGACCTACTGTATCGATGATCAATTTTTTAACGAAACCGCTTGTTTGCTCATGGTAATTGTATACCCAAGTAACGAGGTGTGGAGTCTGACCTATTTAGGTGTGAATAAAAGCTAAACGTAAAGGGCGCAATTAGATGTGCGTTGGCCGCAATTTGCGCGGGATAAGGGTCTTGTTTGATTGACCGAAAACTTGCCTGTCACTTTTTGTTTTGATTTGTGATGTAAACAATAACGTTAGTAAACTACAACTAACTTTCTTGTACGTCACAATCAAATAGCAGAAACGATATACTTCGGTGTTTAAGTAAATGTTTTTCTTCTAAGAATTCGTATTCTGTTCGCCGAAATGCGAGTAATTTCGCGCTAAGAAGTTTTTCTAACTGAAAGAGAAATACAATTACGAATCGCTTTGATTATTTACGTGTTTACTCGGAACTCGATACAATTCGTGCAGATTTGGCTGATTGAATAATGGATTGTGTTTACATTGGAATAGGGACCGCGTCTTATAACTTACGTTTCTTTGCAATTATAATATTATTTAGCATCTAATTCTTGTTTGAGCAATGGAACGCCTTGTTTTAAATACTTTGAACAACCAATTTAGGAGTGAATAAGCAATGCACGCAATTATATTTAATAGTTTTTATACTCGTATGTATTGTGTAGGTTAAAAAAGTTATTAGTGGTTTTTACAACTTACTATACTTATGAATATATGTAAATTAAAAATTGTTAATTAAATTATCAAAAAATATATAATCAAAATAATCGTAAAGGCCATGCACCGACTGTAGTCGTCTTGTTATTGCAGGGAGCAACAAACATTACGCTGTTGAAAACCATCTTTCATTCAGGTTTCCATCAATTAGACAGAGTGACAACCAAAAAGAAGTTCAGACCGGCCGATCAGCTTTGCCACCTCTCAAATGCTGTAAAACTGTTGCGGTCACCTTATGTGACCAATCAGCATAGAAAAGAAATGTTTTATAATTAATGGTGGAAAGCAAATGCGATGAGTGATATAGGAGTGGGCCGGAAGCACATCTGTTCTCCGAGTCGAGAGCTAAAGGGTCCCACACATTAACAGTTCGCCTGCAATCTCTGGTCGTATCAGGCAGCCTTCCGTCCAAGGTCTATATCGCCCACTCACTTACTTCAAAACTTGTGAGTGTGTGTGGTGTATTGGGATAAAGTGACAGACTAATATCCGCCGGCGGATTGTTAATGTGAGTCATAAGAAAAGGTGTAGCGATTATTCTTTCTACCACGGTTAGGTTAAAAGGATGTAGAGCTAAAAAATAAATCTTACAGCTCGCCTGATCTTAAGTGATCACCGTCGCCCATGAACATAAACAGCACCAGAGGAGCTGCAGGTGCGTTGCCGGCCTTTGAGATAGGAGTAGGCTCGTTTCTTGAAGGTCCCCAAATCGTTAAGGTTCGGAAACACCGCTGGTGACAGTTGATTTCACAGATTAACAGTGCGTGAAGAAAGATGGTGTCGATGGAATTTGTTATTTTGTTTATTTGCTGTGCGGTTAAAACGTAGGTCGGTAGAAATATTTGTTTTACCAACCTACACAAGACGGAGTTGACTTCGACTGTTTCACCAGAATTTTTTTTTAATTTGTATGAGAAGTTTTTGTCATGTCACAGCGATATCCCATTCGACTTGATCCACATAGCTCCAGACATTGCTCGGTAGATACTTCGGCTGGCATTCGTGGAGTGGCTGGCCCGTTGCCAGTTTTGTTGTGTCTAAATATCTGGCCTTTGACCTTTGCGTCGCCACGCACTCGTATTCCTATTGTGTTTCAAAGAATGCATTGTTAAGATCGCTCTGGGGACGGGAGGTTTTTTGATTAAAAACTAAAATAAGCAAGGAGCTACCTACAAAAAATCTTCAAGAAGATACCCCGCCTTCTGGCAAGCGGGGCTCCTACTCATTAAAACTGCCCCGGTGGCCCTCTTTGGTGCATAAATTTGGAGCCGTGGTATCTGTGTCCGGGTGATCGCCTAAAGTTGCAAAATACGCTAGCAATCCGAGTTCCGATCCAGAGCCGGCACCAATAAATTTGCTGTTGCTATTTTATTTGCTGATTTACCACGAGCTCGGCGGTGAAGGAGAACATCGCGAGGAAACCTTAATGTCCTAGAATTTTTTTTCTAAGACATGTGAAGTCTGCCAATCCGCACTAGGGCCGCGTGGCGGACTATGCCCTTATACTCTCTTTACAGAGAAGACATCCGCCCAGCAGTGGGACATATATAAAAGCTGTAACCTTTACTTTGTTAAACGTAAAATATTTTTTGATTTAGCTCTACTTAGCGGAATATACACGTAATTAGAGTTAGGGTTATATAAAGTGTTGCTATCGATTTGTCTAATCATCATCATCATTTAGCGTTAGAATATCTCCTGCCGGACTCCTCTCGCAGCGATTTCCAAAAGGACGGATTGTAAGCGCCTTGCATTCAGCTGAGTCCTTTTTGAGATCGTCAGACCACCTTTTTTTACTCACTATTTATACATATTTAATATATAATACATAACACCGAACACCTAAATGAAGTGGCATCTTCAAGTGTATCGTATTTGAAAATCGATTGTAAAATGCGAGCGAAGCAGATAAACGTCGTTATCACATGTCGCTCCATTTCCCAAGTTTCTCGTTTCGGCCGAGATAAAAATACATCAGTCGATTGTCATACGGAGTACAAGATTTAGAGAAACATTTGAAGACGTGTTTAGATTATGCGCACGAAACAAGATTTGTGATCTATTCGTGTTTTGTAAGTTTTTATTACATGTAAGGAATTGTAAAAGACCCTAAATATTTGTGTAATTTCATACAATTTTTTGTTTAAATTTGAGCGAGAGGAAATCTTCACGGAAAAAAAATGGTGAGTTAACACAGTTAATAAATACTTCGTTACGTTATACGTATTAAGGCTATGGGTCCCTGTTACAAATGGTACCTCGACCAAAGGGTAAAAACAATAACCGACTTCAAATTAAATTTATGCTTTAAATAACCTAATTGTAAACATCCTACCGTTAGTGAAGGATTAAACGCTACTACACACGGACGTTGATTTTTTGACATATATTAGACAAATACAAACGAATTGAAGGCAGTAGACCTTTTTTAAAGTCGTTCCGAACGACAAAACGACACATTCAAAATACATAAAACATTTACCGCGTAAAGTGCCAAAAACTATAGAAAAAAATTCATAATCTATCATGTAATTAAAAAACGTAAAATGTAATTAAGTACCCTAAATACAAACCATTAGTAACAAAATTCCACGAGTCAATATAAAAAAAACGGTTATGTGCTTGTATGCGTGTCTGTGTATTTGTGCGCTTGTATGTCGTATACTTAGGTCGAATGTATTTAGTAGTCTAAGAATCGAGTCTATTGACAATTCTTTTATAAGAACTAAGAGGGCTATTCGTGTTTAGTATTATGCGCTATTAAAAAAAGGTTTAATTAGAAAATATGAAAATGTAAATTTATACAATGGGCTGGCTGCCAACCACTGTCCTAAGCCTGGCTGGAATCTGCAGCTTATTGTTTCATAAATTTTGTTGCATTTATCCGACTTTACGACTTATTTATAAAGTGACTCTTTGACTAAAGTCTGCTTACACATCGAATTAATATTTCGCTTTTTGGTAATAAAGTTTGCCGACCCTAGGCGAGATATAAACAAGTAGTAAATTGGAGAAGCAACGTTAAAGGGACTCGGAATCGACGAATTTCCTTAGACGTATGTTTGTGAACGTCAACGTAAATCTATATATCCGTTTGCCCCTTTAGATCCTCAAAAGTTAAATTTGTTATAGTTCCGAAAGCTGTATCATCATCATTAACACTTAAAACCTTTTTTGAAACAAATTTCTGTCCATCCAAAGGTTGTCTGGAAGGCATCACTCTTAGCGATAAGACCGCTGCGCATGGAATTATTTTGCAATATATTGAAGTATAAAATTTATATAATATATTAATTTCGTTAGTTCTCACAGGTTTTTTGGCAGCACATGCTGTGCAAACCCCTCTTCGGCACAAGGTCTCTTGTTTTTTTTTCTCATTAATGAAATACTATACTTTTGTTCAAGTGTTTGTTTGTCACGCTATAGCTGTTATGTTTCCGTGTTCTTGAGTCGAATAAACGTATTTTTCTATTCTATTTTATTCTATTCTAATATTATTATATCAGCACTAGAACATCCACTCCTGGGCATAGACCTTCCCCAACGATTTCCAAAAAAACCACTTGTATGCGGTTGTAAGTCTTGGATGGACTACGAAAGCTTTATTATATACCTTAAAAACTGCAAAATATATTTCCGTATTCTTCTGCTGAAAATTTGCGTCAATTTTCATAATGGAATAAATATACATATTTTAATGAACGTATCGCCAAGTTTCCGCTTATTTCGTGGCCGCCATGTTGTGTACGCGGGGGATGTCCGTTGGCTGTCAACGTTGACAGTTGGAAACTTCGCCCCCGTTTCGGTTGCGCTGTTTGGACGCTGACAGATAAGTGATAAGGGTCCAACGCCCCTTGAAAGCGATCGGTTTGATCGACGCGATCGCTCCAGTGGCTCCGTATCACATTACGATTGTATTCCCGCGAAAGGTTGAAATTCGCTTGTTCTATTTATGCCTGCCCCAGCGGGCATTCTCTTGTTTTCTATTATTTATGGTTTAGACATTTTTTTAAAAAGGATGCAAGATTTTTTTTTATCAGTATAACTAACATTCTTGTTAACCATTGTACTCCTATAGTATAACTTGTTATGTATAAAAATGGATCAACGGTCAGATACAAAACGCGGTACTACTGGACACGGCACGCATCGCCCTAACCACCAGTTGCTTGGGCCCTGCCTTCGTTCACATTGGGTTAGGTTCGGCACACTTCAGCCCTGTAGTTCTGGACTTGTAGAATAAGAAGAGAATAAGGCTACGGTATCCCCTGCCTGTCGTAGAAGGTGACTAAAAGAGGTTTTGGTTCACTGGGCGACAAGGGGCGTTTGTCGTCCGTTGAAGTGGCCCTTTTAGTGGGTAAGAACCCCACATGACCTAGCCTTGCAACCATAAGGCGGGGTATCTTGTTGAAGATTTCACTCCCGTCAACAAACAAAAAATTGATCAGCACACTGGGTTAGGTTTTTATATTTTGTATGGTATTATACTTTTTGTATTAATGCTGTAAAAACTTAACCTGAGTTTGAAAGATAAATAAAGCATAATAATAAATTAATTAATTAAATTATAATCTGTAATTGTTTAATATTGCATCGCGAAATTTTGGCGAAAAGGATTTGAGAATCCGAAGATTGAAAACTCATCGATACGAACCCTGACTGTTAGGTGGTAGAGGCGACAGAGTCTCAGAGATATTAATTGTTACAATGATTTCTAGTGAACATTTTATAAATTCCATATTTAACCCCATTGTATTCTTAAGCTTTTGTTGAGTCAGCTGTCGTCTAAGTTTTATTACTGAGTATGATAACAAAACAGATACTGTTATTTCAATTCAATTTTCACCGTGATATTGTTTTTAAAATTTATTTTCATTCCGAATCCCACACTTTCTTTACCTCTTGGATATTAATCGTGAGGTGAAACTTCACCGAGTGGGCGGGCAAGTGTAGTATAATGTGACCGGTACATTATCCATAAAATAGTAACCGACCGAGTCGCGGGCCCTCTCGGGCGCCCTCTGATCGGAATGCTTACGCGTAACATAGTAACCGTCCAAGCCGAGGTTACCCTCACCGGTGGGATCCTTGTGTCGAGTTCAGGGTTCAGGCTAAGCGATCTAAGACCTGACCACCTCTCAATCCGGTGAAGCAGTCAAGGCTAGCTTCTCTAGCCAACCAGTGTATTTGGTCAAAAAAAAGCGATCGGTACAACAATCAGCTCCCTTTATCTAAAAATTTTAAACATGCAATTCCTGTATATGTAATATACATATTATAATCTAAATTTTAGTAACGGTTCAACGATTTTCCTGAAATTTAGTATAGACGGGATTTCTCGGGCGACAAATTGGTCTATCTAGGATTCATATTTATAAAATGTCGTTTTATCCATATATACACTAAAGCCACTCCAGTCAATAGTGTCGCTAAGCAACCCTGAGCCAATGAGTGTTCGGTTAGACGTTAGACCAAGAACTAACATAATGTTAAACTAATAAAATAAAATATATAAATAACCAGTTCATATTTTTTTTATTATTATGTCGGTAAGATCAAAAAATATAATTAATATTTTATTATTATAAAATTCACAAAAATATATTGAGCAAAGCTCGGTTAATCCGGGTACTTTGTTTATGATAATAAAATAACGAAGAAGAGTTTATTTAATCAAATCAGATAATAAAGTCAACTTCGACTAGACGGCGGATATTTTATATTTAATACGTCAATGATTTGATTTGAAGTCTTTTTTTGTTTTCGTGTAAATATTCTTCTAGGTTGATTGTGTCGAGTGCGTGGTTGATCGTTTAGTATTGTGTAAGGCACGTATACACTATTGTGTACACGTGTATGTTGCACGCCGGTCCGTGTGGACGATTACACCAATTTCTTAAATTGCTTCGCCAATTCACTTAGCCAGATGGACCCGTATATACTGTCCTATTTACAGGTGAAACCGAGTTGTTTTGAAGTAAAACTTCTTTACGCTCGCTTGACTTGGGGAGTAATTAATGTCGAATACTGTTTCATATCAAACTCTAAAGGTCAAAATTTATAATTTTGTTGTTAAACCAAAATTCGCACCTTTTCTACACAAATAGTTTTAACAATTTACATTAGTTACAATAATGAATACCATTTTAAAAAAATTATGTGCATAATATTTTTAAATCATTTGTGTGCACACTTATAAGTTAAGTATCATTACACGGTTATATTACAGAGTTATGGCGCAGATATTGTATAACGACTCACTATTTATATATATAACGACTATGTTATATTTAGTTATATAAAGAAAAGAACACATTTAATTTTTATGTATACTTATTTATTGTTTTACTGACAACGAAGAGCACCCCGCCAACCAAAACCATCGCTTTTATATTATACCCCCTCCTCTCCTCTCCTCGTCTCGCCCCCTCTCCCCTCCTCGCCTCATCATCTGCGCTCCCACCTCTCCCTCCACCGCGTTATTCGCTCCCATATCCGCTCCTCACCATTCCTTCCGTTACAATTGCCATTCTTGTTCATTGGCGTTACCTTTTCTAGGGGGTTGTCGTAAATAAATTAACAATCATTCGTTTATACGATATTTAGCAGTATTTGTATCTTCGTAATCAAAGGTACTATGACAGTAAGTTGATTTGAAGCCTTTCCAAATTAAGGAAAATCCTTTCAAAATCGGATCATAAATCCCTCCCTCTTTTTTGAAGTCGGTTAAATATCATCATGTATAAAATTATATAAAAATATTATACTAAAGTTTATAAGATAAAATTCGGTACTGTTAAATAAGAGTGACTTTGCTTATACAAATTCAATGCCTTGGAGAGTTGAAAAAAATATATTCGCATTTCTGTATCGGGGCTTTACTGTTTGAAGTGAGCAAGGCAGGCCTTGCGGGGAACCGCTGGGAAATATTACTCCGCAAACTTTCCGGCCGTATTATGACCCCGTTTTTTTTTCTTTCTTTCAAAAGCACCATATAGTACACTCCGAATTCGCTCGTTAAATAATTACTTTAAACTTATATTTCGCCAGACCCGTCGGGAGCTTGTTGGATAATATTTTAAATACATAGAGATTTTGTTGAACATTTGATTGGGCTCTTACATATTGTTATTTATATATATATATAGCTCATGCTCTTTTATATATATATATATATATATATATAGAATCATGAGCCGGATATGTTTTTGTATAAATGATAAGAATGATATTGTATTTTCTGATATGTATATGGATGTAGGTAGTGATCTCCAACCACTCGAAAAGAGAATAGAAGATAATGAATACGGAGAGAAATGAATAATTTAATATATTGTGAGAGTTAAATTAAATATTTAATGATGTAAGTTTATTGTTTAAATAAAATAAAGCAAAATCTAGCCCGGCGAAGCGGGCTGGGTACGCTAGTAATAAATGAATCAATTGTGCATGTTTTTACTTGGTTGCTAAGCAAACTGACTAATACACAGCATACAATGGCTGTATCAGTTTCGAGCGATGAATAATGTATGATTTCAGTTATTTTCCCCACGACAAAATGGCGACCATTGATCTCGATTTTTCCACCAACATTTCCAGTACCAAGTGTTGAAGGAATAGTTATTAACCGTGTGTCTGAAGGTGACGTAAATATAGTTTACCTCTTCCCACCCACGCTGTCTCGCGGTATATTTTATCGGCGATTTTTCTCTTTAATATATAACCCGATTATTTATCTATGTACTTTGTATTTCATCGCTTCTCATCAAAGTGTAGCAACAGTTTAATCGCCTTTATCGACTGGACTCTAGTAACTGTAAGGTTTGGCACACACTGACAGCGATGCATTTACTGTATTTTACATATTTTTGATTTTATTTTATTTGTCGCCACAAAGACAGTATTCGAACCTAGAACAATTGATAAACACCGCAAAGTAGGACACAAAAATAATGTAAGTCACATCTTAGTATAGAGTAACCAATAACTGACTTTGTCTGTGGCTTTGTCTATGGCTTCACTTATGTCTCTGTCCATAATTTCACGCTTGAGGGAACAATATATGAAGAACAAAACGACATCTCAAAGCTCTTCTACAATTACTTGTTGAAGCCATAATGCTGAATGCTACAGCCGAGCTACGTAAGTTATTTATTATTGTTACTCTTGTATTTTGTTGTGTTGACCAATCAAAACAATCGTGTGATAATATATTGTAACGGAAGGAATGGTGAGGAGCGGATATGGGAGCGAATAACGCGGTGGAGGGGAGAGGTGGGAGCGCAGATGATGAGGCGAGGAGAGGAGGGGTAGAATATAACAGCGATGGTTTTGGTTGACGATACTGACAACGAAGAGTACTTCGTTGTCAGTAAAGCAATAAATAAGTATACATAAAAATTAAATGTGTTCTTTTCTTTATATAACTAAATATAACATAGTCGTTATATATATAAATAGTGAGTCGTTATAATATATATAGTTTTTGAATGTCGCTTAGATTATCCATGAAATAGCAACAGACCGAGTCGTGATTCGGCCATAGTAACCTCCCAAGCCGAGGTTACCCTTCACCGGGAGGGCCCTTGTATCGAGTTCTAACATTAGAGGTTCAGGCTAACCGACCTAAGATCTATGCTACCTCTCAATCCGGTGAATGAGTAGTCAAGGCCAGCTTCTCTGACCAATTTGTGTAGTTCGTCATATAAAACATATACATGCTTACATACATAAAGATGGAGCTAAAGAAGTTTACTTTAGTCGTGTGGTTTATAGCACACTCGTTTTTTGCATTGATCACAATTTGATACTAAGCAAACATCATATATGTTGACTATCACACGTGTAGAATAAAGTAAACAGAATGTACTTGACTAAATATTCATTGTTATCTCTGAATCGCGCTTACGAGTTTAACGTACTAAAGTTATAGACACGTCTGTTCTATTTCTGTTTCAACGACGCCGCTACGTTACGTGTATTATTGTTCTAGCATTCGGCTCGGTTATATTGAGCTTATTTCGAATTTAAACAATGATTTGAATTAAATTCTCCATTTCGATATGGCTTTGCTTTTCAACCGACTACAAAAAAGGAAGAGGTTCTCAATTTTTTATGTTTGTTACCTCATAACTTTTGACTGAGTGAACCGATTTTAATGATTCTTATTTTTATTTCTAGACTAGAGCTTCCGGTGTGTTCCCATTTGATATATAATTCTTAGTCCCATAAAAGTTAAAGTTACAGCCTTTATATATATAATATATATGTCCCACTGTTGGGCGAAGACCTTCTCTGTAAAGAAAGTATAAGGGCATAGTCCACCACGCGGCCCTAGTGCGGATTGGCAGACTTCACATACTTTAGAAAAATTTTCTAAAACATGTAGGTTTCCTCACGATGTCTTCCTTCACCGCCGAGCGCGTGGTTAATCAGCACATAAAATTGCAACAACAAATTTATTGGTGCCGGCACCGGAGATCGAACTCGGATTGCTAGCGTACTATGCAACTTGAGCCAACCGCCCGGACACTGAGCTACCACGGCGCGCCATTTAAGTCTTAAATTTGCATTAAGTATGTGCGCGACAAATAGACGAATATCACGGCAACCGATTTAGAGATTTTTTATTGGATAGGATGTACTTCAGGAGTTGTTTGTTGAGAGTTTGGTTAGGTTCTAATTAATATTATTTCGTAATATTCATACAATAATTCGAATATACAAAGAGGGCGTCCGCATGTAGTCGTGTTTAACGTTTGATTCGATTTGAAGTCGGTTTTTGTTTTTACTCGTAAATAGACTTAGACATAATTCTTTATTGGCACAAAATATGGAACACATCAAAAGACAGAAAAAAATTAATTAAAAAAATACATTTAAAAAAAAACGGACAAATAGAACATAAGATAAAATGCCGATATTGGACACCGTCTCAGCATATGCCGTCGCAAGGATGCGACAGCGCTGATTTTCAGCGGTGCCCAGTAAATATATTTGTAAATACGCCATCTCTTAATTAAGTTAAATGGTTATTGAGCGACGTTCCAGTGGCTATGACAATGCAATATTACTGACGGTCTTTCTAGTAAATTTTATTTAGTTTTGTTATACTTAAGCTACGATATCATACCAGAAAAAACACATACACACATAGTGACAACTTGAAAAAGTTGTTGCTGGCTAGTTTTGAGAGGAAAAATTGACGGGATAAGACCTAGAGGTCGAAGCCCTACACGCTGGATTGACCAGATCCGCACCACTCTCGGCTCGTCGGCTAGCAATGATCTACACACAGCTGCAGATAGGCGAAAATGGCGATGGATCACCAACAATAGACTGTTTCTTTGATTGAGGAAACCGAAGCAAGGAGGAGGAAAGTACGATAGGGCTGTCTCAAAGGAACAAACGTCTCCAAACAATAATATACAAAAAACCTGTAAATAATGGTCTAGTTAAGTTACTCTTAATTTCAAACTGATCGATCTAAGACCTTGGTCATCTCTCAATCCGCCGTAGTTGCCGACCTCGACCTAACAGCTACCTAAAATAAAAGACAAGACTGTTGTCTTGATAATATACGTAGGCGTAAACTATTTGTTACTTTGTCCGATGTCAATCTCGTCTCGTACGCGATACGATACGTGTCAGGGCCTCGGATCGGTCGTGGTGGGGGGGTGAACGACCGCGACTGCGGTGTGTATTATTGTCCGACATGTTTACGTCGTGGCATCGCGCCAGGAGTGTGAAAAATCGCAGCCAACGTCGATTGAAGCCGCCGCGAACTTCATTACGAGATGATGCCCTAGCGTACTACTGTCTGCGCCGATTTGGAAGAGACGCCATTTTAATACCCTGATTATTTACTTACGTGTTACGTTTTTACTTCAAAATAAGGAAGCACTCAGTTCGTTTGTCAAGCGACTTCAAAAAAGGAAGAGGTGCTATATTAGTCTGTATGTTTTTTTAAATATTTTTTTACCTTATAACTTTTGACTGGGTGAACCGATTTTGATGATTCTTTTTTTTATTGCAAAGGTTGTACTTCAAGAGTAGTTTGGTGGGAGTTTGTTTAGGTTCTGATTAATTCTATTTCGTTATATTCCTACGATAATTCGGAAATACATAGAGAAGTCCGCGCGTTGTAACGTCTGTTTTTGTGTTGCTCGGCGCTGTCATTTATGTAATCGATTTTCATTGTTTTTTGGTTTGAAAGGTTTCGATTTAAGTTAGGTAGTGGAATAAGACCTTGGGAAACGAAGACATACCAGAGAACCCCTAGTAATCGTATGAATCGTAGGAATGTTTGCTAATTGAGATATATGTTAGATAAGATAGATATGTTCCGACAACCCTGTAGCACAGGATAGGTAAAACAAATAAGAGCAAGAATTGTTGATAGTAATTATATCAGAATTATATTTAATACAAAAATATTACCTTAGATATTAAACAGATTTGTTTTTTTGAGAACATCCCTCAAACCGGAATGAAGCGCTTTGCTTCGTCTTTCATTGTTCGTACAACAAGGGACTGGAATAGTTTACCCGCTTCTGTCTTTCCTTCCGATTACAATGTGGGTATTTACTAAGCTAGTACGCCTTGCCATCGAGGACTGCATTTCCACTTAACATCAGGTGTGATCGTAGTCAAGCACTTGCTTAGAAAGTATAAAAAAAAATACAGATTTTCAAGATCCTAGATATTCCTGCAATGTTAGGTGTCTCACTCATTTTATTTTTCATTAATAACTTGACTTACTTATCAGGTGACGGTCCTGATTGAATTCTGTTTAGTTTCTCGAATCCAATACGCCACAAAATTATCTCCGCTATATGTAATTTATGCTTGTAACTGAAAGAGATACGCTTAAAGTCTAAATGTTTTAATGCTCCGCGTGCACTCAAATTATTTGGAATGGGACTCGTTAAATGCCAAACTATTTTTAGTACCTTGAAGGTTGTTTATTTTTAAGCGGTTAGATCCTTAGCTGTGTAGTAAACGACCTCGAAATGATCTTAGTAGTGGCTGCTACATTAGGTTAGAATTTTCACCCTGGCCAAATGGTAATCTCATAGGTATTAAATGGAGCTAAGAGCTCCATCTAATTCGTCGCCTTGTGATGCTGAAAAATGAAACAAAGAAAACAGTGCTTTAGGCCACAGGACTGAAGTTTTTTTATATGGGTATAAACTAGTGCTTGACCACGATCCCACCCGGTGTTAAGTGGTGATATAGTGAAAAGATGGTACGCGCTAGTTTAGCAAGTGCCTATTCACTTTACTCTTGAATGCTCCCACGTCGTACTTGGACGGAAAGACGCCGGCAACTTGTTCCACTCCTTTGCTGTGCGCACAACGAACGATGACTCAAATCGCTTCGTTCGGACGCGCAGAACATCGACTATGAAACGTAAGACTTATTTAGCTCCATCTTTATGTATGTATTATGCGAGTACATATATGTGCATAGATGTTTATATATGTATAATATATACAAGATTGTTCAAGAGAGAAAGAAAATGTGCGCACGCACTACTCTCTCTTGCTCCTACAGTTTGATACAGACATTAGCAGGCCTATGTCTTAGATATACGATACGTTACACTCTCTCTTCATATCTCATTTATATCTCCCTCGTAATTTTCATTCACGATCACACTTTTCGTAACGCATTACTCCGCAAGTCAGGCATGCGCAAAAAAGGTTTTATATAAAAAACAAATTATTACAATCTTTTTTGAAGAAAGCTAACAATATTTCTTTCTATTTTTTTAGAAATTTTACTTACATTCTTGTTAACCGTTCCAATTAAGATTAAGCTAGGAAATAGTTCACGTCAATAGTCGAATGGTGGATTCAAACCTTGCGATTCGCAGACGTATTCTCAATCATTAGGCTATTGACGTACATGTAATACATAATGACGATGTATAGTATATATAGCGTATCCTAGATCTATCGTATATACATATATTCGTTTATATGATATATTCCTTACGTACATACCGGCTCGTTAGTGTCTTGACATGGAATAGGAGATTTTGATTTTACCGCAGCCTCCGGCAAACAATTTGCCACATTTTCGAGCTACAAAGCATTTCATTTTCTATACAAATAAACACGAGCTGACAACTTAATTCACTCTAGTATAATATTTTATGTATCAACGGATTTAATTATTTAAAGTTAAAGTTAAAGTTACAGCCTTTATATATACAATATATATGTCCCACTGCTGGGCAGAGGCCTTCTCTGTAAAGAGAGTATAAGGGCATAGTCTGCCACGCGGCCCTAATACGGATTGGCAGACTTCACATGTCGTAGAAAAATTTTCTAAGACATGTAGGTTTCCTCACGATGTTTTCCTTCACCGCCGAGCGCGTGGTTAATCAGCACATAAAATTGCAACAGCAAATGTTATTGGTGCCGGCACCGGGGATCGAACTCGGGTTGCTAGCGTACTATGCAACTTGAGCCAACCGCCCGGACACTGAGATACCACGGCTTTAATCATTTATATGGGCATAATTATTTTTTTATTGGGATTCCTTGGACAGACTTTATTTATTGTGCACTATTCTTGTTACTTGTATTTATTTTATTTAATTATTAAAAAATAGTTCTTATATTATTTATACTTAAATTGTTGGTGTAACACCTTGGGTTCCGAAGTTATAGTAGTGAACTGCTAAAAATTCTTTAAAGAATGATTGTCCATTTAATCCATGATTAGGTACCTACTTCGTAAAAAAAACGAGCTCTAATGTGGAAAAAGAAAATAAGATGAACATAAGTGAGTACGCGCGCAATGGCGTATAACATTAGATTCGATTTAATTGAGAATTAGATGAATTTTAATTTTGTCACTTTTGGTCTTGCAAATGTACATGTGCCAGTTGAGAAGTGGCCAGTAACAATGAGTACAGTAAGTAGTTGTACAGAGTTAGTAGGAATAGTAGTAAGTAGTAGTAGTACAGACGAACATGTTATGAACGAGGCGTGGAAAAGGGTGAATAGACCGTGAAAATAGAAAATCCGATATCTCTGCCTACTCCTCTGGTTCAACGGCGTGCTTACCGCTAACCCTTTACTTTTATTTATTTGAAACAAATCGTTCACTAAATCCAAATTTTCTTTAAAATCTAATTTTATCCAATGAATTTGAATTATAATTATATTTCTACGGTAAGCAGGATACGTTTTACAACGCCATCTCGTGGAGTTTTGAGGCACTAGTATGCTAAGAATTGCTCGTTGTAAAATGTTGCAAGTGTGCCTACTGTCGGGTGATCGAATCTAGAGGATAATTTCAAGTTTTTTATTCTTTTAGTTTTTTTACAAGTCTTCCTAAAAATATTCAGTGCTGGTTGGACGTCCGATAGATTCGCGGTCCAGCCTGTTGACTGATGCTGCAATGTCATGCTGTCAGGTATTTCAATATTATTTAACTGCATTTTAATTTAGTCTAATAAGTAAAAAAAATAAGAGTGTTATGACAAGGAATTTGCAAAAGCGGATTGTCTATAGGTTTTCAATTTAGCGAATGATAGTCGTGTACAAATATAAACCGGTCTGACGTAAGAAGGATTAGCAGAATTAAAGAGAATAGGCAGCTTACTGGGCTCTTTTTTAATATAATTTACAGACTTCACTGCCGCTTATTTTACCTTATAACTGATTTACCAAGCGTAAGGTAGCTAGCATTTCATTAGGTAACAACAACTTTTAAACTATCACTTATTTCAAAAAATGTTGGTAAAGATATATGGTTTAGAAGAACTCCGTTCTGGTTCTTTCGCCCTTGTGGCTAGTAGATTGACAGTCATAATGGAATGCTTATGAACAAGTCTTGCAGATAAGATCGTTTATATAGATTACGTTTATCTTTAATCCCCCTTCAATTAGAGTAGATTGTATTAATTTTATGCAACGACTTAATTCCCACAATCAGTTTATTTTATCGTAAGGATTTTCATAACATTATTTCAATCCTCTATTGGACGATTTCCTTGTTAACTTTATCTATAATTATTCAATCACTTCCATTTCGTATCGATATTGAATTGTACAAATTAGAATGTAGATTGGGGATATTAACCAATCAATTTAATTCAAAGCTATTAACATATAAGAGTCGTGGTAGCTCAGTGTCCGAGCGGTTGCCTAAAGTTGCATAGTACGCTAGCAACACGAGTTCGATCTCCGGTGCCGGCACCAATTTGTTTGTTGTTGCAATTTTATGTGCTGATTTACCACATGCACGACGGTGAAGGAAACATCGTGAGGAAAACTATATGTCTTGGATTTTTTCTAAGACACATGATGTCTGCCAATCCGCACTAGGGCCGCTTGGCGGAATATGCTGTTACACTCTCTGTATAGAGAAGGTCTGTGCTCAACAATGGGATATATCTATTTATTAAGGCTGTAACTTTAACTGTTTTTTTATTAACATACATGTTGAAGTATTTTAATGCTTGAAAGTCAGAAACACAGAACTAATAACACGGTATACGCGGACCAAAACGACATTTTCTTTAAAAAAATCGTAGGTAGATCGTACAAAATTTCATGAAAATTGTTCTAGCCGATTCCGAGATTGAGATTGTATATATATATATATATCTATATATATATATATATATATATATAGATATCGTTATCTAAGAGCTACGAGCGATCTCTTCTAGGCAATCCTGTAGGATTCTTTACAAGTAGTTCTTACGTCATTCTTGTTTAATATGTAACGAAGTTTTTAGGACATATTCTTTTTACATCATATTCGCGTTAAAGATGCCGTACTAATAAAATATCTTAAAACAAATAAAGTTCTCGTATAGACTGATTGTGTGTGATGAATGTAATCGTACCTGAGTGAACCAGTTATAGGCAGTTACAATGGCATGAAGCCAAATATTCTAACAAGCCACAATTTTGGAACAAGTACGTAACTAACTAACGTATAACAACGCCTTGACAACCTCCATTTCTGAACATTCTCCATGTAATAATTTATAAACACAAAGTTTTCGAGGCATTCCCAAAACTTGTTTCTACAACAACGTCAAAATGCTTAAAGCAATATGTAATGTCATAGACTAAATTATAGGACCTAATATATATATATATATTATATGTATATTATATATATATACATATATATAATATATATAAATATAAAATGTTAGCAGTAAAAAGTCTGATGAAACTGGTAAATGGTACGATTCAATTCGGTCAGCTGTTCGATATCCTTATTTCGGAAAATAATTTGTTTATATCATAACGTGTGCGACGTACACAGTGAAATCGCCAATCTATCCATCAAAGTAATTGTCAGACCGCTGCGGCACGTACCATTTGCGTATTAATCAATTTTCCCTTAATTCAATTTGCATGACTATGAATGTGCTGAAGTTACGCGATACCTGGAACAATGCTATTCCATTAAGCTGTTCGTAATGACACTGTTTGGCTGTACGTTTAACATGTGTATATATACGAGTATTAGAAAAAAAAAAAAACGATTGTGTTTTAGATAACTGAATGAGCTGTTACTACATTCATCGTATTTAGAGGTGGCATAGCTCTTAGGTCGCTAAGCCTGAAACTCCCTACACAAAACTGGTCATATTTCTCTGAGAATCAGATGATTTCATCTGTTCATGAGAGAAATATGAACGGTGTACAAACGAAGACAGGCAATATGACTATTTTCACCTTTTATAATGGGGCGGAACGGACGGACACTAAATCAAAAACAGCTAAAAACTACTCAGCGGTCTTTGATTTTGTGTAAATAATGCTGATAAAACGTTTTAAAAATATGATTTTTTAAAATCAGGATCGATTTCTCTATTCTTATGTCTTAATTTTAGGAAGCGGGGTGGGGAAGCAGGGTGTATACACATAGAATAGAGTAGAAGAGAGAAATATATTTATAATACATAGAAACATCTATATCCAGACAGACCATTGCAAGTTCAATATGAGACGCTGGAACAACTCCCAACGATCTCAGGTTGGTGACAAGCTTAGTGCGAAAGTTATCGAAAGAGTATGGCTTGGATTTTTGATACAAGATAACAACTTGATTCGATCGTGCTCGGATTGTATTGCCATTTAACGACGACTCTTTAAATGTTCGTTTTCCTATTCACGATGTAATAAAGTTTTAGCAGCAACATAAGGGCGGTAGGCAGTTAGATACACGTATTTCGTGAGAACGTGAGTTGAATTATCAACTTGCTGATGAAATAATATCGGTGTTCCTCTAATTAACTAATTAGCACTAAAACAGCGATACGCATTACACAGACACGTGGTCCTAACAGACGCAGTACAGATTATTGCTGTATTCGACACCCGGCTGAATACTAAGGGTGTGATTAATTTATAATAGCGTAACTAATTTCTCTAAGTGTATTGATTTACCGGATATACTTTGAAGTTAATTTAATCTTAGATAGATTCCCTCCCCCTCCCCCATTTTCGGCTATTAAAGCGCACTATGATGCGGGATGTAACAGCACTATGCATTCAAGCTTTTTGTTCAGTCTGTCATAATTAAAGATCGACCTGTTTTCGACCCGTCTGTTTCGCTAAAAAATCTGTCGTTACTTAAAGCGCTTTGGAACTGTGTTTAAACATGTTCAAGTGCACAGTGAATAGGTACTCGTATTTACTAAGCTGCACTAGCTTAGTTATAGCCTATTGCCTTAGCATCCAGGACTGCAACTCCACTTAACATCAGGTGGGATAGGGGTCGAGCACTTGCTTAGAAAGTATAGATGTAGTACAAGTTTTGCTGCATAACTTTATTATGGTCCCATAAAACCCAGTTTACCAGTTTGTGTAAAAACTCAGTTGTAAGCCCATCGCTATACATGGGACAGCTTCTGAGTACTGATTTTTATGTTTTAGAGTAAACTTAAAATTGTAGGTAAGTGGACTTTGGTAGTACATCAGGAAATTACTAGGCTGAGGAAGGCGCTAGGTTATAACTGCTTTAGTCTTTTTTGCTAACTATATGGCACAATCTTCAAGTGTTGACTGCCACATATCACCCGTGAACAGACAGCCTCATTTCCGAGGCAGGGGATAACTAAGACGAACTTTATGAGCTCATGATTCCAAGGCTGATTGCTTTACATATAGAAACAGTAAAAAATATTTTAAAAAATTCTTCTCGATCAAATTTACTGTGTAATGACTTTCCATTGTCAAACAACAATTGAACAGATAACACACTTTTGTATCGCTACGTTGGTGGTTTATTTTAAAAACGGATTGAATAGAGAGGGTGAATAATAAAATGGAAGGAGATTTTTTAAATTACTCCCTTTTCAAAGGTCTAGTCTTGGCAGCGCGCTGTATGCGAGCCGGGGGAAATATTTTTCCGCAAACTTTGCGTCAGCCCTCGAGCGCTTTTGCGTTTAGTAGCAGGCATTTATGTCGTACTCGGGCTGGCTGGTTAACCTTGTTTCAAGTTTTTTTTTCCCCACTCGTACACACTTTACCTAGGTACACTTGTGTATACTTCAATTTTTATACCTTTGCAAGTTGTGCCAAACGAGATGGTGTTTTTCAATGTGTAATTGTGATATAAAATTGTACGAGTACAATGTAACACGCATAAGAAACGGGGTATATTTATTGGTACGGGAAGCTTCCTTTTTTCTTTTTCGTCGGTATCGCATTTGATAGAGTGGTCGTGATGACGTCACAATCTCTCTGTCAACAGTGATCCAGGTGCAAAATGACAAGCCAGTACAAGTATATTTACGAGTAAAAATAAAAATCGACTACAAATCGCATCAAACTTTAAACGCTATTATGCGCGGACGCTCTCTATATATTTTCGAATTATAATATCATATTCTAATACAGTAATTCCTTTAAAAAAAATTATACGTGTTTTGCGGGTTTTTTCTAATAAAAATCTCTGTCTTTTTAACCGACTTCAAAAAAGGGAAAGGTTCTTAATTCGTCTGTATTTTTTTAAGTTAAGTTTTTTGTTTGAAAGTTGGTGCTTCCCATGTGGTGCCATTTAAATTTAGTCCCATCTATAAGAAATCAAGCATCTATAAGAAAACCATGTAAGTCTTAAATTTCCATCAAGTATTTGCCCCACGAATGAACGAATAACTCAATTTCACGCCAACCGTTTGAGGTGATTCATTTTTTATTTCGGTAAGAATGCACTTTAAGAGTAGTTTGATGAAAGTTTTGTTACGTTCTGATTAATTCTATGTCGTAATATTCCTAAGATAACTCGGAAATACATAGAAGGCGTCCGCGCGTAATACCGTTTAACGTTTGATTCCATTTGAAGTCGGTTTCTGTTTTGTAAATACATTTGTCTAGATTTGTTAGTACTGTGACAAAAAATATGCACGTTTGAAAACGAAAAATAATACACTAGCAGATATAAGTATTTGATGAAAGTGAAATATAACGTCGACATTTTAAATTAGACACAACATTATTTATAGCTCATACCAGATGTGAAGCAATCCTTCAAAATTTAGTTTAAAATAGAAACGCTAAATTTAATTTTCCTTTGAAAGTGTGTGCCCGTGTTATTAAACTTATTAAGGAAATTACTTACACAAATTCTGTCAACCCTATCGACAAATAACCTTATCGATATATATATATATGTATATATTTATTGTTTTTAGATCGCAAGCACAGACCTGTATCCGTGCTCTTTTCCAATACACTTAAATTGTTCACGCTGCATTTATTAAAAGAGTGCCACTTCTACAGTTACTATTTTTGGTTTTTATAATGCCTGAATTTGGAGGTGGCCAGAGATCGCTGCGGTTCACGCGTCGTAGACGCCCCGCTGCTTTGCTATTAGCTTCTCCACGACCGCTGTGTCCCTGCTTCTCATGGCCATTTTTAGGTTGTAGTCCACTATCCTCTCCCTTGATGCGGCCATTGCCTTTGTCATCAGTCTTATCGATATGTATAATTCCTTCGAGTCTATCATTACTTGCAACGGTCTGCAACTTACCCTGTTAGGGTTGAAAGGACGGGTTTATTAATATTATATATTTATGCATTTTTATTCTGATATCATAATCATCGCGCCGTCTATCAGACTTATATATTAGTAATTTATCGTTATCCGTGTATTTATATTTTTTTATCTATATAAGATTCTTAAAACTTTATTTTTAGCAGCACTACCCCTATACTGTTCTTAACCCACAACGGTTAGCTGGAAGAAAATACTGAATGATACTGAAAACAAAATACATTAAGTTCGCCTTTGTCTATTACATGTATTATCTATCTAATATGAAGTGAATCAACGTTTAAAGGGATAACGAATGACATAAATAAGTATTATTTAATGTGTAAAGTTGCCGCAGATATATAGTCTCGCCATTGGAGCAAATATGACACAATGACTGTCACTGTAGTCATTTGTTATGGCTTTATTAGGGTCTCGTTCCGTCCCCGACCCTTGAATAGTAAACGGTGAAGTCCACTACGTGTGAATTATTGTCATTGGCCATGTTAACGCGCTTGGCAACGGGCCAAACGTATGAAAAATGTTCTGTAGACGATTTATGTCAAGTGTTTTTGATACCGAATGATTTTACAGTCATAATAGAAAAGTGAATGTATTACAATGGCTGAACTTTTGACGATCTAACAGTGGCGAACGTAAGCTTTGTTCTATTTCAGATACTCTCTATTATTGTCATTACGTTAAATGCTTTAACAATGCCATCTGGTGATAGGTGGCATCAAGCCTTCTGGAATGTAAATCAACAATCATTAAATTGCGAGTTGTATTTCAGACACGAAAAACATCATCTCTCATTTTCGACCGTTATGACCTTAACTACCTTTATTGACCTTATTGAAAATTGCACATTATGAAGTAAGGCGTCTACATTCTCTTTCTTTTTCCACATTCGTGTTGGTTGTTATTAAAAAGTAAAGTAGTTTTGGATTCTCATAAATGTATCAATATCATAAAACATTTTTCTATATGACTTTTGGGAGGACCTTGGTATATCTCCTGAAATCTAAATATAATTGAATCAGCCTTATCCCTTGTTTTATTATCCAACTGAAGGAGCCATGGACATGCCATTTTTGGCCGCCTTCCGATCGGAATGCTTACGTGAGATAAAGTAACCGCCCAAGCCGAGGTTAGCGTTACCGGGGACCCTTTTTTTGACGGGGGCGGGGGGGAAATCTTCAACAAGATACCCCGCCTTCTGGGGGGAAGACAGAATTATGTGGGGTTCTTACTCACTAAAACCTCCCCAGTGACCCTTCCTCGGTGTATTGTGAGGGGCCGGGAGCTCCAGTGGAACGTACCGCAGCCCCTCTGCACTGTGCTCTTAGAAAGCACGTCCCGGGAAGTCAGGTTAATCCCTCACCCGCTGTGCCCTCGCAGTGCACTGCACTGGCTCGCCCGTGTCGCCTTCTTCCCGAATCCACTTTATCGGACGTGCTTGTCGCCCAGTGAACCCGAGGGCCCTTTTAGTCGCCTTCTACGACAGGCAGGGAATATCGTAGCCTTATTCTACGAGGCTAGAATTTCACCGGGGGACCCATATGTCGATTTATACAATATATATTCAATCCGCTCTCAATCCGGTGAAGCAGTAAAAGTCAATTTCTCTGGCTAATCTGTGTAGATTTATCGCAATAAAATCACAAGCGTTAGTGTTCTGTCTGTTGTCTTCGTGTCGCTATAGTAGAATGTACATTTAAATTATGATAAATTGAGTTGGTTCAATAAATAAAACTCATTGGGAGGACATTAAACGTTGGAATCGTCCGCCGGGAGTCACTTTCTAATTAGTTTTGTCTGACTGAGACTAATAACAAAACAGTCCGCTTCATCTTGGAAATCTTCCTGGGAAATTATATTGAAGTTTAATTATAACTTGAATAATCCAGTACATCGTACAACAAGTGACTGAAATAGTTTGCCCGTACCTTACTTTCCTTCCGATTAATATGTGGGTATTTTTAAGAGTAGAGTGAATAGGCATTTACTAAGCTAGTGCGCCTTACCATCCAGGACTGCATTTCCACTTAACATCTGGTGGGATCGCAATAAAGTACTTGCTTAGAAAGAATTTTTTTTTTTTCGAAATTTGAGAGAGAGAGATCATGGAATAAATTTAAACAAAACAGTTTAAGAGGGCTGGGCTTAACTTGCCGTCTAATTTAAGTCAGATTTTCAGGTTATTGAAGATCTGAGGGATATTGATTGAATTTTGTCATATCTGTTTCGTTGTTTGCTTTAACACGCCTTTTGATGTCCTAATAGTACTTTATTGGCAGACCGCCCACTGACCTAAAAGCTACATAAAGTGCCTAATGCAGTCTGTATTATTTTACAGGCTTGGACAATTTCTGTCTTAAAATGTTTACATTGACAGCTTCATGGTCAAATAGGTTGCAGTATAAATTTCTGTTGATGGAATCTTTCGGATTACAGGCAATGTTCTATTTCGTGCTAATTAAAATAAGTACTTTGTTGTTTTACATTATTGGTGATCTAAGAAAACGGTTATGTTTTGACGTGGCAACGTTTTATAAATTGATGATAGCGGGTGGCATTCACTAAAAATGTAGCGTTACGGTGGTGTCCCGCTGCGCTTGGGCCGAAAGTAACCGATCATTAGATAAATAATTTAGAAATAAGACAAATAGAAAATATGTGACCAGCTCTACTCAGTCGTGCGAAATAATGTAAATTAAATAATGAATATTTTTTTATTATTTATAAAATTAAAATATTTATTTATTTATTATAATAATAAATCACAAAACAAAAATAAATTGTATATTCATTTTAATTTTGTAATACATGTATAGTGTTAGTCCGTGCCAAGTGCTCATTGTTCTAGGATTGTCACGAACTTAACGTCCGAGCGCCTTGCGCCCAGACACCTGGGATTTTTTTTAGGATATGTTATAAGGCATTTTAGTGAAGATAAATCTCAAAAAAAGATTATTATTATCGTAGAACTTCTAATGTTTTCTATCCTTCCCCTAAACCTTCTATCATTTTTTGCAATGATGTCAAGTCTGTCAAATCATTGCAAAACAAGCTAGTAGAAGGTTCACTCCCGACCTTAGCCTCGCATGTTGTTAACCCTTCTCACATTCTTAATATGTCATTAAGCCTATCGTTCACCTCTATAATATACCATTCAGATGGTTTAAATTTTAACAATTTATTACTAAATTCTCGTTGTAATTAGCGCACGTCGGCGAGGTGAAAGCTTTCTCCTCCAGTGCGGCCGTGATGAGAGCCACATTAATTATGGCGAAACGCTTAATGCACTCCGGATTATTTTTCATCTTCGTTCATTATTGTGAAAATTTACCGAGTGCCAAATTGGATAATAAACAAGGTATTTAGAATTCAAATTTAATCAAGTAAATAGACCCCTTCTTTAATTTTATTTATTTATTTCTTATTTCGTTTTTTGAACCCGTCTTTATAATAATAAAATAGAAAACTATTATTTTTAATCTAAAAAGGTATCTAAAAATATATTCCAGATGAGTTATCAACAATATATTATTAAAACCTAGAACCCGTAGAAGCCCGCTGTTTCCTTTGTATTAAGCATTCATGTTTATCCCTAATGTCGTTTTTGGAGTAAAACGTCCGCTCATATTGTAATATATATTCGAAAGAAAGAATATTTATTTCTACATCACATAAAAATGAGTAAAAGAAAAAATATAAAAGAAAAATAAGACGATCGAAGAACGAAACGTAATCTCTAATAACATTTAAAATGTAAAAAATAAAATAAAATCACAAATATTAAAGTGGTAGTTTGAGATTCCTTCCAGTCTTAGAATGACGTAGCAAACGCTACGCTTTCGTCGCTATCGTAAACTACTCGTAACTGTAGCACTGCTTCCCTCGTAGCCAGTTCTATCTCTAAGGAAAGTGGATGTTTATGACTATTTTTCACAGAATTACTAAGCAAAAGGAGCTTATAACAAGCTACTCGAAACTGTAGCACGGATTTCATCGTAGCTTTATATCTCTACGATTGGTAGCGTCTAGTTACAATAAAAATTAAACGTCAGAATGGTTTCTGGTGCTTAACCCTTTAATTTAAAATGTGTGTTTATTACGATATTATGGGGGTGAGCTCATCGCCATACACCGTGCACTAATTTAAACAACTGATTTTTATACGTAAGAAACCAAAATACGGAAATTCATAGACCGGTTGATATTAAAGGTTCCAATGCTTAGGCTATCATTAATTTTTATGTATACATTTCTTTTGAGGATAAATGCCGTTATTAGTATTTCAGAATGTGACTAGGTCGATAGGCAGTGGCGGTCTATGAACGCACAGCCAGAACCTCCATTTGAGTAATTTCGGCCTAACCCTCAATTAAATACTTAAACAAAGTATTACTAATGATCCATACATTTGTATGGACTGGATAGCTTACAAATATATCCAACAGAATGATAGAAAATTAATCAAATCATAGATCAATAAGTAAAACAACGTTTCTATCAATGTAGCGTTTCATCCTCCTGACAAATCCTTATTAGAAAAGATACAGAATTGGTCACATTACGAACAAGCGACTGCATTACCTTGTGTCATTGTGTCCGATATCGTGTGTGTGTATGTTAATCGAACATAATTACCATGAATTAATGTCAATGATTAAAATTATTCTTGATATTATTTATGTAATTTTATCAAATAATATTGTTCCATTTCTACTTATAAATTGTGAATCGTGGTTTTACTTTTATTGCAAAAACACAGCAGGTAAAATGCAGTGTATTTCGGAGAAGAGTTAAGGTATATAATATGTTTATGATTACACATCTGGAATCTATATTTTCTTTTCTACTTCTTTTCTTTCGTGTTTCCCCAGAAGGCACGGTATCTTGTTGTCCCCCCGTTAACAAAATAAGTTTTAGGTGGTGCTTACTAGATATCGATACTTAATATTATTAAAGATGTATATATGCACATTTTTCTTTGCTTTCTCTGTCTGCTCCGGTTAGATAAGAAACTTAGGGATTTTTGTTTTTTTTTAGTTTGTTCTTGCCTCTGTCGCCGCTGCATTTAGTCTTGTTTTACTTGTCGAATCGCGGGTTTGAATATGCAATTACTGCGCTTCAAATGATAAAGGTATTAAAATATATACTAACAAAATACTCGTACTACCATAGTTGAACATTTGACACATAGCACATATCTAGAATTGTCTTGTTTATTGCAGCCGGTGGTGAAGGAGGGTTACTTGATGAAACAGACGCGCAGCTTCCAGCGATGGCAGAGACGCTACTTCCGGCTGCGCGGGCGCACGCTATACTACGCAAAGGAGAAAGAGGTTAGTAAAAATAATAATATTAAAAAGCCATTTAAGCAATAAAACACTTGTATATATAAAACACATAAATAAGCGTTATTCGCTTAGAAAGAAATAAAAACAAAAATTACAAAATAAGTTAATTTTTTCACGAGTTGATGACTACTTAAAAATTAGCGAACAGACATCCAGACAGCATGTGCGCCTTAACATCCAGGACAGCATTTCCACTTAACATCAAGTAGGATCGTAGATAAAAATCTTAAATAGTCAATCGACTAGGAAATCTAGTTGAATTCAACCCTAAAATTGTTGAATTGGATCAAGGATCGAACTTGCGAATAATATGAGGGTACTGTTACCTCGTGGCATGCGGCTCTTAATTTAAGACGTGTACCCTCACAAATGATTTATTATTCGCCTAATGGAACGCTAAGAAAATGATGGAGTGGCGTTGGATTATTTAAGTGCGCTATCTTTGTTTTGACATTAATATGGATGAGAAATGATAGATTTATATACGTACAGTCGTTTGTAAAGTTGAGCCTTTGGTTCATTTAAATGACTCATACACGAATACAATATTCTATTCTTCATATATAACAGGTAACAATTAAAAAAACTTCAATATCTTTGACCAGGCAGCTTTTGACATGGTAAAGATTTTTACAATTTTAATGTAGTGAACGATGAATGTTATACAATATTTATTAATTTAATTAATTAAATTTCAAATAGAACAAGTCAATTGAAAAAATAAATCAGAGGATAAGTTGACAAACACTTGATAAATCAAACACCTTAGTCCCTTCCGTGACCATGGGCCATGCAAAGGGTCTCGAAATGTCGGGAATTCAAAATCATACATTTATGTAATGTTATTACAATATCGAGTTATGCCGCGGTGGACGAGAGTGTAATACAATAGATGGAATTCTTAATAATTCCTCGGAACCACTCCTAGTAGAAAATTTCTTAACAAATACGTTTATTAATCACTATTCAATTAAATAAAGATGTATAGACGTTTATTAGTAAATATGTATTAACAAGTTCCAAACGGCACAAACATGGTGCACAATATATGTTTTCAATACAATAAAGAATCCTCAAGCACAAATAAGTTGTCCGACGGCAGCGCTCTGAACAACACACTGTTTATAGTAATTCTAGAAGAACGTAATAGATGGCGCTTTAATCATTCGACAATAATTGTCCGTTTTTAAATCAGATATGTCCTAGTCATTTATTAATTATTCAAAAATGTGGAGATTAGATCTATCCTATGGAATCGGCACGTTGTACTGTATACAGAATATGAAAGTTTTTACAAAAAACTACAATGATAGATGAAGCCAACATTTTAACTCTTCACTGTTGAAAGCTTATGAATTGTTTACCCCCATTTATTTGTCGCGATAACTTAGACCTCTTAGAACAAGCCTGAAAAGGTCACGGCAAAAATGCTAACAATATATGTATACGAGATCGTTCTCTTCAATAGTCGGTACGGTATGCGGAACGTAAGGTCACAGGTTCGAATCCACCATTCGACTATTGACGTGAACCATCTCCTAGCACAAGCTTGAGCTTCGTTGAAATGGTTAGCAAGAATGTTAGTAATATTTGTAAAAAATATTGCTAGCACTCTTTAAAAAAGTCGAATTATGGATTCGAACCTTCACCCTTACGTTTGGAAGACCGTACCCTGAATCATTAGGCTATTGACTCAACGGGGTAATATTTTATTAAATAGTAAAATAAGGCCGAGGACTTAGTAATTTAGATTACGTACCAAAGCATCACTTAAATTAGCGCTCGATTAATTTCTTATTACGATTGGATACTTAAAAATATACTAACAAGCGGATAGTGATAACCTACCCGTCTACTCCAGTTCAGTTAATGACACCTGAGCGCTTTATTATTTAGTAATTATAATAGAGGCTCTTCAAAGGATTATTTAATAATCAAACAGCGTTGCGCTACAAAAACCTTAAAATTTTCACATGAACCATTAAATGACGCGCCCGCGGCATTGCCGGGGAGCGTAACAATTTTACCGGCGTAGCCACAATAAAAAAGCATACATTTTAAATAACATAACCACCCTTACTTAAAATGTGAAAAAAATTTTTTCAAACTGAAATGTCTACCACATTTACACGGATAAATTAAAATTTTTGGTACCTAGTGTGTACAATTTTTCCCTTATAATTAATAATTTTTCTTAGATTGCGATCGGTGATTTAGATCGGTAAAATTTTAATTTTCGTGAATTTTAAAATTTTAATCGGCTCTCGTGCAAAGGTCCTAAGATGATCGTTAATACTATTTGGCTTACCATCGCCTAACTAAGCTTAAGCTTTTTCTATGAGACGATTCATGTCAATAGTCAAATGGTGAATTCGAGCGTACGTTTTTAAATTTTACTTTTTATAGATATATATTAGAACCTTTTATAGATATAAAGAAACTTTAACATTTTCATTCACCTACATACACAGTTACGTCATCTTTATATATAAAAAAGAATGTTTGTCTGTATGTCTTTTATAGAATCGTTAACTATGCATTTGATCATGTGATGATCTTCGACCAATATTGTGCATGAGTCTACGAAGGTATCTGATTTGGTACTGACAAATGGCGCTACTGTCATAATGAATTTCATACATTGCAGTGGCAGTTGAAATGAACAGCGAATGTCTCCCAATATATGTGTAAAGTCTTTCCTTCTAATTTATTTTAGTTAGTGGAATAGAAACGCCCGCTGGTACAGCTGGTTATAATATAAGAAGGACATTAAGTTTAAAAAATAATGATATACACGAGTATAACGAAGAGGAATATTCTCGTTTTGGTAAATAAAACCACCAGATTACTTATTATATTGTAACAGCAGTATTGTTCTTAAAGTTTTTACGGCTTATTCAAAGCTTCTTGTCTCCAGTCATAAGTCGTTTTTGTAATTTTGTGGTGTTGATTCTAAAGAGCTTAAGTTGAAGCTTACAGAAAAAGTTAACTTGTATAAACATATTTCGACTTGTATAAACGATCAAAACATGAGCTTCGTTTATTGACCGCTCTGATGGGATTTTAAAGTACGATGGGACTTAGTGTCTTGTAAAATATAATTTCTCTGTGCAGTTTCCGTAGCCTGGTGAATGGGGGACTGGCAAATTTCTTCTGAACTGCAAAGATAAGTTTCTATCTATGGTGTCACGTAAAGAAAATACTATACTACATTTGTATCTAGGGATGCTTTCTCTGCGTTTTTTTTTAATAGAAAAAAGGGGAAAATGTTCATGCGTCTTAAAAGTTACGACCTTTATATATGACCCACTGCTGGGCATAGGCCTTCTCTGAAGAGACTGGCACACTTCACATGTCTTTGAAAAATATCTAAACAAACAAATTCATTGGTGGCTGACAGCGGAAATCGGTCTCGATTCGATCTCTGCTACCCGCTATGCAACTTACAGAGACTGGCCGGCCATTGAGCTACCACGGCTTTATTACAGAAAAACGAGGTTTTAATACAATGATTTTGAATATGAAACTAAAGGCCTAAGATTCCCCTATTGGGGTCTTTAATTTAACTTACTAAACAGATGTCGGAGACGGTCGAAATCTCGTGACGGTTACTTAAGAACTTGTCGGCAATTTCCTACATCCAACCCACTTAGTTTATCTTTCGGCTCTGCTCAAGTGCGTGCGGTTCGCGATGCTCGGGGGATGATACAGCCGGGGTAGAGCGGGGGCGGGGAACACCTGGCCGAGACGGCAGGGCGCCGCTGTCCCGCCGATGCGAGCTTGCTCCCTCAGTCGCGCTTAAAGTGCCCATACGGAGCGACGCGAGCTATCTAATGCGCGCTCCGGCGGGCCGTTCGATCATTTGCCGCCCGATTTGTAAATGAAAAACATTCGCAAATAATTTGGTTTGCAACAAAACCCGCTATTGCAATCATCATACGCCAAGTTACCGCTCTATAGTGTTAATCTAATTAGTTTCGTGTCCCTAGTGCTTGTGTTTAAATTATGAACTGCCTTTATTTTGGACATTCTTACACAATTTTCACCGTATACGATCGTGCAGCGGACGGTTCTTCGTTAAATTGTGAGTAAACCATTATATTTATGTTCAATAACATTGGTAGTGCATAATGTTTACTCTGTGTTTATTCTATTACCGCGCGCTCGGCGATGAAGCAGAAGTTCGCGGGGAAATTCATCTGATGATGAAATACTATCTACAGTGAAAGAGAATCCGAGTTATGGTGCCCTTTTAAAAATATGAAAAAAAAAACAATTGTCCCGTTATCTATACAAATTAATAAAATAAGAATGTTTATTTGTAATCTTAAACTAACCGCCTTTTACTACATCCATAGGAATGTATAAACGGTAGATATACCAAAATAACATTATTTACAAATTTTGTTTGTCGGTTTGCTCCGGCTGATCTCTGGTACGGCACCATTTTGAGGTTACTTTTATTATATAAAAATTCCAAATTTATCTATTCAAATAAATAAATGAAATTTTGCATACAAGGTGTACAAGAAAAGGACATACTTTTTAATCGCGGGTAACACCTCGGGGCGCAGGTAGTTTAAAATAATTTAGGAAATTTGTCGTGATTATAACTTAAACAAAAGAAATTTATTTTTATTTTCCCAGTATTTACTGTCATGAACTATAATTGTGAGTCATAAAACGATCACCAAAATAACATAATAAAATTTTAACAGTGGCAACGTCGCTAGTTCATCAACTAAACACCTTTTAATCTAAAGACAGCGTAACGGATGTTAACAGAGGCAATAGTAACTTTGTGGTAGTAAGCAAATTACCATTGACTCTTAACAACTTGAACGTTGACCAATCAAGACAATGTTCGGCTCAAACTTTTTAAATCATTAATTGCTTATTGTCTTATGGGTGGGTGGACGGTAAGCAAGCCGATCGAGATCTCAATTCCTCGACTGTGAGATTCCAATTACGAACTTAACTCCTAAGCATAAATAAGACGTGAATTCATATTTTATGTGCTGATTTACCACTAGCTGGGCTGTGAAACATTTTTCTAACACATGTGAAGTCTGCCAATTCGCACTAGGGACGCGTGGCGCACTAAGGCCTCATACTCGCTTTACAGAGAAGGCCCGTGCCCAGCAGTGGGACATATATAAAGGCTGAAACTTATGATACGAATTGATACGAAAACTTAACAAATTATATGCTAAAACCTTCCCCGAGAACCACTCTATCCATTGATGAGCACAGCATGAAAATCAGTGTAGTAGTTTTCGAGATTATCGCGAACAGACAGACAGAGAGCGGAAAGAGATTTTGTTTTATACTATGTATAAAAACATAAAAAATTAATCCGGTGGTTAGGGCGACATAGAGAGAAATCTCCTGACAATGTGCGGTGTAATGCAGCCCTTTTCTAGACGTAGCAGTCTCCGTATCACTGGGATCAAAAGAACGTAGAGGAATATATGCATCAGTGTAATGCGCATAGACCGATGCACTTAAATTGACTCTGCTTACCTGGCCGCTTCACATCGCACACAGTGGGATTATCAACTTCAATTTTTATTTAAATCAAAAATGTATTGTAAACAAGAACAACAAACAGCAGCACAATGGAGGTCGAATATTATACTGAAGTTTAAATGAAAGTTGCGAATAATTAATAGCCCGGGGAATTTCCAAATCACAAAGGAGGGTTTGTTGGGATTTAATTAGTGTGATTGCTTCTATGAAAACATTGTTAAACGAAATTCGGTACTTCGTATCTGATATATCTTGTTTATTATTTTCTCACAACTGAGGGTCGTGACCACCAAGAGAGCTGCTCTTAACCGGCATTTTTCTCTTCTATTTCGAACAAAATTTGTAACATTTCAGTTCGCTAGCTACTCCAATAGAGTCTGTCAATCTAGTTGGCGTTATGCCTCTGCTTCTTATTTTATAAAAAGAAGTAAGCGTATCGCCAAGCCGGAAATACGTTCTGCGTTAGCATCCTTGACTATATTTATTGAGGAAGAGAAGTGGAGAAGCATTTAAATAGACTGCTCTACTCTCTACACACCGGACATCCGCTTTATCCCACCTGAGGGAGGTTTTACTTTCCCCTTTATCCCTATTCAATCATACAATTTCTAATCCTGTATCCTAGAGTCACGCATAGTATGCTCCTTAATTTCTACAGCATTGATTTTGTCCTGTGCTTTTTCTGCCATACCCAACAAACATTTCCAGAAGATTTACAAAGAAATATCATGGAAATAGCTTGTAGTCTACAGTATAATAATGACCACGAAATTACATCGTCCACTTCTCAAAGCGTGTTAATATTTAGTCCCGAAATTTCTGACAACTCGAAGCGCTGTCAAAAGTTTTTTAATTTGAATACTAATGAAAAATAATGAAGCGCGAATCTGTTCGCCAAAATCTGGTTAAATTGCAATGACGCGGCTAATTTTAAATTTATTAATGGGTCAGTGGAGGTCGGGTTGGTTCACCAGATAATAAGTCATTCCAAAGCCGAATTAATATATTTCTCATATGAAGATGACATACTTCAGTCATTATTCACGGTGGTGTTCGAACTCATATGAAATTATTTATAAGCTGCGAAAGTTCTTTCCAATCAGTTTAATCTACTGGTCTTGTGAAGGTCTGTCACGGCTCTAAACTTTAATAGCGTTTTTGTACTACTCTTAAAGGACATCCTTTCCAATAAAAAATAATTATCGAAATTCATAGGCGTGATATTAAGTTATTCGTCTATAAAATCGTCGCAAATTTAAGACATATATGGTTTTCACATGGATCCTATTATCAGAATTGGACGAAATTTAAATGGGACCACACGGGAAGCACCTAAAAAGGGAAACTTTCAAATAAAAAACATTAAAAGCGGTTCACCTAGTCGAAAATTATGCGGTAATAAACATAAAATAAATACAGATGAATTCCTCCTTCTTTTGAAGTCGGTTGAAAATAATTGAAAGTAAAGGACATTTTTAATCTTGCAATTGCTTTGACCAATGAATTTGATATAGTTTAGACTTTGGGAACGTGCTAAATTCTCTAAGCAATCTATTTTTCTCCCTTTCTTGCTATTAGTCCCATAGTACTGGGTTAAGAGTTGAGGTAATGGGTTCATCCACTTTCCTCTCTCTCCGACATCGTCTTGGGAAATCTTGCTCTCCCTCATGTCTCTCCACACTATACTCTCCCACTTTGGGTCTTCCTCTCGATCTTCGACAGGGGAGGTAAAGTTGTAGCGCCAGGTTCTCTACGTAGTAAGGGAGCGTGCCTTCGCTCCCTACTCTCCTGCAACTTGTCTAAACAGAAATATTCAAAGGAGCTTTATTTCCTAAGTTCGATTTGGGATACACTATATCATATTAATTGGAGTCGTGACGGTCTAGCTAATAGACTAATTCGCTGAATCCATTCATTGATATAAGTTAGAGAAACAATAATAAAAGACTCCCTCAACTTTCCACATAAAAATTGGATAGCCATATGTAGCATGAAGGAGATTTCTGTTTCATAACAATCCGGCAGAATTGTGAATCGCATTCTGTACGAGCTGAATTCAAATGAGTTTCCCCGCGGACCACATTGTAATCGTCTTCACTGAACATAGTGGAATTGCTTTATGAAAATGTAGCTCAATAAGCATAGTACTGTCTGGGGATTCTAATGTAAAACGACTACGTCGAGCTATTTTGAATACAGTTTCCGGTGGAATATAACGAAAGACAAAGTTGTTTTCCTTAGCAATATTTTAGAGCTTTTAAAGCTTATATGTGCTGTTGCATATATATATCTGTGTTTTTTAGAGCTTTTAAAGCTTATATGTGCTGTTGCATATATATATCTGTGTTTTTTAGAGCTTTTAAAGCTTATATGTGCTGTTGCATATATATATCTGTGTTTTTTTCTACATTCTACTAAAAACGGTTACAATTACTGTTGTAATTCTGTGTATTTAGGTTGTCTGAAAGAGATCGCTCTTAGCGATAAGACCGCCCATTGCGCATGCAATTATATTGTGGTGTATCATAATTTATAATGTATAATACATTTATATTATTTGTAATTGTTATATTTATATATGATTTATTAATTGTTGTGCAATAAAGTATATTCATTCATCCTTTAATTGCAAGGGCTTTTGCTGTCGCACGAATGAGTGGGCACGATCATGCAGAATACAAGGGATTATTCTTTACGTTTAGTGAGTTTCGTACGTTTCGTCTGGTGAGCGAAATGCCGGCAACTGTTTATAATAGGTTGGCGACGCACATATGCGCGCAATTCTTTTAGTTTGTATTTGTCACTCATTTACCTGCATGTCCAATAAGAAAAAGTAACACTTTTTAAAGAAGAAAAAAAAATTGACATTACAACAAAACGCCAAGATAACAAAGTAGATAACAATTCATTATTATATGGCATCATGTCAGACGGTTTTTGTATTTTTACTTGAAAATATCGATTTTTTTGTATTGGCATACAGTGTTAGTAACAAGTTTTATACAACTTTGTTAAATGTTGAGGTGGAAACAAGCAGTTCTATTTTCCGTTGTTAGTGCATCATGCAACCGGCTGAGTCAACAGTTTGCTGGCGTCAGAAATGCAGCATTCGGAAACACTGCGGATGTAACGGCTTCAATGTAATCCGTTCATGTTATTGAAAATATGTGTTTATTATTGATCTTGTTATTTACGACTGTAGGTAATAGTGTATACGGTTTTGTTTGCTAAATCTGTAAATGAATCCAAGCACTGTAACTAACGTTAACAGTCTCGGTAAAGTTCTCGCCGTCTTCGCCTTTGAATAGATTAACCGTACAGTTGTGTAGTCCTAGGCTTATAGGATTAAGTAGAATACCTCATATCTATTATAAAAATGAGCAATAGGGTGCGACATGAGTTGGTGGCTGCTGTCGCCGTAATACCCGGAAGCACAGCGAGAATACATGGTAGGAAGTATTACCTGGGATGTACTTTGGCTCAGTGCAAAGGGACACCAATGCATTCCGATCAAGATCACGAAGCCCTACTGATTAGAAATGTCACAGACCTAGAAGGTACGATTTCCTTTTCGGTAAAAAAAAGATTAATCGTCCAATATTAGGGTCAGAAATAAAGCAAAAACTTCATTTATACAATCATTTCCAAATTAACAATTTATAAAAAATTAAAAAATGATCGATTTTATAGTAAACAGTGGTTTGATTTGTTCTTGTCAACAAAACATTTTTTAGGTCAAGTCTCACCGCACGCGGCGCTAGTGGGCATGCTGCCAACTCAGCGTACATAAAGGAGAAAGTAATCATATTTTTATCACGCCTAAAGTTTAGTTCATTCAATAACAAGCAGTTCAGCTAATAACACGTTTCCGGGAAGCTTTCCATCTTGCATTCTACTGCGCTGACATGTCAAAGTATAATATGCGGTGGATTACGAGTTAGACCATCGCAATAAATAAGCACAGTTCATTGTAACATAAGTGCTGTAGGTAAACGCCTTTAACTACATACATTCGGGTACCGAAAGCTTTTATGTGAAACGTTATCGAGTACTTCGATACATAATAGATCCCATTACAGTCACTTAAGCGACCGACTACGAACGTGAATCGAGCGGGACGATAGAACGCTTCAAACCTGAGGTCCCTGAAGTTTAGCCATGTTTTAAAGATTTAGGTAGACCCTTTGTTACATGATATTGGCTGTATCGTAATTTGTAAATTTATTAACAATGTCTACAAATTCAAAGTGTATTGTGACCACCAAACTAATAATAACAATTGTTAGCTGGCAACACATGACACCCAGCGATTGTTATGCATAATAACTACTTCCAATGATATCTTAATGATTTATCTGAACCTTATTGTATCTTTAAATCATAATTACTAATTGATTGATCGTCACATGAACTTGGCATTGTAAACAATAGTTAACTTTATTAGTTCCTAATCTGACTTCTAATCAATTTTGTATAAAGATTGTGAGGACGCGCAGTTGTGACGGTATTCGTTATAAATAATTAGGCAGTTTGTAGACAGCCATTTTTGGTTGGATTTATTATATAAGTAGGAACCTAAGTAAATATATTATCTTTCACACGATACTATAGTATTTTTTCATTTACAAGAAATGGAAATAAGCTAAAACACAATAGTTATATGTAGTAAATATTTCTGCGAATCTTTCTTTATCAGTATTTTTCAATATTCGCAAAATAAGAATGAACGGTCGAGCTTTTATTGGAACCCTGTCGATTTCAATTGTTAGTTATCTTTTGTGCTGGCTGAATTACAGATATTGCTGCTTCAAGAATAAATAACATGCGAGTTGCTTCGTGTCCATTATATTGTGTTTATTATTGATCTTGTTATTTACGACTGTAGGTAATAGTGTATACGGTTTTGTTTGCTAAATCTGTAAATGAATCCAAGCACTGTAACTAACGTTAACAGTCTCGGTAAAGTTCTCGCCGTCTTCGCCTTTGAATAGATTAACCGTCCAGTTGTGTAGTCTTAGGCTTATAGGATTAAGTAGAATACATCATGTCTATTATAAAAATGAGCAATAGGGTTCGACATGAGTGGGTGGCTGTTGTCGCCGTAAAACCCGGAAGCACAGCGAGAATACATGATAGGAAGTCTTACCTGGGATGTACTTTGGCTCAGTGCAAAGGAACACCAATGCGTTCCGATCAAGATCACGAAGCCCTACTGATTAGAAATCTCACAGACCTAGAAGGTACGATTTCCTTTTCGGTAAAAAAAAGATTAATCGTCCAATATTAGGTCAGAAATAAAGCAAAAACTTCATTTCCAAAATGACAATTTATAAAAAAATAAAAAATGATCGATTTTATAGTAAACAGTGGTTTGATTTGTTCTAGTCAACAAAACATTTTTTAGGTCGAGTCTCACCGCACGCGGCGCTAGTGGGCATGCTGCCAACTCAGCGTACATAAAGGAGAAAGTAATCATATTTTTATCACGCCTAAAGTTTAGCCATGTTTTAAAGATTTAGGTAGACCCTTTGTTACATGATATTGGCTTTATCGTAATTTGTAAATCTATTAACAATGTCTACAAATTCAAAGTGTATTGTGACCACCAAACGAATAATAACAATTGTTAGCTGGCAACACACAACCCAGCGATTGTTTTGCATAATAACTACTTCCAATGATATCTTAATGATTTACCTGAACCTTATAGAAACTTTAAATCATAATTAATAATTTAGTTGATCGTCACATGAACTTGGCATTGTAAACAATAGTTAACTTTATTAGTTCCTAATCTGACTTTTGTATAAAGATTGTGAGGACGCGCAGTTGTGACGGTATTCGTTATAAATAATTATTTGTTAATAATTATGAGTGTATTAGTTGTTGGACTGTTTTATTCCACGAGACCTATTATAAATTATAACATCATTTATTAGTTGATCTTTTACAATTTTTAATGCAAATATAACTTACAGTACAGTTTTACGTAAATTCTTAAATTTGTGAAAGACTGGTGGCTATACTAAGGTACCCTGTCAGACAGATCACCATACTTATAATATTACTGTAATTTTGTAATTGTATTTTATTATGTAATATTAAATTTAAAATTAACACGCGTGAGAGAATATGTATGGTGTCGTGTGTGTGTAGGTTCATGTATGCGTGTAGTATGCTTTATATGTTGTTTTATTTTATGAAGAGATGTTTTAGTAAATTTTCTGTGGTATTACATTAAACTTTAGGCAGGTTGTAGACAGCCTTTTTTGGTTGAATTTATTATATAAGTAGGAACCTAAGTAAATATATTATCTTTCACACGATACTATAGTATTTTTTTCTATTTACATGAAATGGAAATAAGCTAAAACACAATAGTTATATGTAGTAAATATTTCTGCGTATCTTTCTTTATCAGTATTTTTCAATATTCGCAAAATAAGAATGAACGGTCGAGCTTTTATCGGAACCCTGTCGATTTCAATTGTTAGTTATCTTTTGTGCTGGCTGAATTACAGAAATTGCTGCTTCAAGAATAAATAACATGCGAGTTGCTTCGTGTCCATTATATTGTGTTTATTATTAACTAATAAGTAATAAAATTTAATTGACTGAAAGAAAATTTCGCGAGAAGAGAGGCAGCCTTTGTCGTCCGCAGAATTGGAACCGGGAAGAAGGCGACATCGGTTGGCCCGTGTCAAAAAAAAAGATAATTCGGAAATACAATGACGTTCGCGCGTAATCGCGTATACGATTTGATTTAAAGTCGTTTTTTTTTACTCGTAAATATACTTGTATTTAAGCGTTATATTATTTAAGTGAATATTTCAGAGTAGTATACCTACGAGACTTAGGCAAAATTAGATCGACCTTATGTTTACTGAAGCGTGGAAGCTGTGGCGAGTTTCACTGGAGACAGTCTCGAATCGCCAGACGGTTGAAATTCCGCAACAGTGTTTGTGCAGTAGAGCGATTATAATGACATACCAGTCGAGTCTGTCGCTCGCTCCACGAGATTTAGATCACATTTTCATATAGCTTTATACGCAATTATCGTTGCCACAAATGTCACGGTGCACGAATTGGCAGCTTCCAAATAGATGCCACATTCCTATATCTACTTACACAAGTATATTTACAAGTAAAAACCGACTTCAAATCGAATGTTACGTTAAACGCTATTATACGCGGACGTCTTCTTTGTATTTCTGTGTTATCGTAGGAATTACTAAATAGAATTAATCAAAATCAAAACCAAACTCCCATCAATCTATCCTTGAAGTAAATCCTTTCCTATGAAGAACAAGTATAGCAAGACATTTTTTTTTTAATAATTTCTAAGCAAGTGCTTGACTACGATCCCACCTGATGTTAAGTGGAAATGCAGTCCTGGATGGTAAGGCGCACTAACTTAGTAAATGCCTATTCACTCTACTCTTGAAAATACCCACATTGTAATCGGAAGGAAAGACAGACGCGGGCAAACTATTCCAGTCCTTTGCTGTACGAAGAATGAAAGACGAAGCAAATCGCTTCGTTCGGGTTTGAGGGATGTTCACAACAAAAGGATGAAATCCCGCAGTGCGTCTGGAAGTCCGATGGTGGAAAGGGGATGGGGGAATTAAATCATGTAGTTCCTGAGCACACTCTCCAAAATGCAATCTGTAGAAAACCGAAAGGCTAGCTACCTTACGCCTGTGCTCAAGACTGAGCAGATTGGTTTCAGCTGCGTCACCAAATAGCCTCTTAGCCCGCCTCTCCCCATCAAACAACATAAACGAATTTAATCAAAATTAAAAAAAAATTATAATCAAAAAACCAAAAAAGACCTCGTGCCAAAGAGGTGTTGGCTCAGCATGTGCTGTGCTACAAAGGTATAGCACAGCGCTGATTTTCTGCCCAAAAACCTGTTAAACCTATTAGGTTTTTTGGTTCTAGATACTTCGTAATATAAGATACTTTGGTAATAAAAGAGAGCGTCCGTGCGTAGTAGCGTTTATTCTGTCACTGACGGTAAGACGTTGTAATTTTTGTTACAATATAAATAGTATGTGATGTCAGTGCATGTAAGTCGGTGTTAGTTTTGACTTGTATATTCACATATAACATATATACAAAAAAAAAAATTTTTAAAAATTTTTTACAACTTTTGTGTGTTTGTCGTCTTCTGACTAATGTCTATAAAGAATCGATTTTGACGGGACATTTACTGGCAGTTATCTGATGTAATAACGAGTAACTTAGGTTAGTTTCATTTTAGAAACATTTTAATAAATAATTTTTAACCGCGGGTAACGCCGCGGGGCGCAGCTGGTATTTTATGTATCGTGAAATGTATCTGGTATATAAGCTCCATATATTAATACACTTAAACTCACCTTTGTGCTGGTTCTAATTGACCTACTAACGATCTAATTAATCGAGTGCGTGAAGGAGTAATTCGAATCTGTGTGTGATGTCGACGCCCGGGGCTGCACACCTGAGTTAACCTTTGTTCGTACAAGATGCTGTAAAGATACACAGCTATGTTAACCATTGATTAGGAGTTTATATTATCACATCAATCTAAACTTATCGTATAGGGTATCCGCTCGAATTATCTAACTTTCCCCCACTTCTTCCCGAGAACCTAGGGGGATAATCACCTAAATTTAATACTTTTCACATTTTACTCCATAGAACCTTGGTTCTTTCCCAAGGTTCTATGGCAACAAAATGATAGGAGCAATAGTAGAAACATGAATATGGTAGGAGAAATGGAATTTCGTAGTATAACTATTAGGTACTTCGTACATAGAAGTATATTTACAAGTAAAAACAAAAACTGACTTCAAATCAAAAAGGAATTAATCCGAACTTTAACCATTTTTTTTTGTTAACGGAGGAAATTTTCAAAAAGATACCCGGCCTTCTGGAAGGCGGCGGTTACGTGGGGTTTTACCCACGAAAACCTCCCCGGTGGCCCTTTCCTCCGTGCATGACGAGGGGCTAGAATCCGAACCTTAACCAAACTCAACTCAACACCGATTTCGATGATTCATTTTTTATTGAAAACACCCTTTTAAATAAAAATATATAATGGTGATTCATTCATCGAAATCGGTTAGCGTGATATTGAGTTATTCGTCCAATTGTCGCGCACATACCTAATGCATATTTAAGACTTATATGGTTTTCTCATGGATGCCATTTGAATTGGACTACACTGAAATCACCAGCTTTGAAATGAAAAAAGGACCATTAAAATCACTGCACACAATCCAAAGTTATGAGGTAACAAATTTAATTAAAAACATACAGACGGATTGATAACTTCCTCCTTTTTTGAAGTTGGTTGAAAAAGAGCGTCATGCGAGACGGTTTCCTTCGCTTCTAAGACCGTTTACATTAATCGTAATTATACACATATGTACAGAAAATCTTTCTACAGAAAAATGATATGTGTGCGAGTACATTACCTGCGTCGATCTTGGTCATTCGGCGCGCGATAGCAGACGTACTAGAAGTATAGTTCCATCGCTACCAATGGCTTAGTAACTTGTACAGTTATTATAGCAGCCATCTTGGTAATTTTGATGTTTCAAAAGTGTTGCTTTCGTTTAATATCCGATCACGTTCAACGCCCCCAGGGCTCGTGTGTTGCTGTGTTCGCGTTTAATCGTATACGATCTATAAACAATACGTTGTTTGTGGAATTTCCTCATGTGCTTTATGTATCGACGCGGAACGCCAAGTGTATGAACTGTGCTGATTTATTGACTTCAGATATTAATGATGCTGTTAATCTGACGGGGATTTAGGATATTATATATCGTTGATTCTCTTGTGGACTTACTCGATGTGGCGAAAATCCGTGCGGGCCAATCTTATATATTTATCTTAACTCATTCAACCGACTTCAAATTGGAGGAGGTTATCAAGTGATGATTATTTTTCTAGATTTCTAGCTGCTTATCGTGTGGTCCCATCTAAATTTGGTCCAATTCTGACCATAGGATCCATGAGAAAATCAAGTAGTTTGTTAGAAGGCCAGATAAATTCACCGCTTCATATCACAATAGTGAGTCTTTAAATTACTTAAAATTTTATTTTGATTTTTTTGTATATAATTTGTTTTTGTTAACCTGCCCATGTTGATATGATGCTGCTGCGGTACTTTTGCAATAATTTGTGAAAAACAAATTTGTTTTTAAAGTAATCATTTTTGTATGCCCTAAATGAAGAGAATAGAATGTACGAGTATCTTTTATCTTTTGTTTCTGTTTATCTCCAATAAATAAATCTTTTACTGATATCTCCTTAATGGATGACACAGCAGCGGAAAGGTGTTCCGCATCATATTCCGCAACTCATGCACGTAATAAATTGGATAGAACCACCCCTATGCCGGATTTTCCGCACAGAAATGGTACTATTAATGCTGACTGACTATACCAAAGATATTTCCAGCATACAAAGGTTAAATAATTGACACACAAATATAACAGACTTAAAACATGCAGCTTTTTAAAAGTCTGTTAAAATGTTTAAGACAACTCTTACTATTATTTTTAACCAACTTCAAAAAAGTAGGAGGTTCTCAATTCTGTATTTTTTAAAATGTTTGCTACGCATAACTTTGTGCAAGCTCGCATAACTGAGTGAGTGAACCAATTTTGATGATTCTTTTTTTTATTTTTATTTAAAATGGGACCACACGGAAAGGACTAGGCTTTCCGTGTGGTCCCATTTAATATGGTCCACTTCTGATGGGATCCATGAAAAAACCATTTAAATCTTAAATTTGCATCAAGTATGTGCGACAAAAATCGACGGAGAACTTAGTATCACGTCAACTGATTTTAATGATTCGTTTGTTATTGGAAAGGATGTACTTTAAAATATTTTGATGAGAACTTGAGTTTGGTTCTGATAAATTCTATTTCGTAATATTCCTAAAATCAATTTCTTTTTCTTTCCTTGTTTTTCTTAAATCTATTGTATTTTTTTAAATCTCTAATGATGTCTACTTTGTTGGTGTGACTTATAAATAAATTTAAAAAAATTGTAATATTAAAAATATATAATTATAAAAAAATAGAGCGTACAAAATAATTAACTTAGTGTTGATAAAAGCTTTCATTATGCAAAATTAAGTTGATTGATTAAATATTGAAACACGACGGATTGCGTTTTAAGATGAGAAATTTACGAAAAGTAGAAATTAATCTTAGATGAGTTCTGATAGCGAAGATTAACAGTCGTAAAAGCTTTTAAATATTATTGGTTCGCTCGTAAAGAATTACTCTACTGAGATACATTAATAGAACACTCACCGTATTAGGATTTATTGAGTACGACCCTACCCATAAATGTATAATTTATTATTTAATACAAGAAAGCTTTGACACTAGATTCTTATTGGCAACTTTTGTATGGACAGGAAATATATGTCGTCGTCCATGCCGCCGTGGAAGTGGCCCTACCACTGTTAGGAGTCAATATACTACTACATAGATAGTTACTACGATGTAGTATCGCATTATGCATTCGTGTTATATGAAGCTTTAACGAGCTTATTTCTTTTCATATATTTGTATTACAAATATATGCCAACTGATTTTTTAGGCGTGAAAATGAAAATATTTTACAGTATTAGCAGTATAATGCCTACCGCATATAGATTGATTGATTTGACGCATGAGCGACTTGTAGGGCGCCTCTCAATCATACGCCAGTTAGACACGTTCAATTCAAAAGGATCTCAATTCTACTGCGTCGCAATAAAGTTTTATGCGGTTCGATTGAGTAGGGAACAAAAATGTTCAAGATATTTATAGTAGTAACATATCTAGATTTGCTGAACAGAATATCTGTTTTTGTATAATATCTAGGAATTTATTCCCAATATGATTATTATTTACTCCTTTTTTAAAAAAAAACCTGTGAAAACTAAGGCGAACACGAATCGGTTGTGTATAACTAAGGTTTTACATACACTTTTATTTATATTATACATATTTATGTATATATAAACATACATACAAACATATTCATATATAAATTTGTATTTATACTTTTTAAATTACATTTTCATTACATACAATAAATAATTAAAGTGTTAAATAAACGATTTGTCTTAATTGATGTTGGCCTGGTTACGTTGAAATTCAGTTAGGAAGTATTTCAATTTGTTTTTGACTATAAGTAATGTTTTTGACGTCCTAATAGGCGGGGTGTGTTAAACCAACATTTAGACACCGCATAACGAAACTACCACTGAATGCAGTAGACTATTAGATTTTGTCATGATCTTGGACAGTCCAATATATAAACATATAAACAATAAACCATATAAACATATAATTAATTGTTGCACGTAGTGTCAATAGATGTGAAAACCAGATTTATATATTTTTAATTTAAACATTAAGAAATTTCAAATTTTAGTGAAAATTCTAAGTTTCAGGTTTTCCCTTCTATCGGCGTATTCTTCTCTTATACTACTACTACGATACTTCCAGACTTTTATAAGTAAACAGAGGAGAAAGACTAAGGACTATAAGAGAGTAGGAATTGTTATTATGACAACAAATACTTGTTTCGTTTACATGACTTCCGTTTGGTATCTTAATTGACAATTACTCAAACACGTAAAATTATAACTTACTACCTTAATGTAGGCACAAATATACTCGTATATAAAAGTATGCAAATGGTACTATTTGTGAAAAGACATTAATAAGTTATACACAAGGAGAAATTTGCATCGCCCGGGGATGGGAAGAAACTTTTCCCTCTAGGGCCATCTATGTCTTCCCAACGGAAACTTTGTTAGCGCAACAAAGTGAAAACTAAAAGCGCTCTTACTTTGAATGGAACACAAAGGCAAAGTGAATTGAATGCACTTTTTTAGTTTTTTTTTTCAAATTTAGGACATTGAAACTGATGTTGTAACTTTGAAGTTTTTACGAAATAGGGAATCACTTTATGTATCGTGACTTAAAGGCAAACATCGTATAGCATTGTTCATGTTATGAGTGAATGTACTTTATTGCACGGTAATTAATCAATACATCATAGAAGTAATACAACACGATATAGTTCCATGGGCTATGGGGGGGTATTATTGCTAAAAGCGATCTCTTCCGGACAGCCTTTGGATGGACTGAAGTTTGTTTCTAAAAGGTTTTAAGTGGGACTGTGAATATATTTATTTTAGTGGATTATGGAAAAAACCGAATCTTAGTAGGGTGATTCCGAAAACGAATACAGACGATAGTATTAATGACACCTTTGATTATGGGACGGAAATTGATCTTGATTTAAAAATATTTATTTTTCAAACTTTTTATTATTATTATTTACCCTCCATCATGTTAGTATAGGTCAATGAAAAGATAGTTTGATAAAAAAAATACATAACTTTACTAAAAAAAACAGCAATACAACACAAAATCAAAAACAGCTGATGCTCAGGTCAACGAGCGCCGGGGTGCGGCGCTGATACCGCGCCATAAAAGAAGCGGCAAGAATTCTTTTTTTGTCCCATCATCAGGTGTCATATATATATATATGACACCAGAAATATATATATATATATATATATCGTTATCTCTTATCTTCTTCTTGAAAATTACACCTCCCAATATGTTTCTCTCTCACACCCAGGGTTGACTAGTAGATAACGCAATTAAGGCATTAAATCCGCCTTTGTGAATCTTAGTTTAAGGTATTAGAACATGTGTAAATAAATAAACACCCTACTTTAGGTCAAGCACTGACTTGGACAGTCCATACTACTTATACTGCATTCTCGACGGAAACTGGAAATAATCTCACCGTTGAACATGATATGACATCCACATCTGGCGAGTCTGTGATGGCGGATGGGGGAAGGAAATTTATGGAATGGAGTACGGTCGGAGTAGTGCAGGGCGCCGTCCGGACGGACCTAATAAAGATAGCCAGTAGCTGGATGCGAAAACCGTAGGATCGTATAGGCAAAACATCATAAACAACACAATTACATAATTGTTTTATTATATTTAAAATAGCCTTTATTTTCTATTTTCTTTTATTTGGAATTTCTATACCTCTATCATTATATTTCTGTGAACACTTGATGAAATATTTGACGTAAAACACAATTGCTGAACTGAACATGATGTGAAGAAGATTGCCAATTCGGTCGGGGTGGAGCGCTTGAATGCGGCATTAAGTCGCTCATACCTGCGGCGCCCTCGAATGCTCTCAAATATCCGGACATTTTCCGCTTTCGTGTAGCACAGAAACCTCACCTACGCGATTGTGACGTCACCTCCGGTAACGTTGGACCGGTTGATATGTTTTGCAAAACGTAATTTAAAACGTTACGTAAATGATAAATGAGTGGGGTAACTTTTGTTCTCTACGCCTAAATCGAATAACGTACGGTGCTTATTATTCTCATAAGTGATACACGTATTAAGTATAGTATAGTACATGCATCATGTTCTTCGCAAATACGGTATTCGAACCTAGAACAATTAATAAGTAACTCAAAGTAGAGAATGAATAGGCGTGCTCGATATAACTTGCTATTAGAGATAGTTGTGTTTGGGCAGTTAAAGTGTATTGACCGCTTTTGGGCTGACAAGAATACAACGACTTCTCGTAGCTACTGGAATTACTTGTTGCGGTCGTAATGCTGAACTACAGCCGAACCATTATTTATTATTGTCACTCTTTATATTTCGTCGTGTTGGCTTAGCGTAAGCCAACGTCACCCTTCGGCCCTGTAGTTCTAGGCTCGTAGAATAAGATTACGTTATCCCCTGCCTGTCGTAGAAGGCGACTAAAAGGAGCCTCGCGTTCACTGGGCGACAAGGTGAGGGCCTCTGTCGTCCGCTAAAGTGGACCCGGAAAGAAGGCGACATCGGCAGACCCGTGTCGCCTTACACTGCGAGGGCATAGAGGGTAACCTCCCCCTGGAACGTACTCTCCTAAAAGCAAGGTGCAGAGGGGCTCCGGTGCGTTCCTCTGGAGATTTCGGAGCCCCTCACCATGCACCGACGAAGGGCCGCCGAGGAGATTTTAGTGGGTAAAAACTCTACATAATCGCGGTATCTAGTTGAAGATTTCCTCAACTTGAACAAAAAAAAAGCCAACGTTACCCACTTGTTCTTTTATCTCTACCTGAGCAATAGGAAAGATTATTGCGCTGCCGTCCCGGTTTAGGAACGGCAAGAGGAGAGACACGAACTCCTTGTTTGTTGCTTAACATTACTTACATTATCTACTTTGAGTAATATCTATTAGTTATAAATATCGATACACGCACATGCTATTCAACTTGCGGTAATGTTAAAAAAACAGTGTCTCGGCTGATATCAAGATCGTACTAAGTGCCTGTCTTCCCCTCTGAATGACGTGCGTGAGTGCTCGTATTGTGTTGTACATAATAAGTCTTGAAAGATATCGGTGATATTAAAAAGAGGTCATTATGGGTTGTCCTTAATCTATTTACTAGGAGCTACTTTACGCATGAATATCGTATAGTAATGTAGCAACTATAGAAGTAGAAAGAAAAACAGACTTAAAATGGATCAAACGTTATTACGCACGGACGCCCTCTTTGTATTTGAGAGGAATATTACGAAATAGAATTGATCAGAACCTAACCAAACTCTCATCAAAGTACCTCTGAAGTACATCCTTTTCATAAAAAAAATGAATTATCGAGTGCGGTTAGCGTGATAATTAGTTACTTACCCAATTGTCGCGCACAAACTTAATGCAAATTTAAAACCTATATGATTTTTTCATGGATGCCATTGTAACATGCATTGGGCCGATTGGGGTAAGCACGCTGGAAGCACCAGCTTTAAAATAAAAAAAGAATCATCCAAATCGGTTCACCAAGTCGAAAGTTATGAGGTAAGAAACATAAGGTAACATACAGATGAATTGAGAACCTCTTCCTTTTCCCAAGTCGAGTAATAATGTATAGCTATTTCGTTAGTATTTATTTGAAAGGCACTTGGTAAGAGTGTGACACATAATCCTACATGTGGCGTCTGTAAATACGCAACTACACAATAATCAACGAGTTTGGTATATTTATTCAGCCTTCAGAAGTATTTGCGTAATGTAAAACGGAACAAAACGTCGACGCGTCGCTTTGGCAGCGAAAACGTAATTAAACGGCACGGTATCGCGCTGCTAACGAGTTCCCCAAGCGTAGTGCTCAGTGGGGAACGACTTCCCCATATACACCGTATATATACGGACTACGTAGCACTATATCTACGAGTGTACACCGCACGCGAAGCTCCTGGATGAAAATTGTTTCGCAAAACAACTCGGCGAGGTTGAAAAGCTCGTGCATATCAAACTTTACTGATATATTGGAATACTTCCGACTTGATTCGGCGCTCTACGGGATTTAAAGGTACAGAACTAACGCGCGAAAGCAAAAGTTGTGGACAACTTATATTAGAATTCCATTTAAACGTACTGAATTTAATTAAGAACTAAGTAAATGTTTCGGGTATCACAGTTGATATATCGTAGTTATTTGTTAGAATAGGACAGGATGCTGAAGCTTGAAATAAGTTACTATATTTACGCTATATTCATTATTTCAGTGTAAGGTTCCCCCAATATGTTTGCATTATTTACCATTAGGTAAGTTGATAAATCAGGAACAATCAAAATAAAACAAATTAAAATATTTTTTTATTCTTTCTAAGTAAGTGCTTGACCACGATCACACCTGATGTTAACTGGAAATGCAGTCTTTGATGGTAAGACGCACTAGCCAGGAGTACAGTAGTCAATCCCTATTCATTCTACTCTTGAAAATCATCTCATCTGATATGAAGACAGATGCGGGCAAATTATTGTATTCCTTTGCAGCACGGATAATGAAACATAAGGCAAAGCAGTTCTTTCGGGTTTAAGGGATATCCACTACAAAATGAAATTCAGTGTCCGTTTTATTTTCTGTACTTTTTTAATATGTACACTTATTAATACAAAAACACAAAAAAAAACTTATTGCTATAGTATAACAATGGTCACCCATTTTGTTAAAACGGATCTTTTCCAGGCAACCTTTGAATGAAGAGAATATAATATATAATATATAATTATAATAAATAGAAGAAGAACTTTTAATAAACATGTAATTATTTGACATATATACAAATAAATAAAATTGGATTGTCTGTTTGTGATATTAGTATAACTGCATACATATACCAAAATACTTTTTTTGTCTGTCTGGCTGATACCTGATGTAAAGAGGAGTAACATAGGCTACTTTTGTTTTAAAAAAAATAGTTTTAACAGCGGTTAACATGGTGGGGCGCAGCTAATGTATAATAAGTAAAAACTATTAATAAATATATAAAAACTACTAAAAAATAAAATTGAACTTACTCAGATATCATCATCATCATTTCAGCTGTAAAACATCCACTGCTGGACATAGGCCTCCCCAACGATTTACAAAAGCACCGGTTGTAAGCGGCCCGCATCCAGCTGCGTCCTGCGACCTTGATGAGGTCGTCAGACCACCTCGCGGGTGGACGTCCCACACTGCGCTTGGTGGTCCGTGGTCTCCAATCGAGAACTTTTCGGCCCCATCGGCCATCTGTTCTACTCAGATATACACTACAGTAATATACTTAGTCTATATGTCTCGTACATAGAGGTGATACAAAAACGTTTTGTAAAACGAAACAAATGCGAAGCTTCAGTTCAAAAGATATTAAAGTTCAAAAAATATTAGCAATATGTCATTATATTAAAAAAAGGTCGTATTTATAGTTGACTTTAATAATACAGTAATTTATAGAACCAGGAAATTGTAGTAAAATTTTTGCGACCGCATTATCTGGCATTGTTACAAGTTGGCACCGGGTCGAATAGTGTGGAATATTTGCAAAATTTATTATTACAAAAAGTTGGCACAATTGTCTGGAAAAATATATAATCAGTTCCATTGTATACGTAATAAATCATAGCATTTTTAAAGATAATCGTTATCTTTAAATATGTTTTGATTTATTCAAGCAAATTCTTGTTAACCGTCCACCAAAAAGATGGAGGTTGCAATAACAAAAAGTATTTGGCAGTCAATAATAAAATAATAAAATTTACTTTTCTATCCTAGTTCAATTTTAATTTTAAATCCAACTGTTGGACACAAGACTCTGAGAAGATAGTAGTAGACATTTTCTCAGAAATCCAAATTTCCTTACGATATTTTCCTTCACCGTTGAGCATGTCTATTATACACATGCTCAACGGTGAAGGTACTTAAAAATTGACGAAAGAATTTTAATGGTGCTGCCGCTGAGGATCATTTGCTAGCACCATTGCGCTCTAAACAGGTTGCTAGCGTACTGTGCAACTTGAGGTGTGCAACGCCCGGACCCTAAACCGACTCTTTGATTGTTACCCATCAATCACATTGTTCGCTTGTTATGGAATAGGTCCTTTTCAGCATTCTTACAAAGCCAATACGACTAGGAAACTTTCAAGAAAGAAGCCTACTCCCATCTGAAAGACCGGCAACATACCTGCTATTTTTCTGGTGTATTAGATATTCATAGGCGTCACTTATTACCTCATTTCGTATATAAATAACTATTATTTTTCTTCGCAATAACCTCTATTGGATGCAGTCATAGGCGAAGTGGATTCACGCTGCATGCTCCCACCGTTTTCGTGATTGTGTGAGCCCATTTTGATGGTTGGCATTCCACGACTCTACGTTTCACCCTTAACTTTCTTCCAAGTATTATCAATATGTGGAACCAAATGTCGCCAGTGGTGTTTCCGTACCAGTACAATTTGGGGATCTTGAACCTTTCTCTAAGGCCTGCAGTTCCTCCGGTCTTAATGTTAATAAAATATGTAGGCGCCAATCCTTCAGCACGATTGCCGTCCATTTTGTCCATAGTGATCTTCTACAGATAGTGCTTTGAAGACCGCATAATGTGTCCAAAAAAGCTGAGGTATATATAACTATACAATGCAGCAAATTGGTAGTACTTTAGTAAAAGGGTCGCACTTAAATGCGGGCCACAAAGGACTTTCAACTGTTGCCCGCAGAGCGACCCGTCCGACCGCCGCGCTGCGCCGCCTCTCTTTTGATGTTTTCTCATTCGACTTCAAGCTGGGCCAGTCGGGCTTAATTCAAACACAATCTAATTTAATCTACAAAGCTAATGGAATTTTCTGTTTCGGACATTTAATTTGACATTGAATTTTTTTTATTATTGAATTAATATTTATTTAAATCGATACTATTATGGAGAGACGTTTTTGTTACCTTTTACGGCGAAAACTATATATTTATACCATTACATGCAGCGTGTTATGTAGAAGGGATATTGCACTTACATTTAAAATAATGGCATTCTCGGGCGCCCGCGGATCGGAATGTTTACGCGTAACGTAACCGTCCAATCTGAGGTTACCCAATACCGGGGGGACCCTTGTGTCGAGTTACTAGCGATGATAGAGGTTCAGGGTAAGCACAGCCCCGTAGTTCTGGGCTCTCAAGAATAAGACTACGGTATTATCCCCTGCCTGTTGTACAAGGCGACTAAAAGGGGCCTCGGGTTCACTGGGCGACAAGGGGCCAAGGGCCTGAGTCGTCCACCAAAGTGGACCCGGGAAGAAGGCGACATCGGCTGGCCCGTGTCGCCTTGCACTGCCAGGGCATAGGAGGTAAACTCGGGACGTACTCTCCTAAAAGCAAGGTGCAGAGGGGCTCCGGTGCGTTCCACTGGAGATCCACCGGGGAGGTTTTAGTGGGTAAGAACTCCACATAACCGTCGCCTTCCCCCTAGAAGGCGGGGTATCTTTCTGAAGATTTCCTCCCCGTCAAAAAAAAAAGGTTCAGGGTAAGTGACCTAAGAGCTATGCCACCCTCAATCCGGTGAAGCAGCTAAGGCCAGTTTCTTTGGTAAAATATATAAAATAATACGTTATATATACTTGTAGCAAAATCTTTGTACCCTTTTTGTTACGAAAATTGCGCGAACGGAGGGGAATGAAATTCCCACACTTATAGTTTAAATTTGCATTAAATCAGTAAAAAATACATTATACACACGACCCTGCGTTTAATACTTATACGGGTGTTATTTGGTTGCTTGGTAACGTTAATTACTGACAGAATTAATATTCAAATAGCGATTTAAATATCACTAGTATTATTTATTACTTATCTATTTTTTTGGTTTAAAATTATTCGCTAGTCGGAGAGGTTCTTTAAGAAGAAGAAAAATAATTGTAATTATATATAATTTTGTATTTAAAATTCGTCCCGTTTAGTTGACATGTAATTGTGTCATATTGTTTTCATTGTGTAGCACTTGGTCAGTCAGTCAAAGTCAGTTAAAACGTAAAATAAAGCGAATCGAAACGAGGGCGTAACCCTAGTAAATAATATATTTTTTTTATTTCAATGACCTATTAAATATGTACAACATGTCAAATCCCACATACATAATTATTAAGTGGCCGTCTAAGTATATTTATTTTCGAAAAATTACATATTCTCAAAAAGTTGTAAACTGTTGTACGTAAGAATTGCTTATGTCACAGCTATCAAAGCTTTGAACAACGCCGCTTCCGTCGCTCTTTATGCTCAAATAAGTTAGTTAATGTAGCTTATTTTACGAGATGGGGAACTTTAGCCACTTCCCGGCGCAAGTTGGCCGGATAGCGCGTTCCCGGTTACCGCTCGGACCACTTGTTGATGAGCTTTTCGTAGAGGATATAAAAGTTTACGAAGTTTTTAGATCTGCTTAGTTAAGGATGCGGTAGGTTTAATTTTTTTATTACATATAACATTTAAGATTTGCGATACGTTCTGAGAATTACAAATTTTTCGACTATTTACGTGATCTATGTTTATTTTATTTCTTGATTGTGTTAAGATTTCCCTTATATTTGTATCTTCTAGGACACTGAAATGTCAGTAGTCTAAATTAAATCAAAACATACGGAGATCCAATGGCGCTGTAAAATGGTAATATGTATTATAACATGTATGTTGTGATAATATTTTTACAGCAAATTGCACATTTCACAACATTTTCAGCGCGCCGTGCAAATTTATTGCCCGGAGAGAGTTACGGCCGACATGTTGCGAGATTGATTCTGTCATAAAATTGTACAAAATTATCTGGCTCAAGATGATTTTAAGGTTACTAGGGAATTGCATTTTTTTAAGTAAGGAACAAAGGGTAAACGGGCACGCTGCCTTAGTGATGTTGTAATCACCGTCGCCTATGAAGGACGAGTACCAGAAGTGCTGCGTCTTGCTGGCTGTTATGAAATTGAGAACTTTTTTTAAAAAAAGAAGAATATTAACAGTATTTTTTTAAAAATTATCAACGTTCTTAATAACCATTCCAAGTAAGGTAAAACTCGTGCTAGGAGTACTTCGTACTTTACGTTTTTCAGACTGTATCCAAATCTATTACGCTATTGGCCTAAGTATCTCATATAGCTACGTGGGTGAACCACCCAGTCGGAAGTTATGAGGTAGCAATTTGAAAAATTGATTTTGATTTTAATTTATATATATTAAAATTTGGTCCAATCTGACAATGGCATGAGAAAACCATATAAGTCTTAAAATTGCATCAAGTATGTGCACAAAAATGGACGAATAACTCAATATCACGCCAATCAACATCGATGATTTGGCCGGCACACTGCAGGCTGTTGATGTTGGATTAAAACTTAACAAAGAATTACGGTTACTTAATACTACGTATAATAAATAGTACAGGTTAGGTGTTAAGTGCGCTTTAATTCGAGGGAGATGTTTAAACGCTCTTGCTGAAAAGACGCTTAATATTAGAGTTCGTTATATTCCTTTCTAAGCATCTTATTACAAGGAATCGCCTTGTTCGTTTAACGATGAAAGATTATCGGTTTCTGTTAAAGGCTCAGTCCACGTACCGGGATTTCTTAGCCACTCTTCCTGAGTTTCTCGTTACGAGTTAGAGGCGGTGTTGTGTAAATAATTGTTATAATTAAGGTCGGCTTGCACGTGCCTTCGTTACGTCACATTTTTAGCTCGGTTACTCGAGCACTTTCCCAAGGGTGTATCGGGTGGGAGGGTGGATAAAGGAATGTTCTAAGTGCAGTTAGTGTTTACAGTAAGTTGCAGTATTACTTCACTGTGACTGTGTTTTGAGTTGTGTTTTTTTCCATCAAATTTCGTGAGAGCAAAAATATTTTATTTATTTATTACTACAGTTCCGTCCTCTTTTCAAACGACTTCAAAAAAGCAGGAGGTCTCAATTCGATTTTTTTGTTTGTTACGTCATAACTTTCCACTGAGTGAATCGATTTTGATGATTATTTTTTTTCGAAAGCTAGTGTTTCCCGTTCGGGACCACATTCGGTCAAATTATGACAATAGCATTCATGAGAAAACAGTATATATTCTAAATTTGCATCAAGTTGATGAACCACAAACGGTCGAATAACTAAGATCACCGCAAACCGATTTCGTTGATTAATTTTTTATTGGAAACGATGAACTTCTAAGGTAGTTTGATAAGGGTTTGGTTAGGTTCCGATTGAGTTTATTTTGTAATATTCCTACGATAATTCTGAAATACAAAGAATGCGCCCGCGCGTAGTAGCGTAGCGATTGGATTTGAAGTCGATTTTTGTTTTTACTCGTAAATATACTTGTAAAGTTAATACATAATAATTGTAAGCTTTTATCAATCTCTCTATCTTTGCTTATGTTCTGCCGGTTTCGGTTAAGGCCACGCTTCAGGACTGCCAAGTCATGAGCCAGGTCACGCAGCTTTTGAGTGTGCCCTCAAGTGGCTCACATAACCACTCTTCCTTGTAAAATTTTTGTCTCTATCTATATACATCATCCAAAAGATAATTGGACATCTTTCTTCTACTACTTTTCTACTTTTTCCCTCTTTTATTGCAAGTGTGCCAGATGTGATGTGTAAACTATATTTTTGGAAATTCCATCCACTCAGTAGGTTTTGCGTGAAAGAGTAGGACTCCAATTACAAACTCACAAATATTCACGTTTATAATATTTATAGGATAGGATTGAAATTTATTGCGGTAATTTAATAAGTTTCGTGTTTGAGGTCCCTTCAAGTCGGTCGTAAGCCCGATCAGTTGACAAGTTGGAAGCGGCTCAGTCTTAACTCGTTAAGTTTTCAACTTCCACCTCGTTAAGTGTTCACGTCGATTTTAGAAGACTATTCAACCATTGATCGACGAATTTTGATCAGAAAACTTTTCGCTAAATTTAGTTGTTTTGTATAACGAGTTTGTCATTAATTGCCGTGTTTATTAATTCATCAATATAAGAAATAATTTCAATGAGCATAAAAAGTTTCTTAAAGACGATTTAAGTTGCTGCGGCAAGGAAATGGGGCAGTAAGAATTTCACAAGCGCTATCGTATGCCACTTGTGCAATCAAATTCGTATAGCGCATTTACATAGCTATAATTTTTTAAATCATAACTACATTCAGAACTATATTTTGTTTGCTAAAATAGTCTTTATAATTTTTCATTCAATTTTGGTCGTCAATGTACACAACAATTTTATAACAAGCTATTGGATCCCAATAATAATAATTTAGCCTAATTGTTTTACTGCAAAATTGTCACTATAACCTTAGTTCATACGCATGCACACATACACACACAATTTAACTTCTCCAAAACTTACATTACTCGATAATTTTTCACCCAGTGTATAGCGAAAGGATTATCGTCCTGATATCCTTATAGAAGAATACAATAAACTTATTTTTAACCCTATGTGGGTACACAGAGACAGTTATCGCTGTGCAGTCCACGTTTCACCAAGCTTATTAAATAACGGGTAGTGAGCTTGTCACCATACAGGGGGCCCAAATATATTGTACTTAAATAACTGAAAAAATGGCATTTTATTTTTAAAAGACTGCTGAGAACCGACGATCATCATATCGTAAGTCAAACCGCTTACCCACTAGACTATCGCTATTACTACTAATAGGTTATTTAGTAGTTTTATTTTAAACCGACTTTAAAAAAGGAGGAGGTTCTCAATTCGTCTGTGTGTTTTCTTTGTGTTTGTTACCTCGTAACTTGCGACTGGGTGTATAGGTTGATGATTTTTTTATTTGAAAGCTGGTACTTCCCATGTCTTCCCATTTAAATTTGGTCCAATTCTGTCATTGGCATCCTTGAGAAAACCGTGTAAATCTTAATTTTGCATCAAGTATGTATAAATAACTCAATTTCACGTCAATCGATTTCGACGATGCATTTTTTATTATTGCAAATGATGTTTGAAATAAAGAGAGTTTAGTTATGTTCTCATTAATTATGATGTAATATTCCTAATATTAATTAGATAATTCGTAAATACAAAGAGGGCGTCGGAGGGTTATTGTTTTTGCTCGTAAATATACTAGTTATTATTGCTCACGATCTATCATACGAGTATATCATACCTTATCAGGTCACCTGATTCAAAGTGGACAGCGATTGCTATATCTGTTTACCCTGTAAAGGTAACAAGGTTGTGGGAGCTTTATTTACATACTAGAAAGTGTTATATTGTCTTTGTATGTTATTATATTTCACGTTATGCTTCATATTTTAACAGATGTACCAAGGACTGTAATAAATTAAGACGCAGTTAACAGGGTTTATTCACTGTCGAGCTCATGGAGAAGCTGATGAATGTCGTTTGTTCACCCAGAAGATTGCCCTTACTGCAGTGTGATTGTTAATAAGAAATAAAAAATAATATCTTGGGTATAATAGTTCAGCCGCCGTATTTTATATCTTATTTAATAAAGTCTTATATACTCTATGCTAATCTGATTAGAAAGATTATAAGAGACTTGGTGTGACACGGTTTACTGGGGAGAAATATGGATAGAGTCTCGATAATGTTCAAATTTTCTTTCACGTTACTAATCCGATTACCCTATTACTGATCTGCTATATTGCGTGTATATTTATCAAATTTGAATTATTTTTATTCCTCTTTTTCAGGTAAGTCTGCCATTTTATCTATGAAAAATTATTTTTATCTGTCATAGAGGAAAAATAAGATACATACGGTAAGATAAACATACTACATTAAAATATAAATGTACTCTTTACTGTACTGCCACAAAGCATAAGATGCACTGAATCCTTGACAGCTTTTAAGAACCTAGTACATAGGCACTATCTATCTTTATAAATATATTCTTATATGGTATATATATATATATATATATATGTATATTATTGTTATGTATTAAAATAAATATAATCACAGACCCACTAAAATATTTTTAGACGAAAGTTTCTGTCCTCAGGTTGTCTGGAAGAAATCGCTCTTAGCGACAAGACTGCCTATTGCGCATGCAATGGGCAGTCTTGAAATGACCTTGTCCAATGTGAAAATTGTAGTTACTATTTCTGTGATGTATTTTGCTGTTAATTGTTGCGCAATAAAGAATAATTAATAAAATATTCATTCATTCATTCATTCTTTTTATGACGAACTACACAGATTGGCCAGAGAGGCTAGTTTTTACTGCTTCTCCGGATTGTGAGGTGACATAGCTCTTAGGTCGCTTAGCCTGAACCTCTATTAGCTAGTAACTCGACACATGGGTGAGGGGTAGCTTCGGTTCGGACGGTTACTATGTTTCACGTAAGCATTCCGATCTGAGGGCGCCCGAGAGGGCCGAACCACGATTTGGTTAGTAGCTATTTTATAAATTAAACTACTTGGAATAATCTAAGTTAAAGTAACTTAAATGCCACTTCGGGAAGTGTTGGCGCTGGGAGATGTGGCCGAAGAAACTCCAGCACCTAATCCTATGGGGTGGGGTATGTACTCAGTTGTGTTTTTATATAAAACAGGCTCACGTTTGGCTTCAGAAGGCGAAGTAGAAAGCCTAGAATGGTACCCGTAGGCCTGTAAGGAGTCTGTTCGTATTGGCTTAAGGTGTCCAGATTGTTTTGGTACGGAAAGACTGACCTCGGCAGAGATTTCCACTGTTTAGCCCCCGTATAATGTATGAAGAGGCAAACAGATTCGCTCGCAATGTTGGAATGTCTACGATAAGTGTAACTGTTCGCCACGCCTAGTCGTTCAGTGATGCAAGGATTGTAGCCTAGATGTAGCGTTTTCCACTTTCTCGTATAATAATCGGGGGTTTTAATTCAAACCGGCTAAACCTAAACAAGTTTTTCGTCGCTTATGGGACCTTATAGGCTAAGTGAAAAATTTCATGAAAGTTTTACAAGTAAAAAGTTCTCTAGTATTTCACCAATGAAGTCAGTATGTAGACGATACAGATTCTCATTTTTTTGTATGAAAGATTTTTATGTCTCACATCAGTGACAGAAGCTTGCCTGTCTTTATTCGAGTTGCATTTTTTCCTTTTCATTAAATTTTTAATCCTATCATTCAGTCACAACTAGCATCTTTCTTAATGACATCATCTTTGCGATAATAATTCCGTCACTACGAGTGTTGCCAAAATGCGTAAACTTTAGTGAAGTAATGTTGAAAATAAAAGTTTTAATCGAGCTAGATTAAAACTTTTTAATTAATTAATTGTGTAATGTTCATGGCAATGTAATTAACATTTAATTTAAAGTTTGTATTATTATGTTCACTATTAACCGTACGGGCATATATGATGTACAAAATAAACGTTCGTAAATCCTACGAGACGTATTCAGACTGAGCAAACTTCAAATTATATTTGGCATCTCGAAATGCCTCCCATTCCAGAAAATGTCCCTCAACGAAAAGTAATAACCGAGAGATTGTATCGCGTTCTTTGATAAATTAATTTTTCACTTACATTTAGGAGTTGCGACGTTGAATATAACTTTAGGGATTTTTTTTGTATAGAAAAAACGCACGCGAGCAAATTGAAGAACATCGCACATTAATTTATTTATTTACTCATGTTAAGTGGAAATTCAGCCCTGGACGGTAAGGCTCTGCTCTAGCTTAGTAAATGCATAATCACTCTACTGTTGAAACAGACGCGAAATATTCCTTTGCTTTACAAATAATGACAGACGAAGCAAAGCACTTCATCCAGCTTTAAGCCTGACTTGTATCTCCCCCTCTCAACTTCCCTTCGCCCCGCTCGATCACACTTTTCGTAACGCAATCATCAGCTTACCTAAAGTCAAGCGTGCGTAAAGATGTTCTACTCAAAAAAAAACAGATTAATTTAACGAAATCAATAAAAAAAGAATTGATAACCTTTTGTTTTTTTGAAGTGGGTAAAAAAAACAAACTGTAGTACGCAGTATAAGTGAGGATTTTCTCGTGTATCTCTTTGGGCGATTCTCCAAAAGCAATGTGGCAATCTTGCGTGACCCAGTTGTATGTAAATTACTTGTGTCCGCCGTGTCAACCCGATTTAGCGGTCACACGGTGATGAACGGGGGAATATTTCGAACGCCCCAGCCGACTGTGGATACGGTGATACCTTTATTGCGTTGATTGACGACAGTTGTTGCTTATAATTTGGCTCGTTCGGTTTTCACTATCGAGTGATAAGAGAGTTATTAAAATAAGACTTTTAAACTTTGTAGGATATAACATCCGCTTATTAGGTCTTGAATGTGACAACTTAAGCGGATAACCCATCACCATAAAATGAACAAATTTAAACAAAAACAAAAACCTTCAAAAAGACATCAAATCGAATCAAACGTTAAACGCTTTAAGACTTGTAATTACAAATTATCACTAGAATATTACGAAACAGAATAATTCAGAACCTAACCAAATTCTCATAAAATTTCTCTTGAATAACATCTTTTCCAATAAAAAATGAATCATCGAAATCAGTTGGCGTGATATTGAGTTATTCGTCTCATTGTGGCGCACAAACTTGATGCAAATTTAAGAATTATTAAGATTTTCTCATGGATTGGAGCATTGATAGGCTTATCGCTAGATAGAGATCACAACACTAGAGAAACAGCGTCTCCGGCCTTTAAGAACCGAGTAGCCCCTCAGCTATTTCCACAAGCTCGCGAAAGACGTGCAGTTCTGGAACGCCAATCAACACGATGTTAAGGAAATTTGGAGGTCTGCCGTGATATGCGGTAATGGAAATTAGCAGCTAGCGTGATTCTAAACAAATGCGCAAATTAAGAGATAGAGAATTTTAAGGTCAAGACGATCGAAAAAACCTGGATCATCAACCACCCGAGCATCGCTCCTTGTTACACGATCAACTGGAAGGAGTTTCTCTTGGCTTAATAATTGTCCTTGAAAAGTTACACCGAGTCACCGGATTTTTTTAAACTTTTGAAACAAAATTGTCTACTCATTTACGTGAAAAAGAACGTATATAAGGCATTTAATTAGGAGTATATTGCGGAATGTTCAGAGCAGTAAGCACGGCGCGGTCAACACGGGGAGGTGCCGTTGCCTCGTAAAATCACGTTTACGATCAATTTACACGCAAACGACTGTACCCAACTCCGTCCGAACAACGAGGTGTCTAGGTAACGACACGTCCCATGCGTTATTCTTAATCTTAATGATTCCACGTACGATTCGATTGCAAACAGCGCCGGCTGATAACATCTGTTGTGTCTTCTTTTGTTTTCGTCGATTCTATACAGTTTCCTAATTACATTTTACGACAATAATGTTGCGTGATTCGATCCAATATATCAGTCTCGTGGCTCGAGTTTTGTTATAAACAAAAAAAAGTGTTTATAACCAAACTACTATTACTAATGGATGGTCCGTCCCGAAAAAAAATATATTTTGTAGACCAATGTCCTAAACATGAAGCGGAAATAAAGTCATTAATAGATAGCCTTAAACTGAGGGAGCAACATGTGAGTCCTTTTATAATGAAGTTGTCTGACCCGACCGCAGAGGGAGCGAGGAAGCTGATGGCTATGACCATGCAACATTGATGATTTCTTTCTCGCACAAATGCGTACTTTTTGTAAAACGTACCAAAAAAAAGTCTTCCCATTAATTATTATAGATTTTATTTCGGTATTGTGTAAATTACTATAAATTTTATTTGACCCACTTTCGTCCTGATTGAGTTAACGAAGTTTGACGATTTTGGGACGACCCAATTCCGTAATTACATTGGTAAGCAAGACGCGTAACTGATGAGCGTAGGTCGCTGACAACCGTATAGCGTTGCGTATTTTAATTTCAAGCTTTCATGACCGTATTAACCTAATGGATACGTTAGTAGAAGAGATAGCTTTCGCCTTAACCTATATTTCACTTCACCCTTTATAGGTTAACGTAACAGGTAGCAACCCGCTCGGAGATGGCGACGCAAGGCTGGCGGAAGGCCGGCCGCAGCCCTGTAGTTCTGAACTCGCAGAATTAGGCTTCGGTATCCCCTGCCTGTCGTAGAGGGCGACTAAAACGGGCCTTGAGTTCACGGGGCGACAAGGAGGTTGGGGCCTTTGTCATTCGTGTACAGTGGACCGGGGAATGCACTGTTGCGAACCAATCCAAAAAAAAAGTTGAATAATACATATAATAGAGTAAAGGTTGTTCCATAATCTTAGCAATAGACCCCAAAAGAGTTCACTATACATAAAAAGCCATTCCAACTAATCTTGTGCTTGGAAATGGTTCACGTAAATAGTCGAATGGTAGATTCGAACGTAGAACATTACGATTCGCGGACTATTGACGCTTAATATAACACTGGAAATAAGTAGGTTGACAAGAAAATAAAATAACTGTATGAATTTAGATTTCATCTAAAGCGAAATCTTAATTATCTGTGAATAGAAACACAAAGCGCAGCTCATTGGAATAACAAACGTGGCTAAAAATAATGTTAGCGCAAAGGTTATCGGCCCGAGTTCGAAACCGCAACGTACTCGTGTGTGCATTGCGCACACGTGGCGTGTACAGTCGCGTGCATATTAGCTTAATGTGGTTTACATAAATGCCCAAGAGCTATTTTGAACTCAGGTCTATTCTATCTATTCTATACATACTTGAAAGTCATTGACACGTACTTATTTGCCTTTGTTGCGAATTTTCCATTAGCGCACAATTTCACAACAAATGTTATTAGCTCACTTTCTCGCCCGACTCCAAAAAAAGAGGACTCAATTCGTCTGTACGTTTTTTTTATGTTTGTTAGCCCGGCGAAGCGGGCATAAATTTGCCTGAGTATGCGCGCCACAAATATACGAATAACTCAATATCACGCCAACTCAAAAGGAAAAGCTGTACTTCAAGAGTAGTTTGGTAAGAGTCTGGTTAAGTTCTCATTTATTCTATTTCGTAATATTCCTACGATAATTCGTAAATACGATGAGGGTGCCCGCATGTAATAGCGTTTAACGTGTGATTCGATTCGAAATCGGTTTTTGTTTTTGCTCGTAAATGTTTTATACTTATAAACCTTTAAAAATATATTCTCGTTAACAATCAGAAGGTGTGTTTTAACCTTATGTTTTGTAGATAACCTTATGCTATTATTTTATGGGTTATTGACACTTAGAAACATCGTGATTTTATGCAAGAAATATCTTAATGGTTTTGCACGTTGTAGTCGCAACAGTGCATTTTCAAAAGAACGCGAAAATATCAGACGGAGCATTGAAACGCCGGTGCTTTCTATGAACAGTCATTGAACGTCCCAGCACTTGCCTTGATTAGAAATCTCTGAATGTCTGCATACGATGCTCAAAGATACAATCACAAGAAAATCGTAGCCTATTCCGTTCAAGCTTTGTAAAACAAGCCATTACCAGCTACTTTATGTTAACGTTAATACTTGTAATATACATAAATACATACAATGCATTTTATTATTCTATTTCGTTTTGTGCTAATCACATTTTCACTTTGTATTTTTACATTGAATATACTTTTTTTAAGACTAGACTTAAATTTACTAATACTACTTTCAAGTGATTTTTAGACTTTTTAATTAATTATACTACTTTAACGGATTTTAGCGCGGCGTAGTTCAATTAAATCTATTACGCGTAACTTAGCGCAAAAGCCCTTTTGCGAGATAGTAATGTTAACCATTTCATGCATAGATTAAAATAAAGTAAAAAGATTTTTCGGTGTCGGTGGTGTATTTTTAACCGACTACAAAAAAGGAAGAGATTCTCATGAATGACAAGATCTATCTGACATAGATATAGATAAAACATCACCTTAATTACATTTTTAAGAAGCTCATTAACAGCTGCTTTTAACTAAAAATGGAAAAATATCTCTAGAAAAAGCGCAGAAAATTTTATCATGCATTAGTCTTCAATTATACGCTGTTAAACGAAACAGCTTAATTTATGCACAAAGGTATATAAGGTAATGCCGTCAGACACTGTTTCTGGTCAACACGCAAAAACAAATTGTATACAATATTTAATTTCCGTGTGCTCAGTTTCAAGTCTGTTTAAAAGTGCTTATTGTTGTTACCTTGTTACGTATCAAGACTGCACTGTATTTTATATACACTTAATAAATATAAATAAAGTGTGTAGCACTATTTTAAGACGTAGTGTATTACCGTCTACTTGATACCCTTAATGTCACAGCAAATATCGACACTCGTAGCTCGCAGCAGTGTTCCCATACATTGAGCTTAAGATTTTCGTAGCACAATATAAACCCGTTACGTGACGCGCCGTAAACAGAGATTGCTTTAATTTACGCTACGAGCGTTTGTAAATTTAAATAAACAAGGCGTAAAATACTTTTGATGCTCGTAACAAAGTGCCCGGGGCGCTACGTGATCGCTGACTTTCACAAATTGCACCAACTTTTGGGGCTGCGACCCACTTCCGTAACACCGTTGCTGGAGCGGGACGGATGCGCCAATATCGTAAGTGTAACAAGGACGGGTGTGACAGGTTGTAAATGATGTTATGTCAAAAGTTAATGTTGTTTGCACGATATGCAATGATTCTTTGATATCACTTGTTTGGTATCGAATATTACATTTTATCTTTAAACGTTGTTTCCGTTGGGTAGTCAATGAAGTTAATTCGGATTTTCCGTCCGTTCATCATGGTATTAGCGAGAATGATGATAGAGTATAGATGTAGTAGGTATTTCATGCAATTGTTTTTGTCTACTCGACAATCGTAAGTCAACGGAATAGAGCCATTATGGTCTGCATTCAACCCGAGCGTCGCTATCTTAATAGTATAAGATAAACTTATTACAGAGTAACTTAGTACTTATTTAACTTGAGAAGCTACACTCAATAACTATTCTTTCTTCTAATAGTAATAAGATGTTGTTTAAAATTACCTTAGGTTTTTCGATATAACAAAACAACTGGATGGAATGATATATTGACGAGACAATCTAACAAAGTTTTGCACTGCGTTTTCAATTTCAAAAATCAAGCGTCAATAACCTAACGGTTTAGGGTACGATCAGCGAATAATAAGGTCGTCGGTTTGAATCCACTATTCGACTACTGACGTTAACCATTTCCTAGCACAAGCTTAAGCTTAGTAGGAATGGTTAACAAGAATGTTAGTTATAGTTCTGAAAAAAAAATTGTTAGCTTTCTTTTTTTTTAATATTATCTCTTTTATAGGAGACCGATGTTCAATTATATGAGTTTTTATATTATAGAATTATAAGTGTTTACAAAATAGATACAAATCGTGATAATCTATTTCGAACAAGATGACATCTACACCTTTCTACAAGATCATGTCAACTTAATATATATTTTTTTAAATATTTATTTATTTTCAGAAATATTACTAACATTCTTGTTAACCATTCCAACTAAGCTTAAGCTTGTGCTAGGAGATAATTAATAGAATTCATCATAGAAAGAGAGGACAGATACATTTTTGATCTTTGGAGAGTCTCGCAAGAATTCCATTCCCTCGTCCCTGTTTTACCATCAGACATCATGACGCACAGCGGACCTTTTGACCGGGAATACTTTACGTCTATCGTAAGCTTTACTTCGTCTTGCAAAAACAAGCATTCCAATCGTGTAGCAATGAACCATGCTGTTTTTTAATAATAAAATAACATTTAACAAAGTTTGAAACTGGATAGCAACTTATGTCCATGAGCAATAGTGACCTAGATTTTCGAGTCGATATAGTTATTTACCTGGTCAACGAGACGAAGTATACTGGCGCCGTTACAGTAACGGAGATTGGGTGTAGGGCAATTGCTTTAACGACCCAGATTTGAATTTTGTTTTACAATTCAATAGAATGAAACAAATTAAAAAAGTTTTACGATGGCCTCTTTTCATTTAATTGCTTATTAAATACTAACAACCATTATTCCGAGCGAAGGTAGAGGTAAAGAAATCTGGATAAAGGTTACGTCAACCTTCGCAAACTAATAATTATAGGCAACAAGTATATATATATATACATATATATATATATATATATATATATATATATATATATATATATATATATATATATATATGTATATATATATATATTATATATATATATATATATATATATATATATATATATATATATATATTATATATATATACCTATATATATATATATATATATATATATATACATATATATTGTTGCCTATATACGCTTATATAGGTTGTAACTTTTTCTATCTACATTACACAACAGAGACATCCCACACTTTGAGCATGGAAACATTTCTCAAAGGTTGATTAACTAATGGTTAGATCAGGTGAGCTGAAAGCTGGTTTACAAGGGGTAAACCATCTTCCTTCTTATATAAAAAATAATGTTTTTTATAATGAACTACACAAATTGGCCAGAGAAGCTGGTCTGGCTTGCTTCACCGGATTGAGAGGTGGCATAGCTCTTAGGTCGCTTAGCCTGAACCTCTTTCGCTAGTAACTCGACACAAGGGTCCCCCCGGTGAGCCTCGACTTGGACGGTTACTACGTTACGCGTACGCATTCCGATCCGAGGGTGCCTGAGAGTGTCGAACCACGGGAAATTCAAAAGCTAAACTAACTTTGAATACCACTTCGGGAAGCGTTGATGCTAGGTAAAGTGGCCGAAGAAACTCCAGTAACGCTCCTAACATCTAAGGGGTAATCATAATAATCAAAAACAAAGTAGTACTGTAGTTTTATATCTCGGTCTTACCCAATATCTTTCCGAAGTGTCCTTCTAAACGGTAGGAAAAGGTGAACAGTCTCATATATTCTGGCGCACGTATATAAACTCAATAGGTATAAGATTTATAGTAGCACTCCTCTCACAACAGGATCCATAAAGTTTGATAACGACCGAGAAAAATAAAATCACATTTGTAGAATAAAGTGTCAATGACCCACTTACGTTACAGTGCTAATGAGGCACTCGCAAAGTTTTAATGCCTAGTTTCAGATAATGACGCGATCTTGTTACGACTTAAGTTTATTTTATTGCTCTTAATAGAAGTATAAAAACTTAGTACGAAGTTGGCCAGTTAGCTATTAGCTAAGCGGTTCGACTTACGATCTGTTGGTCGCAAATTCAAATCATTGTTAGTTTGTATTAAAGGATTGCCGTTTTTCGGTTTTTAAGTACAAATATCACTTGCCAAAAATGTTTGTTTGACAGAGACAACATATGTGACAGGGGCACATATGTTGTCTCTGTCTCCTCTAGGGTAGAAAGAACGTAAAAGCTTATATTATAGAAGTAAGATACTCACATGATGTTTTTTAGAGTATGGAGAGTCCGCCAGAAGCGAACACTTTGTCTTGAGAACCGAGTGACTAGTCACATTTTTTAATCAGAAATAAAGCTACGAGATTAGAGAGTGCTACGCCATAGGAAAGCGCAGCTACGCCGGATTTTATAGTACGCAGTGCAGGTGTTCTGGAATGTCTGTCTCCTGTGAGGGTAGAAATGGACTACTTCTACTTTTTTAATTAACTATCTTACTTTTCAAGACTGAAAATATAGCTAGAAAGCTAGCATTTTCGAGAATCTATTCATCCCATCCAGGGCCAATCCGTACAAGCCAGTGACTCATCGGTGGGAATGAAGCACTCACTGAACGTTCTATTTTATTTACGACGCTCTTTAGGGCTCGAGCCATTATTTAATTGCCCTGGCCGAGAGGTGCTCCGTGGAGTTTTATGGCGACATTAATGTTTTTATTATAATCTATGGGGGGCTGTTGTATTTTTTAGTAATATTGGCACTGGGCCAAAATAAGGTCGCCTTCTGTAGTCTGAAATTAATATGCTTGTAAATTTACCGTAATATATACTGTACTGTCTTAAAACTGTTTGAAACTTTGTATTTTAGAAAATAACTAACGTTAGATAAAATAGTTAAAAAACGGCAATTAAAATTATTACGTAAAATAATAAAAATGTCTTTTTATTTTTTACTTTTTAATATAAAATACATAAATAATCCTTAATATTTATTAACAATTCGTTAAAGCGCCACCTGATATCAGAGAGTTGAACTACATGCAATAGTCACGCTATCGATCGCCGTGTATAGGACTATAGCACTTCCGTTATATATTTTTCTTACGGTTTAGGCTCACATTTTTTCAGTTCGTTCGCGCAGCAAAACCCCTATATTCTCAAACCCTACCGTAAGGAATTTCGTTAAAGAAAATCTTTTAAAAATAGTGATTTTGTTTTATAGCAAAAAGGGCAAACATGCTTGTGTTTTATGTGAACCGTGGAGGTAGTGTTAAGTTATCATTAAGTAGTTATAAAACGATAGGACGTTGTAACTTCAATCACCGATCGAGTCGCGTTTGCATATATAAGGGTTTAATATATTTACTTTAGTTATTATCATTTTTAAAATGTTTACATTCTTTGTAAACTTGGTACCATTTTGTTCACTTTAATGTGTTGTATGTTTATCTTTTGCCAATAAAGGAATAACCCTTTTCTTTCTTACAACACTTGTTTACTCGAGTCTTTTTCCTTCATTCTATTTCAGATCACGTATTTGGACGTTATCGCCGGAAGTTCGGTTCCCCCGTCACGTTATTAGGGACGCAGAATCAAAGAATCGAAATTATTTATAGAGTTCTTTACAAAAAATTGTGTAAAACGGCTAAGGAGTGTTTCCGATCTGATGACAGCGTTTTATACGTTGCCAGTATTTTTTTATTTTTTTTAGTGTGAATAAAATAAATCACTCAACAGACAGTCCAGTAATAAATGACATAAAGATACATAACATTAGAACATTATACGGTAAAAAAAATTACAGAATGAGGAAGCTTTGTTATACAAGCTCCGCTAGCATGTTTTCCTCTTTGACCAATTTTAACAAGTATCTATCTTAAATAAAAAAACTGTGTGGGTATGTCCATATAGGTTCCGAATCGCCTGGAGACGACGAGAATAAAGGAGAATGAGAGGTAACCAAAAACATACAGATGAATTGAGAATCTTGTTTGAGGTCAGTTGAAAATATGTTATAAGCGTTAATTTTGATTTTGATATTGGTGATTCTTTAAAAATTATATTTAACTTTATTTTCCAAAAGTCTTAAGGTATTTCATTTTAAGTATAGATACGTCATCGTTTACCCCGATTTCGGTCTCTGGCGCCGGCACCAATGAATTTGTTCGTTGCAATCTTAAGTGCTGATCCTCCCACCCTCCCGCTCAGCGGCGGAGAAGAAACATTGGAAGAAAACCAATTCATCGAAAAAGGTATTTTGTTTCTTCGTCATTTGACGCCACAACATCGTTAGCCATCGGATCGGTTTGTTGTTTTTAATTCATTAGAAGAACCATAAAACAAGCGGACAATAAAGATGTTCGTCTAGAAACAGTGAACAGCTGGCGTTGTCTAATTCGATCACAGCGCCATAAAAATGAAGTCATTAAGACGTGGAGCTGTCTAACGCGTCGCTCTCCAGATTGCCATTGTGTCTATATCGAAACACGTTCGCTGGTAATAGGTTATAAAGCGGTTTTAACGAGCGGGCTATTGGTCGGCGTTTACGATGTCATCGGAATATGCGCTGCGGGTAGTCTGTTAATTGTTGTCGAATAAATTTAAAAAGCCGTGGTAGCTCAGTGTCACAACCCGTTAGATATCAGGAGCGTTGCTGGAGTTTCTTCGGCCACTTTCTCTCCCAGCGCCAACGCTTCCCGAAGTTGTACTTAAAGTTAGTTTAGCTTTTGAATGTCTCTTAGACTATCCGTGAAATAGCAACCGACCGAGCCGTGGTTCGGCCCTTTCGGGCGCCCTCGTATCGGAATGATTACGTAACTTTAGTTAAGTAACCGCAAAAGCCGAGGTTACCCTCACCGGGGGGACCCTTATGTCGAGTTATTGACAACAATAGAGGTTTAGGCTAACAATCTAAGAGCTATGGCACCTCTCACTCCGGTAAAGCAGGAAATGGTGCTTAATCGTTTTGTAGAGTAAGTGTGAAATAAGACCAAGTGTTTACTCACTTTCCGCACAAAAGAGACAAAAGGTTACGATTGCTAGCTTATAAACTATCCTCGGCACAGCGATATTCCAATCGATACACTAATATATATATACACTACATTAGTGCTTTATTTATAATCGGAACACTTTTACGGTGTAAGAAGTCCAGTAAATTGTAAGGATTCTCTAACACTGTAATTTCTGTAATTCGTGCTGTAATTCCTGGAAACACACCCTCATAAGCAAAAGTTTATCAATACTAAATTTGTGTAAATAAGTATTTATCATATACCCAACGCTATGGAAAGCCACTCAGAAATCCCCAATACAATTTTTCCGTTATAATAAATATTGACATTAAGAATTTAGGTCACGACCACTCTAAGCTTTTGCGCTAAGTTAAAGTACCCTTAAGAGCTTAGCTTAAAAGTGTGTACCGATTAAACGATTTGAACATCTAACAAATATAATTTTGTTTATTTTGCTTATAAATGTAGAATTATTTGAAAATATTATTTTATCTCAGATCAAAGTCACCAGACGTTGTTTTTATCTGTTAATATTACTAACGTAAAAAGACTTCCAGATACCTAACCGGATAAAGGGAGAGAGGAGAGGGAGATAAACTCTTTTTCATTCAATAATGATAAGACGACATTTACCAGATGGTATTTAATATATTTCAGTATTACGATGAACAGTAAGTGCAAATCGTTACTATAATAAAATAATAATATTTTTTGTATTATAGTACTTTAGGCAGCAAATAATTCTTCTATTCAAATCTCCCGACGTAATCAATTTATCCTTCATGCGAGGACGACATGCGTATTCAACACTACACATTAAAGCTCATCGCTTCGCCCGATATCTAAAGAAATATAATAATAATATAAACCTGATATTGTGCTCACAAATCGATCGACACGACAAGTGGTGCTCGTCGATATTACCATCCCACATGTCGAGAACCTTGTGAAGGCCGAAAGGAAAAAACACTAAGTACCTAGAGGCTCTTGAGGTGACCGCCATGCGGGATGTGGATTCGACGATCATTGTCCCGATAGTCGTTCCTGCAAACGGTTTCATAAAAATCTCGATCAACATCTCATAAGAGTCTTTCGCTAGATGGCTGAGTCAAGGGTCAATTACGGAAGGCAGTACTCCTGGGCACGGCACGCATTGTCAGGAGGTTTCTCTCTGTGTAGATCTAACGACCGGTTGCTTGGGCCCTGCTTCTTTGCCGGTGGCACACACTAGGTTAGGTTTTATATTTTGGTGTATTTTACTTTTGTAAAAACTTAATCTAAGATTTTAAAATAAATAATAATAATAAATCTTTATTTTCAAAAACCAAATGATATGAAACATAAATACAGTGTTTAGATTTTCTTTGAAGTATAAAATATATTAGTGCCAGAAGCACTTCCGTTATATTAAAACATTATATTAATAAATTTAACATACAATAATCATATGTACGGGTGTGTGTGAGAGAGGGTGTATGTATATGAGTATGAATGCATATGTATATGAGGTTATGATAAAAAAGGTACTGGAGCAAAATTACTGTAATTTGGATCATAATCTCCTTGTTCAAATCTTCCAGTCATTTCAATTAAGAGACTTTACAATTATGCCAGCTTAAAACGTAAATAGACCGTACATATCTATTAATGGTTTTATGTAGAATAAGTGTACCAGTAGATCTTTCAAACACGCTTGAATAATAACTTAGAAATTCATATATTACGATGGTTATTCATCATGGGTTAATAATTTCCGTGATACGAAAGTAAATAAGATCTCACAGGAATTTCGGCGTGGCTCACACTTGAGTAAATATAATACAACCCTCGATTTTATCTCTGGAACTACAAAATAATTCCCACTGGGAATTTCTGCATAGCTTTGTTCACAATAAAGATTCCACAGGATGTAGATATAAGTAGGATTATGGCTACATTTCAAACAGTATTATACAAAATGCATATATACGTGTATTTTTCGAAACCTTATAATCGGCTTACCGCAGCAAACGTGACAGAGGTTTGCCAACGGTTGAAATATAACTTTTCGTGTCGATTAAAATTCTGAAATTGGTTGAAACTGGTTACTAAGAGTTGAACTTTATTCATTATACAAAATCCGTTTCACAATGTTTTGGAGAAAGTGTTTCGCATAGTGTGGTCAGTAATTACATGATTTAATTCTAGTAGAAGTCGCACTACTGGCTTCCTTCTTTTGTTGTGGACATCCTTCTGACCCGAATGAAATGCTTTGCTTTGTCTTTGATTGTTCGTACACCAAAGGATTGGAATAGTTTGACAGCATCTGTCTTACCCTCCGATTATAATGTGTTTTCAAGAGTAGAGTGAAGTTGCTTAGAAATTATAGAAAACAATAGCGTACCCAGCCCGCTTCGCCGGGCTAGATTTTGCTTTATTTTATTTAAACAATAAACTTACATCATTAAATATTTAATTTAACTCTCACAATTATTAAATTATTCATTTCTCTCCGTATTCATTCTCTTCTATTCTCTTTTCGAGCGGGTGAAGATCATTACCTACACCCATATACATATCAGTAAATACAATATCATTCTTATTATATATACAAAAACATTTCGGGCTCAAGTTGATGTCAGAAAATAAAAGTACTAAATATGGCTTGTTTGACAGTTTAAGCCTAAAAGTTTCATTGAAATCAGTCCATCCGTTTTGGAGCCTGTGTAGAAGGAACATACCCTTAGGAAGGAACATATAAATAGATATATAGATATATTGTAAGCAAAAACAAAAACCGGCTTCAAATTGAATCGGACGTTAACTAAATTTAAGTCTTATATGGATTCCTCATGGATGCCATTGTGAGAAATAGACCAAATTGAAATGGGACCACACGGGAAGCACCAGAAAAATATCACCATAATCGTTTTGCCCAATCACAAGTTCTAAAACGGTAACAAATGAAAAAAAATACAGTCAAATAGAGAACCTCCATTTTTGATGTCAGTTAAAAAAAAAAACGCAACACTACTTTAGACTGAAAGTTATTTTTTACGCCTTCTTATGTAACTTGGACCACAATAGGGCGCGCTTGAGTACATCGCTCCAAGGCTATGAATACGCCTACCAATGCCAAGGCTACTATTTGTGACCTTACGGCGACGTGGCCTGAATGCCAAGGATTCCTTTTACTAAACACGTTACAGACATCGTCATTTTGGATTCCAACGTTTTATGGTCTCGACGGTTTATTGATAGGCCTTCCGCAGGCGGTCGTCTACGAAGCACCGGCGTTCTGTGTACATACATACATATAGAACTTCAAGGAATGGACTGGAATAAACAGTCAGAGAACTATTCCGCATAGTGATGAACAAGGAGTCTAGACGACCGAGTGATTATGTTGCTAGTAAAATTACAGGGCGAGACCGATAAAAATCATACGCGTTAAGGTAAGAAGCATAAACACGATGCTGCAATTCTTTTTGCCAAGCGTTTCTGCTGGCGAGTCTCCGATGAAGCTATGAAACCTAGCAGGTCTAACAAAACATATGTTTTTTTAAATTATCATCGTTCCCCCAACGTGTTGAAACTTAGGGTCCTTTTCACATACTTTCATTTCCTTTCTACTGTCCATTCTTTCTTCATCTATCTTTCATCCATCCTGACATCACTCTTCACATTTATTTAACATTTCACATTTTTCTTATTTCTACTAGCACATTTTCCTTTCCTTAATTCTACTAACACATTCTTGTTTTACACTTCGACGTTTCTACTGTCGAACCAACAGAACGAGTTCGGACTACCAGTCAACAGGAAATAAAATTTATTTAACGATCTTAAAACCTATAGCACCTTGGTGCAGGCTGCGGGCATGTTCTAGCGCGGCGCGCAAGTATAGAAGGGTAGGCAGAAAACCAAAATTTAAAGGTTACCTGTTGTTTTCAGGAAATTTAGAAAATCACTTACTAAAACTTGTATTATTCTAGTATTGTATAAGTATTGTCCACTGCCTATGTTTTGAGAGACTTAACAAGCCGATTGTAATATTCATCACTGTCTACCTGAGAGGGCTAATGTATAGTAAGCGATTATTTAAAAAATATAAAGCAGCGCAATTCATTAAATTATAAAATCTTAAAGAGAAAAGACGGTAGAGAATGCTCGCGACAGTTCTTTTATACTTTTACCGACCGTATTTTTCTTTGAAATGTGAAATTATTTCAGATTAGGGGAGCGCTTTGATAATTAAAACCAACCGTATTTTAACGTACTACTTCAAAAGATGGGCAATTTCACAACAAATTCAGAGATTTCTTATGAAATTTTTTGTTTATTTCGATCAAGACTACACGAGTTATCATGAACCCTTCCATTCAAGTTATATACAATTTTTTATCAATTTTTTTACTTAAGCCAGGTAAGCCATACCGGGTAAACATTTTAGACGTTGAATTTTACGTACGTAAACGTACAGTAAATTTTGCGTCGGGAAAGTTTCGAGCGCCAATCGGCAGATTTGTTACTTAACAGCATCATTATCATCGTACTTCACACCAATGTCAACCATTATTGTGTGAGGTTTTGGTATTTCTTTGATCAAACTGACCCATACATATAACGGCAACATACAAGTTTAAATAAAAATCATTTTTTTATTCAAACTGCTACGGTACTCGTTGGCTTTCCATTGCTTCGGGCTCCGTAGCATGTAATAATTTCTGTTTTTATTTGAAATATTTAACTCAGTAGAAGACAATCCTCATCATATTTTGCTCGACGGCGCCAGGCGACTTTTTATTAGCGGGTTCTTCTCTTGCGCCAAGCGTGCGGGAATTCCCTGAACTTGTTGAAGTAGCCCTCCGAGGAGACCAGATCGCGGAAGTAGACCAGACCCGGCTAAGTACGTTTGACTTATAGTCCTAAGTCTCCGTTGTGGGGCAGAGGGCGTTGTCAGTACGTCGCCATTTCTCTCTGTCTTGTGCTAGGTGTTTTTCGCCGGGCCATATCAACCCCATTGTCTTCATGACCGCCGCCACGTTTGCTAGTTCCTGGTAGAATCCACTTCAAGGCTTGCTTCAAGGAATGTGAGTGGGATCCCAACGCAGGGTGTGACCAATGATAATGGTGATATCAGTACGTTTACTCGGACTACTATAGTCGAGATGTATACTATGTATGCTGTATCCCAGTTATGATGTAACACTGGAGAGGCTGTGACCCAGAAACCGCGCTGTTGGAAATTGGTTCGCATTGTTATGAGTGACCTCTTCCGCCGAGACGTCGCATCGCCTCCATTGTACTCGTTCTCTTTGCTTGCTTTTATTTTATTTTTTTAAATTGAAGAAAACGTATTCTAATCTTTCAGGAACACATATTTGTTGATAAATAATATTTTAATTAAATCTACGACCCAGACACGTAGCCAGAAACTAGACGTAGGGGTAGATAGGTCATAATCGGCAATTAGGATAAAGTTACTCGTAAAACACTCGCCGTTGATGTACCCCCATCAACGGTGAGTGTTTTACATAATGAAATTTATAACTGTAAATCATTGATATTTGATACAATTTCAATAGAACAGTAATTTTATTAAACTCTAACTCTTTTAATAAAAAATAATCTCATAAAGAGGGCCCTATTATTAATAAATTTTCCTTTTGCTTTGTACGTAAATAAGGAAAAAAAACTCAAAAATATATTTGCTAAAATGCCTCTCATACTATATTATTTTATTAAACATTTGGTATTAAAAATCTATACATAAAATACAAGTAGCGGTTTTTGATGTATTGTTGATTACGTATCTGTTATGGTTTTTTTTTAAAACAAAAATAGCAAAAGTTAAATAAAATTCATGCTGAATTATTCTATATTTATTATTTATAAATACTGCGATAATCATTTGCAAAGGTTGAAACCCTTGAGCTTTTGAAAATATAATGAGAGGGTCAAAGGTCAGAGCGGGGTTGTTGAAGAATTGCAAGTTGGCGCAAAACAGCATCCGTCCCACATCATACATCATTTACTAACAGAGCACTTAACATACTGTTTACACGAAGCTATCTGGCATCTTTTTAGAATTTTTATTATAAAAAATAGCCCTCATGACCTTTTAAACTCAGTGAGATAGACTGAAACGTTTTTCTTTTCTTTCAATTCTTAACACAACAAATACTACATCGTCACTTTTTGGTTAACGGGGAGGAAATCTTCAAAAAGATACCCCGCCTTCTGGGGGGAAGTCGGCGGTTATGTGTGGTTCTTACCCACTTAAACCCCCCGCCCCGGTGGCCCTTCTTCGGTTCATGGTGAGGGGCTCCGGGATCTCCAATGGAACGCACCGGAACCCCTCTGCACTGTGCTCTGGAGAGCACGTCCGGGGGGAGGTTAGTCCCTCGCCCCTGTGCCCTAGCAGCGCAAGGCGACACAGGCCAGCCTATGTCGCCTTCTTCCCGGGTCCACTTCGGCGGACGACAAAGGCCCCCACCCTTGTCGCCCAGTGAACCCGAGGCCCCTTTAGTCGCCTTCTACGATAAGCAGGGGATACCGTACCCTTATTCTACGAGGCCAGACCTACAGGGCTGACGATTAAATTTCTACTCTAGAGAGTTTCGAGACGTCCGTTCACATTTACGATTACATTATTTTTGATTTTAAAAATATACTTAACTAAACTTAACTACCTTTCCTTTATTACTTTTATTTTCTATTTTATAAGTATTTTTATTTCAATCTGGACAAAATGAGAAATAGCGAGAAAGCGTTCTAAACTTGAAAAATGTTTAAGGTAAACACTATCGGGCAATTTCAACTTAATACCGTTACATAATAACCGTTTAGTAATTACTGTTAAAATAAATTAATTGAAACATAAACTCAGTGTGAGTAATTAAGGAATGTTAAACACATTTTACCATGCACACACATTTCCACCATTACGCAAATTACCATTGCAATACACGGTAGGCATTGCTTACAAACTCCAATTAAAGTTAGCTAATACGATTATTGCGTGTTACGCGGGAGTTGTTACAAAACTATTGCGGCACCGCCGTTAAGTATTAATCGTGCATAATTGTTCAGTGGCTTCTCGATTGGTTTTGGTTGCCTGGTTGGAATACTTGATGATTTTAAATCATGAACTTAGTGAACGAATTTCCGTTCCAGTAATTCGCGTCCTTATGTGTCCAACTTTGTAAATGGCTCTTATTATCGTAATTATTTCACGGCGGCCTAGTACCAGTTTTAACAATGTGAGACTTTACAACCAACGATTTGTATCATCGACGATCTTTCTTTGTGATCTGCTAATTCCACTGGGCTTTCGAATAATAATAAGCCGTATAATAACAGATACAATACGTAAATTAAGTACACAGTTAAAAATGAGATAATACAAAAAAATAATAACACTAAAATCCCAAAAGGTCCAATACTAAGGCTATGCGTTGTAACGCCGAACCGACAGGATCCACTGCTCAGCATAATACTGACTACCCAACGAAGGCATATCAGCGCTGGTATTCTACTTCCCAGATGATTCTAAGAAACAATCGTCAGCGGCAGAGGGAATGAAATATATATAATAAATTGTATAAAAATGTTTTGCATTTCATACCGCTATATATTTATATACATATCACAAACCATTTTTCATCGAGCATATGAGATATCATATTTGACAAGCGGAGCAATGGAGTCACTTGCTGTCCACTGGCCACAGTAGTTAGTCGTTCCGTAAAAATCTCAGACCACCTATTCCTAAATGGATTTCTTAAACTTCAATTCTATCCAAGTTCCAAGTTTTCTTTGGGATTGTTGCATCCGATGAAACCCAAATTAAATTTTCGAGATTTTTGTTGTTCACATTTCGCTAGTGAATGGTTTTTCACGTAATTTCTGACCACTTACAGCAATTTTGTGGAATCAACTGTCCTCGGCGATTATTCCAATACCGTCTTAGGGTCTTTCCACTTTCTGGATGGCGATAAAATTATAAAATTTGATGAAGTACGTTCATATTTGTTCCTATTCCTATTAAGAAATAGTATTATCTGTTTAATACACCGACGTCGAATTAATACATTAGCATTTGATGTTAAAATTAGCCAATTGTGAATAATTCTGATGATATACAAAAGCTTACCACAACTTCCACGGCTAGAGCTCTCTGTATTATAAAACAAAAATTACATATTACATTAACTTTAGCTTATATAACATAAATATTGTTTTCTGGAAATCTATTTTGAGGATCCATTACCCACTAGGCACTCCCCCATAACCTTGCCGAGGGCGATGCTGATAGACGACTCCAGTTATTCGGAGATCTGGTCAGACCATCTCCTCGGACTTCGTCCTCTTGGTATTTTGCCTACGATTCTTCCCGTAACTCTCTATCCAGATTATTTTAGCCTCTCTTTTACATTTCTTTTACAAACATTTAGAGGAAAGTCATTCTGTTACACCCGTACATTGGTACCTTTAGGGCTGCATCAGCTGCCTAGTCAGCATTATTATATTAACGTTACGATATAGATTAGCTTCCAGCTCAGTTCGGGTCTACCTTCTATAACGAGAGGACGTTTGCCGTATTTCGTAATATTACCAACCCTAATTTAAGGGATAGTTTAAAAAAAGTGTTATTAATCATTATGTTTCTTCATATGTAGTAAATTAAAAACTTTTTTTATAAAAGTCATATTTATTGCACGGACTAACATTTCTTTTATACTTGTTTCATTTATTTGGTGAAATTAAAACGGAAATCCAATTGGAGCCGGGCTGCATTAAGAATTCAGTAATCGTCGTGCCGTACATTTTTCATACATGATCATATTGATTTGTACATACCGGAGAGCAATATCGGACACAATTACATTGATCTAAATTTACTGGATATTCTAGACATGTTTCTATGAACAACGCAAACAAAACAATTATACAAGTTTACCACCATTTAACATTAAATTCTGTTAAACGCAATCGTTCTTTTATTTATGAACTATCGTAATTATATAACGTAGTGCTGACTACAAAATTCATTTGGGATAATTTAAATGAAATTATTTTAAGCAAACAACGGTCGATGTAAATCAAATCAATGAATTATATATGACAATAAATATTATATGTTTTAAAATCTCCTTTTTTCATGTCATTTGAAAATACCTTGTCGTTATTTGGGATTATAGTCTGTCATCAAATGGGTTATTACTATAGATTAATACTGATTGGTTTCCGCACGTAACGTGGTTAAATAAATAGAGGCCTCTTCCAAAGATTTCAACTGCTATAGAGCATTGTTTCATATAAACGAGCGATGCGGAGCGCGCGGCCGAACATAAAAGGCGTGCAATATTCATCTGGAACTCTCCGTGGAGAATTTCTCTGTGTTGTTATGACGTCATACTTGTATATTGCGATTTTATTTTTATTTACATTACCATTGGATGTTTTATACAATTCAGATAAAGTAATATTCGTGGTAAGTTAATATATACCTATGACAAAAGGTTTTTAAGTGTATCACATCTATGGTAAATTCAACTTTTTTGTATTGTTTTTGGTTTAAATATTTCTTTAGTCTATTTTTACTGCTTATTTTCAAGCGGTGTTAACTAAATTGAGGACGTTCCTTATATATTATATCACGATAGGTGATAGAAATTTTGCCTTAAAATGAGTAGTGTGTTTAATTAAGGTGCTGAATATCAGCGCTGCAGACTCTCTGCAACATTTATGCTGAGTTAGAGCCCTTACACCACAATTTTTTTCTTGTTTCCTCATCCACTTTTGCTGAGAGGGTGAGGATGGATTTTGTCGGACTCCCTCCGACTAAAACCCCACGGTGTTCCCCTCTATGCCTATTGTCAGAACTACGGCGCACTTCCGTAGCAGCCTTTACACCACCAGAACTTTAGTGATTAATTTCTATTGTGTTAACTTCGTGTTATTGTTTATCTCTTTTTTTCTACTCATCTGTCACTTTTACAATTCTATATGTGGTTTGGTGAATATATTATATATATTATAGTTTACATTTTTTTGTTTTATTACAGAGTCAATTGTGGGACGAGTTCGAGCTGGAAGACGCTACCTTCGCCGAGTGCAGCATCAACAACGCCAACCATAGCTTCCAAGTACGAACCTTTTTTATTTTTGATAATAAGAACTATTTGTGTGTTTCGCTTATTAGCCCTAATGTCTGTCATAAATTCACCAGAGGAGACTCGACATAATTTGTTCTCAAACAGTTTATTGCACATGCCAGAGTTTGTTTAATTTAAGCGGTGCATAATTTATAATATCTTAAATTTCGAAGCGACGATGGGAAATACTAGGTGGCACAGCTCATACGTCTCTTAGCTTGAACCTCTTTAGGGAGTAACCCAGGGCAAAGACCCGTGACTGCGGATAACGATAACGGCTTGATCGGTTACTCTATTTCATATCCTATAGGGCATTCGGATCTGAGGGCGCCTCAAAGGGCCGAATCATGACTCAGTCGAGAGCTTTTATCGGAAAAGTATCCAGGAATTTAATAACGATCTCTGCTTAACACAGCTTTAAGTGCCATGGAGGGGTTGGCACTGGGAGAAGAAGTGGAGCAAAGAATTTCCAAAACGTAAATATCGTCGTTTGAAGACTTTACATTAAAAAGCCATTGGACCAAATTGGACCTCACTGGAAACTCTAGCTTTCAAATAGAAAAGAATTATCAGAATTAGTTAAACATAAAAAAAATACCGACGCATTGAGGACCTGCTCTTTTTTGAAGTTGGTTGAAAAGTGAGAAAATATTCGGGAGTGACGAAATTTAATATGAATGACACAATCGATTAACATGGTACAAAGGAAGATAATTCCATTATAGTCATTCACCGTGACCCGAATGAGAGATACCCGAAGCGTGCGACACGGTACAAGTAGGTCGCGCAATAAAGATGGTGCGGCCATCGTTCAGAGTCGACCCCCATCCGTCACCCGTCTCAACGGATTGTTAGGTTTTAAGAGGTTAATAAAAACACTGTTTGGGGATTTAGAAATTCGTCTCGTAGAGGATACGTAGCATCTACGTAGACGAACTACATCTTACAGATATTTGATAACTTTCAACAAAATTACCAACAATGATTTATGATTATAGATATTAAAAATGATATAAATATTTAAATGTCGAATATATTCAAATATATTTTATTTCTTGAATTATGAATGCTGTTTTTTTTTTGAATTTTACTAACATTCTTGTTAACCATCTCAACCAAGCTCTACTTTGTGGTAGATGATCGTTCACGAAAATAATGCTAATTTTAAAAAAAATGTTTAATTCTCCTAAACGCATTATTTTTCCCTCGCTTATGTTTATATAATCATATTTTAACGCCTACTGTTAAAAAGTTGTGAGAAGTTAAAAGTTTTATTTTAAAATAAGTTGTCGTATCCTATAATCCTTTTAGCGGGTTTAAACTGCCTACTTTTCAAGCTTATTACATTCCTTTTTAATACTTCCAAGAAAGTGCTTCACCTGTTCAGTAGAAATGCAGTCTTGGATGGTAAGGTTAACTAGCGTAGCAATAGCGCCTCCGTCACAGTTGCCAAACCCGTCGCCATACACCTAGCAAAAACTTAAGTAACTTATTTTTCGTCGCTTAACTTACAAATCGATTAAAAACACTTAACCAATTATACTATCAGATTTCTTTTTACTAATAACTGTGTACTTAAATATACTTTACTACTCAATAATACTATAATTTTGTGATCACAAAAATAATACCTTTAAAAACCCCATTAGATACTCTTGAGAGAGTCTCAAAATCACTTAACTAACAAGTCGATTAAAAAAAACGCTCAACCAATTAAAGTATAATTTTTATTTTTTTTTCAGTAATAATTATTTACTTAAATATACTTTCACTAATAATATAATTTTGTGATCGCAGATATAATTCCTGTAAAAATACCCATTAGATATCCTCAAGAGAGTCTCGGATACTTATAAGGCCGTCATGAATACGACGCTATCCTATACCTATATGTATGTTATAACATGTTGGATTCTCAATTTGAATAGTGGCGCTACACAATAAGCTATTGTGTGACTGAAATCGTGCATACTGGTAGATATAATGCTATTTAGTGTTCTATTCGCTTCACATGAACGATTACTATTGAAACTATGAACATAATTAAGTGCAATAAGCAATAAGCCAAGCTCTTTTGTAAAAGGCAGTGTTACTGTCACCTCGTCGTCTTTATAACATTAACAACTAAATACAAAAATTACAAATGTAAATTCATTTAAATTGATACATTTTATAAGCAACTGATTAAAGGATTTCGATTCGATTATGAAAAGTGTGAAAAACTGGTTCTATGATTTGTGGTACACACATGCACACACACACACTAATGCTAAACTTAATTATTATGTAAAATAAATGTATGTTTCTGATTTGTGCACAATTGCGGTATAATGGGTGTGTACTGTTCCTTATAATACAGGTTTTTCTAGTTTAGGAAGCAGGAGAACATTATTTCAGTGACCACAGCTGTGTTCAATAAAGATATTATTATTATTTATCCATAAATGTAAGCATTATTTAGTCTGTGTAATTATTTCATAAAGATTTAGGACTGCTATATATTGTTTCTATTATTTTATTTTTATTTAATATATATTTAATATTGATTACGACAATTGTAATCGATATTAAATATCAGGACATTTGATCTGTGTTATGGCAACACAATCGCTGTCACCAGCCGGTGGGCGGGGTGTATATAAAATTTGAACACTTTATCGTGAAGAGTGGTCGCAAAAAGATCACATTGTTATCTAGAGTATTGTGTAATTCTGGTAATAAATCCACTGTTATTTCTGGAATCCTGATTTTTTCTGGATACAAGACCTGAATCCTTCAATTAGTAGTATAATACAGCTATATTATTAGAAGAAATAGAATGAGAGTAGAATTCCTTGAACTGTTGAAACAGACCCGTGTAATGAGATTTTTCGGCCACATTGCACGAAAGGATGCAAACAATCTGGAAAGATTGGTAGTGACAGGAAAGGTCGGAGGAAAAAGACCAAGAGTCCAAGTCCGAAAAGATGGTCGGACCAGATCTCCGAAGAACTGAAGTCATCTACCAGCGACGCCCTCCATAGGGCTATGGACCGGAATACTTGGGGACATGTAATTAATCGCCGAGAAAGGAGTCACGATCCTCAGCAATGGGGCAGCGATTAAAAAGATGGTGGTAGAAGAATGTTAGGGCTTAATTTATGTGTACATTTATAGTACAGTGGATACGTTATATTATGAAAGGTATCTCTAAAAAAAGGTCGAGCTCCTATATTGTAGTTTGAATTACTCCTTTGGTAGAATAAATGTTGTTTTAATTCCCCTTTTCCGCGTAATATCATAAATTACTTCTATTTCGTAAAAAATAATAAATACACTTTCGTAGAAATCTCAATGGAGGGTTTTCATTTTTTCACGGAAAACTTCTCTTACGAAATCTAAAATAATATCATGCGAAACCCGATATCATTTGAAGCTTCCATTATTCGAATAAAAGAGTTGGCCGGAATGGTTCAATAACATTGCGTATGTCTTTATTTAGCTCGCGACACAAAACCGTTTGTATATATTTACGTTATATATTTCCAATACTTGGAAAATTGTAAGACGAAACATATAATAGATGTTATAATTTGTAGGTCTCGTGGAATAAAATAGTTCAACAACTAATACACTCGCTTTATTGAGACAGCGTAACGTTGTACAAAGAATTATTTAAAATGAATACCGTTACAACTGCGCGTCCTCACAATCTTTATAAAAAATTAATTAGAAATCAGATTAGGAACTAATAAAGTTAAACTATTGTTTACAATGTCAAGTTCATGTGACGATTAACTAAATTATTAATTATGAATTAAAAATACAATAAGGTTCAGGTAAATCATTAAGATATCATTGGAAGTAGTTATTATGCATAACAATCGCTGGGTGCGTTACCAGCTAACACAACTTTACGAATTTTTATTGTAATTACCTTCGTCAACTTATGTCTTTAAATCGTACAACTAATGTATTTAAATGCAATAAAGAATCTATATATCTATCTTCTACTATCGACATTTGGAGAGCATGCTCAGGAATTACATAATCTAATACCCCCATCCCATTCCACCTTCGGACTTCAACACGAAAGCATTGTAATTTTATTTATAAGTGGAAACTTTGATTTGGCTGTAACAAAAATAATATTTCACTTGTGTTGAAATAAGTAATAGGTCTAAGTTAAAAACGAAATATAAATTCAATTATAGAGACTTTAAAAAAATAACCCAATAACTTCACTGGCTCTTCAAACTAAAACACAGTAATGTAATGTTTTTTTTCTATCAATAATAAAAAGTTTTCAGTCATCCGGCTAAAGTCACCGTTGATTTTCTGTTTCAATACATTCCATGAATATTTGAATGTAAATTGAATTTGCATTCGAGAAAAATTGTCTATGATTGAACAGAATGAGTGTTCAATAAAAATATTTGTAGAGCGGAAGCGAAGATGATGAGAGTTCTAATTAAATTACTCGTTGAATTTCGTGCAGATGCTCGTTAGTTAACTTCGGGTATTTATTACCCTCTGCTTTGATTCCCGGCTTGCATGCACCATTGAGTTTATGTTTTCGCTCATCATCCCTATGTGATGTCTCTTCATATGGGTTATAAGATCTTTAGAGTACACAGCGCAATGAACGTGTAAATCTTAAAAGGACATAAGTACTTGGGACGTGCAAATATTCGAAGTAGCTCAAACAAAAAGGTTTTATTTACAAAACATTTACGCCGCTTTTGGGCACCCCTCGTTAAGATTTCTTACTCGCTTTATTTATTCAGGCACGTTCGATGCTATCGTCGAACCGTTTTGAAATGAACATTCAGTAACTGTGTAAAGCAACATACTCATTTAAAAATGGCAGTTCACATACCAAATAAAGATTAATAAGGTTATTATTCTTTTCATTAAAAAACTCATCATCATCATTTCGGCAGCAAAACATCCACTGTTGGCCATAGGCCTCCGCCAACGATTTCCAAAAGGACCGGTTGTAAACGGCTTCCATCCAGCTGCGTCTTGCGGCCTTTATGAGGTCGTCAGACCCCCTTGCGGGTGGACGTCCTACGCTGCGCTTTTCGGTCTGTTGTCTCCAGTCGAGAACTTTAAGCCCCATCGGCCATCTGTTCTACGCGCTATGTGTCTTGCCCACTTCAAAAAAATCAAAATCCTTTAATTTTTGCGGGTAGACATACCAAGCCATGTCTTCCTGCGAAAGTTAAAGGATTGTGATTTCTAGGTCCTACATGTGTCCACCATAAGGGAATCTCCCTTACGGTGGACTTCGGCTCAGTTCAGTTGGAGATCCCTATATTAAATGAAATACAACGAAAGGAGTGTTATCAAAAATATATTGTATCAAACCTCTTCAAAAGTCTTTTTATCGTTAAATTGGAGTAAATTACAAGGAATCCTCTATTCGAATCGAATTCAAATAAATTTCGGCAAAACCCAAATTTGTTCCGGTACTCTTTTAAGTTTAAGCGAAAATTTAATCGAACTCAATCCGGGAATTTATTCAAGTCTCGACAAGTCTGTCTGGAGACATAAGTTTGTTGCCGCACTCTTCACACGTGTTCCCCAGAAATATTGTCGTTGTCTCAGTACAACGCCACCAGTGCTGTCTTTATACCAATAACTTACGGTTGTGATTATTTCATTAAAATGTAAAAGGTATAATAGGATTTACTACGTCTTGTATATTAGGTACTACAGTCTCGTTTAACGATCTAGCATTCTAGCAATTTGGAATGGAAACATACACCTTCAACAACCGCGCAGACACATTAGTCCTCTAGGAAGACTTACCAGAGATTGGGTCGAGCATTGAAATCTTAAAAGCTTAAATTAATGGGACTTAAATGTTATAAACCGGATTCGACCCAACGACATCTCTAGCCTGTCACAATTTATACGGTTTATTTCATTTCTTTATTTTTATTTGGATCGTGGTCAAGCGCTTGCTCAGAAAGTTAAAAAATATATATTTAAACATCATTGGAAAACATCGGTGAATAATTCACGCTCGATTCGTTTTTATGACTACCTCCGTTTCGAAGAAGTCTTAGCTATCGTGCGGTCTTTTAGGGTCTATTCCAAGTAATGCTTTTATTTCAATAACGGCCTCATTACACGGGGATCATAGCGACCCATGGGCCATTCCCCACTTAATGTAAAACCTTTTATCTGTGCCATTTTGTGGACGTTTTTGTCAACGTTACGTGCGTTGCTTCAAGCGTTTTAATATAAAGATTTTTTGTATTGATTTATTTTAAGAATTGATTGAATGGATTATTATTATTAAAATGAAACCTATACAACGAAATCTATACAAGTCGTTGAATATAATCTCATGTCAATATTAGAATTTAATTTCGATTTCTAGATCTTGTTTCCTCGGGTATATAGTTGGCAAAAATAATTTATATTAGTTAATATCGTCTCTTAGCTGTAATTTCATGTCGGTTTCCAGGGGTCTGAATGCCGAAGGCAGTGTTTTCTCGATATCGCTTCTGTATTTCCAATCAAACGTGATATCCTCGTAATATTGGATGTCTCTTAAGGGAATTTGTTTTGGTTGGCTTTGTTTCTTTGTGGTTATAATAAAATTTAGTGATATGTACCAGGTATGTACCATAAATATAGTACATAGGTAAAACGTACAAGACTAGTTCTTCTACGTTTTATCTTTGTACTAAATTTACTTATCTAATTTACCTGAAGGTTCCAAAAGTGGGTGCATATGAATGATCGTTATGCTATTTTCACTGACCTTATTTTGTGAGAGTGAGTGAAAGGTGTGAATCTATTGCCGTCCACCATGTACAAATTTTAGCAGATTATTTTTTCATTTACTAAAATTTGTACAAGGAAAATGGTTTTGATATGAAACTTTTAATGCAGGAATGCAGACGGACTATGATAGTATTAATTATTAAACTGTATGGTTGTCTCAATTAAAAAATATTAATATAAATATGTACTAAATAAACAATCTTCTTTTTTCAAAAAATATCATATTTATTTCCTACCATAAACTATCCTTTTATTTTTAGCTTTAATTTATCAAATGATTTAGATCTTTCACTCCTGATAGGAGTCACGCGACGGCCCAGTTTATTTTATTTTTAGAGTTAATTTCTAATATTGTACGTAAAAACTCTGCATTCGCTGGCATTCGGTCCGCCGACAATCAGATCGTTAGTCGAACCCCGGCATAACCCATCCCTCTGCATATATAACGCCACCCCTTAAATGCATAACGTAATATTTTTTGTCTTATGCAATTTCATGCGATTACTTGCTATATCGTTTGTTCGTAAATAAGCTATGTATTCTTATTGTCTAAAAATACAAACGGAATAAACTTTAATCAAACTTACTTTAACAATATTCAGGTTTTCAATAAAAGCCATTATTGTCCAACTCGTGCTATTTCAGCTTGGCTAAACTTAAGCTAACTTAAATTACTATCTAAACTTTCAGAGCTCCAGTGCAGCCCTTTGTTATTCTTTACAAAGCTTATTTGCAACTTGACGTGTTAATTAACGTCTCTTTGTACTCAAGTTTCCTTTGTTATAATTGTACAAACATTCATGCTTGGTACGCAAAGAGATGGGCAGAGGTTACAGATTTATTTTTAAATAATTTGGAACATATCCCAATGTGACGCATTTATTTACATGAGTAGCTACGGGTACTATATGCTTAGTGCCCTTGAGTCGACATTAAATAAAATCTCCTTTATTATTGTGTATGCATTCTGATTTTCAACCAATTTCAAAAAAGGAGGAGGTTCGTTTGTATGTTTTGTATGTTTGTTACGTCATAACTTTCTACTGGGTGAACCGATTTTGATGATTCTTTTTTTATTTGAAAGCCGGTGCTTCCCATGTGGTTCCATATTAAAATCAATTCGGTCCAATTCTGGCAATTGCATCCATGAGAAAACCATATTAGTCATTAATTTGCATTAAGTGTGGGCGCGACAGATGGACGAATAATTCAATATCACGCCAACCGATCCACTGTTTATTGTGCACATCATAAGCGGAGAAAGCTGTCATCGCTCGGTCAAGCGACCAGTCTCTCATAACTAATACGGTTTTACTATTGCGCTCAATTTGGAACCAGTAGCTGTATATAGGTATATTTAAAAGAAAAATTTGAACCACGTGTCACTTTTATGGTAACGCAGCCTCACTCTATTGTTTGTTTAAGGTGATCACACCCAACCGTTCCGTGGTGCTGTGCGCGGACAACCGCGGCGAGATGGAGTCGTGGGCGGGAGCGCTACGAGGCGCCCTACACCGCGGCGCAGACGTCGCCGATCTCGTAGCACGTCTCTCCTCCGGGGACCACCACTGGTACGACACATAAATTTACTTCGAACTTGTCTAGCCGACCACTACTCATGTGTATGATACGGAGTTTTAGTTACGAGTACTCTCCTGCTACTACAACTTCCTAATATTATGTCGAATTGTGCATTATAATTTTTTTTTTACATTTGAAGGGAAAACCTTTGGGTAAACAAAATTCAGAGAGGAGTCTTTTTCTCAGCAACTTGTTTTTGTCTGCTAAAACAGGCATAAACATACTTAAATAATATATATATATAAATATATATAAAAATAATAATATAAAACTAGCGTTTTGCATTCACAATAAACATTGTAGAATAAAGGTAAAATAATTGTCCCACTTTAGGGTACGGCCTTACTATAATGGAAGTATCTGGGACTGAGATCAGGCAAACTATGCGGATTGGCGCACATCACATGGCTTAGAAAAGTTATGCAGTTTCAGATAGATTTCTTTACCTCCGAGCACATGGTATATCAGCACTTACCCATGTATAAAAAAACGTTCATTCATACATATATTTTTTTTATTCGTTTTGACAGAATATATAATGAAATCTACTATTAAACAGGTACGCCGCCACGCACGCCCGCCCAACATTCTGCAACGTGTGCCGCGAGCCCTTGGGTGCGCTCGGCACCGCGCACGCCCTCGCCTGCGAACTGTGCAAGTACAAAGCGCATAAACGGTGTGCAGCACGCGCGCCGCCATCTTGCAAATGGAGCACGCTCGCTTCTCTGGGGCCGCATTTAGTCGAAGACGTCGAGGGCGTGAGTCAATGTTCTTTAGATTTCAGATTTCTTTATTAACTAATTCATTAATTTGTTGGGCTTTTCATATATGATCTCAAGAATAAAATCGAGTTTAGAATGGAACTGTGATGTATTCTAAATTTTGTTGTAACTGTTCATTGGAATCATATTGCACATTCTTATACAAAAAAATTGAACACATCGTATAGTAGTTGCTGTCCCTGTCTGAGATATATAAATTTACGCGTATATACTTAAAATCAATTACTTTGGAGAGACGGAATGATCATAATATAACATCCTTCCACACAGTAGAAGAGCTCGGAGGGATGCCGTTAATATTGGGAAGCTTTCAACACGAAATGAAAAACATGTTCCGCCCATTCTGACCTGAACCTTATCTTTATTACATTTCAATCCGTACGCTTCAGTCGAAATAATTCAGTTACATTCAAACCCTTCAGCGAGGAAATGTAATCGTGAATAATGGAACAAACTTGATTTTCTATTCTAGGTCTAATTTGACTTTATTTATTTACGCCAATTTAAAATAAATCAATTTTACATTATTTACAATTGTTTTTCATCTTGTTGATGTAATTTATTTTTATATTTTATATTCTATTCCCTAAGCCTTTTGTTTGTTTTACTGTGTTCTAAAGCAGAAGACTGTATATATTCCCCATCCCCTCTACGAAAAAGAAACGTCGGGAATCAGTTGATTCAAGAATAATACTTGATTTTAGAACATAATAATGCCGCATCAGTGGCTAGAAGGCAACCTGCCAGTGGCAGCGAAGTGTGACATCTGCGACAAAACATGCGGCTCTGTGCTTCGGTGAGTATATAATATAATTTATGACACAGTAGGTTTTCTTATATTTTGCCCAAAAAACCGGAAACTCATTAAAAACGTAAATTAATTCATCACATTAATTCTGATATGTTGACGCATTTCATTGGTTCAGTTTCTTAAATTAATTTCACAATATCCAGGTGTGCCAGAATGCAACGATAACCTCTCAGCGAGGGAAATACACTTTTATAATGATCCAATAAAAATCAGCGTTCTACACCCAGTAGTACTCAAATAGCAACCATTTTATTAAAACACTAAAAACATTCAAGGAATTATTCGACATTTGTGTGTGTGTGTGTGTTGTGTGTTAGAATTTTCACTTGTTTGTAGGTTTTAATAAAGAAATACATATGTATGAATAAAAATTAATTTCAAATTATGTTAGGACATTACTTAAACACGAATTTACCTGCAAACTACTCAGGTAAAGTGGACTACACGAATGGGTTCTATTTACGGATCTATGGAAATGACCTTAATTGACTGGTATATTACTTCACATAAGGTCACATTCACACTGAAAACATGACCCGTATTGCGATTTCATAGTGTATATGTCGGCTGTGTAATGAATCAAACCACCGGCAATGAATATCATTAGACTAATTTAAATAGAGAGTCTAATAAAAAATAAAATATAGAATCTATGATGTTAAGTAACCGCCATCAATGAACTCCGGGCAAATGAGAGTAATTTATACACCTCTATTTCAAGTCGGTATTCCGCGACTATGATTTATCTGGATATCTGTCTGATTATATCTACGGATATATCGATTATAAAATTCGTATAAAATTTTATACAATATACACATAATAAAATAAACTATTATTTATTTTATTTAATCTAAAATAAGAACAATTATTATTTATATCTGAAGGCTGACTAGGCTATTGACTTGTTATTATTATTTCATTATTTCTAGGTTTTACCATAAAAGGATCTGATATTAGATTACAGAATATAGTATATTTGGTAAGATGCGTTTATTTGAAAGTAGGTAGCTAACGTACGTTGTAATTGTCGTAGCAAACATCGTAGCCAACGTCGTAGCGATAGTCGTAACTATCGTTGTAGTTAAAGTCTTATGTATGGCGTAGTTATCGTTGTAGTTAACGTCTCGTAGCTTCGTGTTTGCAATTGTTGTGTGTTTTCTATTTTATTTGATATATTACTACTATAAATTACTAAAAATATAACCAATTAAATTTTTAGTTCAGAGGCATTACATGATACTCAAAAATTGCGTGTAGATTTCGCTATAAAATAATTTAAAAATAAACACCCAGAGACTCGGGTAAGTTCAATTAATTCTGATATAAAAAAAGTGAGGACAATCTGCGATACAGTTTAATCGGGGTCACCCTAAAAACGCTTCCAACGACATTTACTGAAAGCAGGTTGAATTTAAAGTCAAGCACCTACCCGTATGTCGGTCACCCGGTTCCAATTTAGACCGTCCGCTTGTACAGTGGCTGATGAGAAATGAATGTTCCGCATTACGTAATACTAAACCCCGGGAGCGTAACCTTGAGCATATATTTTAATTTGATATTGTAGTGTTTATTTTTATTCCTCCGTACTAATGGACAATTTCTAATACTTTAACTGTTTGAAATCAATATTCTCTTTGCTTAATATACATAACAACACAAGTATAATTTATAAAAATTGAATAACCGAATTCGTTTGGCGTGATATAGAGTTATTTGTCCATTTGTGGCGCACATACTTGATGCAAATTTTATGGTTTTCTCATGGATCCCATTGCGGACCAAATGATAAATGGGGGACCACACGGGAAGCACCAGCTTTTAAATAACAATCATCAAAATCGGTTCACCCAGTCAAAGTTATGCGGTAACAAACATAAAAAAATACTGAAGAATTGATAACCTCCTTGTTTTGAAGTCGGTGAAATATAAAATAGCTATACTTGTAAGGACTAACGTCGTGTCTGCCAAAAAGCCTACCATTATAACATTGATTGTAGCATCTCTAGCTTGATTTGGAATTTGTAAAAAGAATGTTAAGTAAGTTTGTAACAGTTGGTATACCTAATTAAAAAAGTCATAGGGCTAGTGCAGCAGCTTCTGTGTTATTGTTTATCCATCTTGACTATAAATCAATTATAATATAAAATAATATAAAAAAAGTGGATCCACGTCGGCTTCGATGTGGATCGACGTTTCTTTTAAGAAGCTTTTATTAAGTTTCACCTGTCTGTCAAATCTTGCAAGTTAAATTTGATCCATCTTGGTTTCCGATTGAGCTGAAATTTTGCATGCCTGTAGAAATTGGATGACAATGCAATTGTAGCTGGAAAGTGGCTATAGGAACTCCGCAGTTATACGACGCAACATCGATTTTGGTCTCATTTGATTCAAAGTTTTCAGTTCATTCAAATAATAAAAGCTTAGTTTTAAAAAAGTTTCTTTTTAATTATATATTATTACAGTAGCAACGACACACTTCAAACCGGAAATGTGTTATCAAAACTTACAACGGTCATCAGTTCGTAAGTCGATCGCCTAGCCACTAACTAGTCTTTTTTTGTCGACTTAGATTTATGAATTACTTTGTTTCCCTTCATTAATACTTATATTTTACCAAATCTTAAAATGGATTATAAACAATACAATGTCCTTGAAACGAAACAAAATTGTAATAGATTTTTTTTGGTATTTGTATTTTATATCTCTGCTAAAGATTTTGTATTAAAAAGATCCAAAAAAATATTTTACTATCTCGCGTTTTGGAGTTCGTGCGTGTTATTTTCTAACACTATTAATGTCTTTGAAATAAAATGAACTTTTATATCAGAAACGAGCAAAGGATAATAGAGTGCTTTTAACAATCTAGGACACATTGTAACACAAAGTGGTGTGAAAGTAGATGCACAGTATAAAAGCGGTGTTTGAGACTCGTTATATTTGACCTATATTTCATTCCTCTTGTGCAGTTTATAACTGTTATTTCTGCATTTTATCTCAATGCTATAACACAAAATGTGAAGTAAAATAATTTAATACTATTCTATCCTTACTTCATTGTAGCAGTTTGTCAATATGTATAATTTCTATCTACCCTTGCCTGGATAAATGTGGATCCTTTCATGAAGTGTTGAGATACAATTGTGTGTCTCTCTTATAGCTTGCTTTCAACAGTCTTATCTGGAAACAAATTCTAACAGAAATATATCCTCATAACTCTTTTTTTAGTGGGGTATACAAAGAGAACAAAGTGGCAGGCGTTGAGCTCATCGGGGTGCACCGGGCACAATTTTTTGTACGTAAAAAACTTATTCGTATAAATAGGTTAGAATTCGAACCCCTGGATCGTTTGATAATAAGTTCAACGCGCCATTAGGCTTTACTACTTCTCTCGGAGAAAAATTGTGTAATATATGGGTAAACTATGACAACCATAATTGTACTACAAAATAACTAGAATTATTACAAAGTGACTCCCGGTTCACTGACCGTCGAGATATAGATTTCACAAGCCACTTTGCGCTAGACTTGAGTGCACTCTATATAGAACTGTCTAACGACTTCGGCTCGAGTTTCCACCACGTTAACTTAAGAGATATTGATATTGTTCTTCAGCAAGCTTGCGGTTCCGATAAAATTTCTAGCAGTCTGTTCTTAAATCTTTATGTTTTATCTCGGGTCTTGTATGTAACACTTATAGTAGTTCCAGTAGTTTTCAATGGCGCATAAACGTAATTTCATCAATAAAATATCGGAAACTCGTTTGTACAAGTCAATTAGAAAGCACTCCCTCTCCCAAAGACAAAAATCATTTTTGTATGAGTAATAACTAATTTAAAAGAAACCAAGTTGTCCAAAGAGTCCACTCTTACAAATACCTTGGCTGCAGACCAATTTGATCACAGCGTGGAGACCAAATGTCGTATAAAGCAAGCGCGAACTACATTCCTAAAGTTATCTCACCTTCTCTGCAGTCGATCTTTGAAGATATCTACCATGCTGTGTTTGGCAAATTGCTATGTGTTTTCAGTTCTTCTGTATGGCGTAGTCGTGGACCTTAACTCAGATTATGAGTAATCGCCTTTGAAATGTGGGCATACAGAAGAATTCTCAAAATATCATGAACGGACAAGATACCAAACAAAATCCTTAATATCGTGAAAAATGCAAGCTCCAGCACTTTGGTCATATAATGCGTAATAACAAATACGAACTACACCAACTCCAATTAAACCATCCGAGGAAAAATCCACAGTAAACGAACACCTGGAAGAAGACGTATTTCGTGGCTCAAAAATCTCCGGACATGGTTCAACATGAGCACAGAATCCTTGTTCTGTGCCGTTGCATCCAAAATTAAAATACCCTTAGGTACCTCCGGTAGGAAATGGCGCTTCAAGTTGAAAAATCTTACTTCAAATTTATCTGTAGTATAATATTAGCATGTATGTTAAACGTTCTCTTTCTTATTTATAATTGGAAAACAGTCTTCGTCTACAAAACTGTACTCATATTTTTTTAAATGTAATAATATTTCTTCTATTGTCGTTCAATAAATAAACATTGTAAGACTATCTCCGCGATGGAAGATATTTTGGTACAAATGTAAAATTTGTTAGCATTATATAAAAATATTTGCTACGAGACTTTTAAATGCTTTGATCATTCGGTAATAATTTAAGAGATGTCGAGGGAGTTTTCAGCTAAAAGCTTTTCTTTCATTTACATATTCATCATGCTATCAACGAAGTTGTAAAGACATTTATAGTCTATACAATTGAAGAATGAGACAATCAAAGTCTGTATTATATCTGAGAGTGTTCTAGAACATATTATCCATATATCAACATCGAGAGCCAAGAGCCGTGGTAGCTGTGTTCCTGAGTTCGATCCCGATGCTGCCACCAATGAATTTGTTGTTGCACTTTTAAGTGCTTATTTAACGTGATAAATCGGCGATGAAAGAAAACATCGTGTAAGAAAACTGTGAGAGACTTAGAAAATGTGAACATGTGAAGTCTGCCAATCCTCACTAAAGCTGCGTGGCGGACTATGCCCTTATATTCTCTTTACAGAGAAGGCCTGTGTCCAACACTGGGGCATTTATATAGAGGCAGTAACTATTATATCATCATCAGTATACAGTAGTTCAATAGATATACTCTCTTTGTGTTTAGATTGCAAGACTACCGTTGTGTGTGGTGCCGCAAGTGCGTGCACAGCAACTGCCGGCCCGGCTGGCGGGCGGTGTGCTCGCTGGGCCCGGCGCGCGCCTCCGTTGTGCCCCCTACCAGGCTGCACTCCGTCGGCCCAGACGACGGCTGGCTGCCCGACAGACCGCCTAACGCTTCGCCGCTTATTGTCTTTGTCAACTCCAGATCAGGTAATCTACAATTAACCGTTAATCTAATGTAATCATGGTAGTTGTCGTGTATCAATAACTTCTCCAACAATTATTTTTCGAGGTTCGAAACACAAATCAATGAATTGATTATGAGAATCAAATTAAAATATTGCCTGCTAACTATAAAAGCTGAATGTCCTGTTACCGTAAATAAATTAAAGGTACGACGGTAAAGTTTTCGAAACGTTGAAGATTTATGAATCAAAGTTAAACTGCGAAATAGTTACGCTGACTTGCAATTAGATACGGTGCGCTAAAAAAAAATAAACCCTTTCAATTTATTTTTCTAGACAAGATCCAAGATGGAAGGAGAGAATGAACGTCTTTTCTTAAAAACCTTAATTTTTTATGAAAAGTACCCACCGTGTCTAAATTTTATAAGGTCGAAATTATCGGCAACCTCCGAAAGGTGATGACACTTGAAGAAGAAGAAGCCATCCTTAATCTTAAATTATCTCAATCTTAACCTTTGTTTAGTACAGAATTAGTTTTTGTTGAAAACTTGGCAACTATTACGTTATATATCTTAGCAAGGAGTAATTTCTAGGTGATAACCAAGGCGTGAAGTTCCTCCGACGCTTCAAGCAGCTTCTGAATCCGGCACAGGTCTTCGAGCTGAGCGGCGCGGGGCCTCGGCTGGGGCTGCGGCTCTTCAGACACTTCGCCCCACTCAGGGTGCTGGTATGCAGTGGAGACGGCTCCGTCGGCTGGGTGCTGCAGGAGATCGACAAGCTCGATATGCATGTGTGTAGATGTCCTAATGTATTTAATTAATATGTTATTAACATTAGGAACCTGTGTCTAGCTCTGAAGATACCTGGGTTACAGATTCGCGGCTGTCCTAAAATGTGCTGGATGTCTTACAAAATGACATGACTTCCGACAGATTAACCGAAAATATCAAAGACCGGGCAATTTGAGAAGAAGGAACAAGGAAAGCTGACTTTGTCTCAAGCCGGGATTATGCTAAGAAAAGAAAGACTAACATTGGAAAAAATATATATTTACGAGTAAAAACCCACTTCATATCAAATTAAACGTGACGGATCAAGGATTTACCTACGCGCAGACAGTGCGTCCCTTTTATTCTTGAAATATCTTGGTTAAATTCCAGAGCCTATTTTCTTTCTTCTTCCACGTTTGGGTTCTTTGTTGTTAGAGTACTTACAGAGTAACTTACTTTGCTTTTTATACACTCTTTTTGCTGTACACTTAGATTGTGATAAAAATACCAATATCTCAATAAAAATGCTATACGATTTCTCGGAGTTCTATTATCTTAGGTATCCAAAATCCTGTGTCACCAAAATTAATATGTGACCTAATTATTTTTAAAACAAATATTACTAACATTCTTGTTAACCACCACCTAAGCTTAAGCTTGTGCTAGGAGATGGTTCACGTCAATAGTCGAATGGTGAATTCTAACCTACGACCTTACGTTTTGCAGATCGTACTCTAAACTATTAGTCTATTGACGCTTCATTGAAACCAAACCCTTTCAAACAAACAAATTTTGAACCTCGTTTTTGAATTCGGATAAAGAAATATTAGGTGCTAACGGTCGTTAAGATTACTAATGTCGTACACCGTGTTTAAATATTTTATACCTTAATGCAGCGTCAAGTGCAAACAGCAGTTCTTCCGCTGGGCACGGGCAACGACCTGGCGCGCGTGCTGGGCTGGGGAGCCTCCTGTGACGACGCAGCCAATCTCCAGCAGTTGTTAGAGCGCTACGAACGGGCTTCCACGAAGATGCTGGACAGGTGAGCGTTCGCGGCAAGTTACCACGGCTGTAAGATGCCGAACAAACCTTACCTGGTCATCTGCATCTATAATTTAATTCTTAATTTACACAAGTTTATTTGTCCTGTCCCCTAAACCTTTATTTTAAGAGACTGTACAGTTCCGTTATTTTGATAGACTTATACATATTACATTTTAAATATCATTTTATGTCTGTTCTTTTCCGTTTATATAATAGAAATATGTATAATTGTTTATGTGTATTAATTGTAACTTTCTCATGTAAGTGAATTGTTATTCTTATGAGAAATAAAGATGTGATTTCGTTTTTGAATATGTGTCTGTCTATTTTTGCCACCAGAATGTATGTTGTACACACCATAAGTATTGGAACCTTCGTAGTCATAATAAACTGATCGGATATGGTCATTGTACGAGCAGGTGGTCAATCATGACGTTCGAGCGCGCACTCACGGCGCCTCCGCCGCCGCCGGTGCCGCCCGACCTGTTGGAGGAGACAACCCTGCTCAGAAATCTCCAGGACATCATGCAGGTTGGCTTTGTTGTATTTCATTATTTTCGTAGCTAAACAAATACTTTTATCTTACATTTAAATATATTCTTCCATTAGATATTTACCTAAATAGATACTTCAAAAACCCAAACGCACCCAAAACCTCCCTCGCTTATACATATACCAAAATAAACCTTAAATCTTCTTAATCCATACTAAACACAGGCGGGTGAAGTGAGCTGCGCGGCAAGCTCGTCGCTCCGCGCCGGCTGCGCTCGGCTGGCCGCTGCCGGAGAGCGTGCGGGGGGCGGGGCAGCGCGCGCGGCGCACCGACTGCGACGTGCGCTCTCACTGCTACTGCACGCGCGGAGCCACCTCGCCCACGACCACGCTCGATGCAGGTCAGCATGCTACTGACATTTTACACTGGTCTTTGGTCTGATCATCACGCTGTACTCTGGTCATGCCCACTGTATTGTGATATGCGAACTAGATTGTGAAAAGGAGAACGCCGAGCAGTCGCCTGGCGCCGAGCGAGACAGTGTGTCCTGTAAACCCTCGTAAGGGAGAGACTTGAGCGAGAGGGAAAGGCCTTGATAAAAAAACTTGTAGGGAGCTAAGAAGGTGCGAAATATTTTCGTATATGGTTCGGATTCCAATTGGCATACAAAGGAATTTACAACATATATTATTTATAAGTTACTGTTGTATATATTAATATATACAAGTGTACAAATTGCTCATTCTAGAACAACATAACCTTATCACATTATTGAGTTGACATTAGCATCAATTAGCCAACTAAGTGACATGTGTGGGAATTTTTATTTCTTTGTTCCAAAAAATTTGAGGCTGAGACGCATCGATTATATGTGGATATATATGAAGCATATAATGAAGATGCTTTGAGTGTGCCGTGATTTTTATGTAGTAGACAATGATCGCAGTGGAAGATCAAAAATATACGAGGATGCAGATTTGGAGAAAGTATTGGAAGAAGATTCAAACATATAAGGAACTTGCACTTGCTTCAGAATTCACTCGGGCAAACAGACTTTAAAAATTTTAAGTTTTTTATGGAAATTTATTTGTACACCTATTATAGAACAATATCACATTTGAGACTAAAATTACTGATTGAATAGGAATATACTTTGTATTGGTAGATTATTGTATTCAAAATTATTTGATTAGTAAAATTGTTAACATTATATTTTTGTAGCAAATAAATAAAAAGAATAAAAATTTATCTTTGGTACTGTCCATGGGCCGTGGCGCGCGAATGGGTAGCCATTGCAGCAGTCCCACAGACGAGCTGTACAGGTCAGCTGTAATACCATATTAGTAGCACATAGCCGGTTACTGTTGAGCCGATCCTTCCACCACCTTCTGCACCTCCTACAAGTAGCTGGAGTTAGTCCTCGCGTAGAGTTGTTGAACAAAAGTAGCCTTAAAGTTACAGTCTATGTTTATTTGTTCCGCTGCTGGTCACAGGCCTCTGTTAAGAGGGTGTAAAACAGTCTTTCTCAAAAAGGGAGGCACCGGCGATCGAACTTGGGTTGCTAGTGATAATGCAACTTGAGGCTAGGAAAATATTTAATACAATATTTATTTATTTATTTTTTCAAATGTAAACTGAACTTTTTTGTAATAGGGTAAATATATTTAATTTATTTGACGAAAAAATACACTTTATTTAGAGCGTTGTCACAATTCAGCATTATTAAGATTGGCTCAGAGACAATTTGCATTAGCGAGCTATACAATTCACGTTTGACGCAAAGTTGTTGGTAAAGAGACGCAGTAGTCGTGATGCATTTGTGAGTCTAACGTCAGCGTACTTCAAAGAGCCCTTGTGATTAAGGCTGTACGCTGTGTAAAGTGGAACAGCATTATATTGGAACGTAGTTCCTTACGGCGGGCTTGGAGGATATTTTTTGCTGTGCGACTGAATTGAATAACATTTTAGACTAAAACCGTAAGAAAAGTATTCATCGGAAGTGCAATAGTATACATGGCGGCTGAAAGCGTGACTATTAAGCATGTAGTTTCTCTGATCACAGGTGACGCTTTAACGAATTATTAATAAGTATCAATTGTATAAGGAATTTTAAAACTAAGCAATTTTTTTTGTTAATTGTGATGCTTCTGCATTTTCCGAATAAATTTCTTTCCTACCTGGATGTTCCTATACTTAATGCGGCCGTTGCCGGATGTGTTATGACAGAAGAGTTAATTTATTATCATTTTACAGATCATGGGAACCGATAGAGACAACGACCAGTGACAGCGAGCCGGAAACTCAACCTGTTGCCGAGAAGGGCAGCATCGAAAAGACTGAAAAGGTATAGTTAATTAATTGCTTTACTAAAGTATAATTCCTTACTAGTGGACTATCCCAAAATTATTGTCTTGATCTGGCATTGAAGGTAGATGGTAAGCTTAACAACACACCGCCACCCTTCTCAGATGGCTACCTTCCTCATGCATTTATGTGATGATGGCAAATTTACTTTTTTACCGCTTTTATCTAGTCAGTCCACCTCGTAGCCAATCTTTTTCATAACCTGGTACCCTCGTACTCTCCCGTACCATAAGTCACTCAATAACCATTGTTACCTACCAGATATAAAATGGAAATGTTACGTGTAGGAGCAGCTGAACTGGGCGGCTCGCGGTTGTTCCCTGGCCGGGCGCGCTGACAGCGTGCGCCGCGCATTGCGCTCGCTCGTACGCACCCTCGTGCACGTTTACCCGCAGGTACGTACACTAGCTCGCAGGTCAACTTTGCTTCGTCTTTCATTATTTGTACAGCAAATCTAAGCTCTCCAAATAGAATGTGGTTATTTTCAAGAGTAGAGTGAATAGGCATTTACTAAGCCAGAGCGCCAGGACTGAATTTCCACTTAACATCAGGTAGGGTCGGATCGTGGTCAAGTACTTGCTTAGAAAGATTAAAAAAAAGTGTTTACGTATGTATGTATATGTATATATATGCATATATATTGTGCATGTATATTTATCGTAGTATCAGTGGAAGTAACTTTGATTTATTAGATTGGAACCGTATAGTTAATTACCTGGGTGGAATCGGAGATGGCACTGCCATTGCAGTTGATTGGAGGTAAACTTATTGAGTCGTTCGTTACACATGGGCGTAGAGCAAGTATCAGCTAATCTGTGATTGACGTGTGACAAGCTAGCTAAAAAAGTTTAATGGCTGGACAGTCATTTTGAAAGAGAGAGAAGTCATTCTTTTGGGGACACAAAATGTTGAAAAACAGCATATTTGATGTTGTTTTTCAACATTCTTGCTAACCAATGTTAACTAAGTTTATGCCTGTGCTAGGAGATGGTTCACGTCAATTGTACTTTGGTGGATTTGACCTATGACTTAACTATTGATTATTCGAAGATTTCGTTACGACTTTGATTGAACTCTAATCAGTAACGAAGGATAGCCACGTCGCTAAGCTTGTATCTTAAAATTTGATGCAGAAAAATGAATGGTAGAATTAGTTGATGCAATGAAATTCATTCCAAACTCTCCAACGATGCACTTACATCATGTTTTCATTACAACAGTCTGCACCGCAAGAGGGTGCGGGCTGGGGTGAGATAGCGGGGGAAGCGAGTGAGGGCGTCTCAGGGACGGCCGGAGTTGGGAGAAGCGAGGTCGCGGAGGACGAAAAAAACGCGAGCGAAGTAACAGCCACGTTGCCCGTGCCGCGCGCCTTTGCCGACAGCCGCCGCTCATCCGCTGCCTCCGCAGTTTCTGCCTCCTCGCTGCAGCCAGATCAGTAAGCAATGCACTGCATACCCCTCCCATCTCATTTCATCCCCTCCCACCCCGTAACTAATTGATTCTAAAAAAGTCTCTATATTTCAAATTATAATTTCTTCTAATATGTACTTATCAAACTAATTATTATTTACAGACAGGGTGTTATTAGAAATATAATTCACTGTTCACCGAGATTATTTAGGTCCATAAATCCTTTTTATTTTTGCATTACATTGTTTTTCTGTATTTTTAAATGTTTTCTTTGCATAGTTTGTTGTAAACATAAATAAATCAGATATATTCATGAATATAGCGCCATGAATAAGCGGAAACGCTACACCGAGCAACAAGACATAAGCAATCTCGAGACAATATGATATCATAAACAAAATAATTTCACTAGCTTCAGTGTGGGATATGATAATATATGCAAAGTACTCCTTGATGGCAGTAATAGAGCGATACCTAGGTAGACTGTAATTTTTGTATATTCATCCTTCTATAGACTGCGAAGTAATCAATTTATAGAAATATTAAACATGAGAATTATTTTTTTTCTTTCATAGTATAAGTAGGCAAACTATCATAGCTTGCCTGATCGTTAGCGATCCCATCGCCCAGTAACAGTACGTAGTACTAGTGCCGACTCATTCGTGCAACAGCAGTAGCCATGGCAGTAGTTACTCTCTCTTCTGTCTTCCTACTACTGGTAAAACTATAGTCCTATATGATATGTAAAAAGTTTTACCAACCTATTTTGTTGACAGCATTCCAGACGTAGATGAAGACATAGCTAAATTAATGAATTCACAACCGACGGATCAGACGCTAGATACAGAAAAGCCTGACCGTAACAAACTGAACTCCGCCTCGCCACAGGACCACCTTTCACTATCCAACCTGTCCTCATGCGACACCAGCTCGTGCAAAAACCTATTCAGACCGGACATGGAACGCGGAATATCCAATAGCAGTAGCTTAACGATACCCAATCTGGTTATCTCAGACGATAGCGATAAGAGAGATTCGACAGTACAGGGAGAAACTTATGAATCGGACCAATTGACTATAATAGACATCGACAAACCGTATACGGACGAAGTTCACTTTCAAGAATTGAGTGAGAGAATTACGCCAGCTAGTGGCGAATGCACACCCGAAAGGAGACTCTCCAGTGTAGATTTGGAAGTAGACGCGACAAGCTCTGAAGGGTCCAACATTAGTGAGGATTTTAGTTTGATATCAGAAATTATGGACCAGAAGCCGGAAGATCTTGAAGATGGTGGTATTGGGCACATAGATTCACCGGAAATATCAGAGACGACATACGTAAACTCTGAAACAATTCACGGCGAGTCGATTATGGATGATATTAGTTCAATGCTCGGACAAGAAGTTCTTTTGGCTATGATGGGCAAAAACGGTGACAACGAAACGTACACCGATGACACAACGCTATTCACATCAGATACGGTATCCGACATTCCAATGGACAGCAAAAATCCAAGCTTAGAAAAGAACCCCGAGGGAAAACTAAAGCGCAGCATATCGAAATTGAAGAAACGAAAAGAGATCGAAGTGGAAAAGTTTGGATTTGAGAACAGGGTCTTCTATATCGAAAACGCTTCGAAAGCTGATGAGCAAATCAAATACTGCAGTCTGGCTCATTTTGAAGAAGGAAACGATATAGTTAGAAAGTCTTTCCGGAAACAGCTTAAGAAGAGCATCAAGAAGCGAATGGTTGACGATACATCTGTGAAGCATCTATTACCTAAAACTACGGAAGAATTCGGACATAAACTGGAATCTCCAGTGCGAAATTCTCCGAAACCGAAAAATCTTATAAACGAAGAAATCAATATTAAAGTAAATCAACAGGTGCCAATGTTCCCTCAAGTTAGTGTCGTGGTGGAACCGCCGTCGCCGTCACACAGTGAAGAAAAGAAGAGTCTGAAGAACAATGGCAGTCGTATGGCTTCGGTGCTTAGCGATATCTTCGATCACGGAACTGATACGTTAAGTGTTCACTCGCCGGAGCCGAACTTAGCCAACAGCCGGGAGAGGAGGCAGTCGGATAACCCGAAGCTATTGGGCTCTACGGATTCTGAATACGGGCAATTCTTGAGTTGTTCCCCGGCCGCGACCAGACGAATCTCTTGCGGTAGTCTGTTCAAACCGGGCGAGCCTGACAAGTAAGTTACCAATGTTTCTATTTTTGTTCAAAAACATGTAAAATTGTTCCACGTTCCATTCAATAATCCTTCGTAAAAATCCGCACGTAGTTATGATCTAATTGATGAATTGAATTGAATGAATTCATGATAATGTGAATATACATTATGGAATATATTTAATTGACAAATACGTCACAGCCATAATAAAATATTGATAGATCACAATATAATTCCATGGCCATCCTATCGCTAAGAGCGATCTCTTCCAAACAATCGTTGGATGGATTTATATATAATTTATGTTAAATATAAAAAAAAACATAATGACAAATTTATACATATGAACATACATACTATCACGTACTTCTGACGTCACTGTTCTTTAGTCTGTAAACGATTTAGTCGATGGTAGATAGGGATGTTGATTTACCATTCTCTTTTGTGTCATAATTTTTTTATAATGTTTATTATTATTACTTCAAAGCAGACTGTCCACTTCCGTGTCATCAATATGGGGCGAAAGCGGCGTTGTCGGTGGAATGGGCTCGTCAAAGTCGGATACAAGTGACAGGACGAAAAAGTTGCCAATTATTAACCCCCTCGTGCAGTTACCCGCATGGCCCCACGTCACGCAAGGATTCATAAGCCAGTGTCTGTTAGCTAACGCGGACGCCCTTTGTGCTGCTGTTAGTCCATTGATGGACCCAGATGACACCCTATTGGAAGGGTTCTACGAGCGGGCGGTAATGAACAACTATTTCGGTATTGGCATCGATGCGAAAATTACCTTGGATTTTCATAATAAAAGGGAAGAACATCCAGAGAAATGTAGATCGAGAGCTAGAAATTACATGTGGTACGGCGTGCTCGGATCCAAGGAATGGGTGAACAGAACGTATAGGTAAGGAAATTTACTTTCTGTGTAATTCATTAAACTTAAACGTTATTACATGCTTCTATGAGAAACGGGGTGAACTAGCTTACGGCCTACTTAGTTTTAAGTGATGACCGTCGGCCATGAACATCCAGGCTGCAGATGGGTTTCCCCAATGCCAGGCAGCCTTAAAGAACGCGTTCGCATCTTTTAATAAAAGTTCCCAATTCGTAGCGTAGTGGTCCGAAAACGACGATGGTAACGACTAATTTCACAAGATTAGGTAACACACGTTACTTTTAAATTACGTGAAAAACGAACAGTTGTGGATCGCCCACCCATTTCCATAGATATAGCGAACTGCAGTAAAATCGTGTAAAAGAATGTTCGTTGATTGAAATTTTAGTAAGTATATGACAATCCAATACTGATGAAAGGAGAGTACCCTTTACAACGACCACTAATGTAGAAAAAGAAAGAGAATGTAGGCGCCACAACTGCACAATATAACTATGATATATCGGTAATAAGAGCGTTTAAGCCAATACTGATGGTAAGACGCTTACCTTATTTTTGGCGCTGATTTGAGTCCGTTTTTGTTTTTGCTCGTAAATATATTTATATTTCTTTCTTTTTCTATTTCCTTTTTAGACATCTGGGTCAACGAGTTCAGCTGGAATGCGATGGGCAGAGAATCCCACTACCAGAGCTGCAGGGCATCGTGGTACTCAACATTCCATCGTTCATGGGCGGCACCAACTTCTGGGGCGGGACCAGAGCGGACGATATCTTCCTCGCTCCCTCTTTTGACGACAGAATTCTCGAGGTATCAACTAAATAAACCTACAAACGCATTGTAGTATCGTGTTAAATCGTTAAATACACTGATGTGCTAACAGTCAAACTTAAGGAAATTATGGTCTTATATTTTCTTTACGCCCATCACTTTGACACTAGGCAATTTATACTGAGCTGACTTATAAAAGAGTAAAATAAAGGGAAAAGTGATGATTTTTATATTAATTAAGATACAAATTTTAATACCCGTAATATCTTTATTATTCATGACAAATTCCCATATTTATCTTTCCTTTGTTAAGCTCAAGTTAGAGGAAAAGAGACTTAGAGTGACTTAGTTCGAGTTAGCGGAGTATAAATTATTGGTGTCGACCTGCCATATACATATAAGACTTAAGCTGTCTACTCCGCTGAAAAAAAAATGTGTGTATGTCCACAATTTGCATATCTACGCAGGTTGTGGCAGTGTTCGGTTCAGCACAAATGGCCGCGTCCAGACTGATCAACCTGCAGAAGCACCGCATCGCGCAGTGCCGCGCTGTCCAGATCAACATCCTGGGCGAGGAGTGTGTCCCGGTGCAGGTGGACGGCGAGGCCTGGCTGCAGCCGCCAGGCTGTGTACGCATCATACACAAGAACCGCGCGCAGATGCTCTGCAGGTCCCGAGCTTTGGAGACCAGCCTCAGGTACTGCCACTATGATGATATTTACCACGTCTGTTGCCGAAATCTTAACGACTTGAAAGTTTAAGAGCTTTCAAAAAGACCAGCAACACAACGGCAATTCTTTTAATATTGGGAATGTATGTCGGCCTAAAGCTTAGTAGTGTCGGTATAATTACAGGCACAAAATATACTGGCAAAAAGTAGGGTAGAGTTCTTCTACTTTTTCTTTTTATCTTCTGTGTCCTGTAAACCATTTCCCGCTCAAGTTCGGCAATATAATTCTTATCGCTGATGTTGTGGAAGGTTCATAGGTGGTATTTATTGTTAAAAGACCATAACATTGACCATAGATTGAATACAATCGTGTAAAGTCCAAAATATTTTGACCTTACAGTAAGTCCCCACCATCAAACTAACTGTACTGACGTCCATAGCAAGTGGTTTCTCTTAACATCAGATGACCCTCTTGACCATTCTTCTATTAAAAGGATTTTTTTCGTCAGAGCGTGGGATGAGAAGCAACAGCAGAAAGCGCAAGCGGGCTGCTCTCTATCAACATCAGAAGCTGCACAACTCCTGGCTCTGCTGGACGACGTCAACACACTCGTCAAACACGTGAGTAGTACGATAACTTGGAACGCCAACGTTCGCTAGTCAGAAGAGCTTATCTAGTGCTTAACGCATACTTATATATTAATTAGGTTTATAATAACAGACAAAATGAATCAGTTTTGCACAACCTTACGTGCAAAAAATAACGCACTAAAATGTATGTACTGTGTACGGCGATTTACCCACCCCTTGAGGGAGCAAATGTGGGGGCGACAAATGTTTCTTAATGCTGCTGTCTGACCCGACCTCAGAGGGAGCGAGGAAGCTGATGGCTATGGCCATACAACATTGATGACTTTCTTTCTCGCTTAATGCGACCGATTTGTGTGTGTGGTTAGGGCACGATTGGGCTGACATGCCCAAAAGGGCAAAAGTCCCAATAAATAAAGAAAAAAAAAGAACCCTCACCTACCACACATGAGACCTTAAATGTTTGTGGCCTAACGAAGACTTCTGACTTAAAATGTAACATATATAGCTCTTCATCTACTTTTAAGACATCGTGTGATGTACATTAACATATCGTCTGAAATTTCGTATCACTAAAGTTGTCCTAAATAACTTACAGCTATATTTGTGGTCTGGTATAGAGCCGTGATAGCTCAGTGTCCGGGCGGTTGGCTCAAGTTACATAGTACGAGGGTGAATCAAAAGTTCTTAGAAGATATGAAACCTTTTGGATCAAGTTCGATATTCAAATTAAAGAGTGTCTATCACACTATATTTATGCAGACTGTCACTTGTTTTGTCAGTTCGTTCGCATGTAATAATTTTTGTGTTGCTAAAAGTCAAAATTATGGATAAAAGTGAGTTACGTGCGGTGATAAAATATCTCAGTTTGAAAAAATGTCTACGAAGGAAATTTTTGGACATTCAGCAGACATTAGGGGTGATGCTGTACCCTATTCGTCTTGTCACCATGGATGAAACGTGGGTCCACCATTTTGATCCTGAAACTAAAAGACAAAGCATGTCTTGGAAACGGCCATCCTCTCCATCCATCAAGAAATTTCGAGTTGCTCCTACCGCTGGCAAAGTTATAGCCTCTGTGTTCTGGGATAGTGAAGGAATCCTTTTATTGATTACATGCCAAAAGGCCAGACGATTACTGGACCCTATTATGCAAATTTAATCCCGAAAGTGCGTGAAGCGATTAAAGAAAAACGTCGTGGAAAACTGTCGTTGGGCGTGTTGTTCCTTCGTAACGCTCCTTTCCTCCAGCTCATCGATCGGAAGTTGCGCTCAACGCAATCCGCTGTGCTGGCTTCAATCTCCTTGACCACCCACCATATTCTCCGGACTTAGCCCCAAGTGATTTTCACTTATTTCCAAAATTAAAGAGGAAATTCGTGGAACAAAATTTCACGATAATGACGCGGTTATAGCTGCCGTAGAGGACTTTTCGAGAGTCAAGAAAATGTTTTTTTCACAAGGAATAAGGAAGTTAGAAACGCGTTATTCTAAATGCATTGCATTGGAGGAGATTATGTAGAAAAATAAAATATTATTATTTAAATCTTTGCATTTTTAATATTGATTCCAAGAATTTTTGATTCACCCTCGTACGCTAAGCATTCAGAGTTCGATCCCCAGTGCTGGCACCAATAAATTTGTTGCAGCAATCTTATGTGGTGATTTTCCACGAGCTCGGCGGTGATGGTAAACATCGTGACGAAACCTTCATGTCTTGGAATTATTTTCTAAGGCATGTGAAGTCCGTCCAACAGTGGGACATATATATATGTAAAGCCTGTAACTTTAACTATATATGTGGTCTAAGTCTCGTCTGCATACCTGATGTTGACTTTTTTCTAGCTATAAATTTTTGAGATAATTTTTCGGCTAGATACATTTCCGCTTTCTACTGTCGATATCTTATTATTATGTTTATACTTGTAAAACAAAATATTTATTTTTTAATGTAATCTGTTCTTTAAATTTGCTTTCGTTTTTGCGTTGCAACTTTGCTTTCTTTGCAACTTTCAAAACTACCTGTTCTTGTTTTAATCCGTATAAAAAAACGTCTTATATAATTTGAAAGCAAGTGATTGAAGTATGTTTATCTTATATCTCTATATAGGTGAAGCTGGCGTGTATCAGCGAGGCGGGCGCGGGCGGGAGCGCGCTCAGTGCCGCTCGCCGCGCGGCCGCACGCGCTGATGCTCTTCAGGACGCTGAGGGTCGACTTCTCCCCCCACCACAACTGCGTCGCCTACTCGCGGCCCTGGTAAGTCACAGTTACCTGTGTAATCTCTGTGAGTGATACTTAGATTCATAAAGGTTTCGACCTTTATTTAGTTTTTTAATTCGCGGATTTTATAAGGCAATACTCGACAAGGATTCTTTGTATATTTAAAAAACCTAAAAACTCACAAACAAGCCGATTGTCATCAAACACCCGAACACCAGTAGCTTTGCTTTTACCTTTACTAAAAGTACAGTATAGACCAGTGGTAACAGACAATATATTGTAAATCGAAGTGGTATCCTCAATGTTGTTCACGCCTGTAATTAATAATAATAAATTTTTATTGGTCACCAAAAATTATTCAAAAATAAACTGTGAAGTCCCTGACTCCTGAACAAGGTACTATTGGACCTGTTTTACAGCAGCCAGTATCTGCTCCCATTTTGAAATCACATTAAAAACTTTAATAATGTATAAATGTGTGTATGTGTGTGTGTGTATAAATGTGTGTTTGTGTATGTCTCTCAGCTATATGTATAATTATATTATAATATGTATAGTTTAATTATATAGTTATATTATATTTGGAGACTTTCGGACTGGTTATAATTTAACCCAAGTAACCACTTATGACAGACATGTTTACAATTAAATAATTAAGTAATTGGCATATATACCTATCTATCCGTTATAAGAATGTTGTGTTTTTAATGTTGTGTGTATTGCTGTTGGCCATTAATAAATAATTAAAAAGTACAATTGAAATTTATCTTAAGAGCCATTTATTTACCTAACACTCTCGATTTTATCAACTTAGTCTTAGCTTAAATTACTCTAAATGTAAATTTTACTCGTCTCTTACGAGATAAGTTTATAAATTATACTAGGGGGTGCCGAATTGATGGTTACCGACCAATGCTTTAATTAATCGAAATTCGACTTTAACCCAGGAATTGGAGCATTGAAATCATTTTCATTGATTTAATGCATTTTGTATGCATAATTAAAAAATATATAATAATTCTGCCTACTCTAAATAAACAATAAGTGTGTATACTATTTTAGTATGCTTATCCAAGCGCCTCTGTGTGACAGGTGGAGAGCTGTCACGAGTTGTTAGCGAGCGGGTGCGCAGGCGCAGGGGCCGCGGGCAGCGTGCGCGCGCATCTAGCGCGTTGCGACACTCGAGAGGGCCTCGCTTACTTGCACGCTGATGAGGTACGTACGTCTGAAGAATAACTATTAATTCTTTATGAATAATAATAATTATTATTTATTAAGCAACCAAAAACAAAACGATAAAATTCTAGTTAAAATTGACACTGCTATAACTGCCTAATTATGTTTTACTGCCCCCTAAACAAATTTAATTTCAAAAACATTGCTATTTTAATAATCTAATCGTTGTTTTACATTTTATGTTTTTTTTGCATTTTTATGGTTTAAAAAAACTACTTACAATATTTTTTTCGCAAATATTATTAACATTCTTTTTAACCATTCCAAATAAGCTTAGGCTTGTGTTACGTCAATAGTGAATGGTGGAATTGAACTCATGACCTTACGATTCGCAGACGCATACCCTAAACCAGGGGTTTGTAAGAGTCAATAATTACAATAAGCAAAATTTCAAACTTTTTAAAGAGCCACAATTTTTTTCTCGACAATAATAAGTAGTAAACTTGCACAAATAAAGTTAGTACTAAAGAGCCGTACTTTACAAAGAGCCACAAATGGCTCGCAAGCCACGTGTTGCCGACCCTGCTCACAAACCATTAGGCTATTACCGTTATCACGCACATGTTCACTCAACCTTGTTTGAACCCTGGTAGATTCCCAAGAAAAGCACGGGACGCTGGCTACGGGGACGCAGGAGCGTGTCGGAAGGTAGCGGTACATCCCACACCGCAGCACAAGTACGCAACTGGGGGGTGAAAGAAATCCAGACCTGGCTGGAGTCATTAGAGCTTGGCGAATACTCGGAGGCGTTCGCTAAGCATGACGTCACGGGGAGGGAGTTGCTCTCGTTGGCGCGCCGCGATCTTCGAGACCTGGGCATCACTAAGGTAGGCCACGTGAAGAGGATACTCCAAGGCGTTAAGGACCTGCAGTGACGACGTCGCGGCCGTTCTGAAGGGAATGGCCTGGCGTAGACATTTGCGGACCCTTCGAATGCCAACGTTTCAAGAACATAAGCGGATAATCACGTCGAATTTCTAGGACCATTTTAAAGTAGAGTTGGATAATGATATGATGATGATGATCTCTCTTTTTATATATTTTTTTGTGAAGAGGAAAATTAAAGACGTTCTAAGGGTTATTTTGTATTGTGATCTTATCTCCCACCGAAGTCTCGAATAAATCTGTTAAATTTTAGAACCAGTGATAGATTTTGCTAATCTGCATCATGTAAGTCTTTTATAATTATAAGTATTTTTATTCTATATCCAATATTCTTAAACTTCGACTTAACATTTTTAACTTTTTATGTACATCGAAATTTCTACCTCTTTTTAACTATGTTCCTCTATAAAAAACGAAACATTTAGAAATTCTTAATTTTTTCAATATTATTTCTGTTTTAATGAAATTTGAATGTTAGTGCAGTATAATATATACGAGTATAACGTTTTGAGTGATTTCAATGACTCTTACCTTTAGACCTCTCTCTTCTAAATTCTCTCTTCTCAGTCTATAAGAATTTCTTTTAATTTAATTAAAATAATAACTTTTATACTAAATATTACGACTATTATTCAGTCAGTTAATAATAATAATATTAATAATTTACAAACATATTATTAATTTTAAAATATTTGGTTTACGATATAAATGTGCAATAAAATGCAAACTTTTTTTTTATTATTAGGATACGCCCAATTGCTACTTTTCGGCAAGTTTTAAAATATTCACATTAATTCGTTTAAAGTCGATATAAGAACATTGTCTTTTTTATCGAATAGGGAACAGAATGGCGAATTTATTAGTGAAATTGTACATATTTCAAATTGCAACGTAATATATTTACCTTTTCGAAACTTATTAATATTATATAATTTAATTAATTTCATTTACCATCGAATAACTCAAGCAATTAAATTCCTTATATCCAACTGTGTCATGAGTGTGGGTGTTAATTTTTAATTAATTTTTCTTCTACTATATAGCTATACATTTTAAAATCTAAACTATTTGATTGCAACAAAACTAGCTATACCACAACCCCAATTGTTACCTATATTGTAAAATTTACAAATTAATTATAATTGAAAATTCGATTATTGTAGCAATAATATTTAGAATAACATACACTGAGAAAAGGAAAAACAACCTACTTAACCGTTAACATAATATTTGCACCAAAACTTGCCTTCTGCCGTTTCCATGCACATAGAATATTACAGTTCTTACCAAATTTATTGGAATATACCGTACACAGGATTAAATTGATTAAATAACTTTATTAATTGTACAGAAATACGCATTTAAATAAACTATAAGATTATATAATCAAATAATTAAAAACAATATTTGAAATAGTATACAAAATAGAATAGTAAAATTATTGTAATTATAATAATATTGCACTCTTTATTATCTGTATTTACCCACACAATTAATAATAAACACAATCTATTCTAATTTACTAATTATATTAATATATTTATTTTGACTTTATAGTACATCGAAATTCTAATTTCCATTATTATTAGTCATATCCATTTTAAATGAACCAATAAATAAATATAATATGTGCTAATAATAATAAAATTCAAATTAAAGACATTCAAAATCGTTTATGCTTGAACAATAAAAGCATTGTTTCGAATGTCACATACAGGAATTAAATTTAATCGTGTTATTAATAAATACACAATATACATTATCTGTGAAGCATTGGAACAATAGCGTGTACGTAGTACTTATTTACTGCTAACAGTTTTTTTTTTAAATCGATAAAATTTAAATTATAGCAATAAACATCTGAATATGTCGCCTTACGAAAGTCGTCATGTATGGGTATCATAATGAAAACTATGGAATGTAAAATAAAAATAACATGATAAAACTAAACTATTATATTTGATGAACACAACTGACACATAAATATGCGTTTATATTGTTATATACGTAATAGTCAGTTATAGGTATTTCTTTCTATTCCTAGGATCTCTATTTTAATATTTATTAAAAATAGACGTTGTGCAAGATTACATTAAAATTTCTCTTTTAAACGATATCACTCAACATTATTCATGAAGGCCATTTTGGGTTATAAGAATACTTTTTATATAGTAAATTAGCATAGCCCTGTCAGAAATTAACGGAACTTCAGTTTGTTTTAAAGTTAATTTTTCTAACTATATTACTATAAGTTTGTGGAATAATAATTATTTGCTATAAAAAGCAATTGTTTGTTGAAATATTTTGCAGTTTTTACCCCATAATTACTTGAATATTGACAAAATATTGTAGTGTTCGTTTTAGTAGGCGGCAAATAACTCTAGCGTTTACCGTTAATGTGCAGAAGTCGAAATTAAGGTACCACAGTGGAATCAAGGGGACGCAGGCGTAATAAAATAAATGCGTATGCGATTATTGTCTCGCCTGACGTACACCGCCCCGCGCACCAACACCACAACCCGCTCGTTCCTGGTGTACAGTCGCTTTCTAAATGTTATGTTAATTGACCTTTGTTTTTGTTAAGTTTTAGTATGTTTTTTATTGATAGCTTTAGTTCTTTTTATATAACTTTTATAGTTTTAGTTTAAACGAACTAGCATAGACATAAAACATTCACAGGTGCCTAGGCACATGGCGTTAGGACGTTAAATTCGTGACAACGTATCCTATGTACAGACGTCATCCCAACAAAATTGAAGTATTTTTTTCTACTTCACTGAGCACACATTTGCGTTCTCTATCTCTCTCATACCGCGCTCTCGCTTACACACTTTTAACGATGCACCAATGCATCAATTTATAAGACACTTTTCTTCGTAATTTGTTAAAACGAAGTTGGAGAAATGGTGCGGCTGTACACATGAGCTATCCTTTCCACGTTTCGCTCACCGCTCGAGTTATCGGCCGCCAACTATCCCAAGTCTAGAAAAGTTGAAAGTTGATAGCACCAAATAGACAATCATTATTATAGGCGTGTTATTCTCGATTTCGGTATTTTAATTAGTAACAAAAAAAATTATCATGTTTCGTCTGTCCTGTACGTGTTGGACATAATTGTAAGATACTCTTTTTATGAAAAAAAAATGTGATCTCTCGTCTTTTTTAATCTGTAGTTATAATGTGACTGTTTTGGTGAAATGAAATATTTCTCATTGAATTAATTTCTTACGTAAATCGTTATTATATTTTAAACTCAATATACTATATTTTATGATTGCAAATTATGTGAATTATTTTTTTTTGTTAATTTAATTCATTTTTCCAAAGCAGTCCCCCCTTCTTAAAGGATCTGCCTTATAGATGTTTTTTATAAATGTATCTCTAACGGGTCGTCTCTACTAAGTCGTGTCTAAACTTATATTTATATAAATATTTATTCTAGTCTTATGAAGCGTGAGTCGTGTGAAGTGTGATGATAATTCTAGACATTATAACCTGCCGTGTTCACGGCATTTGAAGCCTTAGATCTATTGTACCAAAATTAAATTTGAAATGTGAAGTTAGCTTTAGCACTTTAACTAGATTTGGATAACTTATTTCTGTTTTTTATCCAAGATTTAGTCAGGTGAATGAATGTAAAATTTCAGTATGCATGTTCAATACATAATTCACGGCCAAGGTACGACACTTTTAGGTTTGTCAATGAAGTATATATAATTGAGCATAAAATTAAACTAAACGCCTTCCCCCGCCACCCACTCCCTCCCACCGGTGGCCATCCTATGTGCATGGTCAGGGGCTCCGGGATCTCCAGCAGTATGCACTGGTGACCCTCTGCACTGGAACAAAAACACGTCCCTGGAGAAGAGGTCCTTCCCCAGCACCCTCGCAGTGCTAAAGCAAGGGGCCACTCCGTGTTGCCTTCTTCTCTGATGTACTTTTCAGCGACAATAGCCGCCACCCTTGTCACTAGTTTATTCAGTAAGCCCTAAACTACATGGCTATAGCAATAGATTCTGTACTAAACTATTAAATCAACCGGGTGAATGGCGGGAATATCCAAGATAATTTGACAACCCATTGGAGCAACCATTAAAAAGTGCTGCTCGTATAAAATGTAGCCAGTATGAGATTTTTGTCTCCCTGATATTTATTTCCTGAGTACAGATTATAAAGAAATATATTGATTTATTTTTCTCGTACCTAATTTGGCTGGAATTTGTTAGTGTGAAATGAGAAGTCTTTTTTTTTCGAAAATATATGTGTATATAAAATATTCATATCACTTAAATAAGCTCTTCGGTATTGTTATAATTCTACTATTGTGTATTTTACAACTTGAAGCAATAAATATCGCTTTGTGCTTTACACATTATTTACTCATTTCTATTTCATCTATGTTGTAAGATATTAATAAATAAGTTTTAAGTATATTTTTTATATTTTAAATAATAAATCGAAATGGCATATGCATTCATATTAATTATTAATATCAGATATATTATAAATAGGTCCTTAATAATTAATAATGCCACATAGCAGCTTTGGACTAGGTGAAAAGCGCGGTAAAAGGACCAGAGCTCAGATGAAAAGGCTGGTCTCTCGACATATACAAGATTAGTGTTTTATGAAGTACGTGTTCAAATGACCCCATGTGATCGCCCCTCGTTTCCGATCACAGCGCTTTACTTTGTCTATCATTACGGTAGTAAGGGATTATAACAACTATTTTAGTCTTTTCCTCTGATTATAACTTTGTTGTCTTCCAAGAGAAGAAAAAAAGGAAAAGAAGATATTGGGATCAAGCACTTGCTTGAAATTTATTAAAAAATGAGCACGTAACCTTTAACAATTGTTGTTACGCCCTTCAATTCACAACACAATACAATTTGGGGCGTTGAAATATAAGGGCCTGTTTATACATATATCGAATCGACATTAACCATTGAACTACATCAAATGTTGAATGTCTGTATCGAAATTATGTGTTTTTGAAGAGAATGTATTTTGTCAAAGGTATATTTTTCATAATCTATACTTGCGATTGTTGTTATACCTTATTGCAAAACTTTATAACTCATCGCCTTAAAGACATCTATAATTAAGTGATTTTTTCCACGTATGAGTTTTTTTATCTGTTTTTAACAAAACAATACCAGATATTGACATACGCATCGTATATTGTTTTGAAGCTTAAAAATCGGAACAATAATTGCCATACGAAATAAAAATAGCGCTAATATGTACACGAAAAGTAAAACTTCTTTGGCAAGCTTTCGCATTGATTTCGATAATAGGAAGATAGTAGAAAGACAATGGAAGAGGATTCTAAACAAAAACGAACAAAGTACTTCCATTCCGTTCAACATTTCGTTCAAAGAAGTTTGACAAAAAAAATACAAATGATAATTTTCTCTTTATTTCTTGAAACGTCTACAATTATGTGCGTACTCCATCAAGTGGATGAAAATCATGGGCAATAAAAGTAGAAACTTCTATTTTTTTTGACCACTTATCTTCGTTATAATGGCCATAATTTATAAATACTTATCAGTACACAAACTGGTAGCGGCAATTTACTTTAGTAGCAAGTACATACTTGCAGAAATATTATCGCAGGTACATTACGATTTAATATCAGTTGAAATATGTCAAGCGCCAGTTTATATGTAATAAAATGAAATGAATAAAATAAATTCTTGGAAATTATTCGTATGTGCGTTTTGTCGTAGATTAGTGGGAGTCAATCTTTATATCTCCATAGATAAACGTTACGTTTCTTTTTCATTTGATTGTTGTTGAATATTTGATGGCTTGGTAACAAGACCTTTAAACCAAGTCTTTTTTAAAAACACATACACTTATTTCTTACATCTAAGATGAAAATGTAAGTTAGATGATACCCCCATGAGTCCCCGCGCCATTTTTTTTCTCCTTTTTCATTTGACATAAATGACAGTGACAGAACTAGTCGCCATGTTGTATTTATAAGATAGTCTTTAATTTAATATTACCTGTATCTAATTTATTATTTTTGCTCAAAGTAAATTATATTAGTTTAAGAAATCAGATGTGTAATTAGTTATAGATTGGTGTGTAGTCCTGTTTATTTAAAGGCAAATGTGTAAACTTAGATTATTTTTTGTGAGATTTTAATTAAAAAGGACCTTTTTAATCGCTCTCACACGTGTATTAAACAAGACAAAATGCAATACTGTGACTTCAATACAAATAGCAATAATAATGGTGTTTATGTAATAACTACCTGTGTTGCGTTTAATTTATTATATATTTTTTTGTTATTGAGGTAACATTGTTTGTAAATATATAAAATATAAAAATATATATAAAATATAAAAAAGAAAAATTTAAGGGTGCTGCAATAATTAAAAAATTTAAACAAATTCTAAAATTTGAATACAATGTTATTTAATTTTAAAAAATCTTTAAAAAATTTTTGATTTTTTTTTAAATTATTACAACTATCACAAACTTAATATTTCTTTTAGTTATACAGTATAAGAAATAGATTTTTATTAAAATATGTTATTCTTATTTTGTATCTGAGGTATTATACTTTAGAATATTTGTCAATAAAGATTTATTTAATGAAATGTACGTACGTCCTTTTGGTGGACACACGCATTCTTTCTTCAGACAACAAGTCGTAACCCACCATGCCAACCCCAATCCGAAATTGGAAGAGATTTATTTACAAAATAATATTAACATTTCTAATATAGAATATAATATTTAATACATAAATGAATAACAAAAACATAACCGCCCAAGCCGAGGCCCTCTCGAAGGCCCTTGCTTCAAGTTACTCCCAAATGAGGTTCAGGCAAGCGACCTGAGAGCTGTGCCGCCACCTCTTAACCCGGTGAGTGTACAGTACATTATAAAAAGCGGTTAATATACACATGTCACTATTAATGTTACGCTATGCTAATATACTACACTGGAAATCTGATGATTGCCTCTTACAGATTTCGTTATGAAAAAATGTTGCAGTAAATGTATCTATGTTAGAAATGAGAATAAAAATAGAACCTATTTAATATGTTTTATATACAAGCATATATATAAAGTTTTTAAACATTGCATTTTGTTTATTGACGTTAAAAATAAAACGCAGTTAAATGGCCCGTCAAAACGTGTGTCCAAACATTTATGTTTTTAAAGAAAACGAATTGGGAAATGCAAAAAAGATATCTTATGTTGTATTTGAAACTACTTGATTGTTATAATATTCTTCGACTCCATGTATTGTGTGATAAGTCTTGAGTGAGCCTTTTTGATGACGTCATCAAATTTGAATTAAATATGTATTTTTCTCTTATATTTATATTTGGGCATTCAATAAAATATACTGTTACTCATATAAATTTGTTTTATTTTTACTGTTTTACTTTCTACCGAGCTTTGCTTAAAAAATGGGCAGACTCGCAATTCTGGTCCACTCTCTGATGCTACGCAGCGATTTCCTTATACCGACTTCTTTTGCCAATGATTGACAAGATAAGTCGAAGAAGGTCATATTAACCATTGTTGTCAGGTTGTAGCCAACGTAACGTTGTATTAGGTATGACAGGCTATTACATGCTCGAAGTAAGAAGAGAAGCGGCTCTCGTCACTTGTTCAAAGTGATTCGTGGTGAGATACATAACCCAGGAGTACTTCAGACGATGCGGTTTTGTGTCCCGGATCTGTACGCAGACCGGCAACGGCTGCCTCTCCTGTATGGCACTCAGGACGGTCAATGATATTTTCAAAATCATAGATATCTTTCAATGTCCCACGAAGGAATTCGTAAAGATAGCGTATTAAGTGGTAAGTTACTTTAAGTTATGTAACGTCACCATTTTATTAGGTTATTACAAGCTGTAAAGATATAATAATAAGCTTTTCTGTGCAATCAGCACCGAATCGTCAAAAAAACGTTTGCGCTTCTGGTTGACTCGTCATAGAACCTCCTTAGTTAATACTTACAAAGTTTACCCAATATTTTCCTGTAAGTCCACATCGCCAACGCTTCAATACTTTTTTCAAGGTCATTCTTTATAGTTGGGCTATAAAGAATGACGGCAGATTCCATAGTAATTTTATTAGAAAAAAATCAAATGTTTTTTTTATGGTAGGCCTCAACAACAAAACCGAAGGAAAGTACTACCGCAACATAATTATTAGCCACCACGACTTTGTCAAATTATTGTACTATAGTTGCTCTATTGACTATTGATTTTAGATTTTTGAGGTTATATGTCAAAACCTGTTGGCAGTTTTATGTATAGCAGATTTGTTTCATTCAAAACATTGTGATTATATGAATTAAAATACGAATAATTAGTTTTTAATGTCTTCATAACTTAGATTAATTTCATAACTCAGAAAAGATGTAATGTGTTAAATATGTAGAGCATTTTTGTTTTGTTCTGTTTGTGTTGTGACATGCTTGTTAGTGATATAGATTATAGTGGATCCCATTAGAGTTGTTCATCGCCAACGCCTCAATATATAAGGTAAGTATTCTCTTATAATTTATTTTGTTTTAAACTTTAACTGTGTTTATTGTATTCTTATTTCGTAGTATGTTTAACCTGGACAAGCGGATTACTAAACGGACATGAATAAGGTAATACACCTGTATTCATGGCGATGTTGTTAATGTGTTATTTATTTGCTAAATTACTTGTTTATGTACTGCCGGACCTATATACAGTAATCTTAATAATTTTCCTGAGAAAAGTTTTATATAGTTTTTAAATGGCTAATTTGATAATTTGGTACTACCCGACCGAGTCTATTAATTTACTTTAAAAAAATCGGTGTATGTATTAAAATGAGTACGAAGTTAATTAAAACTAGATTATTGGAAATAATCATATTATTGATTCAAAATATATTAAACACTATCTGACTTGCTCATAAACGTTAAACAGTAACCACTTAGTAAATACGAACTGTGTGTCGGGAAATGACAGCGAGATATTATTTCTGATATTAATATGAGCACAGAAAACGCTGAGTAGTTTCTTTTGATACCTTATAACAGTGTCCCGAACTACGACTAAATATTACTATGTAAACGCATCCAGAAGAGATAGTTCAAATATTCACGAGTAGGCTTCACATACGCCACGTTCGTGATCACTGAACCGTGAAATTGTTCCTTTACGTTTTTCCACAAAGAGCTTATGTTATCAGAGTATAAGTATAAAAAGCCTTTGCCCTCGTACGTCAGAGATCTTTGCTCTGTATGTCTTTATTTTAAAAGTAACAGCCTATATATGTCCTACATTTGGGCACAGGCCTTCTTTACAGAAAGTGCCTTACACTTTCTATCCATCCTAGTGCGGATTGGCGGACTTCATATGTCTTGAGACATGTATCACGATGTTTTCCTTCACCGCCCTGCGCGTGTTATATTAGCACTTAAAATTGACAAATTCGTGGTCGTGGTTCGTTAACAAATGGTGCCGGCACCAGGGATGAAACTCGGGGTCCGGATATATTATACAATTTGAGGCGACCACTAAGACACTGTTTTAAGCAATTAGTTTTTATCGATTAGGAACAAACTCTTTTAAGTTAAGCTTTCTTTTTAGTCTTGTAGCCGTTCTGTTTTAGTTTCCGATGATTGTTCTATGGGTCTTTCTGACAACTTTCATTGTTTGCGGTATTGTGGTAATGCTTGAAGCTGAACTACTGAATTGTAGTAAAGGTGGATGTGTTACGAAAAGTGGGCGAGCCGAGCGAAAGTTCACAAGGAGGTTTAAGTTAGAGAAGGTAGAAAGGGTGAGAGTTTCGGTACTTATATTACTCTAGGGGCAAGAGAGGTACGGACACATTTTTTTCAAGAATTTTTTGCTAACAGTATTGTAATTAACTTTTTTTAACCATTCTAAATAAGCTTTAGCTTGTAATAGAAGATGGTTCACATCAATAACCGATCGGTGGATTCGAATCCACCACGACCTTACGAATCACAGACAACACCCTCAACCAATATTAGGCTATTGACGAATGTAAGTTAATTGCAGCTAAATGGGAATACGTAACCCTCTTCTCCGGAAAACTGGTTCTGCTGCAGGATATAGAATATATGTGACTGAAGCGAAAAAGGTTGCCAAATGGAAATTCGTCATCTCTACCTACCCTTCTAGGAGAGATGGGTGAGCGTTGCGGACTAGGTAATTATAATGTTAAAAACCAACTGAGTTTCAGAATACAAACTCAAATCGGTCAAAGTATCGCATTTATCATCTGACACGATCAACAACAAAAAGTTCCCGCCTTCGACTTCGTAACATTAATTGGCAAAGTTAAATTTATGCATTCAGCATTACGCGGACCCCGGCCCGGGGCGTTCGTGAGCGCGCCTTCGTTTCGCTTCTTGTTCACAGAGCGTCCCAACTTGGCTACTATCGTACTAATTAGGACGTTCTCAACGTGTCTCGTACACTCAGCAGATATAAGACTGAAATGTTTTAACTTAAAAAATAAAAATAAGTTCTCACGTCCTTCTCCCTGGCGGGGTATACAGACACAGCTTTCGCTATACGATATTCCTTCACCCACTAATAACTGAAACTCTATTTTGACTTTAATTCTCTAATTTTATTCTATAATTCAATTGCCTGGGTACTATACTAGTATAACTAGTAAGTATAGGAGTAAAAATGACAAACTTAAAATAGAATCAAACGTTAAGTGCTATTACTCGCGGACGGCCTTTTCAACCGACTTCAAAAGGATGAGGTTCTCAATTCGTCAGTATTTTTTTTATAACTTTGGACTTTGTGACCCGATTTTTTTCGAAAAGAATCATTCTTTTGCTGCTTGTGGTGCTTTCCTTGTGGTTCCATTTAAATTTGGTCCAATTATGACATGAGAAAACCAATAAAGTCTTAAATTCCTACGATAATTCGGAAATGTAAAAAAGGCGTCCGCGCCTAACAGAGTGTAACGTTTGATTCGATTTGAAGTTTTTGATTTAAAAAAAAAATGATTGTGCATTAAATTTTATCTAGTTTTGCTACTGTTTATGCAAAAATGTATGAATTTCTGTAATAGTTTTCGCCGCTGTTGTAAAATTGCATATTTTGGAATACGACAATTTCAGCTTTCTACTATCGATTTGTAATGTTAAATACGCCTAATATTTTAAACGGATATGTTCACATAGGCTTACTAAGATTTTAACCTTAGATCGTAAGGCGAACGCTTTTCCACTTCGATATCAATGCTTTATTATATTGATAATATTTCCAAACTCATCGCATGAAAATTGCCAACGATATACTTTCATATGATTTATTACTATTGTTCTCAAGTAAGGTAAGACAGAACTTTACGGTTCAGTCAACAGACGGCAGAGTTGGCGAGGTCACGTAGAGGTCACGTACCTCGTGTCTTGGGACCTGTCACGTGTATAGAAAGTGATTTAATACCTAAAATATGACTTCTACGTAGTTCCGCGTAATAAATAGCAATTCTTACAGGTAAGTTGTTTTAACAATGACCCAGGGTGTTTGCCGTTCATTTAATTTTATGAATTCAATCATGTTAATTAATTTTTAACCAACTGCAAATTAAAACTGCATTTTTTTTTGTTTGTGAGGTGCCGCCATCATTTATTAACCGATTTTTATTTATTTTTGGTTGAAACGATTTGCTGTGGGGTTGGCAATATTTTTTTTAAAAAGAAGAAAGAGATGAGTCGATAGTAGAAAAAATCATGTCATGTCCCACAATGAACAGGTAACGATGAAATTCGAGACGTCAGTAACAAACAATGCCTTTCTGCCGTAATGGGGTTGGCCCTTTACGGCAGAAAAGGTCTTTGTTTGTTTTTTTTATTTTTTCTTAATTTTAACTTCATTTGTTTATGATATTTTTTCTACTCTTTATCAAATGATTCTTGTGTCAAATAATGTTTATTGTAATTTGTTATAAAAAAATTCATATCAATTTAAGAATCATCAATTTAATATAAGAATTATTTCAGAAGCAAGTTTCATAAATGATTGCAGTTAGTAAAAGTTTAGGCGATGGTGTGTTCGAGAACGTATTTCGTCTCTCATGTAAATGCATCAACGGAATTGTAAATGTGTTTGACCGAGCGGAACGTGAGCGGTAATATTTCATGCTGGATTATTTAGTCGACAAACTTTTATACGCTTCATATTTCATCTAGCGATATTTCCAACCATTCCCTTTTTTATGCCAGGATTATATAAATTAATCCAGTTGAATAAAAATAATTGGTATAGCAATACCCATTTTTTTAAATGTTATTTAACCTATTTAACATTCTAGACATAGTCTATTTTGTAAATCTGTTTGATCATAGACTTATTGAGCCGCTAATAACCTAGTACTTTGGACAAAGCTAAGTATAAGAATATATATGTCCCATTGTTGGGCACCGGTTTTTTCTGTTAAGAGAGAATTGCAAAAAAAATACAAGAATTGCTCGTTTAAAGATATTAGATTATATAACTGCTAGTTTATTACACTTTTTTATGCTAGTTTATTAACTGCTAGTTCTATTATATAATTGCTAGCGTGTTATGAAACTCAAGTTGGGCGTAATCAGAACAATCAGATCGGTTCTCAGATTGTAAGTGCCACATTTTGAGTTAAGAAGCTTAGTAATTTACGTCAACAGTCTTATGGTTCAGGATACGGTCTGCAAAACGTAAGGTCAAACCGTCATTCGCCTATTGACGTGAAAATTCTCGTAGCACAAGCTTTAGCTTAGTTGGAATTAATTACAAAAATGATAGTAATATTTGATTTCGTAAACAAACGAGCATACGGATCAGCTGGTCTTGTAACCCCGCCACAGAAAACCACTAAAGGGGTTGCAATGAGGGCCGACCCATTTAAATCCCACCAACAACAACCAAACCCACGTCTTTGTGGGTTTTTTGTTCAGTTCAATGATTTATAGATTACTAACATTTATAAATTTTCAGACAAATGGGAACTTGTTAAATATTTACGCATTGAAAACATGTCCCTCGATCAGCTGTCGGAAACTTTAATCTAATCTAATGTAGGTTTAGGATCGACGAGGGTATGACATTTTAGTTTAGTTGACTAAAATGTCTTATTAATACTTGATTTAAATTTAGTGTCTACCCACTATTTACAGATATAAATAGGTCCCGAAGATAACACGTGGGACAGCTATCGCTATATTCTGGGCTCAAGTGACATTCAGTGATATGTTGTTAACTCTGCTTAGTCGCAAAAAAAACTAACAAAACGAATAATCCATAGCCTGATTCACCCTGCTTACAACAAGTTTTTGTTCAACATCAATTTTAAATGACGGAAGTATAAAGGCACAATCAACATAAAACGGAATTAAATCCCACCCAAAATAAGAAACTTCTTCTGTTTTTAAATCGGTTTATATAAGATTAAAGTCGATACATCATTGGAACGTCTTACTGGATGATGGCAAAAGAACACCGAATAATCATATTTTTAAGAGATTAGTTAGTCGCCAAACATCGTAGAGCACTATTCATGTCTACTTATTATCTGTCATATACTCTGCATGTATTTATTAACCTAGATTTCTATCATTAATTCCTATCATTAATATAAATATATTATATTGTACATGTCCATTCATATTTATTTATGAACATATTTACATGTATACGAATGTTTCGTTACGTCTCTTAACTTTTTCTTAATAATAACACCTGATTCTATCACCCAGGGTTGACTTGTTGGTCCACCTTCATGAACCTTAGATTTTTTGTTTTTGTCCACGGGGGGGAAATCATCAACAAGATACTTTATCTTCTGGAGGAACGGCGGAGTTTTGTGAGGCTCTTACTAAAACCTCCCCGGTGGCCCTCTGGAATCTCCAACGGAACGCACCGGAGGATGCAGAGGGGCTAGAGCTACATGTCCCGGGAGATTGCTCCCCAGCACTCACGCAGTAATAAGACGACACGGGATCACCAGTGTCGTCTTCTTACCGGATCAATCGTAGCGGACGAGAAAGGGCTCCACGCTTGTCGCCTCTGAATTCGAGGTCCCTTTAAGTCGACTTTTGCGACCGGCGAGGGATACTATGAATACAGCCTTATTCTATAAGCCCAGGACTATAGGGCTAACCTACCACCTTTGTGTGTGTGTGACCCTTAGTTTATGGTGTTACCATAAGTGTAAATAAATAAATTAAACCAAGATGCGTACTCATAACTTTATTCAATATCTCTTACTACTTGTTTCTTACTCTTTAACAATTTAATGAAAGCTTCGAATGTGTTTACGTAAAACGAATTCGTTTCAATGCGCAATGATAACACGCGTAAAATTACGATCCATGTTTGTTGTGCGATGTTTGCGGTCCCATGATTTTTGTTTATTCAGGTTTCGACCAACACACGGGACAAAGTATTCTAGCGTATTTCATGTTTCCTAATCAATGACCGCATAGCGCTTTTGTGGTTAAATAAGTTTTTTTTTATTAAAGCACAAAACATACAAGTAAATTTACGAGTAAAAACAAAAACCTACATCACATGGTATAGGAATAATACGAAATAGAATTATTCAGAACCAAACTCTCATCAAATTGCCCTTGAAGTACATCCTTATATGGTTTTCTCATAAATTCCATTGTCAGAATCAGTCTAGACCAAATGAAACAGGAACTGGGCAAAAAAAATGAATTGGGACTACACGGGAAGCACCAGCTAGTAAAAAAAAGTCAGTCAGTCATCAAAATCAGTTCACCCATTCGAAAGTTAGCTCATAAGGTAACTTAAAAAAATACAGACGAATTGAGAACCTCCTCTTTTTTTAAAGTCGGTTTTGAAATATATATATAATATTCTATTATATATATAATCGATTGTTTACAGGCATTTTTGTTACTTACTTTCTTACATAAATAATAAAATGTTTTCCTATACATTAGCATAAAACTCTCCTATCTGAAGCGCCTCTAATATGATTCGTCTCCGTTGAAGCTTAATGTAAAATCCGACAGCTCAAGATTCAAGGTACCGACAGGATTTCAAGGGATTTACGGACTACGTGACAGCCATTGTTAAGAAAAGATAAAACACCTCGGCAACTTCGTCACGGTTGTCACTCATCTAGTTAATTTTTTTAAATGATAGTAATAATAATACTTATTTATAACCCAGTTTTGCTAAATAAAATTAAATAATAATATACACATAAAATAAAACAATGAAACTAAAAAAAAAACGAAAAAAAAATATGAAGGTTGTAAGCTCAACAAGTACTCGACATAACGTCATACTGTACTTTGTGCATCTATCGCATGCCAAACCCAAAGAAGCTCGCAACGTAAAACAAGGTATTATGTTGAATTAATTTGGGCTAGTGGAATAAAAGATAATTTAATAGTTAAAAACGACAATGACGCTACGTACCGGGCTACGACATATAGCGGTGGGCGATAATCTACCAAATTTGAGTCCGACTAAATAATGATTGCTATCTCTGTCTACATCATTTCAGCTACAAAGATAAGAGATTTTTTAAAATTAAACAAATCTAAATATCTTGAAGTTCTGACTGTGGTAGCACTACAACGTCTTAGTAACCTTTACATTTAATAATTCTATTAAATTCTATAGAATTTGATTCCTAAATATTAATTTGCTATTAGATGTTTAGTAGTTTGCTATTCTGACAGCTACTACAAACAGTCACTCATTTCGTTAAACAAGGAATTTTAATATAATTACTTGCATTCACGACTTCGCCATTTTTAATTTGAGTTGACACAAATAACAAAATATTCAACAGGACGGTTAATTAATGGAGAACCTTTTTTTAAAAAATGAAACGGTGACGTTAAATCCTTTAAAAATAAAAAAGGTAATAATGTAAAATGCTACACAAAAAAAGTAGGCGCATATTTTGACGTTATCATAAATTCAACATGACAGATGGTTCATAATGTATATGTAATATTTCGCGACCGCAAAATTCAATCCACTAAAAAGGTCGCATGGAATACACAATGAATGTAAGAAGAAGTCATCTATCTTTCACACTAACTTAGGCAGGTTATACAACCATTACGTTTTTGTGTGCATGACTACTATTTTCGAAATCTTAAACGAGATAAGCTGTTTGACATGTTGTTAAGAAATTATATTCAAATAGCTATATCCGTTTATTAGCAAATAAAGTGCATTTTGGTATAGGCATATTTACAAATCGAATCCCAAACGGCATAGCAATGACTTCTTCGGTACAAATAATCACTTGCTTAAGGTGATGCCCGGTTTATGGTGGGACATCAACTTTGGGAAAAGTGAACACCGATCTCACATCTACAACACTAAAAAAAGATTCAAAAGGAATTTATTTTTAGCAGTGGCAACCCTAATTATTAGGTGATATCGTGCACGTAGAAAATGTACGGCACGTAATCGAACCATTAATTTGATGAACATAGTAGATCATCTTCTTACCTTTTCCGCTTTTATTCCGCGACTGAAGCATTATAGTCCAATCAGAAGAGTAAGCTTTTTCATATAACCCAAGAAGAGAGGAAATGTGAACCAGTGCCTCACATCCAGGTATATCCAATGAATACCAATTACCACAGTAGACGTAGCACTTTGATTTATAATAAAAATCATAGCATTTAATTAAAATGATATATTTAAAGTAACAAGATACAATAAAGAGATACGTTAGAGGTAGTCTACATAAATATAATGCTACGATTTTTCGTAGCATAATTGAAACCGCATTTGTAGACGTTTTACAACAAAACCAATTTATTTTCTTTTTCTATTCTATATACAGGGTTGGCAATTCGACGTATCCCGAATCAGATATGCATCATGCAAAGGTAAACCATTTTTGAGTTATTATGTTATTTAATATATTAAAAAAGTTTTAACTCAAATCTTATTTTTCTTCTGATTCATAAAAGCGATTAAACACTGGTTATTTACCAATATTAAAACAACAATTATCGGTCCAAATTTAAAAATGCGACAGGAAAATAAGATTATTTCATTTTTTTTTAAATTTCTTTCCGCTGAAATGCCTTAATGAAAAAATACTTTATGAAATATGGCTAGCAGATTATTTTAAAAACATAACCGTTTTCTTAGTTATCTAACAATGCATAACAACTAGGTATCGCAAAGAACCAAAAACTATGACTATAGTGCAAGCAGGCGGTAATGCTTTATCAAACTAAATTTCCATAAAAATAATTTAGAACAATACCCAACGAAACAAAAATACAACTTTAGTATGTTTAGTACAGAGTAGCTGGGCCACGACAAAAATTATAATATCATTTAAAGAACGAAGAAAAGATTTATTCGTTCCGTCGGGAATTCAATTTAGTATTCTCAAGATTTGGAACTGAACCAAGAAGATTAAAAATTAAACCATAAAACGAAATAGTTGGTGTGTAACAAATCTTTTCATCGTCGTAAGATAGAAAAGAAAAAGATTAAAAACTTAGATTTATGTTTAAAATAGTCACCTCAATTTATGAATTTAACAATTTATAAATGTAACAAAAAGCTATATTAAATTTCCTTTGTAACTTCGGACTTAAACATTTAAATGATGGCTTAAACTTATTATGCTAGCCATTCTCGTAGTATTATATGTCCAATAAAACTTGTTTACGATCAACCAAACTTAAGTCAACATCATAATAAAAAGTCAATGACCTACGATTTGCACAAAAGAAGTACGACCCCCATGGACTATACAATAAGGGCAAAACTTTATTGTTGACAACATGTTATAAACATCAACTCGGTAACAAGTATAAATTATACTAAGACTGCATTACTTTGCATTTCAAAAACGATTACTAAACAATATTTTGTCACAAATTTTATTACCGTTCTTGTTAACTATTTCAAATAAGCTTAAGCATGTACTAGGAGATGGTTCTGGATTATTGCTATTAAAAAATAAATAAAAAACAATATAAAGGCAACGTGTAGTTTACCTCTTGAGGTAGGCAGGAAACTACACGTTCGTGGCACACCTTTTTAGGCTCTACGTCCTTTTTTGTATTTATGCACTTATCTACACAACCTTAAGGTAGACTGGCCTTTTGGCATGAAGTCCACCTTTTTGTACACTTTTATCTTACAATAAAGATTAAATAAATAAATTTTAATGGAAGTCATTATTAAATATCGGTCAGATTTTAATAAAACCTTTTTAAAGGTTTCTTTCAAATGAAGATTGATTATACAGAAGATGATTCCGAGAACGTATCGTAATGGAGGCTGGAATTAATTAGATCTTGATTATGTTTAGCAGAAATTATTGTCTTAATTTAGCAAACTAATTACATCTGATTATAATTAAAGTAGAACAAAACTCTCACTGTTGTTCCGTACAAATTTCCTTTTTATATTGAATGCGACAGTCACAAAATTTTATCACAAATGTAATCACAAAGTTTACTAAAGGAACCTTTTATCTTTATGATACAGTTTTCTGAGTCCATTGCTTACATCGTCTATATATGTATTACATGGATACGATGACTAGGCCGCTCTTGTCATTTTTTCTCACTCAGCTTCTACAGACAACAGTCTGTATAAGGTACTGTACGTTATACGGACTTAAATATGTTGATAAATAATTTGTATGTACTGTATATGTATTGTGGGTATGTTGGATTGTGTGTGTGGTTGTGTGCATGAGTGTTTATTTTGGTACGCAGAAACTTTTATGACTCTTCAAAGTAGAAAAGAGAAAACATGTAAACTTTTTCATGTATAGTAAGTACATAAAGAATAATTTTATTCTAAAGGTATAGTATTAATTAGAACCACAATCTTCTTACGGACCTGACGGGACTACCTTACTGGAGATTCTATTCTTACGACGTTTATGTAGTAATATAATTAGTTTAAAAGTAATAGATATAAAGAATACCCGTTTTCATCCTCCTGTTTTTTTAGGGATATTAAGAAAATTTTACGCGTTTTGTAACAGTTCAATTATAATTTTAAACTGACGGCGTTTCCGGCGCTTTTAGCGGGCAAACGTATTCATGTTCAAAAAAGGAACTAAATTGTTTGACTACTCAGTGTCATAGTTTTTTGTAGGTTTTATTGATTTTTGTTCCGATTTACAATAAATGAACTGACAGTGTTTTGAGATCATGCTGTGGTGTGTAAAATATAACTCTCGATGTCCACTTTTCGCCAAGCTTAATAGTTTATTAACGGCTCTGTTAAACTAATGCAGAATCGATATAGCCTTTGTTGCAATTTAAGCTTTAGTATGATGGTGTGAATTCTAGTATCACATTTGAGTAGGTGCTACGGAATGCCATTTCGTAGCTTTGCGTAGCGTAAGCACGGTAGCGCGGTTGAGAAAAGCTCTACGCTGATTGGTTACGCGAAGTGTCTCCATTTGCTGCGCTTTAGTGTAGCAAATGTTGACTTAATAAATTTTTTTGTAACGTTATTCAACGTTTGCCTAGCATAATTAAGAACGCTATTTAAAAAAAAACAACTGATAGTACGAAAAAATAACATAACACGTTATCCAATTTCTGTGTACTAATAAATTAAACAGAATGGACCCGTTTCCATTGTAAGCAACCCTCGAAGTTGGCAAAAAGAGCCATGTAAAAAGGCCTAATTAATTGTGTTGTCGTCCGGATAAAAAAAGTGAACGAAAACCTTTTATGAGATTTCATGTACGTTTTACTAAAAAATATATATTTGTGTACTTAACTTAATCATTGGTAAGTCTATGATCATAACAGCATGAATATAGGCCTTCAAAATTATAGATGCCATTCACCTTACAGTTGAAACAAATAGTTTGTGTTAATGAATGTTTAGTATTGTACGTCTCATAGAGGCTCTTATTTCAGCTGCCAAGCATAAGTGTGTTTATTTATGTCAAAATCCGGACGTTCGTTTATCAACCTCCACCATAATCTCGCTGTGACTTGAATTGCGTTAATCCAGAAATAAGAGCATGGAAATCACTATTTATATATTAACGATCTATCGGTATTGTCACATAGTATCAAACTTACTTTACCGTATAATATCTAGTAGGGTGTGTAATTTTTAATGATTTAAAGCGTTTTGTATGTCTAAAAAATATTAAAATTCTGTACTCCTTTATATAAATTATCAGTGTGGGAAATTTCACGCCCACGCAATTTTCAATTTTAAAGGGTATAAAGTTTTAGTTTCACTTATTATTATAAATATGGGAATGTACTTTCTCCATGAAGTTGCCATATTTTATGAAATAAAAATGAATATGATTATCAGCTGAATGTAGCTATCGATTGGTACTAATTAAAACAAATGACATCTGTCACATGTCAAAGTCTACGTGTCAAAGTAACTTGTATAGTTCAATGACCTAAATACACTTTCGATCGCCCACATATATACTCTAACATTAGGAATAAGTTTACAACTGTCCGACCCAATTTGATGATCGTGTTTGAATATAAATTATTTAAGCCTGTACGTAGGACGTTGATCTTTGTAAAGGGATAGTTGGATTTAATTTTACCCTTAATTCTCAAAGACATGAGCTACCGATAAGGACTACACAGTGACAATCAGTTTACCTTCTTAACCTTAATAAGGATCCCAACTTAGGTAAAGCTATATAAAGTCTGTAATAACTGATATTTTGGGCCGATATGTAGCTGCGTTGGAAGCGATAGCGTAAATTTGTGTATCATTTTTTGGCATATTAATTTTAGCTTAGGCTTCGCCAGAGTTTATCAGGTTTTTTTCTTCAAAATAATAATTAAACAATGTACTTAGTACATCCTTTGAAATATATTTAAAACTGTAATTATCAATAATTGAATTTTTACTAAATAATTATTTAAAATAAAATGAAAAACTTGTTGAAAAGCAGACAGTGATTACCGTCTCTGCATACCCGGTTGGTTAAAGTGGTCTGGTAATATCATGCGAGAGCTCATTTTTTTTCTTAAAACCTCGCATTAGTTGAGATGGTATTGTGACTGTACTTTTCTGTTACAGTAAATTATAATTTAAAACTATGTGGTCTTTACCTCTAAATAATTAAGTCATATATTGTATCTTACAACAACTTTTTGCGTTGTATTTGTGATTATACTTTACGCCCTTCTCTTAAAGCATCGCGCCGACCTTTGGACTGTGGGTCACTTGAATAATGCTCGGGCTATATTTCCCACATCGGGGAAATTTTGACCCCAAGTTTATGCTTACGATGTCACCGGGGAACCGAGAGAGATAAAATGCCGCTATCCGACGGAATATAAATGTCTACTCATTAATTTCCCGTAGCTTCGTTAATGTTTTTGCTTATAACAAAGAAAGATATATAGAAATTAAACCATAAATAAGATAAATACGCTCTTACCAGCAAACAATAGATAAAGAGGTGGGAATTTTTAAGTATAGCATAAACTCAGATGCCTCTTACCGTAGAAGGGTCGGCAGGAACCACGGACTTTACTTAGCACGATCTTGAAACCTCTTTTGCTTCATTCACAACTAGCATCTAGTGATTTTTGAACCGATATTCATTTTTTTTTGTTTTCAATAAGGTTACCCAAGAAACTTCCTATTAACCAGAAGGAAAAATGATTTTTGATGACAACGAGCATGAATGTAGAAGATGAAAGAGAAGATTGTAATATAACTGTATCGTTTGCTGTTTCATCTTTTTCCTCTCGCCGGTGGGACCCCTGTGTGGAGTAACTAGCGGTTAGGTTCAGGCTAAGCGCTACCTAAGCCACTTCTCAATCCGGTGAATAAATCAAGGCCAGCTTCTCTGGCCAATCGGTGTAGTTCATCATTAAAAAAAAATGTTTCATCCGTCACTGATTTGTTTTGCATTCGGTGTTTGTTTTTAATCATAAATAACTTTAACTCATAAAAAACTATATAACTTCATAATTCCTTCTTCGGCTGTTAAATGAAATTTGTTGTAAGTATAGGAACAAGGGAAGGGAAAATTAGAAGAGCCGTGCACGCAAGAATCGAGGGCAATTACACCGTGACGTGACAGATGAGATAGAAACCTCAAGCGGACAGCTCGCCTAATGGATTAAGCTAGAACACGAAACATTATCATGTGGCTGGTTTATGCCCCTCATGCTGAAATGGTCACCACAGTTATGAGTCTAATTCCACATTCTTTATTGATTCAACATGCGAACGTTACATATTACAAAAAACTGGCAATTTAAAAAAGGCTGGCAACGTTATAAGCTATTCAGAGAAATGAAATAAGATTAAATCATGTTAAGGATAAATCACTAAGGAATTGCAATTAAAAAAATAATCTTATTGCAGTAAAATCTTAGGTAGCCAAGTAATTTGAACACTTTCGTAAAGGAAAATCTTATTTGTAAAACTTAAACGCGAGGTCTCAACAAGGTCTTTCTACGCAGAACGGAATGTAGATAATATTTTATCAATAAATAATAAATATAAAATATGCAATGAGACAAATTAAATCTATAGAATTTTTAAAACAATACATCAAATTTCAAAATAAAAACGGTATACATCCAATTGTTGGCGATTCTGTCGTCATACGTGTGACAGAGATGGAAACTCACTGCCACAAACCGTCTGGATCAGTGAGATGGTTGATCCCCGATCACAAGTGTCACGCAAACTGTATCAAGATAATTAGTTTCTTTCAAGCCGCACCATTGACATAACTCCAAGTCATTTAGGTCGGAATAGCTGCTACAAAACCCGTAACAATAAACGTACGTGGTAGAGTGTTAGGAAAAGGCAATTACGAAATAGCGCAGATAAAAGCTTGAACGTTAAATACAAAATGGGTTCTAGCGATGTTCCCTTGTGATCCATGTAAGCCATGTCCGTAATAAAATATTACATGGATTTTATTGTGCCGATAAAAGTGATTTATAACTATATTAATATTTTGTATTCTTATTAATTAACAATTGAATTCATTTTACACACAAGCTTTTTAATTCATTTTAAGAAAATAAAAGACGTCGGAATGAGAACTGAATTTTCAGAATCCTTCCTTTTCATGGTCTTAGTAAGCAGTCGTTTAATTATATGACCTGTTTTCGACCTTCCTAATACAATTTGCATTCGAATTATAGTTAATTTAGATGACGCAATGTTGCCACAACTTGAAGCGTGTTAGGTTTGTGAACATTTATACAATCGTTTCCGCCCATGGGCGAGCTGTTAAGGGCTGTTAAAAGTCATTGAGTCTTAAAATATAAGTACAGAAAATGAAAGGGTTACATTGAGTACGTTTTTTATTAAAATTAAAGTAATACATGATAAGAACATGAACTTCCCAGAATATTGCTCATAACAATGTGTTAAATAGGATTTTTAAACAATACATCAAATTTCAAAATAAAACGGTATACATCCAATTGTTGGCGATTCTGTCGTCATACGTGTGACAGAGATGGAAACTCACTGCCACAAACCGTCTGGATCAGTGAGATGGTTGATTCCCGATCACAAGTGTCACGCAAACTGTATCAAGATAATTAGTTTCTTCTGCCGCACCATTGACATAACTCCAAGTCATTTAGGTCGGAATAGCTGCTACAAAACCCGTAACAATAAACATACGTGGTAGAGTGTTAGGAAAAGGCAATTACGAAATAGCGCAGATAAAAGCTTGAACGTTAAATACAAAATGGGTTCTAGCGATGTTCCCTTGTGATCCATGTAAGCCATGTCCGTAATAAAATATTACATGGATTTTATTGTGCCGATAAAAGTGATTTATAACTATATTAATATTTTATATTCTTATTAATTAACATTTGAATTCATTTTTACACACAAGCTTTTTAATTCATTTTAAGAAAATAAAAGACGTCGGAATGAGAACTGAATTTTAAGAATCCTTCCTTTTCATGGTCTTAGTAAGCAGTCGTTTAATTATATGACCTGTTTTCGACCTTCCTAATACAATTTGCATTCGAATTATAGTTAATTTAGATGACGCAATGTTGCCACAACTTGAAGCGTATTAGGTTTGTGAACATTTATACAATCGTTTCCGCCCATGGGCGAGCTGTTAAGGGGTGTTAAAAGTCATTGAGTCTTAAAATATAAGTACAGAAAATGAAAGGGTTACATTGAGTACCTTTTTTATTAAAATTAAAGTAATACATGATAAGAACATGAACTTCCCAGAATATTGCTCATAACAATGTGTTAAATAGGATTTTTAAACAATATCATTCATGGGGCAACATTCAGTTTAATGGCAATACTGGCGTTAGCCAATCACACCGTTGTCTATTGCCTGACAAATGGTTGGAAGTGGGGTCGGGACGTCATTGAATGAAGAATGGCGCTCCTAGCCGAGCTTATCTCAGCTCAGCTTGACTGAAATTCTTCTATATGTTTCCTTTTATGTTTGTTACCTCATAACTTTCGACTTGGTGAACCAATGCTTCCCGTGTGGGTGTTTATTTATAACATATATCTAGGTTCTAGGCTGGATGCATCATCTGGAAGTACTCCCTTGTTATTAAGAATTTGTGTAGACTATATGATCGAATTAGTTAAGCTGTAATGGTGTTGTAATTTTGAAGTGTATTAATAACGCCGCAACAGATGGCGCTAATATATATTGTAATATGTCAATTGTTGCGCGCACCGAACACCGTGTGCGCAAAGATGACTTTAACTTGTAGATTAAAGGAGTAAACATTTGAAAGGGTTTTATTGAACATACTAAATTTTTTCTAATAAATAAATTTAAAAATAATAACTGGATGACCGATATTTTTTTGGTAAATCATGTTTTTTTTAATTATATTTAGATATGAATTATATAATGATAAAATATGATATTACCCACAATGACATTCTCGCGTTGTTACGCTCGTTTTCGTGAAACAACTAATTCACAATACATTCCAAAATTTGTTATCTATTTCTTCAATATGTTTTACCGTTGTCTATGGCACCCTAATAAAACCTTTCTCTACGCGCTGATTGATTCATCACTAAGAAAGCATATGACAAACGTATTTTATAAATAATAACGCAAATCACTCACTCACTGTTAATTAGCAACGCCATCTGAAGAGCTAATAATAGGGTATACGCGGATAAAACAACATTTTCTACAAAAAAACCTAGCTATATCGATTGATAAATCCGCCTCCGAGACCTCTTGCACACAAAATTTCATGAAATTCGTTCTAGCCTATAATTTTTTTTTAAGAAAATAAAAGACGTCGGAATGAGAACTGAATTTTAAGAATCCTTCCTTTTCATGGTCTTAGTAAGCAGTCGTTTAATTATATGACCTGTTTTCGACCTTCCTAATACAATTTGCATTCGAATTATAGTTAATTTAGATGACGCAATGTTGCCACAACTTGAAGCGTGTTAGGTTTGTGAACATTTATACAATCGTTTCCGCCCATGGGCGAGCTGTTAAGGGCTGTTAAAAGTCATTGAGTCTTAAAATATAAGTACAGAAAATGAAAGGGTTACATTGAGTACGTTTTTTATTAAAATAAAGTAATACATGATAAGAACATGAACTTCCCAGAATATTGCTCATAACAATGTGTTAAATAGGATTTTTAAACAATATCATTCATGGGGCAACATTCAGTTTAATGGCAATACTGGCGTTAGCCAATCATACCGTTGTCTATGCCCTGACAAATGGTTGGAAGTGGGGTCGGGACGTCATTGAATGAAGAATGGCGCTCCTAGCCGAGCTTATCTCAGCTCAGCTTGACTGAAATTCGTCTATATGTTTCCTTTTATGTTTGTTACCTCATAACTTTCGACTTGGTGAACCAATATCGATGATTCTTTTTTACTTTAAAGTTGGTGCTTCCCGTGTGGGTGTGTATTTATAACATATATCTAGGTTCTAGGCTGGATGCATCATCTGGAAGTACTCCCTTGTTATTAAGAATTTGTGTAGACTATATGATCGAATTAGTTAAGCTGTAATGATGTAATTTTTTCTAATAAATAAATTTAAAAAATAATAATTTGGTCCAATTCTGAAAATAGTATCCATGAGAAAACCACATGTCTTAAATTTGCATCAAATCATTTGCACCACGAATGAACAAATAACCCAATATCACGCCAACCGTTTACGATGATTCAATTTTTTTTGGAAAGGATGTTCTTCAAGAGAAGTTTAATGAGGATTTGGTTATGTTCTGATTAATTCTATTTCGTAATATTCCTACGATAATTGGCAAATGCGAAGAGGGCGTCCGCGTGTAATAGCATTTAACTTTCAATTCAATGTGAAGTTGGCTTTTGTTTTTCTAGTAAATATACTTGTTAATAAATAATAAATCTATGTTCGGTAAGGAACTGAGCATTAATAATTGTGTTTGTACCCTCATTATTTCAGATTCCGCTTTTTTAGTTGAAAAGGATTACATGAAATCCAATTATTTTTCCTAAAGCGAACGAACGGCTATAATGATGGGGTGCACGGGTATAAAGAAACGTACAATTTCATTTTGCGTCGAGCCTTTTTGAATTTGTCCCTTGACGGGATAGAAGGGAGATTTCATTCTATTGCTGTATGCTCTCTCGAGTGATATTATTTTTTACAGAAATTTAAGTTGATTCAACGGTGATAGCCTAATTGTAACAAAGCATCCGCCTACGGGCGGTTCCAAACCCTGTGGAGCTGTTACAATAATCAAAAATGTTGTTTTTAATACAAAATGGTCTCACCAAAGAAGAGTTAGAGTTATTAGAGACCGTACCCTAATGGTTTAGGGTATGGTCTGCGAATCGTAAGGTCATAGGTTCGAATCTACTTTTCGACTGTTGACGTATATTTCACTTATTAGTAAGTTCTATAAAAAGCTCTTAGTGATTGGCCGTCTCTAAGTGTTAAGGATGTTTTATAAATATTCTGACAAAATGAATGTTAATAACAAAGTAGTCATTGATTATGATCTAGACAAAAACTTCGATCGTCGAATCGAACGTTAAACGTTACTTTGCGCGGACGCTCCCTTTGTATTACCGAATTCTCAAAGGAATATTACGAAATATAATTAATCAGCACCTAGCCAAACTCATCATACTACTCTTGAATAACATATTTTTCAATAACGAATGAATCATCGAAATCGGTTGGCGTGATATTGAGTTATTCAACCGTTTGTTGAACACATATTTAATGCAAATTTAAGACTTACAAGTATATTGTTTTCTCATGGATACCACTGTCAAAATTGGACCAAATTTAAATTGGGAGCACCAGCTTTCATATACAGAGGAATGGAGAACCTCCTCCTTTTTTGAAGTTGGATGAAAAACACTTTTTTATAATATCGTTCTTGTATATTATAATTGTTTTTTCGACACCAACGTAGACTGGCAGAGAGAATGTCTATTGGCATTAAATCCGCCTTTTTGTTCAATTTTATTTTGTGCCAATAAGACTAAATAAATAAGTATCTTTTTTATATCGAAGTTCTCGGCACGGCATTGTCATTTAAGCTACAATTTTCCTTTACCACATTTACTAGCCCGTCAAGTAGTAAAATACTTCTTTATGTCCGCTATCCATCGTATTTTTTTTAATTGATAAATTAAACTCATAAGTGGTTATTGCCAGATAATTTATTTTATTTCAGTAGAAAATTTACTCGAACAAGAGTCTTATCTCATGTGAAATTTTACTGTATAAAAACATGTTTATTTGCGTTTGCTAATGGCATTCGAAAGCCTGCGCCTGTTATAAAACGCGCCGTATCACTTCACAATACTTCAAGATAAATTATCTTTATTTAGCAACAACATTTAAACAAGTTAGATCAACACGAACATCTGTGTTGCCTGTTCTCATGTTGCCATTTCTCTTATATATTTATTTCTGCTCATAATGCCGACGTCATAGAGGATTTTTTTTATTCTTTCCAAGCAAACCACAATCTCACCTGATATTATCTTAATGCCTATTCACTCCACTCTTAACCTTGAACACCTACATTGTATTCGGGAAGACAGACGCGGAGAAACTGTTCCAGTCCTTTGCTATACAATTCATGAAAGACGAAGCATAGTCATTTTTATATTTTATATTTTAATTGGAGATCTTAAAAACATGTTTAATACCTCAATTCAAAAGCGAGACTGACAATTAGTTGGTGAAAGTTACTGTTCTCTATGTGGGTAATGGCTACCCGAACAATTTTAAAATCCATGCATTTAAGATGAAATTCCTGCAGATACTTAGCAACATCCATCCACGTCATAAAGCCACAAAGAGGCGATTAATCTCTCTGCACTTTTTCACAAAGGCTCCGCGTTCCATTTCTATATAACGTTCATTTTTCACGTGGTTGGCGTCGCTTTGAGTGCCACTGATCTCCCGCTTCGGATATTTGCATTAAGCCTGCACTTTGCTAGTAGAGCGTTAATGTTACCATATTAAACGTAATACATTTCAGGATAATATTTTAAAATAACTGTCTATCTACTTTCCATACAGATTTGTATATTAGTACAATATCACATTTACAGTCTGTAATTAACGAAAACACAGGCTAATATATATCTACTCAACTACAATATATAACACTCAAGTATAAAACGCATTAGAAAAAAGGCCGACATCCTAATATATCAACTCATAATCGTCCTAAATCATATTTAAACTAAAAATACAACAAAAAAATTTAAGGGACAAAAGTTGTTGTTGTTTTGTTGCTCTTACAACATTGACAAATTAAACGCCTTCTTTTTGCCGTATTAGTTACGGTTATATTACTAAGTACTGGCGTCTTCTTTCAGTGAATGAAAACATCGTGAGGACTTACGCGTGATTGAGATTTGATTTGAATTTTCTAAAAGACACCACACATCCACATTCTAGGACCGCTTTGTGGACTCAAAGTCAGTTTGTTTGTTGTTGTTGTTTGTTTGTCAGTCAGTAGTTGAATTACAGAGAAGGCTTGCACCCAAAAGTGATATATTTAGGCTCTTACTTAACTGTTTTACTTAATATTGGCATTCTTCAATTGTTCTAGTATTTATTTATTTCAATTGTTCTAGTAAACGTTAACAAAAGAGATACAGTAAATAATAATAGTGTCTACATAGTTACGCGACCAGAACCCCACACAATAAGCATATATGCTGATAGAGCATAACATCTTATTGCAGCATCGCACAACGGATGTTATGACTACGCCGTATGGCTATCAAAACACGGGTGGTCTTCTGCGTCCCGTAACGACTAGGTTTAATTAAAATAAGTTAGAATTAAGTTGCCCTCTGTAACGAATAGACGTATTAAACTTCTTTTGTTTTCTTTTTAAAACACGTCCTGAGGCCGTTAGGATTTGACTGGCGCAGCCGGTAGGATACTCGTTAATCCTGCTGCCGTGCTCATCGCATTTTGAAAGGCCCCAGACTCGGTTTTGTGCGAAAAGTACGGTTTTGAGTAGTGCGAGTATCCATACGAACAAATAAATTAGTCTCCGCGACGCGCAATCCAGGACGAGAAGGCAGCTTATTCTCAGGAGAGAATGTGTGGCTTGTGAGTAGTCCAAATTCACTATTCCTTGTCCCTAGTTCTTATTCCATTCCACGAAATCTGTTAATCTTAATTTTGGATCTGAACATTATCTAATCTTATTTTGTTAACTGATTTTCATACTAGTAGAATCGTACTAAATAGACGATTGTACCTTATTAGATAGTTTTTAAATTTCGATCAGGAAATAATAAGTGTAATTATAAAATTTCGATCTTGAAATTATTTTAGGTTATTACATTACTAAATTTCGATCTTGAAATTATTTTAAGTTATTACATTACTAAATTTCGATCTTGAAATTATTTTAGGTTATTACATTACTATTGAAAATTTATGATCTGTTCAACTGATTTTTACTATTGTTGTGTTGCTATATTTTGTGTGTGTTAATTTAGTTCTTATATTTCGTGTGTGTTAATACAAAAAAAATGACGGAAACAAAACTTCATTCTGTACCGACGGAGATGTACTCCATTATACCTAAATTTGATGGCGATGAAAGACTACTTAATTTGTACATCAAAAATGTGAATATGTAATTAGTTGTTATCCGAAATCCCTGACCAAGAAGTTTATATATTTCATATCTTGACAAGTAAATTAGTCGGTAAAGCCGCTCACCTTATAAGCGAACGACAGGATATCGAATCCTGGCCCGAATTAAAAGCAGTGTTGACTCAACACTTTGGAGACCCGCGTTCAGAAGAATGTATAGCCATCGAGCTTGAGACGTTGAAAATTAATCATAACGAATCTTATCTCGATTTTTGTAACCGAATCCAACAGGTTAAGAGTACCTTAATTTCAAAAGTAAACCTTATATCGAATAAGGACGTGAGAAATAGTAAAATCATAATTTACGACAATACGGCACTGAACGTATTTCTCTACAACTTGCCAGAGGATTTGATACGTATAGTCAGACTTAAGGGCTGCTCTACGCTAGAGTCAGCTTTAAGTATGGTTCTTGAGGAAGTTAACTTCCAATACCAGTATAACGCTCGTAACAAAATGCTGCGAGGTACAACCAGTAAACCACAGCCATCGTCGTCGCACAACCCTTACGTAGATAAATTTGGTCTAAAACCATATTTCTCAGCCAACCAAAATCCGCAAAATCACGGAGGTTTTAAATTCGGAGTTTCCGACCAAAAACCACACGCTTCACAAAATTTTAATAACAGCGCACAACAAGCACCTCAATTTAAATTTGGTATGCCCCCTGCGGCTGGCTTTAGGCCTCAATATCAACAAACACAGCAAAACTTCAGGTTCGGCATTCCTAACCAAGGTTATAGATATGGTGCACCGCAAGGGTACACACATAGGCCCGCAATACATGTACCTCAAGGATATAGGCCTTCTTTTGGCCAAGGACCACCTAGGCAAGCTTTTCAACAGCCCCAACAGAACCAGTTCAAATTCGGAATCCCACCTCAACAAAAACTGGGTAACCGTCTTGACACCGATGTTACAATGCGCACAGCTTTACCTGCCGCACGTTCCAATGCTCTATTCCATAATGAGATAGAAGTGTTCGCAGACAATAATGACTACTGTGATGATAATTATCATAATTTTGATTGTAATGACCAGGCTAATTATGAACAACCCGAAATGTACGAAACTTATGACCCTAATGTTGAAAATTTTTACAAACGGGCCTCGGACACGGACCCGCCGAATTAATAAATATTAACTGCGATAATTTTGCCAAACTACCCTATATTTATCTGCCAGAAATAAACGGCAAGTTCATGATTGACACTGGTAGTTCGCGGTCTTTCATAAGTCCTCATAAAGTTGACGAGTACTTCAATGACTATAAATTTCCAGTTCAATTTGAAGTTGTAAGCACACATGGTAGAAGCTCACATAGCGAAGCTATACACATCCCGCTTTTAAAATCATTCAAAAGTAAACAGGAACATACATTCTTCATATACGAAGTAGACAAAGAATATGACGGACTTATTGGCTCAGATTTACTCACACAAATAGACGCCAATATAGATATGAAAAATCAGGTAATTCAGACCAGAGATACAGCGATACCATTCATTTACAATCCAAAAATCAAAATCACACTGGAACCACGGACTGAGACTCGCGTAAAATTACCAACAGACATTTACAACGGGACGGGTATTTTACCATATAGACAGTTTGAGGAAGGCATAAGAATGCCAAGTGCATTAATAAACTGCGTAAAAGGACAAGCTTACACAGTTATCCAAAATTACACCGACAAACCCATGACACTTAAAATCAACCAATTAATGGCAGTAACGCCATATGAACCGACGGAGTGTAACGTGAACAGGATATCAGATAATGACCTGGACATAGACGATTATTTAATAAACAATTTGGAAAAGCTAAGGCTGGATCATATGAATAACGAAGAGAGAACTGTAATAAGTAAACTTTGCTACGAGTATAGAGACATATTTTACTGCGACAAAGTACCCTTGTCATTCACAAATAACGTCAAACACCAAATAAGAACCACAAATGAAGATCCAATTTATGTCAAACCATACCGTCAACCACATGCAGTCAACGAAGAGATAAATAGACAAGTAGATAAACTGCTAGCTGATAATGTCATTCAAGAGTCACATTCTCCATGGAACGCACCAGTTCATTTAGTTCCAAAAAAGGCTGATGCCTCCGGTGAACAAAAATGGCGAATGGTCGTTGATTTCAGACGCCTAAATGAAATAACAACGGATGATAAATACCCTCTACCAAATATCGCCGATCTATTTGATAAATTGGGCAAATCCAATTATTTTACCACTTTGGACTTGGCCAGTGGGTATCATCAAATAGAGATAAGCAAGGAGGACAGAACAAAGACAGCGTTTAGTTCACAAGCTGGCCATTTTGAATTCCTCAGAATGCCTTTTGGGTTGAAGACAGCCCCAGCCACTTTTCAAAGGGCCATGGACAGTGTCCTTCGTGGTCTTCAGGGTATACACTGTTTAGTATACTTAGATGACATTATCATCTTTTCATCAAGCCTCCAAGAGCACGTAGACAAATTGCGTAATATATTTGAGCGACTTAGGCAAACCAATTTGAAGGTTCAGTTAGATAAGTCGGAGTTCCTGCGTAAGGAAGTCCTATATTTGGGGCATTCTATTACCAAGGATGGACTTAAACCAAACTCTGACAAGATAGACGCCGTCTTAAAATTCCCCCTTCCCAGAACTCAAACGGAAATCAAGAGCTTTTTGGGACTAGTAGGCTATTATAGGAAATTCATAAAAGATTTCGCAAAACTGACCAGACCTTTGACTGTTTGCTTGAAGAAAAACAATAAGGTAGTGATAAATAAAGAATTTGTTGAATCATTTGAGATGCAAGGAGTTGCTTACAAATGCACCTCTACTGCAGTTCCCGGATTTCGAAAAACCTTTTATTCTTACGACCGACGCCTCCGACTTTGCTATAGGCGCCGTTCTCTCGCAGGGCACCGTGGGGAGCGATCGTCCCATTGCATACGCTTCTAGGACTTTAAATGAAGCCGAAAGTAGGTACAGTACGATAGAGAAAGAGGCATTGGCAATTATATGGGCCGTGAAACACTTCCGCCCGTACCTCTACGGCAAAAAGTTTATTATCTATACCGATCACCGACCATTGGCATGGCTTAACTCATTTGAGGAGCCAAGCAGCAAAATAACACGGTGGCGTTTGCGTCTTGCGGAATATAACTACGATGTCATTTATAAAATGGCCGCCAAAATACGAACGCAGATGCACTTTCCAGGATAAAAATAAATGCATTAGGAACTGATATTAATGATGACAAATCTATGGAAGTAAACGTAGACGATAGGGATGTCCAAACGCATTGTGAGGAAGTTATTAAAAAGATAGTAGCATTAGGAAGAGAAAAGGGTAAACAGAAAGGAAAAACACCTATAATGACTACTTCAGATTCGGAAGAGACCATCATAATATCTTCAGCATCCGACCAATCAAGTACAGCACCTGCGGATTTAGAAGGAACTCAAACCATTTCTTCAGATTCCCGGAAAACCAATACTAAAAGGCCACGTTCGCCTTATTCAACTTCTCTATCAAGTGGTACACTTACGGCATCAGAATCAAAAATAGGCAGTGCAACTGTACATTCGGAGCGGAATACTAATTCATCTGGTATTCCCATTTTGAATGAGGCAATAGATACAAAGCCTAATCAAATACTAATTTACACGCGGTTTGTAAACGAAATGACTGTTAAAAATTTATCAAACAAAAAACAAAAAATTTTAGAAGTCCATTTACCTTTAAATCGGCCTGATTTAATAAACGACTTTTTTAAAGAAATATATAAGGAATAAAATTAAATATTTTATTTATTTTGAAGACCAACAGCATAGGACTGAATTTTCAAATGCTGTTATCAAACTGTTTAAGAAAGGAACAATTAAAATGTTTGAATGTACCGAAAGAGTGGTGTATGTGGAGGATGAAGAGGAACAGAGAAGAATAATAGAAAAATATCATGTAGGGAAGAATTGTCACCGTGGAATAAAGGAAACCGTTTGCCATTTAAAACGAACGTACTTTTGGGAAAACATGGAAACGACAGTTGCCGCCATCATAAATGCATGTGAGCCATGCAGAAGAATGAAATACGACAGAAAACCTATTAAACCCGCACTCATTCTAACCCAAACGCAAAATAAACCTTTCGAAGAGTTGTTTATCGACCTTTTCAAAATTGACGGAAAATCATTCCTAACTGTTATTGACGCATTTAGCAAGCTAGGACAGGCTTTTGAAGTCTGTAATCAGTCTGCACCCGAGGTTGTTAGAGCCCTTGTTAAATACTTTTCCTTCTATGGAACGCCACGAAAGATTAGTTGCGATGCGGGAACCGAATTCAATAATTCGCTAATTAAAGAATTATTGGCATTTTATAAAATCGACCTACACCTGGGAACACCCAATAACCCTAATTCAATGGGTCTTGTAGAACGATTTCATTCAACGCTTATTGAAATTTATAGGCTTGCAAAGTACGAGCAGAAGTCAACAGACGCTTCGTCCATAATGACATATGCCATCATGGCCTACAACCATACCATTCATTCGGTAACAGGCTTAACGCCCTTCGAGGTGACTTTCGGTCATACTGAATCAGAAACGTGTTTGATGCTAACTTTGACAAGGAGTTCATGCAAGTTTTAATGCGTGATCATAAAAACGCACCCAACATCTTTATAGAGACCTAACTGATAAAATTATTAAAACTAAAGAAATAGCTAAAGACAAAGGGAGGAGAAACGACATTTAGTATTACCCCAGATGATGTGATATACTACAAAGGGACGAATATTCGAAGAAGCAAGGATAAGGCCAGATATGAAAAGCAGTGGTATCGGGCCAAATAGATAAAATGTAGTCCCCGTCATTGCCAGGAACCGAGAAATAAGAGTACCGATTAAAGATATAAAACGCCCTTCACAGACGCATCCTGACCGTCGTGTCGGTCCTGACGGCAGTGGCCCAACTCCAGGCCCTTCAACTGCAATCACTTGAGGGTTCTCCAGGGATTTTACCGGTAAAGGAAGGAACCGCCGTAATCAGCAACGATAAATGGACCGTAATTAGAATACTCGACTTAAACAAGTTAATAGAAGATTTAGAACTAAACATAAATAAAATTCTGATTTAAATAATTTAATAAACGATAATTATAATGAAACTTACGCTAATTTGATATTCCTTAATTTTAAATTACAATCGGCATATATAATGAATCAAACTATTGAAAAACTTGAACAAATAGTGCCTAGCTATAGAATTAAAGAGGTATTCTTAATCCATTAGGATCAATAATTAAAATCTTGACAGGAAATCTTGACAATGAAGATGCTAAGAAATATAATAAGTTAATTGAAGACATAAAATCAAATCAGAGTAATATTAATAAGAAGGTAACGTTGATCTCCGAAACTGTTGAAGGTCTAAGTAATATCACAAATTCTATTCACAGAAATGTAATCCAACTTGACAAGAAACTAAATGAGACCCAAAATAGTTTGGCTAGTGTACAACGAGAAATGAATTTAAACTCTTTAAGTAATATGATAATTAACACATATTCGTTAATTATTCACAATTTTCAAAGCATTTCTGTAAAGTTGGACGACATGGAAACTGCCATAGCCTTTAGTAAGCTTAATACCTTACATCAGTCTATTATCGAACCCGATGACTTGTTGTCCATACTTAGGGATATAGAGAAGACGGAAAAATTGATAATTGTAGCAAATAAGGAGAATCTTGTAAAAATTGAGCAAGTTATTGGTGTAAAAGCCTTTACAAATAAAAATCAGTTAACTTTTCTGTTACAGATCCCTTAATTGTTAATAAAATTTACATGTATTACAAATTGTACCCAATTCCTATAATCCGAAATCACCGTATCTATATTACCCTACCTAAATATCCTTACCTAATTGTGAAAGGACATTCCTCCAAGCCACTCGCCAAACCATGTCAAATGATTGCAGCAGCCAGCTACGTATGCTTTGAAGACATTGTATTTCAGTATTTAGAAGACGCGTGCGTGTCCGACTTAATGAAATATTCCAGTAACATTAGCTCCTGTGCCCTGGTACCAGTCACAGTACAAAATGTACTGGTTCAACAGATCCAGACAAATCGGTGGATTTTATTTGCCAAGGAAAACACGATTCTTCAAAGAGTATGTACAAATGAAATTCATCAGCAAAATGTTCAAGGAACATACGTCATTACACTGGAAGATACATGTGAAATCAAAATCGACAGGTTTATTCTCAAACTACGACCACATCAAGTTGAAAACATTAGATATAATAAGTTACCCCTGGTTAGTTTGCCACATGTCAATAATCTTCAGATTGAAGAAATGAAACCGGTTCAATTGGAAGACATAGATTTGGAAAAAATGAACATATTAGTGAAGTCATTAAAAAGAGAAAGTGAAAATAATACAAGTGAAATAAGAGTAAAAAGTGTCAGTGTCTGGACTGTCGGGTTATATTTAATTATTGCAGTTATCGCAGGAGTATTTTTATTATTAATCTTAAGAAAAGGGGTTTAAGTGTAGCTTTCGGAATTCTCCGACTTCTTCGGAAAATCCCGAATCTCAGGGGGGAGAAGTTACGCGACCAGAACCCCACACAATAAGCATATATGCTGATAGAGCATAACATCTTATTGCAGCATCGCACAACGGATGTTATGACTACGCCGTATGGCTATCAAAACACGGGTGGTCTTCTGCGTCCCGTAACGACTAGGTTTAATTAAAATAAGTTAGAATTAAGTTGCCCTCTGTAACGAATAGACGTATTAAACTTCTTTTGTTTTCTTTTTAAAAACACGTCCTGAGGCCGTTAGGATTTGACTACATACTTATTATTTGACGATACCACAGACAGGAGGTGACAGGCTTGACGTTACGCTATACTACAAGATGTCGCTGCATCTAACTGCGAACTGCGCTTGATAGCTTTATTCCGCTTCGTTTATTTTGCTTTTATTTCTTTCGGACTCTGTTTTATTACTTCACAAATGGAATAATATTTACGTAGTGTGTTGTACTTTACAAAGTTATTTTTTTAACTTTATAGTTACATAAATACAGTTACACAAGCGAACCGCATAATTGCCGCTTTCAGACAATTTCCCTTTAATCGATGTTAGGAGCGTTGCTAGAGTTTCTTCGCCTACCTCTTACCCCAGCTTCAACTCTTCCCGAAGTGCCCGCTCCCATTACCACACATCGCGACAGAATTCCGAATTCCATCGACACCATCTTGCGTTCCACGGCTGGGCGTTTCTCGCGCAACTTTCTTTGGTGCACTGTCCACTGTGGAATCAATTGTCACCAGCGATGATTCTGAACCTACACGAATTTTGGGACCTTTTAGAAACGAGCCAACTATTTTCTCAGGCCAGACTTACCTGTTGCTCCACTAAACAAACACTAAAGATCAATTGAGCCATAAGCTCGATTGCCCCTTTTATATAAAAAGGTGGTAACCCCATGAAATTACTTAAACTAGAGATTCGGGCTGAGCGCTCTATTAGCTTGGCCAGCGCTCAAACCGGTAAATTCGTTAAAGGTAGCATAAAATTGACCAGTGTTTCGTGAAAATAAGATATGACATTATTATATAACAGCCTTTATTCTTTCTAAACATTGATTCTTTCCCAACAAATGCATCATCTCGGCGACACCTGGCCCTTCCTTCAGCCCACTGAGAACAGCACGTAGCATCTTCATTAAAGCTGGAAATTTGACACCATTATCCACTGAGAAATCTCTTAATAAACTTTTCAATAATTCTTCTTCAAACTTGTCCATCGTCTCCAAACTCTGGACTAACTTTCCTAATAACTGATTGTCTATTTCCATTTGTACTGATGATGGCAGGATCCAAAGGAAGCCATACATAGAAGAGACTAATTCATCTATCCTTGTTATCCTCGACGTGGCCCAGTTCAGGACATTCCTCACATGTTCTTTCGATACATTCAAGTTGTGATCCGGGTATGTCGTTTTTATCAGCTCCTGTAATTTGATGACCAGTTCTTCTGATAGATTTACTTCCTGCAACTGCCGTTTTATATCCAGTCTGTTGCATTCTTCTAGTAGATCTGGATTTAAACGGCTGGGATGGGAAGAGATTTTTGTTATCTGGAACTAAAAATGGAATCATTTTTAAATTATTTTTATTTACATAATCATAGGTGGGTCTGTTTATACTCTTGTAACTCGTAACTACATACAGAATTGAAATTTGATTTTGGGTTACAAAAAAGCTCTATTGTGAATACAAATTTAGTTTTTTTTTGTGAATTAAAAATTAGGCAAACAGCTTCATTAAAAAATGCTGCTCTGAAATGACTCAATTTTCCTCCACTACTAAGCCCGCATTAGAATAATAATGTTGTCAGAGCTTGTTAATATTAAGTTTATAAATAAATTACCCCGTGACTTAACTCCTCCATAGTCTTAAGACGAACTCCTTCACCGGCGACATGATCGAATCCACCGCCAGATAAAGTGATATAATTTACCAGTGCCAAAGGAAATATACCTGGAATTAAAATATACAAAATATAATTCATAATAGCCTGGTAATTGGGTTATTCTTCTTCTTCGTGCCTTCACTGCTGAGGAGCGTGATCATGCATTAGCTGCCTCCATTGAGTGTGGTCATAGTAGAGTGGACCGCACGCTACATGCTGCTTTCCACTGTATGCATTATTATGTGAAACCACTTTGTAGGCCTTCCCTGACCACGTTTGCCGTCCACTTTGCCTAAGATGATCTGCTTCTCTAGACAGTAATTTTGAAGACCGCATAATGTGTGTTTAAAGAAGCTGAGGGCTCTTTGGCGGCATATTTCGGCTAGCCGTGAGGTGATCTAAAAGTAATTGTATGGTTGACCTTGAAAGCTGGAAACTGAGATCAATTCTGGTATATCATATCCAGGCGGCAATGGTATAGATGAACTCTGATGATAAGGTTCATGAATAGAGAAAAATAATCTCTCACGTTCTTTTCACCCTATTCACCACACCAAAATGAGAACTACATAAAACTAAGTGAAATCTCTGCAAGCTATGTGGAAATAATTTAAAACATAGAAATGGTTAAAATGTTGTACAGGCAGATAATCTTGGTGGACAATTTTTAAAATGCATCACACACCATTTTTCCTGTAATCTTCCACTCTGACATCGCTCTGTCTCTTACTAAGTTTAGTCCCGTCAGAATTTACAATCAGTGGTAGGTGTCCAAACTGTGGCGGTGTCCATTCAAAAGCTCTGAAAAATCCAAACAAAATATTATAACATATTTTACCTAAACATTAATAACCACCTATTTGGTGGCCTCTTTTCAACTTCAAAAAAGGAGGTTCTCAATTAGCCTGTATCAAAGGATTACCTCATTTATGTAGATATACTTAGGAATTCCTAAAAATTAAAGAGTTTGCATTATTTTTTAAATAACCTCAACTAAACTAAGGTGCTGATTGTAGCAACCCTAATTTTTTTCACGCATTTGTATACATGCTACATGCGGCTCTTTGGATGTAAAGCTCTTTAGTAAGTTTTGGTTGGGCGAGAAAAAAAATAAAATTAATTTAAAGTAAAAATTTTGCAAATTGTAATTTTTTACTCTTCCGACTCAAAATGTTGCCGACCCCTGGGCTAACACATGGAAACTACCAATTCTGTGAGAAAGGCATCCATCGTCCTTCACTCACCTGTAAATCAGCAAGTGTTTCGTTGTTGATATCTGCCACTCTACACCGCGCAACACATGTGTGATGCCCATGAGATGGTCGTCAACCACATTCGCGAAGTGGTATGTGGGATAACCGTCGCTCTTCATCAGCACCGGATCACCTTCATTAAGGGAAACATCATAAGCGATGTTACCAAAAACTAAGTCTTCAAAGTACTGACAATCGGAAGTCAGCTGAAATTTGAAATTAACATACTTTGACTCTTCATTGCAAAATAATCAGAAACTGTAGATGATGTGTCAAAAGAAGAGTGCTAAATTAGTGGCATTTAATAGCATATAATTAGGTGAGTGGATAATGGAGGATAAAACCTGTCCTCTAACACAGAGTGAATGGTTCACCTGGTAGAGAATCATCATTATCTGTGAACATCTACAACCAAGCATTGTAGATGTGTTGCCAATCTTTAAAAGGACTAGACTCTTCTTGAAGGTCCCTGAGTGATATTGATTTAGAATATACATTCATTCATATATATATCTTCAATTACTTGAACAAAGCCTGTTAACTACTCACCTTAAATCGAATGCAATAAGGAGTTCCAGATTCAATCTTTTCCTTCTTTTCTACCTGAGTCAGGTGCCTACACCGATTGTCATACTTTGGTACTCTCTGTAATTTCATTGCATCTCTTCGCAATATATTCAATCGCCTCTCCGTACAGAAGCAATGGTATGCTGAACCATTGTCTAGTAATTGATTGATATGATCTCTAAAATATTTTTAAAGGTAAATTTATAAAATTTTCCAATCACTTCAGTCTTGACACTGCACACACATGGGTGAGATTTTTTTCTTCTATCTTTTTTGTAGTTACTAGAAGAACTTGTCATGAACAGAACAATAATAAATCACACTAATAATCAACATACAAATCATGCTCAAATTTAAAATGTAATACACTTCCGAAAATTAATTAATTTAATTAAAAATAATTACATTAAATATGTAATTTTATATAAGTGGAAGAAATTATTTAACATTTCCTTACCAACTTACTTATAAATCCCCAAACGTTCACTTTGAATATAAGGTCCGAATTCACCACCCTTTCCAGGTCCTTCGTTAAATTCCACGCCGACCCAATTTAAGTCTTTTACAAGCGCCTCTACTGAGCCTGGCACCTTTCTAGTCTGATCTGTGTCCTCTATTCGTAAAATAAACACACCTCCGCGTGATTTTGCAAATAAATAATTGTAAAGAGCTGTCCTTAAGCCTCCCAAATGCAAATACCCTGTTGGACTGGGCGCAAATCTTACTCGTGGGCAAATAGTTTTAATACTCCTATATAGGTTATACGTTGGAACTACACAACTTTTCAAAACCATATTGTCGAATTAAAATTTTTGTAATTTAATTCACAGACACGATTAATTGCTTAAAAAGGCTTAATTCATTATTAGTTTTCTATTGATTTTATGTCATAATATTATTCTGCCATAATCAGCTGTTTCATTTGATCATTTTTGATATAAGGTTTTTTAAAATTAAGTGACATTTAATAAATGTTTAGTGCTGTCTAATTTTAGGATAGTCTATGTAGAACGCTATTATTGTAGCATAATTTGTAGCTTAACAATACAATTATACAAACACTCCTCGGATGAATGGTATGAAATTTTTCTATCCACTGAATTTTACTTTTGTCTTTTTTTGATTTTGTTGTAATTGCATTGTTAACCTATTTTTACCGTGGAGATGGTCGACTTTATTTTTTTTTGTAAGCCTTTAAAATAGTAAATGATCATCGGCAATGGTGTTCACTAGCAAATGTGCCGTAGGACACTATTATTACAAAAAAAGTCAACTTACAAATATATGACTAGGAATAAAGCGTAGGAGGTGGTTTGTATTTATATTTATAAATTTACATAAGCATACGAACAAATTCAGAGACGATGCTTGAAATCGTTAAAAAATTGTTTAAATAAATTGACATTTTCAATACTAGGAATAGAAATATAAAATTACATATTTTTAATTTTTTGGACTTTATGTCATTTATTATTATACCTTCTTTTTAAGTTATTAGCGGTAACATTAAACTTGTCTATGATTGTTATTCATTTTAATCTGTGATTTTAGTTCTAATGTCGAAATAACAGTGAAACTAGTGAAAGTCATTAATAGAATTAACAATTATCTCACGAAAATGGTTTGTAAGAATAGTCGTAAAATATTGTTTTACTTGTCACAAAATAGATTTTTTCTAAAAATAAGTTTGGCGCTAGGCACTTGACAGCTAAGCAATATTCTGAGGTTATGACGTTACTCCGTTTTCTTTTCAGAATAAATTAAAATCATCACAGAGATAAAGTTAAGAAGTTCGTCGCGTTCACACAGACTACTGAGAGTACAGCCATATACTGCCTTTCTCAAAACGATTGGAAACTAGACTTAGCTAGTGACAACTATTTTCAGAACCCTGAAGCGTATCACAAGGATTCTGGCAAATCTGCTGTGGACAGGAAAAGGGTTGATCAGCTTTACAATAAGTATAGAGATCAGCAAGAAAATGATAAAATAACAGTAGATGGTGTAATGAAGTTCCTAGAAGACCTTAACCTTAGCCCTGACTCAATTTTAGTGCTTATAATAGCGTGGAAATGTAAGGCTGCAGTGCAATGCGAATTTACTAAAGAAGAATTTACAACCGGTCTCATGGAACTGGGCACAGACAGCATAGATAAATTAAAAGCTAAATTACCAACACTTGAATTGGAAATCAAAGATCCCAATAAATTTAAAGACTTTTATCAATTTACATTTAATTATGCCAAGAATCCAGGACAGAAAGGCTTAGAGCTAGACATGGCAGTTGCATATTGGAATATTGTACTTCGTGGGAGGTTTAAATTCTTAGACGCTTGGTGTAAATTTCTTACGGTGGGTTGATATCTCATTAACTCTATATAATAAATTAAACAACACAAATCTCGTAATGTTTAACAGAAGTTTAGCTGTTTATTATTTTAACAATTATTTTTTGGAGTAAGCATGTGGTGTGTTAAGTAATTATTGTCAACAAGCACCTACAATTTCAAGTGCATTCCCCTCCAACAGAAAATGAAAGTGGCCAATCTAGGGCCTTTATCCTCCACCATGAAGCACACATGTAAATAGGTCAAATTATTAGGCCTCGTTGCACAAGTCATCCAGGGGAGTACAACCATGGTGCCTATCATGTCCTTTATATATATATCTCTTATCTCAAGGAAACAGAAAAGTAAGGATACTGAGTGGACTAGCATCACATTTGACAGTGTTAGGTATTATTATTGGTTCACAATACAAAATATTTTATACCAATATTTTGTGAGATTATCTTTGGTCTATTTTCTCACAGCTAAACAGTTGCTCTAACTGTTGGGAAAACATATTTCTGTTAATTAGAAGCACTGATAACATAATGACTCTGCTATTTGGTAATGAATACTTTCTGAGTCTGGAATTATCATTAACCAATTGACTTCTCAATCAATGAACATTTTTCTGTACCAGTTTTATGGAGTTCCTAGGCATATCTTTGTCCAATGCTTCTAAAATTAGCATGGGACCTAAATGAATTCCATTTCCAATAAAAAAATACTAGATATTAAACAACTTTTAATACTATCTTACTACTACTAGACTATCTTAGCTTTACTAAGAATAACAGAGCAAATAGTATTCAAAAGTTACTTTTCACATCTTATTTTTAATAAAATTATTATATCTTATTAAGCACTAGTAGCCTAATAGTTTACTGGAATGGTTTGTGAGTCCACCATTCGACTATTGACGTGAACAATCTCCTAACATAAGCCTCAGATTATTCGAAATATTTAACAAAAATGTTAATAATATTTGATAAAAAAATATATTGTTAGCATTTTAAAAAAAATTGTGGCACTATTTTCAGTAAGTTTTACACATATGCCTAAAACAATGATATAATAATAATATGATTACAAAAAGGATTCTTATATAAGACCTATATAAGAATCCTTTACAAGTTTCAATCTTAAAAAATATAACATAAAAAACATGTATGAACAAATTGTCTAACATGATTCATAGTACACACTACAGTCAGAGTTTAAATTTAAATAAATGATAACACAGATAGTTATTATCATAACATAAAACTATCTACTTTGCTCATAAACTAACAGACAATTTATAATTACAGGAAGAGTTATAAAAATAACAGTTTGAAGTTTAAGTACTCAGGGTTGTAAGAGATTAATTTATTTGAATCCAATTTGCCAAAAGTGTCCAATTTGTCAATCCTATACATGATAAGCAACCACCATTTAATAGTCATTTATGTTCACTAATATTTTTTTGGGGCAATAAAAACAATGCAATGGTTTTTACAGCTTTATAAATGCATATATGTTTGAGGCATACAGAAGCATGCAAAATGGAAATTATGGTTCATTCTGACTTAGTCATGGGTTTGAGTTCTTTTTCTATCAGCCAGTTAACACATATTCAAAAAATTCAAACAAAACTAGACATATACTTAAGTTCAAAATTCATTGAATTATGACATTCCAGGAGCATCATAAAAGGTCCATCCCAAAGGACACATGGAACCTATTATTAGACTTTGCAACACAGATTGACGATGGCATGAGCAACTATGATGCTGAAGGAGCCTGGCCAGTCCTTATAGATGACTTTGTAGAATGGTGTCAAAAGCAAGGTTTTACAGCAGATGGGGTCAAAGCTCTTGAGCCCGCGTCTGGCTAACAAAAATCCATCCATCATCTACATCACGAAGCGAGGATACTAGATATTATTTACAGAGATGGAAGTACAAACCTGACAGTTTGTTGGTATATTTGGTACTACTACCAATTTCTCGCTTCGTCCTGTATATCTTGAGCTGTGTACAGTCAAGTGGGTCGCCATAATAATTCTTCAACATATGTAGATGACCAAATTGTGCAGTGGTTGATCAAGTTGTCAGGAGGCTTGGAACATTGAAGAGAGAACTATGCTTGTTACAGATTGGTGTTTTTGTTTTTTTTTATTTATTACTCAACTGTATTACACTTTAGTTCCATTTGTCCGTTAGATTTAGTAAGGTTATTGCATCCCTCTTACTTAACTTATATATAATTCATTTCAAATTTAAATAGCAAATTATATACATAATTGTAGTACTTATGTAGTCACTCTAATTTAGTCACTATGTGACTGAATGGATTTAAATTCGAAGTAATAGGACAATTTTTATTTAACATTTAAGATTTCATATATTTGTATGAGAAATTTATATATACTATAAATTTCTTACAATTTAACTTACAAAGAATATCAATAGTTACAATAATTTCGATAAACTGTCTAATTCTAACAATTAAATTATTAAATTTATAATCCTATTTTTGTTTGAAATGGATCTTAAGTTTATTATCATTTAATGTGTGCAAAAATTTATTGAATTTTAAACTTTAAAAAAACTTTATTGTGTTTCAAATAACCACAGCATTAAAACACAAACTGCAATGTAAATATGTACATACATGTTAATGGTATTTCTTTTTTTTTATTAATTAAAGCTTAGAATTTCTTGTTTTGATTTTCATATACACCAATTATAAGAGTTTACAAAAGCTATACAAACCATAATTTGTCCTAAACTAACATTTCTTTTGTAAATTAGTAATATATAAAAGGTGCACAAATACATTACCTGTTCTTATACCTTATGATGAGATCTTATGTAAACAAAAAGAGTGTATATTCATAACCTAATGTGATCTAACTTTAATTTTTAAACTGTGGAAATTCCCACTAATAACTATAAAAAAGTTATAATATTAATGCCGACACAAATCATCGAAAAATTATATTTTATAGTTTTTCAATTAGTATATTAATAAATATTTATAAAATTATAAACAAAATCGTTATGTACAAATTTGTAATTTATAATAAAACAAAATAAGGAAATTTTGAATTGTTCTTAACTGATATTTTTGCTAGAAAACTTTTAATAAATGTTAGGCGGAAAAAAAACATATGACTTGTTTACATAAAATCTCCTAATAAAATTGACAGGCTATAAATTAATAAAGTAACAGTTACCTGGTTAACAAAAGCGTGATCTGTGATTATAATATTTTGAAATTATTAAACAACATAGCGGTCTCCAATAAAACTTTAGATGTGTTGGGTGTATTATTTATTATAGCGAAACATAGTTTGTCAATTTCAAATGCACTGTTCGTCGCTATTCTGTTAATTAGCTACAATATTTGAAGCATCTAATAAATTTAATTTTAACAGCTACTGTTGCTTTTAATAACAATGACATAAAATCATAAGAAGTGTTTGGTACTTAGTTTTAATGTACAAAACAAATTGATGTATTGAGAATTATTACATTAAATTGTTAATTAAATAAAATTGTTCTTTTACTGACGACTATTTTCGTTGTGCGAAATCATGACTATTTTGTGTAAGTTTAAGATTGGCACAAAACATTTTTAAAGCTTTCTTCCGGGAAAAATACTATTCCCAAAAATCGTGCCATTGTATCCTTAACTGATGACCTCTTGAACTGAACAATTGCTCAAAATTATTCTTGATGCTTTCACGCCATGTCTATGTTTATGTATTTTTAACTTTTTGCCACATTGTTTTTTGGTCACATTGAGGACGTAGAGAGATAAAAAGCTGATATTTATTGCTATTTCTGATTACTCCTAACCAAAGGTCTATCAAGAAGATTAGATTTTAAGACGTAAAACGTAATTTATTTTTAAGTTATTTTGTATTAAAGTTCTAATATGAAAATAGTGAACTGTCATTGTCAGTTCTATTACTTTTTATCTGTCATACTTTTTGTCTGTCAAAGTATATTTTTAATTGAAAAAATAAAACTATTCTAATTTAAGTACTTTTCAACATTAAAAAATGTCGGCAGTACGTCTAGGAGGAAGACTTAAGGAACTAAGAATTCATCTGTGTCAAACAGGGGCACAGTCTGCTGGAGTAAGGTATATCTGATTACATAAATCTTATTCTAACCTGTAATTTATTTATCATATACACAACATTTAGTTTTAATTGCCGATGGCATAACTATTTCCCTTCTTCCACATCCATATTTTGTTATTAGTTCAAAATTTTGGCTGCATAGTTAATTGAAAATTCAAATTCAAACTGGATATCTTTGTGGACTGCCTGACTGCAAATTCAAATGTTGAGGATGCTAAATATGCTTGGCTTTGGGCTCATTGCATATTACATCTAAGACAACTCTTAGTCACTTCTCTTTCAACTCTACATTAACTAATATCTTTAAGTAATTGTTATGGTGTACTTATTGGTTAACCTTTTAGGTAATTCCAATCAACAAGCTACATTTATATTTTAATGTGTTATTCATTTTGGTACAATATATAATAATGTGATAAACATTGTTGAGCTATGATAGCTCTGTCCCTTAAATTGCATAGTAAGCAACATGAAGTAGGTATCAGGTGGTTGGTAAATTTTGATGCATTATGATATATCTAATGTAAATTATTTGATTGTTCCAGAGAATTTATTGAAAAATGTTATGTAAACATTAAAAAGGCGAATCCTGATTTTCCAATATTAGTTCGTGAATGCAGTGGAATTCAACCTCGCATTTGGGCTAGATACGGTATGTGCAGATTTTTAAAGGCAGAAGCATAGCAACGTTAAGTGATCACTATTGCTCACAACCAGCTACTAAAGGAATTGCTGAAATACTAAGATAAATAGTATTTTGCCAACATTCTTTTAACTATTTCACAATAAACTAGGAGATGGTTCAAGTCAAAGTGGGTTTGATCCTATGGCCTTATGTTTAGCAGACCAAACCATAATATTGATGTCTATCATGTTCAATTGTAGTTAATAGATAAAGGGTAAACAAAGTAAAAACCAATAGCCAACCATTTAAACACCTACAACCATTAATATTTGGTTTGAATGAAAGATCTTGAAAACTTTACAAATTTTAATATACTATATAAATTTGTCGTTTCTTACAGAAAGGGGACGTGAAGTCTGTGAATCATTGGATAATTTAAAATCTGAACAAGTTTACGCCATCATAATCAAATTGACCAAAGCACTTTAATTTGTATGGTCTTTTTACATCTTTTCAATATTTAGTTGTTAAAATTGTAATGATATGATTAGAATTCCCATTAGAATTCTCTCATTAGAATTCCCATTTTTAAACAATTTCTCTTATTTCATTGTAAATTTCTATAAATTGACATATTTTTCAGTTGCTATCAGTCTCTTGTATATTATTTTTTAAAGTTTTTGGTAGGCTGGAACAGTTTGAATGGAGCCCCAAGTGTCAAAGAGGATGCACTTGGCAATCCACAATATGGAAAGTGTAGAGGAAATACATGTATGGATGTAAATGAAACCTAAGTAAGGACCATGTAAAATGGACATCCGTGATATCCACCTTTTTGTTTAATTGCTATTTAATTTCTTTTGTCTATTCCCATATGGTTATTAATAGTGAATCATCAGACTATTTGTTGAAGTATTTAGGAATATAGTGTATTGAGATATTTTTGTAGATAACTGTAAGTCAGATAAATTCCACATTCATGTATATTATATTATTTCAGATGGTATTTTATATGCATATTAACAAAGCACCGCCCTGACAAACATGACCGCGGATGATGTTCACAATGCACTCAAGCAACTTGCCAAGTGAAATTGTTGTTGTAGCCTAATTATTTTAATAATATAGTACTTAGAAAGCTGAGTTGATTTAAGTTTTACAACCTTGATGCTGTGTTCCGAGGCTAAGTAGAAACTGGGTACACTGTTTTATGAGAAAAGAGGCCTGTTATCTCACTCTCTCCCTGGTTAACACCCATATATGGTAGATAGATACATACAGGTTGATAAAATAAAAGCTTCTATTTTATGTAGCTTGTATAAATAATTTATTATGCTTAATTTCACTATAAACTATACATGTAAACATAAACAATCTTATAAAAACCTTTCCTATGGATAACTATCACACGTGGACACCCTATTTGTTAAAAAGAAAATGTATTTGGATCATTCAGTAACAAATATGCATGTATAAAAATGTTCAGATTAATTTATATTATATAACAAAGTATTTTAAATGATACATTGCTGGTATTTGTTATAAATATATCCTATCACAACCCAAAAAATATACAATGACATAAAATTCCTACTTAATACATATAGATGTAATTTTTCAAACGTAGTTGGACTATTTAATGCTGCCGTTACAAATAAATCTCATTGCTAGATAACAAATTTTTTGGACAGGACGTTCAAGTGACTAACTCTTACGCCTTTCGCATATACCAATTTTTTTTTTGTATGTAAACTAATCACTTTAAGCAATAAATGCCGTGGATACCTAGAGACACAAGCTAACTAATTTCTTTTATACTTAAATTGAATTGTTTGGCATCACTGTCAAAAATAAAAATACAATAATACTGTAATTTGAGCACTGAAGCAATTGTCACTATTATAGAAATTTGTGCCAAAATCGTTATCGACTAATTTATTTTATATTGAAATGTACCTGGATAACAATGTACATAAACTGTAAGACGTTAATATAGATTTTGAGTGTAATAAGTGTTAGTGGTACGTCAAAACTGTCAGTGGCACAACTGTACTGGCAGATTTTCAAAATTATATTACCAGAACGTAAAAATCGACAACTCTGATGTCACTGAAAATTTTTGACAACTAATTGACAGACTTGGGACCTAAGTTTGCTAAAGAGTGACCTTGACTGAAGAGAATTAAACAGAATGGCAATGGCAACATATGCGAATGAAACGAAAGAATAATTACTCCTACCACTAAATCACAAGCATACTTCTTTTGATAGCTGATTATTAATTATTATTAGGTTTACAAACTTAAAAAAATTGCTTTGCTTGGTTTATATACATACAGATTAGGTTACAAATTTAGGTGATACTTGTATTATGCACATATAAAAAATACAACGGATTTATCCATAAAGGCAATAAAATGTTCGGAGTTTGCAATTTACATCAAAAGGTTTATAAAGGATAAAAACAATACGCTACTGGCTTTACAGGAATATTATTTATAAAGAGAAACAATAACGCTATGCAAGTAATACTTTTCTGCTATTCTAAAACGATTGTCACTCAAATAAAACACCAATGTTAACACTAAAACAATCAGTTTACCATAAGGGTACCACACTTGGATTATTTTTAATGGACTTGTGTAAAAATATTGCTGCAACATCTATAATTATAATGTGACCAAATATTCAATAAAAAAACTATATGTAGTAAATTTGAGTAATAGACAATTAATTGGCTGTGGGTAGATATTTGCGAGCAATGTTGCTAGTATTTAAAAAATTAAGTCAAACCTGTTAACCAATGTATCTGTTAGCCGGGCTTACTGGGACTTAAAGTAGTTCGATGCTTTTAGAGCGTTTAGTCTGAACCATTACGAACTTCCTGAACACGCAAGAGGAATCCGCGCGAGATAGCATTCTGGCCATATATTATATATGGATAGCAATTTACCCGAGAAGGCCGAATCTGGGCTTGATCAAACATTCGAATTATACTCATGGTTACCATTTGTATATCGTGAAGGGCTGTTAATTTAAAAATATATATATTATATTCAGTGTGGTGACCCTCAACAACCATAATCCTAGAAATAATCATAGAACTGTATATACATTGTACACTTAAAACGAATTTGTGTTCTGTACGTCAGTGTCACTAGAATGCTGGTAAGCCGAATATTTCCGGTTGGAACTTGGCTAGAGTTGGTAACACTATAGTGGCGTGTTTGGTCAGCTGCTTGTCGAGGTGAGGGTCCGGCACCATGACCACTTGCATGCCCGCTTTGACGCCAGCGGTGACACCATGCGGTGAATCTTCGAATACTAAGCACTGAAAAGTTAAAAAATAATAATAGTTTTACTACTTTCATTTTGATTTTATATTCTACGTTTCTTTTTATAAGTCGGTTGAAAAATTTTCTGTTTTAAAAAAAAAAAGTTTCTTCAATTAAAATCATACCTTGGATGGGTCCGGTTTGTCGGGAAATCTCGAAGCCGCTACAAGAAATATATCCGGATGTGGCTTTCCAAATTTGACTTCTTTGTCACTGCTGCCCATCACCATATGATTGAACAAGCTGAACACTTCCTTGTGACTTGCGATCTTTGTTTCCACTGAGCGTTCGCTCGATGACGTCGCTAAGGCGAACGGAACTCTGCTTTTGTGCAGGTGACGAATTAATCTTTCAGCACCTGGAAATTAGATTATGATATTCAAATAGCTTGTGGTACAAAGTCTGACAGAGAGATGAATCTTTTCACACGTACCAGACGGAACACAGAGGTAAAAATAATGAACTTTAGTATTCAGCGTGCGCGATTATTTCGACCTGAGACTGTTCTATTGTCTTTGACTGTTCTATTGTCTATTAAAGGTCTATGGTCTTTGTTGTTGGGAAAATATTTAATTTCATTAAATATCATACATCATACAGTTGGATTTGGAACCAAGTTACACACATTACAAGAAGTAAGTTAAATATAAGATTGCACTATGTAAACACATTGTTATTTACTTTGATTACAGCAACTGTCTGGGCTGGTGATATGCAATAAACAAATAGTTATTCCCAAAGGAGTGGTCATACCTTACCCTATTGATTGTACACAGATCTATGGTTAAGTACTTCTGACAGCTGTAAGCCCGAATGCTTCTACACTTTTATCAGGATTGTGAGGTGAAAAAAAGTGATATTACTCCAACAAAACCATGATTTGGCCATTTTGTTCAATGCTCTGGCAGAAATAAAGCTACACAACTATTATTAAAAGGGACTTAATTTGACCAGTGCAAACTCAATGCTGTGCGTATTATATTTCCACCACTATGGAACCACTTTATTCAACTTGTTAAACACAATATTAATCAAATACTATTGTAATTTAGAATAGTTAACTAGAATGTTAGTAATATTTGTAGAAAAATGTTGCTAGCATACTTTTTTCTAAAAAAAACTTGTTGTAGGATCACTTCAGCTGAAGACGCTGACCGCGCTGACCAAGCGTGAAGCGGAGGTATAAATAATATACTTTTGTCAGTGAGGTTACGCCCTCACATAAAAAAAACAAGTATGCAGTTACGGCATAGAGGCAAAGCAGTCAACATACAATACGGCAATTAGGAATTTGCATTCCAACTGGCTAGTAAACTTAGTTTTTCATTTGTTCAGTAAAAATACAACACTTGGTTTTATACCCATACCAGGCACGCCCATGAATACTTGCCACAAGAAACCTAATGAGTTAGGTGAAACGCTAATATAATATAGTCTTTTTCTGGACAAAGCATTTGATGTAATTTTGAAGTATATTTAGAGTTGCCTCCTGTCTATTCTTGTTTTAAAGCTGAACAAGTTACCATCCAATAAAGGTGTTCCAGCCAGCATTGTATCACCAAGTTTCAGCAGCTGATCCCTGAATTCGTGTGGCGTGACTGGAAGTTTCAGCTCCTTGCATAGAATTTCTGATAACCTCTGTTCAGTGCCGCCAAGTACCATCATCATCAGTTCATCTGTGTATGTGTGCCCATATTTGGCACAAAGCTGGGTGATCATCTTCTTATACACTTGCTCTGTATCTGTGGAATAATAAGAATAATCATAACACATGAAACTGCAATAAATGAGGAAGTTTGTTTTGTAAAATGTTAACCATCATGACCAGGGGCAGAAATTTTTTTTAGTAATTTATAATCAATAGGTTTTTTTGTTATGAAATTCTCTAAAGTAGTTAATGTTTCACTAGGGGAAATTATATATATATGAATAAAAATTTATTTATTTATTATTGTTACATATTTTATACCATATTGCGAAGCCAGCTCGGCTTAGGGGTAATGGTTTCAATACCAACCTTTGGAACTATGCAAAGATCATACGTAATTTCAACGAAATTGATTATACAATCGTATCGAAATGAAAAAGTTATTCTACATCGTATAACGTAAATATAACCTTCAATACATTAACATTGACAACAATCAAAAAGGTCGAGCGCTTAATTTACACAGGTACTTACCTAACAGCAGACCGTCCATATCAAAAATGCAATGAGTTACTTTCCTCACATTATGTGATGCTAAAAATCTTCTTCCAATTGTAGTCGATATATTTTTTAACAAATAAAATCTCATTTTCAAATCTTCACTTAGTGTTATGTAAAATTATAATAAATAAACGTGACTATAAATCAGGATTTTCTGAATTACGAATTAACGTCTAAGATGTACCGTTCACAATGAAATAATAAAATAGAAAATTAATCGATAAAATACGGCGCAAGGCGATTTTAGTGTGTATCGTATCTAATTTGTGAAATGAATAGAATGACAACTTGATGTTTGATAATCAAAACGATGAATGAAAGAGCTTTTTAAATACGACATATACTGCAGTACACAAATTATAGCCGTCACTTTTCACTGCGTTAGTTTCACTATCGTGAGAGAAAGACAGCAAATGATTGTGTTGCTAGAATATATATACATATATATGTATAAAATTATTGTATAATACGGAAATAAATTTTATGGGTAAAAGTTTTTATCTTTATTTTATGATTAGTTAATAAATTCAGAAAAAGCTATTAATAGAGGATGAGAATTTTTAACTACTATGGCAACAACGATTGTGAAGTTTAGCTTTCCGGCTTTCGGCACACTTCAGTCAGCGGTAGTCGTGCTGCGATCGTCATGGATCGCAGTTGAGTTGTTGCGTGTTATTTATATGGCGTATATATTACTCAAAAAGTTAAGTTAAAAATATAGTTAACTGCACTTTTATTTATGAAACGTCTAGTAATATATTTTAGGACAGTCTAAAATAAAACCCCCGTGAACATGGCTGTGAACGTGTGTTGTTGTGTGAAACTGTCGCTTAACAAGAAATCGATTTTCGGTATGAGTATTAAGTACCAAATATTGTATTTGGTAATAGTTGCAAGTTTATTCGCCACTGTTTCATCCGCGGACACTGAGATATCCTGTGCAAAAGTGAAAACTTTCTTCGAAAAGAAAGGAGTGTTGTCGGATGTTGATATACAAGAGCAAGCAAATTCAGGTGAGAATCACGCGCTATCTTTTTTAACCAAAGTGATAGCGATTTAATGAAGATAAATATAGATTAAAAATACAACTGTGAGTGTTCAATAGAAGTTCAGTACAAAAAATAGTAATTTCTATTTAAAGCGCGCGCCACCGGAGTGCACGCAAGAATCGCAGCCAGTAATTATTATTCCGATTAAATGTAAATAAATATTAATTTCTACATTGCAAAAAGTGAAATCGATAAACAGTAATTACAACATAAGAGAAATAGATAATTGATTGTTAAGCAAATACCCTTAGTGTTTTAGTTATTACCCACAAGAAAATGTTATAAGATTTATTTTTACTAAAAATAAATTATGGTTTATTTCTTAAATGTCTGTATGAGCATAATTTTTTATTATTTAAAATAGGTTAAAACTCTCCGATAGCCTCTTATGAGATTTATTATTAGTGGCTATGTGTTCAAATTTTACATTTTACAAAATAATCTTTAGTCATCAGCAATGCGGTCATCGTTTTGAGATATTTATTAGTAACATTCGTGGGGTAGCTAAGGGGCCGGTATCTATTGTTATTCAAGAAATTTGGAACCCCCGCGATAACAATCTTACAATGGCTATAGATATATACCTGGAGGTAACACAAGTCGAGACATGAGTTTTGTGTTTAAATATTACTGTTCCTAGTATTGATGACTACAAGACTAAAACATCTCACTTCTAAATTCAGGGTTCGATTCTTAGAATAAATTAATATTTGTGTTATCTTAGTAATAATAATATAATGCATTATTTTATGACTTTTTTGTCTGTTTTATGCATATTCTATATTGAATTTTGAATCTCGGAATATTCGATCAAATGGACGGGACGCTGTAAGTGATACTAACCATCAGATAAATTGTGACCAAAAATATTTTAGTATTATATATTTTTCCTGTTTACCATAATTATCTTTAAGACGTACAGCACTAGTGTTTGTGTTCAAAGATATGCAACTGTTCTTTCTAATGAATAAGTTACTATGAGTATTTTTTTTAAATTCAAACCACTCAGTTAATTTAATCTTGCGGCCATGGGTTATAAAGATAAGTTCGGTCCAAAAGAGGTCCGTAGATCGTGGGTGTATTCGTTGCAGTGGGCGTAATTATGAAATGCATACATTGCCACATAAATACACCTACATTTCTGCGAACCGAATCTTACGAGCCTTTTGCCTTACAATACAAATAAGATTTAAATCAAGATTCATCTTTATTTTATTGGTATTAAAGTTCAATTCGTGTCGTCGCTGTAATGTGAGGAAGTGCCATTAAAGTTAAAAGCACGAAGCGGTAGGCAGGTAATGGCTTATGTAGGCGAACGAGGTCTTTTGCGGACGTGGTTTCGATACGGTTTCAGACGCTCTTGGCCGAGATAAGCTCGGCATCAAAAATCTATACTAATATATGGGTATACGTTTTATTTGTTGCCTTTTACTGCAAACACTATAGAGAGATAGACTACATAATATGTATGTATATTTGGATAGAATCCATAAACATAAGCTGAGCGCTTTTTTTTTCACATTTATCTACTAAATATTCACTTTGCTTTTGTTTTTATTTTACGTATTTGTTTTGTTTCTTTGAAACCAATAGTATGATGAAACAAATAAACGTGTATTCTATTCTTTTCTATTCTATATGATACTTTTACCGTAAGATGACACACGGACAGGACGAGGTTTTAGTATGTATATTGTAGATACTCATCTGGAACTTTTTTTTTATATAATCCAAGCAGACCTTTGGAAAAGTGGATGGCTAGTAAGTTTATAATTTATATAAGACTGATACGGAATAAGAAAAAAAACAAGAATAACGTTGTGTTGCTCTGTAACCACATTAAAAGTTTATTCTTGCTTTTGATAAACTGTACAAAGTAAATTATGACATATACTATTCTATTTCTTTTTTCATTGACATCACTGACAAGTCATGGAGTCTATAGAGGTTTTATACAAAAAAATAAATATTATTATTTTTTACATTGATATAACTAAAACGCAAATATGTATTTGCTGCGCCTCGAGTCTAGACTAAACCAATTGCCTACAAAATGAAAGTTCATTGGCGTTATGGTAATCGATATTTGTTAGTTTTACTAGTCTTTTAGTTCATTGGTGGTGGTATGGTTTAACAACGGCGTACCACTGGCACGACAATCGTGTTATAGTATTTGACAAAGGAATGTTTTTTTGAATTTGAGTTGAATCAGTCAGAAAGAAGCAGACTTGGGACAGACTTAGATCTTCTCGCAAAGAAGGACATAAGGACGTAGTCCGCCACGCTACTTAACTGTAACCGGGTGTGGTACATCATTATAATTAAATTATAATAAAAAATAAACTAATAATACAGATAAATTTTAATTAAAGAGATATAATTTTAATCTGTGTATGTAGTACGTATCTAGTTCAATATAAGGTTGCAGCTTAAAGCGCTTAATGCTTCTAGAGCTTAAAAAAGGCTTATATATATTCAAGCGCTTGACTTGAATGAACGGTTTTCTAGCAATCTCTATTCATTGCGATTTCTTTCAACTGTTCTTACGACACGACATTTAATTTTTCATTCATTCGTTCTACACAGTTTTGGTCTGCTATTTTCCTTCTTTTTTAGATTAATAATGTTTTCTTAGAAAATTATCTTAACAATTAATCATGACTAAACCTTAGGTTCAAAGTTTTCGTAGTGGCGGCAGCAAGTATTTAGTACTGTATATTACATTATTTGTAGCTTTTTTTGAGGAAATCAATATCTCTATTGATCTCTTTTAATTTTATTTTTAAATACGTTAGGATTACAAAAATATTAATTAATGTTAGTGGTTATTTAAATTAAAATCGGTTTTTATACAATCCGACTCGATCGACGATCGCTTGTCAAGGTCGCCCACGAATTCAATTCGAATGCGCACAAAAACGAGGACTTGAAACATATACATTTTTTATAATTTATCTTATACTAATCGAGTTAATTTATCGAAATTCTCTATTAAATCATTGTAAATACTTTGTTAGTCTGTTATACATCTACGTATATCTATAAAATCAAAAATATTAACGGCAATCAGCCAAAGGGGCCATTTCTTTTTACGAGCTCTCGCGCTGTTACTAAGAGCACTCTTAGAGACCGATTCAGTAAAGTCGCCTAAAAATCGATGACGTCAGAAGAGTATTACATCACCAATGATACTTGACTGCTGATAGCAAAATGATCATGTATAGTGAATTATAATGGCAATGAATCATTACATCCCTTTCCGGTGAGCAGCGGACGTTTCGTGCATGTCCTCTGAGAAGCTTTGGTATTTAATTGTCCGCAATATATTCGCATAGTGCCGGTAGTCGGCGCGCCACGTTATGAATACCGACTTGCGAGTGTTGCATGCTTATTATTGCAGTTAGGGTTGCCAATGCTCTCGAGAATTAATACGCCACAAGACTATCAAATCTTTTCGAATTGCAAGTCAGTATTGCTTAGTTTTTCGGTTAGGTTAATTTGGACCGATTTACCCGATTCTGTCTTACAGTTTTCGGGGGTTTGTATGATTACTTGACCGAATTCGCCATTACTTATCTAACTTATGAGTGACACTGGTCCACATAAGAGGTTTTGGTGGACAGACATAAACATTTTATTTATCGGCATTATAATTTATAGTAATTTATAATAATTATTAACAGAATTTAAGAGAAATTGAAACAAAATACAAAAACAAAAAAGGAAGGAACAGACAAAAACGGCATGATGCCAACATTGGATACCGTCTCAGCAAGTGCAAGGATGCGACAGCGCTGATTTTCAACGGTACCCGGGACTACCCAATTTCGTGTCGTGCGCGCGCTATAGAATAGAATCCCTTTACATAGAATTTATACATATATAATAATGAATATTTATAAGGATGAGACTTGTGTATTAATATATATCTTCATTTATATTATACCATCGTTAATGTCTGTCTTTCGGAATGATCGTTCAAGTAAAACACTAATAAGGAAGTCACAGACAGATAAGACATGATTATTTTTTTTAATTTTACAATTCTTTTTCATCAGATTATAAAAATAAGCTGTCAAGTAGACGGCCAGCAATTTCTATTCGCATTTCACCTTATCGAGCCTCATATATGTGGTGAAGCCCATCGCAATATGACGGGCACAAATTTTAACACGTGATTATTTAAGACACTCTTAACGGAGTAAACAAAAACTCATTGGTCCAAGCCGCTTGGCACTCGAATCCAATTTATTAGGTAATAAAATTCAAAAAAGTGTTGCCACTATTTTCATTTAAAAATATAATAGATTTTATAGCCATAATCATTTGCTACGTTCTGTAATTTTCTTTTGCATTGCTGGCAGCCCTATAGAGCGGCATGCAAATAGCTTTGTATAACTCGATACGCGGGCCCATCTATCAGGTTTTGTGGCCATATTAAGAGACGAGTCGTCAGCTTAGCTCTTAAATTGCGATCTCCGTCGTAGCGGGGAATCGGGCTTGCTCTTGTCGCGGACGATTTGTCGGCATCGTTCGAACACGCCTAGTGCAATGCAGCTCGTTTAATTGGATGCAGCCATGCGCGTATAATTTAAAAGATTAATTTTTAATAACGTAAGACTGTCCGCTTTTATTTATAACTGCTATTATTATCGTGCGCTATTTTAACGGTATAAGGGAGAAACGATCGAATACGTCGCATGTTTAAATGATAGTTGTTAATTTTTAAGACCTACGCTGACAGGGAAGTTGGCTCTATCAGTTTTTTAGAATTTGAAAGGTGGCACAGCATTTTACGACATATTAGTTAAGCGTTCGACTTCGTGCTCCTGGTTTCGAATCCCAAGCGGCTTGTATCAAAAAGTTTCATTTTAAGGTATCACTTACTATTTCGTTTTATGTAGGTATAAATCTTTCTCTATTTATTATTATTATTCATTTATTCAAATAAGTAACAAAGACTCATCATTATTTTAAATAACTATGAAATAACAACCTTAGATTAAATTATAAGATTAAAATATAAAATTATTATTATAATTATTTGATTATAATATAAAATAAAGAATATAATATAATATTATACTAAAGGCTTAACTATGCTTATGAATACCATACCCCATCTGTTTACATAAACACAGTCAAGCCTTTGAGCAATCATGCTCAGGATGCTGTTGGAGCTGGTCCGCACCCTGCGCACCAGAGATGCACTCCTCTTGCGCATTGTCGCAAAAAAGCATGCCATCTGTGCATCCGCGAACATCCCCGATGCACTACAGAAACGGGGCAACCCCAACTTAGCGGGGTACATAAATACGAACATGTTAAATCCTAAATGTGACAGAGGGTATGAGTAGTAAGTAATTTTTTTAAGCGAACGTTCCGAAAAATAGAAAATCATTGCTAGAAGCTAGCTGGGAAGTCGATCGTAAGATAAGTATTTACACTTCACTGCTGTATAAAAGTATTTTCTCGTAATGATTGTTCATAATTTGAGGAGGAATGTATTTGTGTATATACGCACAATTTCTTAATATAACTTACCCTAAATACGCACAACAATAAAATTGCAGCTTCAGTTGACAGAACAGCAGAAAATGGACGTTGTAGAGGTAAAAATGTGTTTAAGAAGCCATTGGCATTAGTTTACACAGTACACGCACACAAACATTAAACATACACAAGCGCATTTATATATAACTCCCAATCCGAACTTACATCTCTGAATCACTGACGGCCACAAAAAAATGTATTAATTTATTTATTGTATAAAAATGTATTATTTTACTCTTATCTAAAAATTGTAAATACCTTCGTTGGCCTGTAAGGTAGTCTGTAAGGTATTAGTTGATACATACTATATTAAAGACTGGATTTTGCGATAAAAAAAAACATTGAAATGATTTAATTTAGTTTTCGTATTCGTTATGGAATTATTCCACTTACACCTATAATATTTTTAAATATAATATAAAGTAAAAAGAACGTAACATAACTCCGTATCATCTAACTTGAGGACACATTCCCCCGCCAACTCATCGAGTGGTGGAAACGTGTAGGACACTTCGCCGCTGAGATATGAGTCTTCAAATGTCAAGAAGTACCACTCAACAATCCTCCGTCTCTATAAGCACGTCTGGTGAAAAATTAACGACTTAGCAAACCCTATAACGTATAGCAAAGTCTAGAATTATCGAATTATGTTTAAATTTGATATATGGATTTCACATACTACGATTGAAAAAAATTATTTGCCTTCGTTTACAAAATTATATTTAACGTTATGACCGATAGTTAAACTTATCGACGAAATAAACTTATCCCTTTCGGGCGCCCTCGAATCGGAATGCTTGCGCGTAATATAGTAACGTTCCAAGGTGAGATTACCCCTCACCGGAGGGACCTTTGTGTCGGGTTTCTACGAAAATAGGTTCAAGCTAAGCTACCTAAAAGCTATGCCACCTCTGGATCCGGTGAAGCAGTGAAAGTCAGCTTCTCTGGTTAATCTGTTCAGGTTCGTCAAAAAAGTAGTGTTTCTATAATTTCTTTAAAAGCCACTGTTTGAGTCGGGTTTCGGCTCTTTTAGACGCCCTGGAATCGCTATGGTAATACCATTAGAGTAAACAGGGGGTCATTCTGTCGTAATGCTCTCAATAGAGGTTCAGGCTAAACGACCTAACAGCTCTGCCGCCTATCAAATCCGGTGAAACGGTTGCGATCAACTTCTCTGGCCGGTCAGCTAAATGTGTTATAAAATATGTTTGTCACAAAAAACTGAATTATAATACTCTATAGCTTATTCTATGACGGATTTAAAAAATGACATATTGTTTATATATACTCTTTACTATATTTACGCTAATATTACTCTTTGATAATACATTTTAGAGATTTTATCGCGTTTGAATTAAAAGTCGTCCATCCCGCTGCTAAGAAAATAACCATTGTAAAGTATTCGAAATGTCAGGAATTCAAAAATAAGGTTAAACTCTGTAAAATCCGTAGATAAAGTTTTATTCAAAATTTTTGTGTATACACGTAAACGTCACACAATCTTAGGCTATACTTGTTTTTACGACGTTTTCCTTGTTCAAAAACTCATAAAGAATTCATCACGAAATGTCCGAGCACCGTGAATCTCCTTAACACGCCTCAACTTTAAGGATGTGTGTCGTTATCGTTAGATAGAGGTATCCTGTTTTGATACTTTCCAAACCGAGCTATCTATCACGGCTGTCACAGGAGGCGCATTCATAGATAACGCGCGTCTGCTGGAGAGATGGGGCACCTTAAACTTTGGGATTAAGCCATTTATGTTTTTTAAAAATACTTACTGGCCGTCAATAACATAATCGGTATGGCCGAATACAATTTTTTATTATTATTCATTTCTTTTTTACTTCAAAGGTTAAGACTTCCTTTTGATTTTGTGAAACATAAATGATATCATGTAACTCCATCTATAATATATAAAAGTCTGTATGTATATTCTCTATGGGCTCCGAAACGGCTGGACCAATTTTGATGAAATTTTCAGGCGATCATCTGATTAACCCCACAGGTAATGCTATTAGGTGTTGCTGTGAAGGTCGGTAGTGATGTAATCATATATCACAGTTTTTGCTCAGTTTTTTGGCCTATTTAGTGCCATGCTAATGTATTCCCTCTAGTAATATAATTTTGGATTGGCGTTTTTTTACTGCGTAAAACTAATGATCCTTTGGGTACCTGTGATCATCCGAAATATGGTCCCTTAAGCTCTTCCTATGTCTGATCAAAGGAAGTATCAACAATTTTGTTGTCTATTACCATGGACCATATCATAGTAAATAAGAGATTTTTTTTATGAAATTGATTATAATTACTTTTTTTTTTGAAAAGAATGCTCACAATATTTTTTTTACACTCTTGTTTACTACTATAAATTAGCTTAGGCTTGTATTGGAGATGGTTAACGTCAATAGTCGAATGGTGGATTCGAACACACGACCTCAATATTCACAGATTGCTACCCTAAACCATTAGGCTGTTGACGCTATAAAAGAAGAATACTTATTAAAATACTAAAAAAGTGTCAATAGCCTCATGGTTTAGACTATTCATGAATATTCTGCAAAACGATAAGTCAAGGTTAAAGCTATATTGACGTGAAACATATCCTAGCACTGTTTAACAAGAATAGTATTTTCAGTTATAACAAAATTGGTTAGCATTAAAAAAAAAACACAAATCTTTCAAAGATATTGAACAACAAAAATATTCAAAGTTACCTAATTAGACAATACTATTTTTTATGTGTCCAAAAAATGCCCAGGCCATAAAATATTTGTTGGTTACGAAATAATTTGACATTTTAACGGCGACCATTTTGATTGAGGAATATTTTTATAGAATGACCTTTACTAATTTCCGTTTAATTTACTCGACATCCCACGTAATGGTTTTATAATTTGAAGGTTTTGATTTATTGGCTTTAAAATTATTGTCATTTAATAAAAGAAAGTCATGATTGCGATGCGACTGAATAGTTTGCATACTAATACAGCGACATGGAATCAAGATTGTGTTTAAAAAAGATATGATGAGATGTCTTTCACTGCTATGGTGCTTTGCTCACTAATTCAAAGTGATCATTCATGAACGACGATAATAATCTGTCAGCTCTCCATGTTTTTTCATCTTTACTTACAATTAATTCCGTAACTTGAAAAGAGACGCCAAATAATTCATGTTAAAATTACTACGGCGGATCCTGTAAGGAAACATTCGACTTATCTAACATGATTTTTATTATGAGTCGGCGAAGTAGTTGGGTAGGTAGGAAGATTAAATCAAAGAAAACTAAGAAACAGTGACATACATTTCAAATTCTTATATAGAATAGAGATGGAAGGAGGAGAATGTTTTTTCATCATGTGTCGTAAGATGCATGTTTCACAAAATGTTTTAGCGTATATTGTTGATTTCTCATTATAATTATTTATTTACGATGTGGGTAAAATACTGTGACGACTGAGCGTGTATCTAGAGAGTTCCCCAAACTTTTTTGTGTCGTAGACCCCTTGCCATGTTTTTCCGTGTTGGGTAGACCCCCCTACTTACCTGATATTGATTACCTGTAAATTTCTAAATGTAGTGAAGTTAAGTGTTAAAAACTTAAAGTAAAAACACATGTTAATTTATACATTTATTAATTTAATTTAAATTAAAACTACTCAAAATAAAATTTTGTATTTGTTATGTAAAATATACGTAACATTAAATAAACTATAAATAAAATAACATAAGCAATAAGTCAATATTTTTAGTGAGAAATAGGTAAATAAGTACTATCAGTGTATGTGTTGAGATCCACTATCGTGGACCCCCATTTTCCAATTTTTTTTTCGCTGACGTAACCCCTTAACCCATAACCATAACCCCTTGCAGGTTGTCATAGACCCCTAGAGGTCGATATAGACCACTTTGGGAATCACTAAGCTAGAGTATTAAATTCGCTGTAGTTTCTGTTATGCATTTCACTGGTTTCTTGCTATTTCTCGTTATGCTTTAATTTGTGTCACATGGGCAACGCACATGATAACAGATAAAAAAGTAATCAAAACATAGGTGTTCAATTTAAAAACTTACTATATTAAATTATTATCAATATGTTGTCTTTATCATCTGACTAACATAAGCGCACATGTTGACAGCATTCCGAATTCGATAGACATCATCCTATGGAATCGATTGTCACCAGCGGTATTTCCGAATCCTTACAACTTTAAGGCCTTCAACAAGAGAGCTCCTACTTAAAGTCCTTTTCAACAGACTTCAAAAGAAGGAGGTTCTCAATTCGTGTGTATTTTTTAGTATTTGTTACCGCATAACTTTGGACGAGGTGAAACGATTTTGATGATTCTTCTTTTATTTAAAACTGGTGCTTCCCGTGTGGTCCCATTTGGACAACAATGGGATCCATAAGAAAACCATATAAGTCGTAAATTTGCATCAAGTATGTGCGCCACAAATGGACGAATAACTCAATATCACGGCAACCAATTTCATTTTTTATTGAAAAGGCAGGCTTTAAGAGCAGTTTGATGAAAGTTTAGTTCCATTCTGATTAAATTTGATTTCGTAATATTTCTACGATAATTCGACCGCGTGTAAAAGCGAAGCGTACATCAATTTGAATTCGGTTTTTGTTATTACTCGTAAATGTTCTTATAAAAAAGATAGACATATTTCCTTATCATCAAATAGAATAACGCTCAAGCACTGGCTTAGAATATTTATAAAGAAAACATATCAAATTTATTCAAATGTATGCGATAGGCAACACCGGTGAGCATTTTCGAGTTTGTATTAACAATTATGAAGCGATTGTGTCCGTGTCCGTGCGAAGTGTTCCCGGAATATCGACTCTCACGAAATCCTAATAAATAGTATGACATACAGTATATGGCGGGTGGACGCTTGACAAGGCATCAGTGTTAAGCAAACACCGCGGGGTCGACGACCTACCACCGGCGTTCATACTTATTGATTAGGTCCCACGTGATTACTGATACATCAGCTCACGCCGCGCAGGGAAAGTTTGGCTACACGCTCGTTTTGTATTTTTTAAGTAAAACTTCTATACGCACGCTTGGCTCGGGGAGTAAGCTGGTGAATCCGTTATGAAAAGTGTGATCGGGCGAGGAGATATAAGTTAGTGAAGATTGATACATAATTACCCACTGAGCACAGGCCTCCTCTGTGAAGAGAGAAATATTGGTGGCTTCAAAATTGCCCAACTCCTCGCAGCTATTTATCAGCCAACAAAGTCGACTTTCACCATTAGACAATGCGTAAGCTAGTTTGTCCCTTTTCCTTTAATTAGGATATTGGCTGTACGATCTTATGCCCTTTTTAAAGTAATTTCATTATCTGAATGGTATATTTACTATATACCCAGTATACTCGGAGTTGTATCAGTTATATAAAACATGTATTTGGAAGTAGGTATTAATTCCGAACCCTTACAAAAAAGGTCCTAATATCCATTTGGCACATACCTGCATACGAAATAAGATTACGTCGTCCATTATCAAGGCTTTCATATGAACCCCTTTCAATTGAGTTAGTTGAATGGGACCCATCAGTCACAGGCTATGTCAGAGCCTTTTGTGTGGCATTCCATAACCAATTCTTCTGTAATTAGGCCCTCGAATTACGCGGGAAACAGGATGCCGCCACAGACAATGAATGTAGGCGTGTTTTTTTTCTCGTGCGATAACAAGGAATTCGCAATTAAGGATAGTCAACTGCTTGATCCTTTTTATTGTTGGATGGGGATTTATTTAATATTTAAATTATCCTTTATTATTAAAATTAATATTAAAATTATTAAAAAAAATAAAATAGCCTTTATTGCCTTCAAGTTTCTTTACAATAATAAAGTAAAAACGGTTTGCCTACTTACTGAACTAAATTAATTTGTTAATTCTACGTTTTTAATACTAAATTTTAATACTCGGCAACTGCTTGTTTTGTTGATTGATTTCCACGAATGTCTGTCTTTTGCTACCCGGCTCCACAGCGGACCAGCTATTCTTTTAAATTCGACTTCCCATCTTATAATTTGTCTACCTCTACTTCTTTTGCTATCTCTTGGATACCATTCTGTTATTAACCTTGTCCATTTCTCTTTACATTCTCTTAGCATGTGTCCTATCCAACACTTATTAATTAAAATTATACATATATATATATAAATGCCCAACGTTTTGAGTATTTCTCAGGGCCCCAAGTCTAAACCCATTTTGTCAAAATGAAAGTTCAGTAACAGCGTAGTTGTCAATTTTTGCTAGTTTTATATCTATTAGTTTTTTATTATCTGCTAATTCAGTTGTGCCCCTATGGTTTCCTAATGACGTACCACTGACACTCAATTATCGTTTCCACTTTCGCCATTTGTTAATTTCGTACATAACATATCAATAAATAACAAATAATCATAATATTATCGAAAAATTTTATTGAAAATTACATATTAAATTTTTTTATTAGTAGATTACTGTTGGTACAATGACTGAAAAAAAATGCATTTGAATTGAGAACTCCTCCTTTCTTTGAAGTCGGTTAAAATCCTGCCAAAAAATTAAAAAGAACATTTTACATAGATTATAGATCGTTACAACCGTCTCGAATCGTCAGGTCGAATTGAAGGTCGCGCCTGACGTGAACTTAGCAATTTACCAAATTGTTATGTCAACCCACGTAGCGGCCACGTGCACACAACTAAATGTATCCTGCAGTTAATAGGGTTGCCACCGTCGAAAGAAACAATAGGAAATGCAAACATCGGTGTTCCGGTGGGAATGGAATGTTCACACGCCGTCCTCGATATCTTTATGCCGTGATATTCATGTGTCGATTGTAGATGTCAAATATCCAAGTATAGTGCTAATAGCTTAGCTTGCGGTATATAAAATGATTAATCGTAGGATAGAATCCGCTATTCGATTGTAATGTCGACATAGCTATACTAATAATATACCCACCAATACATCTCTCCCCTTTTATGGGACTTCAGACAAATAACATATATAAGCTAAGGATTTGTGCAGTTGTAAATGCCTTCGGGTATATTTTTTTTGACGAACTAACACAGTTGGCACAGAGAAGCTGGCCTTTACTGCTTCACCGGATTTGAGAGGTGGCACAGCTCTTAGATCGCTTAGCCTGAACCTCTATTAGGTGGTAACTCGACACAAGGGTCCCCCCGGTGAGGGAAACCTTCGGGTAAGCCCCCGCAATATAAAAATATGTATGATGTAAAATAACTCGACGAATAACAAGAGATATTATCTTTTAATGTATATAAGGTTTTATTTTATTGGAAGTAAATATTAAAGTCAATGTGTTGCTTTAGAGTAAAAGACATTTAAAGTTTTGTTAAAGTTAAAATGTCGAATCCAATAATATTTTAAAATAAAAGAAGTGACAATAGATTATTAAAAAAAATAAAATAAATCTTTATTGGTCACCAAAGAAAATGATTCAACATTAAAGTGAAGTCCCTGACTCCTGAGCTAGGTTCTATGGGACCTGTGTGACAGGAGTCAGTGTATTATTATATGTCACTGTTATGTAGCAAATAGCTTCAAAGGTAAGAAGTTTTTTTCTTTTTTAATTTCTAAGCAAGTGCTTGACCACGATCCCACCTGATGTTAAGTGGAAATGCAGTCCTGGATGGTAAGGCGCACTAGCTTAGTAAATGCCTATTCACTCTACTCTTGAAAATAACCACATTTTAATCGGATGGAAAGACAGACGCGGGCAAACTATTCCAGTCCTTTACTGTACAAAGAATGAAAGACAAAGCAAATCGCTTCGTTCGGGTTTGAGGGATGTTGAGGTAAGACATTAAATTATATTATATATTCTCTACATCTATATACTCGTAACGCTTTTGATCTGATCTAGTTTATAGAACATTTTTTTTGTTTATCGAAAATGCTGTTTATAATCAGTTCTTACCCAAACCTGTTTAGTCTGCGGAGACGTGGTGAATTTTACATTCATGTTGACTCATTAATTTATGAGCCGTGGCAAGTCAGTAATCAGATGTGAGCCTTAACTTTCAAAGTACGTGATATACATCGATTTCCGTTGCCGGTACCATCAAAGGTGGAAAGATTCGACGGAAAAAAGTTACTTTGTCAATAAATAACCATCGTAAGGAAACATGCAGAAGTGAAGCATGTCAATTGTTATTGAGGCTACATGCGCTTGAGTTACATTACTGCATTTAGTAGTTAATGAGACTGCTGAAGGCTTCTTCTTTCTTCTTCTACCATACATCTTACTCTCACACACATAAAGTCAACGAACACGTACACGGGCGACGTTGATAAGTTAATACTTTTTCTTTTTTAAAAGAAAGCTAGCAATATTTCTTTTTTTCAGAAATATTACCAACAATCTTGTTAACCATTCCAACTAAGCTTAAGCTTGTGCTAGGATATGGTTCACGGCAATAGTCGAATGGTGGATTCGAACCCACGACCTTACGATTCGCAGTCCGTATCCTAAACCATTAGGCTAATGACGCTTCTTTGTGTCCCACTTACATTTAAGTTATACTTACTTATACTTAAACCCGTAGGAAATATTTTTTTTTGTTGCAAAAGGCATGACTTACCAGTTATGAAATAATCACAAACATAAGTAACGCCAGAATAAAACCGAAAAATAGAAAACACATTGATAGATAGATTTTTTTTTATTATACAAAAATATATCTACAAAGGCGGAATTTAATGCTTTTTATTTTCTCGCAGCTAACCGTTTTGTTTTAATCGAATCCATCTAATATATAGCTGGGATTCAAATCCAAGATATAACAGTTCGAGATTCTATTCTTAATTCGAACTTTATTTTATTACTCTACATTATCCAGCAATGTTTCTGACTTCGTTCGTTACAGATTGTAAAGGGCAAATTACCTACATGTGCTTAGTTAAATTGAAGGTATTAAAGGACTTTATATGTAACCGGACATTCCACTAGGTGAGCAGGTGGCGACCTGTTGCAGACCGGTCTGGTGCCGCGCCCACTGAACGCGACTTGGCGGGAAAAAAAGAGTATATTCCGCCATCTTTGGCCGCTTTTGTCGACCGAAATCAATTATGCAAAAGTCGGATGACGGACGAATTCATAATTAACCACTTATCTTAATTAACTCTCAACTTGTTTATTTTATTTTTAATCTGGATCGCCAGTACTACAATTATGCGTAAAAGAAGCCAATACAAACTTCGTCCATTTGAACGTGTATACCGTAGAGCTGGTCGAATCGTCGACTCAGGTCTTTCCATTTGACCCTTTGGGTATGCGAAGAAATGTCGAAGCTCGTTGCATTCTCTATAGCATTTACCATGGGGAATGTTCTGGTGACTTATTCGGAATCATACCAGCTACCGATTTTCACTACCGCACATCGACTAGACAAGACTACAATAAAGTTTTCCCGTTCTTTCTAGACAGTGAAAGCAATCGTTTGCATGTCAGGCGTTTCACTTAGCCCTGTAGATCCTATATGTGACAAGTACGATAAATCCCGATAGCAAGACGTAAAGTCAAACTTTGCCTAGACTAATACTGATTATGTATATAAAAAAAAATATTTTATAACAGCCCAAAAATAATTTACTAAATAGGTTTGTAAATTATGCAGAGTGAGGGCATACAATAAAAGAAATGAACAACTCAAAACAGAAACTCCCCCTTTTTTGAATTCGCTTGCAGAGCAACAATAAAAGTTTTATCGTTACAACTTTCCGCTGAAAGTTGAACATGCATATAAAACATTTTGTACAATTTGATGGTCGGTATGCGCAGTTACTTTAAGTATCTTGCGCAACTTAAAAGGAGTAAATATTTAAGTACGTACCAATTAAGGTAGGCAAGAGGTAATCATTAAGTTAGGGTCCCCACCCAACGTATACAATCGTACCGGTTTTTATGTCGGACACTAAGAATCGGTTTAATTTCGTTTTGAAACTAAAATCAAACTTACCATACTTTTATCGTGCATTGATAACTTGGTCCATTGACTTACGACGCGCTCTGATGGTATTGTCTTGTGGAAATGTGTTTGTACATTTGAATTTGTCTGTATAAATTGTACTATGTACTAATACTTAGTACGTAATTAGTTGAGATTATAATAGAATATTGACAATATGATATGAATATTTGTTACCTCGTAAGTTTCGACTGAGATAATCGATTTGGACGATTTTTTTGTTTGGAAGCTGGAGCTTGCCGTGTGGTGCTAATTTTTTTTTAATTTTAACAATGGCATCCATGACCAAACCTAAGTAAAATATTAGTCATAATAATAAGCGTCAATAGCCTAATGGTTTAGGGTACGGCCTGCGAATCGTAAGGTCGTGGGTTCGAATCCAGCATTCGACTATTGTCGTGAACCATATCCTAGCACAAGCTTAAGCTTAGTTGGAATGGTTAACAAGATTGTTAATAATATTTCAGGGGAAAAAAAGAGATACTAAATATTGCTTTATAAAAAAACAAAAAAAAGCCTTTAATTTGCATTATGTACGCTACAAATGTTCGAATAATTCAATATCACTCCAACCGATTTCTGTGATCATCATTGGATTTTTTAGGAAAGTATGTCCTTGAGGAGTTCTGATTTATTCTATTTCGTAATATTCCTACGATAATTCTGAAATACAAAGAGGTCGTCTGCGTTTTATAGCGATTAACGTTTGATTCGATTTGTACTCTGTTGTTATTTTTACCCGTAAATTTATTATCATTTATGTGCTTCATCATCATCAGCCCGTACCAGTCCATTGCTGGCCTTCCCCAATGGCTTCCATCATATACATTTTGCATATACATCATATTGTATTTTGGAGAGTGTGCTCAGTAACTACATTATCTAATTCCCCCATCCCCGTTCCACCATCGGACTTTAAGACGCACTGCAGGATTTCATCCTTTTGTTGTGAACATCCCTCAAACCCGAACGAAGCGCTTTGCATCGTCTTTCATTATTCGTACAGCAAAGGTCTGGGGTAGTTTGCCCGCGTCTGTCTTTCCCTTCGATTACAATGTGGGTATTTTCAAGAGCGAATATTTTTTTTAAACTTTCTAAGCAAGTGGCTTATTATTCTTCTTTTTTTTATTATTCTTATATTGCAACCACAGACCTGTGTCCGTGCTCTTTTCCAATACACTTAAATTGTTTACTCTGCGTTTGTTAAAAAGTGCCACTTCACACAGTTACTATTTTCGTTTTTTTTTATATATATATAATGCCTGAATTTGGAGGTGGCCAGAGATAGTTTTGGGTTCACGCGTCGCAGACGCCCCGCTGCATTGCTATTAGCTTCTTCGCGACCACTGTGTCTCTGCTTAAGCTAAGCAAGTGGCTTAGAACGTTTAAAAAAAATATACGATCTTTCTTTTTCCCCATCCAGCTACTACCGGCTAACCTTATAAGGTCGTTGTCACATATGTATAGACATATAAAGATGTCAGAGGTGAATAAGCTACTTATACTATCCGGCCTACAGAATTTATTAGGAGTCAACTGATTTAAAAGCCTTTCTAGCTCACGAAGTAATTACGATTATAAAACATAATCAACGATCTACCATTCAAAAGAATCTGTATAAAACCCTCTTTGAATTAATTACTACGCAGCTCTAATAAAAACACACTATTGAGTAATTAGACGTTTATTGATTAGCAAAGAAAGTTGATTGAGACGCGAGCGCGTTACATTTATCAAACGCACCGACGTATGCTACGTTTGGTTCCCGCATGAAATATGCGCAGACGTTGTCGTTTCGATTTCTATAGTAGTAGTAGAATACGAATCGTGTATCAACTGAGCACGGAGAGATAGGGTTGGTAGTTGTAAAAATTAATTATTTTCAGGTCGCACAAAATAACTTTTTTTATTGGGAATTGCATATATATATTCACTATCTCGCCCAAGGGACTATTTAGGTAGCATAGTCTGAGTGGCAACTGTAAACGTCCATTAATAGCGGCCCCGAGAAGGACGACGACACGGAGTGGTGCCGTAAAATCGTGGCAGTCCGCGAAGGTTTTGGGGTAAGCGACTTTGAACCCCGAGACGGGCTAGCCCAGCAAAGCGCAAAGTTGTGGTTGCGTTCCTTACGGAGATCTCACGAACCCTCGGTTGCGTTGATGGCGACCACCGTGGAAAGAGGTAGTACTTAGTAGGTAACATTTTTCACATCTCGACAGAATTTCAAATTCCATATTGATGGCTCCATGCGTTTCTTGCGTAACTTTCATGCCGTACCCGTAAGCTCATTTGTCCCTTTTCGTATAAGAAAGAGATTCGTCGTTATACTTTGACTTAACATCATTATATTTAAATTACTAATGAGTCATCTATTTATTTTATACTACTGATATACTAAAACCATCACGGAAACACGGTGCATTTTTAGTATAAGTATCATAATCTAATTTTGAAGGAAATAGGGACACCTAAACTCTCCAATTACTCGCATATATATACAGGTCCCGTAATTTATAGTACAACGGTAAGTGCGTAGTAGGTGACTGTATTGCCTTGACAAGAAAAAAATGTAAAATGTCTGTTTTTAATTGTAGTTGTGGCCGGTAATTGTAGAAGCGCAGTTACCAATGCGCTTCCAATTAATAATATCCGTGGCGAAAATAAGCCTACTTATTTTTCGTTATAGTATTTAAAATATCATACAAGGACTATTTTTTTTTTGATATGAGTTAACTAAGTAACAAAAAGCTATGATATGGATTTTATTGTTTTCATTTTTGTCAAGTCTGTGATATAGTCACCACCACCCCCTTACAGAACGTCGAATTACAGGTCACCTGTATATAAAGATTGTACTCGTTTAGTAGTGCTTTATTTGCCGGTTATAACATTAAATATGGAAACCAGATTAGCATAACGGGCTGTGACTGACCTGGCAGCCCTGCGCACAGGGTCCAGGGGTCGGGAATTCGAGATCGAGTTATGACGTGGCGAAAACAAAACAAGTTAGGATCGATTCCGTGCATACCATCGCTCCGCGGACCGCTCGGGAATGTGTACCTGTAATCATTATAATCTCGATTTAGTGGCCGATTCGTCATCGTCCGATTTAGTTAATGGAATATAAGCGTGAGAATCGACAGCGGTACGTCTATCCGATTGGGAATTTCGTCCAATCGATATTACGTTTTCAATTTCTATACAGTCACTACGGTGTATCAACTTAAATTGTCAACTAACGCGGTTAATAAGTAACATAACTGAGGTTCTTTGTTAGAATCGATAGACGTTAAGATCGAATAAATTTTAATTATTTTTTGTTACAACAGGCTTACTTTCAATTAAGTATATATCTAAGTTTAAGATGTTACAATAAGAAAATATAAATATCAACCAACGAAACAGACAATAGTCCAATGCTTAAGCGGTTAATCTACAAAAAATTAACAGACGTTAATTTTATTGGACGCCGGTTTTCGAAGATATATTCCACTGACTCCAATCATATATCGGATTGAAGCGATATATCGCGTTCATTTATCGATATTGTATATAATTTCGATATATCGCACTCCTAATAATAAGTACACATGAACAGTGCTATACGATGTTTAAGTGTGCGAAGTGTTTTTAAGTAATGATGGCGGACTAATCTGTTAAAAATATGCTTATTTGGTTTTCTTTCGATATCATCCGGTACGGCATTAGAAAGAAGTATCGACTGTACTGTGAGCGAGAAATTTCGAGACTGTTAGATGACCGAGGCGTGTGATATCACGACGTCATTGAAATCAGAGTAAAATCAAATTGCAATCCACAATGACCCGACGGTAGAGCGTTAAGGAAAGTGATATTTTGGAAAGGTCCTGGAGGCGGGCTTGCGGGGGCGTCCGCATGGGAGCGGAATGCAGTCCGTCCTGTCCGAGTGCCAGGGCAGGAGCGAGGGAGGGAGACGGGGAGCAGAGCGCCAGACCTATAAACTGCGACGGAGTTAACGCGCCCCGTAATTATTAAGCCGCGAGAGGAACGGACGATCACCCCGTCATAACCCCACCTTTAATGACTTGCGAATACACGAATTGTTGCTGTGTTTGTTTGTAGGTTACTTTGTAAAATCGAAAAAATCAAAATTGGTTCATAAGTGACGGCGCATTTAGCAACCTTATTTGAAAGTGGTTAAAAATTATCGTTAATTATATAATTTATTTATCTACCTAAACTGGGCTTTTCATTAAACCAATACTATTATAAAGGTAGTCCATTGATATACTTGTTTTTCTACTTTTCTGCTGTCTGTGTAGACAGACAGTCTACTTACTTAAAAAGTTAAATAAAAGAAAGATTTTTTAAATGTTTCGCCCGATTATCTAACTTGTTTTTTTACTGATAGGGATTAGGGATGCCAACCAGACAACAAGATTTTTGAACTAGCCTAACGGCTATAGAAAATGTCCTGTAGTAAAATCTAGTAATGTAATCGTGTCGTACAGTAGAATAGCCCAATAAAAGTATCGATATAAAGTTTCACAAATAGTAATAGACTTATTAACGATTTAATAATTTATTACGTCGTTATTATTGGCGACAACCCTAAGCTACAATGAGTACGACCGGTTTTGTCGCCAATTCGTTTATCTACGTTTAATTTGTTTCGTTTTTGCACCTGCAGCGTAGTGCAATGAACTATGAGTCAGTAAACCTTGAACCGTTCACTGTGATGGTATCCTGGTTGGCTGCATGGCAACATCTGCTGCCTGGAGCTACCCAGACAATAAATAAAAGAGAATCTTATTTTGTGTCTATACTTGTTACAAGTTGCAATTATTTAGTGACGGGAGAAAGGCGATGATATGCTCCGAACACAATTCGATCCGGAATTGAAGGTCACTCTAATATAGCGTACAAAACATTTATGCTGTTTAATACCAAAGTACAGGAAGAATATTGTTATGAACACAATTTCGAATAATTCCAATTTATCTCACTACTATACGGTTTTATGCATCACTGCATTACAAATACCAAAGTTTTGGGGCAGGTTTACCCTTTTCTCAAAGAACAACAACGCACGCGTCCCTCCGGGACCTAAGTCTGCTAAACTGAATGTGTCAAATGAACACGAAGTCAGTGACATCATACTTGTCGATTTTTGCCAGTTCAGTTGTGTCTTCTTGTCTTCTCTTATTTTACGGTTTTTTGATGAACTATACAAATAAGCCGGAGAAGCTGACTATTACTGTTTCACCGGATTGAGAAGTGGAGCTCTTAGATCGCTGAGCCAGAATCGTTGCCTCTTCTCCCACTTACTCATCACGCTCGTTTCTTTATATACAAAAGATATAATGCATATGTCTATTTCCTGACTCTGATCAACGTTGGTGGCTCGCCTAAATCAATAAACAGAAAAACCAACGTATTTAAAGTAATTGTGTTCGTAAACGGTCCGCCCGGGCACATGCGATACTATCTTTGTAATGGAAACTAATGTCGGAAGGGTCGGTGGGGATGAACATCACGCCGGGTTATGAATGAAACGGCGCAGACCGCCGGCGGTGAGAGAGCGCGGGGGGGCGCCGGTGTAGGAATTCCAAAAACCCGAGTGGGCGACGACAAAAACTAGTCGATCCGGCACTATAGACGTTTTCTCCGACATTTTCTTATAGTCCAAGATACCGGTGTGCCCCGAACTACGTTTTAGCAAAGAAAACCTTTGTGAGAATATATTATTAAAATAAAAATTATAGCTACATACAACAGAGGTCGGGTCGCCCCATGTTTGAAATACGACTTTAATCCAGAAATGGGAGCATTGAAACCACTATCCCTAATGGGAAAGGCAAAAAGACTTTAGTCCATACAGCCACGTCTTGAATAGGAGAATTTTGGTAGTTTTAAAGGCCGAACAGGCGCCCCGCCCTCCCGGATAGTTCACCAAATTTTACACTCTATTTATACACTGACTTTCTATCAGTAATTGTTTATCGTAGTTGCTAAACCGTTGCCTGGCAACCATATAACAACTATATGTATACGTATCAAACACATGATAGTGTGTGTAATGTTTTTTTTTGGAACATTTCATACTCCTGTCCGCGCAATTTTTGTGAGAATATAATGATAAACGATATTTGCTGTCCATATCATATATATATAATAATACTTAAAATGAAATTATCGCTATGTTTATAATGTTTTTAAAGGTTAATACACTATGGGATCTTAGACTATTAGCGTTACGACAGAAATATGACAAACATTTGTCCAACATTTTTAATAAGACACGTTTCTTGTTTCAAACGTTTGTCTAGAGTACGTTCTCTATTGGTGTGAGACAGTCTGAAAGTGAGGACAGTTGCGTTGCGGTTCGTTAAAATACCGGAATAATTAGAAGTGGTTAGTTAACATAACAATAACACCTCGGAATGCAATGTGGCGCTGGGAAGCTCCAGGCGCGCTTACATTAAACGTTCGCTTTTTGAACTCTGCTTACACATGTGTTGAAGACACAACACTCTTAGAAGTGTACTAACTGTCGCGGTCGTATTCTTAGTTCGTTTTAAAACGTCTGAGCTTTTTTTTATTGATCACTAGAATACGCTCGCATACGTCGCCTTATGATTGATTTATCAGGTGTTAATTTGGACATTAAACAATAGAATTACATGTCACTTGAGTGGAACGAATTCGTAATAGAAAATTATTATATCTTACTTGTAACCTTTCCAACACTGAAGGTCATTCAGTCTTCTAAACTCCTTATTTATAGCTAAGCGGAATAGTTTTCCGACTGTTTTTATTCCAGGCTATTTCACAGTCACAGCCCTTCTTCCCCTTTGTTTTTTCTTTTCCCTTTTCTCTCTATATCCTGCAATTTTGCCCATTATAATTAGTTGCATCAGGTGATATCTATTATGTCGTAGGATATGGCCTAGATACGAGATCTTACGCTACTTGAAATCACTAGAAGATCCCTTAGAGAAGTAGGTTGGTAGGTGCGACGCTTCGTGTGAAAAATGACACAATACACAAATTCGTGGCCGGGATTCGGGTCTTAGTTGCAAGGGCAATATAAACCTACCTGCTCGATGTAGATGTTATCTCCCTCGGTCAAAGACGCCGGCCGCCTCCGCCCGCGTCCGCTGACACCGCGATTCTATTACCCAGCACCGGGCAATAAAGGTTATTGTTGAATATCTGTCGCAAACGCTAACAGACACGTAACGGTGTGGAATTACAACACTTTTGTTAGATTGTAAGTTTTTGTCATTGTTGCCCGGTATAGACACATTAGTCATAAACATTATGATTATCTGTTTGCATCACAATACGATGCCTTAAGACAACAGTGGTAAGCGCTTTAATCGCTGTTTTATTCAAATACGTAGCGCCCTAAAACTATGATGCTCGAATGTTTTGATGGCCAGGTTGCATCCGCACGTAATTCACACGACATTAAAGTAATAAAAAAGTAAAAATATTTTTATCGTTGTCTGTGAAGTCTGTAGCTGCGTAAGTCGCGAAAGACGAGGCGCGGCGCAACGGGCTTAGGATTTATTAACCGTTTTATATAACTGGGCCTGCTATAAAGTGCAGTTATAAAACTTTATACATGAAATGCATTATTTATGAATTCTTTTACACTTTCATAGTGAGCGATAATTTTGCCTATCTGATGTTATTAACGATAGTTTTTATTAACCTATGCCCCTATAGGTTAATATATACTGTCGTTAAAAGGCAAGGTATCTAAATAAACAAGTTAAGGGGATAGAAAACTACTAGAAACAAACTACAGTAATTACAGTCTTTGTACTGAAGACTGTAATTTACCTATTTTATTAAAGTTTTTATAAGTCATGCTTTCTTGATTTAGCCGTAAGCAAAAATAGTTGAGGACTTAGTGTCGCCTAAGGCTAAGTGGCGAAATTTAAATAAAAATAAAATTTAATGAAAAATACCGTTTTATCCCAGTTAACGTATGGTATCCCTTTTCGTTTATGTTTATGTTTTTTAATGAAATATAAACAAATTAATAAAAAATATTTTATTTTAAGGATATTTACTTGTCTATCATTCACAATTTATTTCAGTTAGCTAGCGTCTTTATCTTCCGAGATATTCAAACTTTCTTAAACGACCCTTTATTTTTTGCTCACGAGTGTATTACTTACAATAAAACTACCAAAAATTTGGTAAGCATTAACATTGTTTGATGTAACTTACAAAATGTTCGAGAATGCGATAAGTCGATTGAAACAGACGACCATATTTGATTAGAAACTCCGATGTCGCTCGATACTCCATTACTATACCCATTTTCTGTGTTGAGCGCTTATTCTTTGCCATCTGCACAAGCGATTTACAACAGATAAAATATGAAGTTGTAAATTCGGAATGAAAAGTAAAACATAATCTGTTTGTGTCGTTTTTGAAAAAGGAACACATTTGCGTATGTCGCGCCGCGACGCATCCGTTGGAAATCAATTTATGAGTAGCAATTAACGGTTACGATTCGTTCCGAAACGTCGAACACGATTTCAATTTTGTCGAGCGGGTGTAAGTTATAAAAGTTCCCAGAGAAGTTGCCTTTGTCCTTCCGAGCGAGTCTAATAAAGATCGGGGGAATGCGGGCTCTGTGTCAATTAACGGAGATATTAAACGTAGGTAGGAACGAGTTGAGTAGTATAAATAAACGACGCAGCTGCATTTGGAGTTATCGGAATTAGAAAAAAATTGTTTGGATTGTGTTGCGTTCGGATACGTTCTACGGCTCGCATGCGTTTGTATAGAAACTGATTCTATTTTACACTCTAATCGTTGACTAAATCTTACGACCACTTGCGATTATAGAAAATTGAATCGATAACCTTTGGTTTTACAATTTATGATAAATAACGCGGGTATTTGCAAAAAAAAAACAAATTATGTAGTTCGTTTCGAAATACCCGTCGTTACGTTATTAATGATTAATTGTTAAATATAGGATGTAACTTATTTTTCTATAATAAAGAGACAAAACGAATAACAGGGCGTTCACTTTAACGAACCTCAGTTATAGCTAACTTACCGCGAGAGCTGAAAATGTAAAATGATCCATATCGCCTTAATGAGTATTGAAGCTGGGAAAGTCCTTATTTAAATAGTCGTCATCTTAAATGTTGCAACGTTTGCTAAATTGACCCTGTATTTATTCTAAACCCCTTCCCAATTTTCTGCCAATCCTTTATGGATCTAGTTTTTTATGCTTTACTTATCAATGATAGATTAACCGTTAAATACTATAATAAGATACAATTGTACATCGAAGGCTGATATCTTAGAATGGTCGGTTTGCGGTTGGCATTGTAGTATACAGTTCTGTTATGAAACAAAGGTTGGAAAAAGGATTATCATTATTCGTTGGATGTACGCGCCGTTAGTGGTCGTGTAAATTCTAAACGACTTGACCGAATTAGGTCATATATCTTAGATATGTTGGGTGTAGGAATAAGTAACGAGATGAAGAAAATTTGGTCTAAGAATATCCTACCTATCAGATAATTGATGTACTAACGAATGACGATATTAAGTACTCGTAAGCGATGCAAGCGTGGAAGTTTTAATGTCAAATTAAGGCCTTGAAAAATTAAAACTAGTGTAGTGATGTGCCTTATAGTATATCGATTCGACTACACAAAACTAATAGAATTACAAAGTATGACGTTGCGCTAAACTAACAAAAAACTTGTTAGATACTGTATTTTTCTTAAATCTTTTTTTTCATTCTTAGATAATATTTACGGTGCCATATTAAAGGATGAACATTGGGAGAGTCCATTATCGACAAATCTGCAGGAGTTGATGTGCTAATAGGAAAGACGACAATGCGATTCTATTGTCTTTAATTTAACATTGCTTTTGTATCGATATTACAGGTCTGTATAACGTACTTAAAGCTGTACCGTACAACATATTGATGCGATGACATATGCGGATAAACCACTTATTCGAAATGGATTGTAAAGTGCGGTATTAAACGTTGAAAGCCAACGTGCAATTTGCCATAAAATATTTACGAGTAGCATCGATATCGATACGAACAATACAGTTGTGCCCTCTATTGGTTTTCCAAATGCACAAAGTTATGATAGGTCGGCGCCGTATAGTCGGTTCTGCGCAATAACTTGCCGACCCATATCGCCAGTCTATTTACAGACAGGCACCCGGCGGAGCACCCTGACATCACGACGGGCGTAAGTGAATTTCGCGATGTGTTGTCGTTTCCGCAAGCTTAAGAAATAGCTAGCTCGCTCGTGAGCTCCAAGAGGCTAATTCATCTGCATGATGAAATTTAATTACCCAGTTTTAATTTTGCCTGTATATCGTTACCAATGAAACATAATGCATTTGCATTCAAGTTAGTAAAAACATGCAAGTGCACGCATCAATTGATGCTGAAGCTACCATCTAATAGGGTTTATGTGATTGAAGCTAAAACCAAGCACATCACTGTGAGACTTTAAGATACTGTTCATCTGCCTTCCGAGTCTGCTAACTGTCAGTGACAGGTCATTACGAAGCCAATCTATTACAGTCATATCAATTATCATTCCACCATTACTAAATACGTTAATTACACACACGATTGGCATGTGATCGGCAAACCATAGTGGCATTAATGTACTAAAGCCGTAGCTTTTACTGTACCGTCGCGGTTACCTAGACCTTCACGATACCAATTGTTGCGAAGCGGTTTATTCAGATCGAACCTAGGTAAGAATGCGCCCTTAAATAGAATTAGTATAGAATTCAACTCTTTTTCAAAAACGGACGATATCGACCTCTTTTTCCTAGTATAAGTATGTATAAACGTTCACTAATCTACGAATAGTTTTTTTTATTAGTTAACTTTTAATTTCAAATTTACTTTTGTTTTTACTTTTGTGTTCTTTTTATTTTTATCTTACATTGTCACTCGCAAATTAATTGCTTGCAGTCTACACCTATAACTGCGATGGCATTAACTTCACAACTTTTCACTGTTTTATGTATTGTTTGTTAAAAATGTTCATTGTGTTGGTGTAATAAATAAATAAATAAAGCATAAACCAGTAAATATCTACCATTACGATGCCGATGAACGTTCATTTAGTTTACAATTGGTTTAGTAGACTCGGGACCCCAGATTATTGTTGCGCTGTATTATTTATTTATTTTCACAAAATCCACAGTACTTAAGGTTTATCTAGATTGACTGCCCACGAACGTGTTTACATTTTTTTAGATAATATAAAGTATTAAAATATTTGTCGTCGGTGATTTAGTGCTGCGAATGGGTGAGTGGTATTATATACTACCAATGGCCTCCACAATATTTTTGAATGTTAGTTTTCTGCTGTTCAAACCATCAGTTTTATTGTATGTATTTACGATATACTGAACAGTATTATAAAGTGTTCGTAACGTCAATCGATAACAGTAAATTTACACGTTGAATAATTTTGGCGGTAATATGAGAAGTAATGTACTAATTAGTGGATCAAAACTATAAATAACATGACGTTACACTTCTGTAATAAGATCACTAATATTTACAACTAATATTATGATAGCTGCGTAATTGTCTTGAACATAAGGCGTAAGAAATTTTCAACCTTGTGTAGCATTGTTCGTAAGATTAACGTCGGTCATGTTACGGATTTCCACCTACCCTTACACGTGACATTGATAACGGTATTATCGAAGGACATTGCACTAGTCTTTGTCTATATGCTCTTATGTCCTTTTAATTTTAGATTTATTTATTATTGGAATGAGAATAACGACGGCTCGTTATTCTTGTGTGCTTACAAGTGTGCTTTAGACCACGAGACTAAAGTAAACCCCCATCTATATGTATGTATATTTGTATTATCTATACACAAAATATAATTATACATGATTTTTTAACAGAGAAAGAATGCGCGCACACTCTTTTCTCTCGCTTAGTTCAGATATATACGAAATTTAGCTGGTTATGAAAGAAAGATAGAAAGAAAATGTGTCCTCGCACCTATCTCTCATGCCCCTACAGTGATATAAGTAACGTAATTCTCTCTCTTTCTATCTTGATTAACTTATATCCACCTCTCAACTTTCCTTCGCCTCGCTAGACCACACTTTGCGTAACGCACTCAGCAGCCAAAACACACACGCATGTAAAGAAGCTTTACTTCAAAATCTCATAAGTACATGAGCGAACTCATCATCGATAGAACCTTAGTTTTTCTCTCTCAGCCAGCCTTGTAAGGCTATTTAGAATACAGCAATACATAAAATATCTACATATACATATTTCGCAATGGCAAGAAGAAATACAGTGGATGCTCGGATAATTTCAACATATAGGGACAACGTAACAGAGGCTTGAGATTTAAGTAATAGAGGTTTGGGGATTTTAGGAAGCGCTTCTCCCACTAATCAATGTTTTAACGTAACTGGTGATATAAGAATACTAATACTAATCTGAAGCGTCAATAGCCTAGTGGTATAACATATATAGGTCTGTGAATCGCAAGGTCGTAGGTTCGAATCCACCATTCGACTATTGATTCTCCTAGCACAATCTTAAGCTTAGTGTGCGTGGTGGAATGTACGTAATATTTCGAATAAAATTTGAAATATTTTACTAACTTTCTTTAAAAAAAGGCGTATATAAAAGGCATGATTATTCCGCACATCTGCACATAGATATTTTTTATTTCTTTTTCTACTTACTAAAAATGGCGAAACGTTAGCTATTAAAGAATACAGTAGACATTCAAAGAATGCAGACCAGGTGGCAAATACTCGGGGTTGGGTAGTTAATAACATAATTTGCCCAGTTAATTGTCCTGTCCGCTGATAGCCCGTTAATATCTAGTAATGACTGTCGCCAGCTCGCAGTTGTAAAACGCCACCGTATCGCCCGACAAGATTGCGATAATAATAATTAAAGGTGGGAGCGAAAATGTTGCCAATTCAATACCTGTGCTTATTGCTAAATGAACTCTCGTCCTTTTAACCATACTGGGGTAGACAAATAAGGGTTCCGCTGCCCACTTTCCACAGTTCATTAGGTCTCAAAAGAACATGCGTCGTGCATTATGTGCGCGACAATTAGATAAATAATATCACGCCAACCGATTTAGATA